>CM034156.1:428754921-429954921 GCA_019776745.2 Taxus chinensis | reverse complement strand
GCAATTGAACTCCAAGATCCCTCTACTTATAAACCAGTTAATGATAATTAAGATCTTAAAATCTTCAATGACCCTCTAGAAAAACATGACAAGACAACTATTGATTCATTTTCAATCATACATATCATGTTGTGCCTCCTCCCTCATCATGACTGATTTATTTTCTCATAGTACTACTAACATGCCACTACACGTTATTACATTCTCAGATCATGACTATCATGCTTCATTTTAATTTGATTCATTACATATTAATTCTTCTATTGGTACTCATATAGTCAATACTACCATGGTTCATTCCTCGTTCCTTTCTAATGCATGTTATGTGGACCTCATACTAGCTATCAACTTTATAATCTCTCAAATCACATTTCTAGTCCCCAATTCTTATGGTCGTGTCCTTCTTCACATTACTTTGGGGTCCCTTACCATGCGTACACCATTCCTTATTACATCTGAAATCATGGCCTATGACATGGTCTTAGGTCTACCTTGGCTCCGCACTACCTAGACTATCCCCTCCATGTTCCACTCATGCCTTAAGTTCATTCATAACAAGAAAGTTACCACCATCAAGGGTATTCCACCACACACACCATTACCTCAGACCATTATTTCCTCTATTTTAGCACTACTCACAACATCTAGGCCTCTTGCACCTCTCAATTCTAAATCTATCTCTACACCTAGCTCCCCCCTTTGTACATAGCCTACATCATGACCCCATAATCCTCACTAGTCCATGATTCCACCCTGTTGGTCTAAGTCCCCTTTCGAGGCAGAAGCTTCCTATATGTGTTTTCTACCTCCTTTACCACATCAGTCTCCCTCACATACACATATATATTCTCCTACACTGTCAATCCTATACCATGGTCACATTCCTTCTCTTTATTGGATACCATATTAGGGGGCCTCACTCTTCACTATCGTCGAATAACTTTCCATCACTTACACACTTGGGGAGCATCGTTTTTTCTCCTCCTCCATCACTATTGGTTGTATCTATTGGCTACTCTTAGATTATTTTATACACTTCACGCTTCGTAATTCATGATAAAATCTTTCCTATAATACAATATTTGATACACACATTGTACCTTCATTACCCAATGACACACTCTTGTTCTATGGTTCATGATTCACTATTAAGGGTGCAATTTCTCCATGAACCTCATTTTTAAAATCTTGGATACTCATGCTCCATGCTTCCTGTTTATCTTTCCAAACATCAACACATCTCTAATAAACATAATTTAACTTCATTACCTGATGACACACTCTTTTTATATGGTTCATAGTTTACTATTGAGGGAGCATTCCTGAAATGAACCTCATCTCACACACATCTGTTAGGGGAAACATGGATCGTCTCATTTACACAACTAGAATATCGCATCAAACTATCACATGCACACCACATCTACACATCTTGGTTGTATTTACTCTTGTTATCCTATACTATTTACATGATGCACTTTGTTTCCTATGTTAGATGGATACTTAGTATGTCATTATGTTTTTATATACACATATGTGCATTCACATGGTATCTTGAGGTGAATGCAAGACTTTTACATATTCTTACACAGTGCATGATGCTCAACACCACTCTTTACTAGTCCTACCAAGGATCCTAGTGGCATCTACCTTTACTAATCTCATACTCTACACATCATAAGTCTTATTATTAAATTTTTTACTACTTCTCGTTACTATCACTTTACTCTTCATTGATCTACACAAGCTTTGACATACTATTTATTTTTCTTACATGTTAATAGGTGTTTTATGTGTAGAATTTTCCTTACAGGACTCTATACAACCACGATTATCTATCAATTTTTTCATGATATTATTTTCTATTTTTTAAGGACTATACCCTATGTATTGCTTGACCATTTTTTACTTATGGTCATTATGGCCCTGATTTTCTTGTGACATTTTGAGCAATGTCCCATGTCTAAAACTCACTTTTCACGGTTCTTGTTATCTTCATAGTATTTTATTATATTGTATTTTAATACATTCTAGCTTCTTACACTAACACTTTTTTCTAGTCTATCTTGTTAACATGTTCCTTAGTTTCTACCATACACACCCCTACCCCTACAAGTATCGAATCTCATATATACATATCAATTTTATTTCCTCTGATTTGGGCTGCCTCCTCCTACATTTATCACATGTACCCCAAATAAGGGAGGAATAAATTGGGTGAAAAAACAATTCTTCTAGTAACTCAGAGCTCTAAAACAAAAAATAACATTACAGAATTGGAAAATCACACATTCATATAGTGGTCCAAAATCATACTTGGATCACAAACACAGAGAAGACACTAGCGCCTAGTATTAGATAGGAATGGTGGGAACTTGTGTCCCTTATGGTTGCTATTGTCCTAGGGAAACAACAAAAAATTTCTCAGTTCATCATGGTTTCCATCAGTTACAGTATGGATCTCTAGTATCAGGCACTTACCTTCAGTTATAGAATTCATTCAATTGGCTATAATATGGTTACATTCAGATATAGATTGGGATGTGCCAATCTACAGTGGAACTTATTTGAGAATTGTAATAGAAGGAGAGAAAAATAGACCTCTCTCTCCCCAACAATCTTATTTTGGCGTGAGATCACCAAAAAAAACTTTCCCTTTGTGTGAGATCACCCAAAAACCTCTCCTTTGGAAACAAGACACTCAAAGCCAACAAACATATCCAAGACAAAAAGGACAATTTTCTATCCTATACTCTCTCATACATCAGGTACACTCTTTCCTTTTCTACTAATTTTACATACTTATACATACGTTACTCTCATTTTGCACATACATGACATTTAGTTCTCTCTTGCTCTTATTTTATAGGTCCATACTTACAAGCAAAAAGAAGCAACTCACATCAACAAAAACAAGCTTCAACAACATGCTACTATGCATATGTTTCACCCCTAGGTTCTACCTCCCTTTCCTAATTTCCACGATTCACATTAGTTTCACGTCGTGCTACTTGTCCACTTGACATGCTATCAGATACACTTCTCTTTATTTTACAAGGTACACATCTTCTATCTACTTTATGCTATTGAGTATTCACTTAACATCAGAAAGTAGGGGTAAATATAGACACAAAATCCATGCACTTGTGTACTTCTAGGTCCTAAAGCATACTAACATATACATGATTCCTTAGTAAGAAAACTAGTGATTGATAACTCATTTAGGCCTTTTGATTACTTTATCTAATGCACTTTACTAGCTTTACACATCTTATAGCTCTATGAACACTTGATTTATTTATCTTTTGATGACCCAAGACATTAGTGCCTAACTAGGATAGAAGCAACCAAGTGCTCATATCCCTCCTACGCATTGTTGTCAAGTTTTTCTCTCCAGGAAAACTTGGCCAACCAGAGCCCAATAGCAACATAGGCACTTCACAAGGCCCCTAAGGTTGACAACAAGTTACAGATATTTTTCAAGATTTCGAGGAGATAATTCGAGGTATTTAAAAGTGAAAATCATTGGAGTAATTTTTCATCTTCTTAATCTTGATCCTTAAGATCAACTTGAAAAATGATGGATTTTGGGCCCTAGGGCCCACATCTGGTCAAAACAGAAAAAATCACTAAAAAATGTGATGAACCAAAAATTAGTTGCATATAGTTTGCATGATGCCTCTGACATGGAAAATTTGTAAAAATTCCAGAAGATAAGGTCCTGAGGTCAAACTTTACAAAAGGGGCCATATGTAGGAGACTGAGCAAGAGCCAACTCACCAAGTAGCTTGAAGAGCTACTCAGTGAGTTGGATTTTTGTTGAAAGGAGACATGCTAGGAATGACTTGCGAAGTAGCTTGGTGAGCTACTTGGAGAGATGAGTTATAGTGAAGGCTCAGTCGCACCAGGTCCACCTTGAACTAAAAGTAGAAGGGCCATATCGTCCAATGGAAAAGAAGCATGCATTGGATTGTCAAGGATCAAGCTTCGAGCTCATGAATTCAAATGAGATTAACTCAACAAAGGGACCAATCCTCATTTGGTAGATAGCTCACCTTTGCAAGATGTGAAGTGATCCAAGGTGATCGACTGGATGACACAATGAAGAACTTTCTAGATTTTAGTCTGGAAAAGACTTCGAAGCGATAAACTCTAAAGAGCACAGTGAAAGCAACCCGAGCTCACAATGGGAAGGCTGAGTGGGCATGGTGGTTCAAAGAGGGAGATGAGATCAACATGCTCATGATGGAAAAAGGTGGGAGGACCATTTGGGAAAATAGGTTTCAAATAAAAAGAGGCCGAGCTTCGCGAGCTTGGCACAATGATGCATTGTGAGGGCGATGGAGTAGGGTTTGAATGGAAGCCCACTTCGGGATTTTAGGGAAAACTATTTCAGGAACTTAGTGAGCAATAGTCTTTGAAAATGTGGTGAGGAGGTTCCCAAAAATAGATTTTCTTGAACTATGAACATGGGTCAATGTGGTGTGATATGGAAAATTTGCAGGTCAAACCCCCACAGAGGAATATTTTTGGGGACGGTGAAGTTTAAACCCCAAAGTAGCTTGGTAAAGAATTTCGAAGTGGGAGAACCCCAAAGTCTGAAATTTCAGACCTAGCGGGTTTGGGATTTCAGGATGTTTTTTGGAGCTTGGGAAATTTTTATTTCAAATTTTGGGAAAGTTTTATTCCAAAGAGCTTGGGCCCGAAACCCCAAAGAATTCAAACTCTTACCCAAAATAAATAAAAGTGACCACCGAGCCATTAGAGACTGAGCAGAGTTGAATGAAATGTCACTGAGTAGGTGATATGCGAAGGAACCAAGTCATTTAAGTGTAAATTTCCAATTTGTAATTGAAGGCAGAGCTCGGCAGTGAGGAAAATTATCTCGATAGGTGGGAATGTAGCTCGGTGGAGCTCAAGAAGCCAAAACCATAACCAAACTTAAAGCCCTCATAACTCCTACAATTTCTATCTATTTTTAGCAAATTTGTAGTCCTTAGAAAGGGGATTCAATGAATAATCCAATGGGAACTTCAAAATCTATAGATTTTTTGGGTAGGTGAGGATTATGGCCATGTATGCAACCAATACTAGAATCATGATATCTTCCTTCATCCTCCACCATTTTTTACAAAAATACACTTGGTGGAAAGCTAACTTTGGGCTCTTAAGCATGATATAATCAAAGAAGAGAATTTAATGTGTTTTGTGGGTGAATTTTCATGATGAATTTATAGGAATAAGGCCATACTCAGATGCAAGAAAATCCATTTCTTCTTGTTCAAGACAATGCATAGCAGCACCCATTGCAGGGATCTAATGATGATTGTGAAGGATTTTGGAGCAATTTTAGGTTTCTTTTCTTTCTCTCCTCTCTTCAAAAATTATTATATAAATTGTTAGGAGGGATGCATTTCAAAAGGTTATATTTTTTTCCTTTTCCCCTCCCTTCTTTCTTGTCTATGAGAAATTTATGGAGATCAAGCCTCCCATTAGAGCTGTAAATGAAATTTTCATGCCTTTTGGCCCCCTTCCAATGTATTGTATTAAATTCCTAAGAAATAATACATATCTGTGAATGATTTCCAATCCTCCTCTATGTTATTGTGTATTTTTTATCTTTCATTGAAGTTAAGGTTATTTTTTTATGGTTTAATTGTGATTGTAGATATCAATGGATTTTGTTTACTAGTAAATGGTTTTTAATAAGTATATTTTGATCTGTGGTGTTAAATTTCCCTCTTCAAATTTTTCTTGTTTTATTTTATGTAAGAGAAAGATATTTCAACATTCTTTATTGGTACATCACCTCGAGTTAGAATAGGTTTACTTTATTGCATCCTTCTATCCCTATCTCCTTGGAAAACATTAGGGTAGGATTAGAGTGGTTTCTCTGCAAATTAGGCATATGGTGTCTAGATTTAGGAAAAGGAACCGACCTTTCTCTAGAGAGCTTTCCTGCTTACAATGTCCTACACTTTGGGAATAACTCCATGTTGTGTAATCATAATGAATGCCCCATATAAAACTAAGCTATTCAGGGATGTTATGATTTTGCACGAATAGTTTTGACACACCCAGTGGGAGAAAGAAGTCATTTATATAATCTTCAAAGGTATTTTCAATAAATTCAGACTTAGAAAATAGCAAATTTCCAATTTCAGACTTTTCACCTCATAGGAAGAGTTCCAAAATAAATTTTTAGGGGTTTTTCACAATCAAAACAAGTCCAAATTTCACTAGTAGATAGATCAGAGACTAAAATTAAAAAGGGTATCCTTAGATTTTTAAAAAAATGTTTTTTGAAATTTAAGATTTTTTTTTGAATTTTGGGATTTCAGGATTTTAGAAATCTTAGGATTTATGGATTTCATGTTTCATAATTTTGGGTTCCTCTAATTTTTGGATATTAGGATTTTGGGATTTCATAATTCTTGCATTTTTGGGCTTTCAATTTTTTATGTTTCAGAGATTCATAGGTTCAAATGTGCACTATTTTCAGAGTTCAAGTTTTGAGAACTTTTGGATTTCAGGGGTTTTCAACTTTATGATTCTCTTCTTTTTAGGATTCCAAGATTACCATTCCAAGAAAAGTTTCAATCTCCAGAAGATTAAACATGTAGGTCCTTCAAAGTTTTCTTTTTCATTCTTTTAAGTTTGGTGTTTGACTTGGAAAAATATAGCCTTTAGAGGCTCATTTCTAAACACATAAGGTGACTCCAAGGGTTGGAATTTAGTGGTGTAGCAGTGAATGTTTTTAAGTACATGAGAAGGATCCAAACTCATTCAAGGGATAGAGCAGAAGGTGTTTTCGAGTACTCGTAATTATCCACAGGAAGAGGAAGGAGAGGAAGAGGACCATAAAGATCACCATCTCCACCTAAAAGTACTTTGTCTACAACTCCACCAGGTAGGCCCTTAATTCAGTTAACTAGGTTCCTCAGACCAATCATAATGACTCGTCAAGAGCTACCAAATCCATTTTCCAACTTCACAGATGTATTCCACTTACCCTAAATGCACAAAATGAAATCCTTGTTGTAGCATTAAAAAATATTCCCTACTTTAAAGGAGAAAATCATATAGCTCCTATTGATCACATCCAAGACATTACAAATGTTAGGTTGTGGAGCCTATTTTCATGTGTGAAAGTGTTGAAGACTGTACACTAAGAGTACTGTACACTTTCCACAGTCGTCTCGCTGGGAAACGTGATTTTCTCATATGGGTGGGATTTTGACCCATAGGTTTATGTTAATACCCACAGTTTTGTAAAAACTTCTTAAGAAGTTATCTAATTATATGGTTTTATGCACATGGTAGGGGTAATGTAACATTGCAGATGTGTTTTGAATTTGGGTGTGAATTCTGTAGAGTTTGTTGAGCATAGCTCCGAACAGATTTGGGTATTTTATTGAGAGAGTGATGGCTTGTAATAAAATTTGAGCAAGTGATTCTTAGTGGATGTAGCCCAAATTAGGTGAACCATGTTAAATACTATCTCTTTTTGTTGTGGTATTTTACTATGCACTTTTAGTTTGAGATCTGTTATATTTTTTGCATATTAGTTTCTATCGTTGTGATTCTATGAGGGACTATTCCACATATTTTATCCCTTATTTTCTAACAATTGGTATCAAAGCCTAGTTTGGTTTGCTGAAGTGTTGAATTACAGGGAATGTTTTACCTTGAGTGGGAGCTATGGTAGAGGATGGAAGATCTAGGGTTGATAAATTCAACGGGTAGAATTTTAGTCTTTTGAAGATGCAGATGGAAGATTATCTTTATCAAAAGGATCTCTATATTCTGTTGTCTGAGAAGATGAACAAACCCTCGAGCATGATGGATGTAGAATGATATTTTTTGGATAGGAAGGCACTTGGGACAATCTAGTTATGTCTTGCATCTTCGGTATTATTTAATGTTTCAAAGGAAAAGACTACAAAAGAATTGATGGATGCATTAGGGAAGTTGTATGAAAATCCTCTACCTCTAACAAGATATTTTTAATGAAAAATTTGTTTAATATGAAGATGTATGAGAATGATTCAGTAGCAGATCATTTAAATAATTTTAATATGGTTTTAAATACGGTAGCTTTAGTTACCATAGAATTTGATAAAGAAGTTAGCGCTTTATTAATTATGTGCTCTTTACCTAAGAGTTGGAATAGCCTGGTAATGGTGGTAATAAACTTGGTTCTAGCTAATTCAAATTTGAAGTTTGATGATGTTGTAGGGGTGATTCTAAGTGAGGAAATGTGAATAAAAATCTCTGGGGAATCTTCTACTTCAAGGAATACTTTGAGAGTGGAAACTAGAGGGAGACAGAAGAATAGAGGAAGCCATGGAAAATCAAAGGATTGGGAAAGGTCAAAATCCAAAAGCAAGATAGTATGCTGGCACTATGGAAAGTCTGGGCATGCAAAAAAGGATTGTTGGGAACTTTGGGATAAGAAGAAACAACAGGAAGAAAACAAGGAGGAAAATGTGGTAATGGGTAATGTATGTTAGGATGCTTTGATTCTTTCTTTGCACAATATTAATGAATCTTGGGTTTTAGATTCCGAGGCTGATTTCTATGCTATTCCACATAGGCATTATTTTGTTGATTATGTTTAACGAGATTTTGGGCATTTTTTTCTTGATGATGATGAGCCTTGCAACATAGTTGGAAAAGGTTCGGTTCAGGTTAAGATGTAGAATTGGAATACTTGGCTATTGAAGGATGTCAGAAATGTGCCTACATTAAGACAAAATTTGATATCGGTGGGGAAGTTGGGAAGTGATGGTTGTACTGTGATATTTATAGAAAAATCTTGGAAGGCTACCAAGGGTTCTCTTGTGGTGGTAAGAGGTAAGAAGATTGGAGCCTTGTAGTTAACCACTTATAGCACTAATATTTGTAATCTTGTGGCTTCAAAAGTAGATACAACATTGTGGCACTATAGGCTCAATCATATGAGCCATAAGGGCATAGAGATCATAAAGAATTATTTTCCTAGATATACAAAAATAGGTTTGGAGTTCTGTGAGGATTGCGTATATGGGAAACAGAAGCAAGTAAGGTTTCTCAAGGTTGGACCTACAAAGAAAGAGAGTAAGTTAGAGCTGGTGCATTCTGATATGTGGGGGTCGGCTTAGGTATCATATCTTGGGGGTTCAAGTTATTATGTTACTTTTATTGATGATGTAACAAGGAAAGTGTGGGTTTATTGTATTAGAAAAAAATATGATGTATTTGAAACTTTTGTTAAATGGAAAGCCTAGTAGAGAATGAAACAGGTCTTAAGCTAAAATGTCTCAGATCAAATAAAGGAGGGAAGTATTGTAGCAATAAATTTGATGATTACTATTCTAAGAATGAAATCCACATGAAAAAGATGGTTCCAAAAGCTCCGCAATAGAATGGGGTGTCAAAAAGGATGAACAAAATAATAATGGAATGTGTTAGGAGCATGAGGTTACATGCAGGATTGCCTCTTTCTTTTTGGGTAGAAGTGGTGAGCAAAACTATGTACTTGATAAACAGAGGACCCTCAAGTGATTTAGATGAAGTCATACCATAGGAGGCTTGGTATGGTAAGAAAGTTGATTATTCATTTCCTAGAGTCTTTGGATGTGAGGTATTTTTCCATATAGACAAGGATGATAGGACCAAACTAGAGGCTAAATCATAAAAATGTAATTTCATTGGTTATGGCGGTGATGAATTTGGATATAAATGTTGGATTATTAAGGACAAGAAAATAATTCAATCTAGGGATGTGGCATTTAATGAGAAATTCATGTATAAGCAGCAGTTGCAGGAAAATAGGGAAGAATCCAAGAAAGAATGTGTAGCGGTAGAGGATCTTCTGGATGGGAAAGTGACACATGAATTAGTTCAGGAACCTCCTCAAAAGGAACCCCAAACTCCTATATTGAGGAGGTCTTCTAGGGTAAGAAGAGAACCTAAATATTTTTCTCCTTCTCTTTATTATTTATTAATCACTAAAAGTGGAGAGCTAGAGAGCTTTGATGAAGCAATGCAGGTAGATGCTAGGAAGAAGTGAGAGCAAGTCATGGATGAGGAGCATCAGGCTCTCATGGAGAAGTAGACATGGGATTTGGTGAAGCTACCCAAAGGAAAAAGAGCATTATAGAACAAGTGGGTGTTTAGAGTCAAAGAGGAAGGAGAAAAGAAAAGGTACAAGGCCCAGGGTTGGTGGTCAAGGGGTTTACATAGAAAAAAGGTATAGATTTTGATGAGATTTTTTCTCCTGTAGTAAAAATGACTTCTATTAGAATTGTTCAAGGAATAGTTGCAGTGGAAGACTTACACTTAGAATAGCTTAACTACATTTCTCCATGGTGATTTGGAGGAGGAACCATATATGTAGCAACCAGAGGGCTATGAGGTCAAAGGTAAAGAGGAGATGGTGTGCAAACTAAAGAAGAGCTTGCATGGCTTGAAACAAGCTCCACATCAATGGTATAAGAAATTTGATAGATTCATGATGGAGAAAGGTTATAGTAGATGCCATTCTAACCATTGCATGTATACAAAAAAATTTGAGGATGGAAGTTATATTATCCTATGTTTGTATGTGGATGATATGTTGGTTGCAGGTAAAAACATGAAGGAAATAAAAGTACTCAAGAAGAAGCTAAGTGAATCCTTTTCCATGAAGGATTTGGGGGAATCCAAAAAAATCCTTGGTATGACGATATCCCGGGATAGGAAGGAATGGAATCTTACTTTATCTTAGGAAGAGTACATTAAGAAGGTCTTGGAGAGGTTTAATATGCAAGATGATAAACCGGTTGGGACTCCTTTGGAAATCCATTTCAAGTTATCAAAGGAGCAGTGTCCCAAGACAGAGCAGGAGAGAAATCAGATGTCCAAGGTACCTTAATCATTAGTGGTTGGTAGTTTGATGTATGCCATGGTGTGTACCAAGCCTGATATTTCCTATGAAGTGAGAGCAGTGAGTAGATTTATGAGTGATCCAGGTAGAGATCACTTACAGGCACTAAAGTGGATCCTTTGGTATTTGAGAGGGACCATGGGGATAGTTTTTTGTTACAATGGATTAGACACCACTTTGTGTGGTTATGTAGATTCAGATATGGCTGGAGATGTAGATAACAAGAGAAGCACGGCAGGTTATGTTTACACTATAGGTGGGAAAAGAATAAGTTGTATTTCACGACTACAAAATCTAGTGGCTTTGTTAACCACGGAGACTAACTATGTTGCTGCCATAAAGGCAAGAAAATAAATGATTTGGTTATAGAAATTACTTGAGGAGTTGGGGCATAAGTAGGAGGAAGGAAAGCTACATAGTGATAGTCAAAGTGTTATACACCTAGCTAAGAACTCCACTTTCCACTCTAGGATGAAGCATATATAGTTAAGGTACCATTTTCATCAGGACAACTTTGAAGGAAGAGAAGTTGAAGTTGGAGAAGATTCATACCAATCAGAATCCTGTAGACATGATGACCAAGGTGGTCACAAGGGAAAAACTGAAGTTGTGTTCAGCTTTGGTTGGTCTTCATGAAAACTAGTGAAGGGTTGAGAAGCTTTCTTAGAGGAAAACTAGTCTCCAAGTGGGATATTGTTAGGTTGTGGAGCCTGTTTTCATGTGTGAAAGTGTTTAAGACTTTACAATAAGAGTACTATACACTTTCAATAGTTGTCTTACTAGGGTTTAGGGGCACAGGCCCCAAAAAAAATTGGCCTTAAAACATGCCTGATATACTGGGAAACGTGCTTTTCTCATATGGGCAAGATTTTAACCCATTGTTTTATGGGATGGTTTTGGCCCATGGTTTTAATACCCATGGTTTTGTAAAAAATTATTAAGAATTTGTCTACTTATATGGTTTTATGCATATGGTATAGATAATATAACATTGTAGATGTGTTTTAAATTCAGGTGTGAATTCGTTAAAGTTTATTGAGCATAGCTCTGAATAGATTTGGGTATTGTATTGAGAGAGTGGTGGCTTGTAATAAAATATAAGCAAGTGATTCTTTGTGGACATAGCCCAAATTGGGAAAACTACATTAAATATTGTCTCTTTGTGTTGTGTTATTTTACTATGCACTTTTAGTTTGAGATTTGTAATATTTTCTACATATTAGTTTCTACAGTGTGATTCTGTGAGGGACTATTCCGCATATTTTATCCCTTATTTCCCAACATGTCTATGCAATCCATGAGATTAATGAAATGGATTTTGTAGTCATTTTTTTAGCTTCCTCGTTCAAGGGTAAATCTTTGCAATGGTTTAGGAGTGTAATAGTAGAGTCTATTACAAATTGGGGCCAGTTGTGCATATCCCTCTACAATCAATTCAAAGAAAGGGAAGACAATTTTTCCTTATTGGATCAATTGACAACAATTAAGAGATATCCAAATGAGTAGATGGAGGATTTAAATTTATGATTCTAAAGGACATGGGATAGGATCCTAGTGGCCATGAGACCAGCTACACTAGGTGTGTTCCTCTATTTCTTAAAGGCTCTGAATTCATATATAGTAATGATGATACAGTCAATGGGAGGAAAAAACACTTCCAAGAGCCTAAAACATAGCTATCAGTGAAGAAAATTGTTTGATTTAAGAAGGTAAGGTGGAAACTAGGCCACCTATGCCTCTATATCTAGAAATGGTAACTCATACAACTAGTTAAACAGCTGAGTTGAATCCCATTCCAGCCCCTAGGAATTAGAGCAACAATGAAGCTTCTACTTCTTCAAGTACTTCGAAAGAACTTCAGGAACTCATGAAACAAGTGTAGAACCTATGGAATGAACTAGTGACTATCAAGAGGAAGAAAGCTCAAAGTTATAGGCCATATAAACCTCAAGCTCCATCAAATAAGCCTCTATTTCAATTAAATAGGCCACCAATTTAAGTTGCAAATCAAAACCTATGATAAGGACAACCTCATGCTACCAGGCCATTTCGACTGTAAGATCCAAATGAAGTTTCAACATCAAGGGCCTTGGTTCTAACTCAAAACAACCTTACACAAGAGTATGAGTGGTGATTTCCATGCAATCTACCTTATAACCAATCAACATCCTTTAACGATGCATTGAATTGGGCTCTAATGGTGTAGACCATCAGTGTGTCCTGGGATCCAATTGAAGGAGCAAATCAGCAAAAAGAGACTCAACAAGAAATACGTCAAACTAAAACCACATTGGTCGATTAGCAAACAAAAGAATTTTACAGGGTTAATCAACCTCCTTTCTAGGGTGTAGCTATTAATACAAGGTCAAAGAAGAGGAAAATAGAGGAAGGAAAACCATCTAGCTCAATTTTTTCTCAACCTACTCTCATCCCTTAAGAATTAAGCAATATAAAAGCATTCCCAAACCCACAAAATCAACCTAGATCACCTACTGTAGCAACGCATGTGCCCATTCAAGCTCTGAAAAAGGTTGTGCCAAGTAAGGGGCAGTAGAAGGATAATCCATCACCTTTCAAAATCATTGACCAAGTAAATAATACATATGTGAGCATTTCTATGTGGGAGTCACTGGAAATCCTAGGATAGAGATATTTGTTGTAAGAAGCATTGGCCAATTAGTCTGCCTCAAATCAATCAAACCAGATATAGGATAAAGTTCTCATTAATTTAGTGAAACAAGATGGGGGTCAACCAAGAAATAATTTAAATCCTCTAACGTTCTATGTGTCATTAATCATCAGCAACAACTAGGTGCACAATTACATGATCAATTCAGGGGAGAGCATCTCGGTAATGCAAACGTAGATAGTTGATCAGTTAGGGCAAAAGTATGATCTAGACTCAAGGGGAGTAGTGCAACTAGACAAGACAATAGTGGGAACAATTGGGATTATCAAAGGATTAAGTATTACACTACATGCTTTCTGAAATGTTATATTTTTGTAGGATGTGTCCATAATTGACGTTCCACCACCCTTTACATTATGCTTGTCAACGGATTTCACTATCATGATCGGTGGGTACCTATCTACAGATTGGTCATACATGCTTTTCAGAATGAGATACAAAGTAAAAGCTACAATCAGGTCGGAACCAATTACAAACTTTTACATTGAGCCCCATGTGTTAAGTCTAATTAATGTAAATTACTTAGCCTCTGATTAGGAGGAATGTTCAAATGATTTGGAAACATGTACTAAAGTTGAAGGCATTCGAGATTTGACTCTGTATGAATGGGAAAACAAAAGGCATGATTTTAACCCTTACAAAGAAATGGAAGAAGTTGAATTAGGAGTATATTGTGTACATGAAGAGAATCCACATCTCCATAGCATCACCAAGCCAAAAAATAAGGATGACAATGAAGTATGGAAATTGTTCTATGATGGTTTAAGGAGTAGGAAAGGTGTTGGCGGAGGTGTAATTTTGGTGTCTGCATAGAATGTCAAGTACTATTCAGCCTTCCAATTTCAGTTCACATGTTCAAATAACATGGTGGGCCAAGAAAAGGGGTATCAATAATTTGTAGGTGTTCGGGGATAGTGATTTGATTGTTAACCAAGTTAGAGGACAACATGCTGCAAAGAATAACCTACTCAAGAGATAACAAAACATGTTATGAGATCTCATAGAGGAGTTTAAAGCATTCAATATTGAGTCCATACTTAGAAAGAATAATGAAGCTGCAAATATACTTACAATAATTGGGGAAAAAAATTATGTTTTTGACAATATCAAGAGGGATAAAATGCAGCCCCATATTAAGGTAGTTGTGATACCATCAATTCTAGAAAATAACACAAGTTGGTAGGAATTTGAGAGTGATCAACAGATCATCAATTTCTTACAAGAAGAGGCTAAATTCTCAGCTAAGAATCATGATAAATTAGAGAAGTAGTATAGGGATCAAGTGGTGCAACTATGGAAAAGAAAGCTCCCAAAATGCTTAGTAACATTGGAGTCAATCTTCAATCCCAATGACCAATTCCAGAAAGAGAAAGAAAATATCCAGGTCAAAGAGGAATATTTGAAACCCATTGTAGTTGGAGAAGGTAAAACCCTCCAAATTGGCAAACTGATAACTCAACAGTAAAATCAGATTTTATATAACTTTTCCAAGAATTCCCAGATGTTGTTTCTTAGAGCTATGAGGACTTGAAGGGATTTAATCCTAAATTAATACAACATACAATTTAACTAGACCCAGATTATAAGCCTATCAAGAAAAAAAAAGACCAGTTAACCCACGTATTGAGCCTCTCATGAAGAAAGATCTGAATAAGTTGATAGAGGTAAGCATCATATTTCTAATCAAGAATTCAAGCTGGGTTGCAAACCTGGTCCCAGTGAGGAAAAAATATGGAGAAATCAGGTTGTGTGTGGACTCCTATCTCACAAAGGAAAAATATTAGGTCATATTGTATCTAAGGAGGGATTGAGCATTGATCCATGAAGAGTTGAATCAATTTGAGCATTACCATTACCAATTCATAATAAGGATATCCAAATATTTGTGGGGAGAATCATATTAGATAACACTCTAGCATTCCTAGGCTAAAAGATCACAGAATGGGATATTAGGAAGGAAATCTATTTGAGTACCTCATCTAACTATTACCCCTAGGGTAATGGGAAAAATGATTCCACGAACAACAATTTTTGAAGATAATTAGAAGGAATATATATGAAAACCAAATAACATGGCATACCAGGCTCAAATCATCCTTGTGGGCTAATAGGATCATGCCTAAAAGATCAATATGAAGCTCTCCATACAAGCTAGTCTATAGGTAGAAAGAACTATTTCCTATATCACTTGAGTCATTGGCATGGAAGCTAGGTATGTGGAGTTGATGGAGTTAAAAGAAATAACATAGTAAGAAATTCAAGTAATGGAGAAGGATCGGGCCTTAGTTAAGAGGTCATTTGATAAGAGAGCCAAAGAAAGGACCTTCTACGAGGGGGACCTATTTCTGAAATGGGATGCAGATAAGGAAAAACTAGGAATGCATTCCAAGTTTTATACCATTTGGAGTTGCCCCTATATGGTCACAAGATGCGAGAATAGCAATACCTTCTAATTGTCTACTTTTGAGGGAGAGGAACTTCTAATTATGGTCAACGGAATCTATCTCAAACGTTGCTACTGAAAGGAAAATTCTTTCCCTTATACATATTAGTTTAGGACTTTCCATTCCTCTTAGTGAAAATGCTAGATTAGGTTTCAATTTCCCTAATTTCCTTCGCACAAGTGTTATTTCTCCTATTTGTATCATTCTGCAATTCAGTGTGCCTCCCAAGGAATGTTGTAGCAGGAAAGAAGTTCATACTTGTAAGGACTAGTTGTACATCTAAAAAGGAAAAAATGTAGAGAAACTAAAATCAGGTTTAAGGACAAGTTTTAATGAGTTTTCATTCTTCAATCCCTTCAAGACCAACCACAGATGGACTTCCAGTATCCTCATAGCATTAGATAGTTAGCAATAGAGCAACCTCTTTCAAGCTCAGTTAAGGTCACTGTAGTAGGTTGAAGAGTGGAACTTTCAGAAGAAAGAGAAAATATCAAATTTAATAGAGTTTCATGATGTAAAAACTCAAGAATTGTCTTATTTATAACTCTGTAGCATGAAATGTATGCCAAGAAATCATCGATTATTAAGCACTTCATACTTGGTAGAATCAGGTTCCAAGACATGTTCAAAAGTACATTTCAGTTTCATAGACCAAGGTTGTAGAGAGGAAAAGGTGAAAATCCCAATTCAAGGAAATTTTCCACTCTCACGAAACTTAGTTTTAATATTTTCTTATGAATATTGAGAGTGCTAACCGTAGAATAGGTTCAATTGTAGTGATGTCTCAAGTGGCTTTAGGGTAAATTCAATAGGGTACATATCAGTTGCAAGTTATCAATCATGACTCTATGCTCAATGGACAACTTCAGGATACATGTAGAGAACATCTAGCAGGAAGATGTCCCTGCGAGTTGCCAAATTATTCATAATTTTTCCCTCTAGGTGAAATTGGCCAACTAGGGCCCAACAGGACCACAGGCACTTCACAGGGCCCCTAAGGTTGACAACAAGTTGCAGATGTTTTCCAGGGTTTCAAGGAGCTAATTCGGGGAATTCGAAAGTGAAAATTTTCGGATGAATTTTTCCTCTTCTTGGTCGTTATCCTTAAGATCAACTTGAAAAATGATGGATTCTGGGCCTCGGGGCCCACATCTCGTCAAACAAGAAAAAATCATTCAAAAAACATGATGAACCAAAAATGCCTTGCATCCAGTCTGCATCATGCCTCTGATATGAACAATTCACAACAATCTCCTAAAGATAAGGTCCTAAGGTTAAAATTTATAAAAGCGGCCATATGTGGGAGACCGAGTAGGAGCCATCTCACTGAGTAGCTTGGTGGGTTAGATTTTTGTTGTAAGGAGGCAGGCTAGGAATGACTAGATGAGTAGCTCAGTGAACCAAGTTATACTAAATTCTTGGTCAATCCGGTTTGGCCTTGAATTTTAATTAGAAGGGCCATATCGGACAATGGTGAAGAATCATACATTTGATAGTTCGAGGATTAGGCTTCAGGATAGTGATTGTAGATGAGATTCACTTAGCACAGATACCAAGTCACATTTGGTGGAGAGCTCACCTTTGTGAGCTGTGAAGCGAGCCCAGGTGATTGACTGGATGACATAATGAAGATAATTAAGGTTTTGAGCCCAAAAAACACTTCAAAGAGAAAAACCCCATAGAGCACAATAGAGGGAACCCGAGCTTGCATGGGAAGGCTGAGTGGGAGTGGAAGTTTACAGAGGGAGATGAGCTTGACATGCTCATGATGGAAAAAGGTGGGAGGCCTCTTTGTGTAAATAGGTTCCATAGAAAAAGAGGCAAAGCTCCCCGAGCTCTTCCTAATGGTGCATTGTGAGGGCGATAGAGCAAGGTCTGAAGGGAAGTCCAATTCGGGATTTTAGGGAAAACTATTTCAGGAACATGGTAATCATTAATCTCTAAAAACATGGTGAGGAGGTTCCTGAAAACAAAGTTTCCTAAACTCTGAAGGTGGGTTAATGTGGTGTGATATGGAAAATTCAGAGGTCAAACCCCCTTTTGGGGTCAATGGAGGAATATTTTTGGGGTTGCTAGAGTTGAAATCTCGAAGCATCTCCGTGGAGAATTCGAAAGCAGGAGAACCCTGAAGTCCAAAATTTTAGACTTTGGAGGTTTAGGAGTTTGGGATGTTTTTTGGAGCTTGGAAGAGTTATTATTCAAAGGTTGGGAGAAAAAAATCCCAAAATGGGCATGGCGAAAATTTCGAAGGGCTTGGGTTTGAAACCCCGAAAAAATCGAACTACCACCCAAAACAAATAAAATTAACTACCGAGCCATTGGAGACCGAGCCATATTAAATGGCATATCACTGGGTAGGTGAGATGGGAAGGATCTAATTCATTTGCATGTAAATCATTGAGTTGGCATTGAAGGAAGAGGTCGAAGGTGAGGAAAATGAGCTCGATAAGTGGGAATGTAGCTTGGTGGAGCTCAAGAAGATAAAACCATGACCAAACTTCAAGCCCTCATAAATCCTACAAATTTTATCTGTTTTTAACAAAATTATAGTCATTAGAAAGGGGATTCAATGAATAATCCAATTGATACTTCAAAATCTAGATACCATGTTGGTAGGTGAGGATTATGGCCATATAAGAAACCAATACTAGAATGATGATATCTTCCTTTATACTCCACCAATTTTTACAAAATTACACTTCATGGAAAGCTAATTTTAGGTTATTCAGCATGAGATGATAAAAGAAGATCATTTAATGCTTCTTATTCAAGAAAAATTACAATCATAGTGTTTTCAGCAGCCATTGCAAGGATTTAATGATGATTGTGAAGAATTTTGGAGCAATTTAGGGTATCTTTTCTATCTCTCCTCTCTTCAAAAATTCTTCTATAAATTGTGAGGGGCGCATTTCAAAAGGTTGGATTGTTTTCCTTTTCTCCTCCCTTGTTCTTGTCCATGATAAATTTGTGGAGCTCAAACCTCCCATTGGAACTATAAATGTAATCTTCACACCTTTTGGCCCACTTACAATGCATTGTATCAACTTTTGGAAAAATAATACAGATATGTGAATGATTTCCAATCCTCTTTTTTGTTATTGTGTCTTCATTATCTTTTATTACAGTTAAGGTTATTTTTGTATGGTTTAATTATGATTACAAATATCAATGGATCATGTTTAGTGTTAAATGGTTTGCAATACATATATTTTGATTTATGGTGTTAAATTTACCTCTTCAAAATTTACTTGTTTTATTCTATGCAAGAGAAAGATATTTCAAGATTCCTTATTAGTGCATCACCTCTAGTTAGAATATGTTTACTTTCTTGCATCCTTCTATCCATGTCTCCTTGGAAAACATTAGGGTAGGATTAGAGTGGTTTCTCTACAAATTGGTCTTATGGTGTCTAGTTTTAGGAACAGGAACCAACCTTTCTCTGAAGAGATTTCTCGATTGCAAAGTCCCACACATTAGGATTAGCTCCATGTTTTATAATCACACCAAATGCCCCATATCAAACCAGAATATTTGGGTGTGTTTTTATTATACACGATTAGTTTTGGCATGATCGGTGGGAGAAAGAAGTCATTCCCATAAGATTTGAAGGAATTTTCAAGAAATTTAGACTTAGAAAATTCTAGATTTCCAATTACAGACTTTTCACCTCATAGGAAGAGATCCAAAATCAATTTTCAATGGTTTTTCATGATAAAAAAAAGGTCCAAATTTCACCAGTAAATAGATCGGAGGCTAAAATTAAAAATGGTATCCTTAGATTTTCAAAATTTTGATTTTTGAAAATTTTGATTTTTTTTTTAATTTCAAGATTTCAGGATTTTGGGTTTCATAATTTCGAGTTCCTCCAAATTTAGGATTTTAGGATTTTGGGATTTCAGAAGTCTTACATTTTTAGGCTTTTAGGTTTTCAGGTTTCAAAGATTTGGAGGTTCATTTGTGCACTATTTTCATAGTTTAGGTTTTTGGAACTTTCGGGTTTCAAGGATTTTCAACTTCTGGATTCTCTACTTTTTGGGATTATAGGAATTTTAGTTCAAGATAAGTTTCAACCTCTAGAATATTAAACACACAAATCCTTAAAATTTTTCATTTTCATTATTTCAAGTTTGGTGTAAGACTTGGTAAAATCTAGCCTTTAGAGGCTCATTTCCCAACACATCTGGCGAATCTGAGGGTTTGAATTCAGTGTTGTAGTAGTGTAGGTTTTTAAATGAATTAGAAGGATCCAAACTTGTTCAAGGGATAAACAAGAAGGTTTTTTTGAGTACTTGCAATCATCTCCAGGAAGAGGAAGGAGAGGAAGAAGAGAAAAAAGATCACCATCTCCACCTAACAGGACTTTGTCCACAGCTCCACTAGGTATACCCTTCATCCAGTCAAGTAGGGTCCTCAGACCAATCATAATGGCTGATAAAGCACCACCATATCCCTTTTTTAACTTCGCGGAAGTAGTCCACTTGCCCTAAATGCACAAAATCAAATCTTTTTTGTAGCATTAAAAATATTCCCTACTTCACTGGAGAAAATCATATAACTCCTATTGATCACATCCAAGACATTGCAAATGTCTGTATAATCCATGAGATTAATGAAATGGATGTTTCAATCAATTTGTTAGCTTCTTTGTTCAAGGGTAAAGCTTTAAAATGGTTTAGGAGCCTAACAACAATTTCTATTACAAATTGGGACCAGTTGTGTATAGCCCTCTGCAATCAATTCGGAGAAAGGGAAGACAATCTATCCTTATTGGAACAATTGACAACAATTAAGAGAGCTCCAACTGATAAGATGGTAAATTATAATTTTTGATTCCAAAGGACATGGTATAGGATCCTAGTGGCCATGAAACTAGTTGCACAAGGTGCATTCCTCTATTTCTTGAAGGCTCTAAATTCAAATATAGTAATGATGATACAATCAATGGAAGAAATAACATTGTCAGGAGCCTACAACATAGCTATTAGGGTGGAAAACCATTTGATTCAAGAAGATAAGTTAGCACCTAGGCCACCTATGCCTCTATATCTAGAAATGGGAACTCCTATAACTAGTCAAACACTTGAGTTGAATCCCATTCCAGCCCCTAGGAATTAGAGAAACAATGAAGCTTTTACTTCTTCAAGTACTTCCAAAGAACTTAAGGAAGTCATGAAACAATTGTAGACACTAGGGAATTAACTAGTGACTATCAAGAGGTAGTAAGCTCAAAGTTCTAGTCCATATCAACCTCAAACTCCTTTAAATATTCCTTTGTTTCAATCAAACAGGCCAATGGTTCAAGATGTAAATCAAAACCTAAACCAAGCACAACCTCATGTTGTCAGGCTATTTCAACTGTATGATCCAAATGTAGTTCCAACATTTAGGGCCTTGGTTCCAACTCAAAACAAACTTACACATGAGTATGAGTGGTGCTTTCCCTGAAACCTACCTTATAACCAATCAAGGTGCTTCAATGGTGCATTAAATAAGGATCTAATGGTGTAGACCATTGGCATGTCCCAATAGCCAACTGAAGGATAAAATCAATAGCAAGAGACTCAACAAGAAACACCTCTAACTAAGACCACATTGGTCAATTAGAAAATAGAAAACTTTTGTGGGGTTAATCAACCTCCTTTCCAGGGTGTAGCTACTAATACAAGGTTAAAGAAGAGGAACATAAAGGAAGGGAAGTCATCTAACCTGATTGTTTCTCAACCTACTCTCACCCCTCAAGAAGTAAGCAATAAAATAACATTCCCAAACCTGAAAAATCAACCTAATGCACCTGCTGCAGTAGAACATGTGCTTATTCAAGCTCTAGAAAAGGTTTTTCCATGTAAGGGGTAGAAGAAGGATACTCCATCCCCTTTCAACACCATTGAACAAATGAAGAAGAAACATATGAGATTTTCCATGTGGGAGTCAGTGGAAATCCAAGGATAGAGAAATTTATTACAAGCATCAATGTCCAATTGGTCCACCTAAAATGGATCAAACCAAAGATAGGAGAAATTTCTCAATAATTTACTGTAACAAGATGGGGGTCAACCAAGAAATAATTTGAATCCTCCACCATTCTATGTGTCATTAATCATTGGGAAAAACTTGGTGCATAATTACATGATAAATTCAAGGGTGAGAAATTTAGTAATGCTAAAGAAAATAGATGATCAGTTAGGCCTAAAGTATGATCTAATCTCAAGGAGAGTAAGTGTAACTAGACAAAACAACAATGGTAATAGTTGGGATTATAAAAATATTAATTCTTACACTTCATGTTTTCCCAATTGCTATAGTTTTGTAAGATGTGTTCATAATTGACCTTTCACCACTCTTTACATTATGCTTATTAAGGGGTTTCATTTCTAAGATCGGTGGGTACCTATCTACAGATTGATCACACATGCTTTTCAAAATGAGATACAGAGAAAAAGCTACAATCAGGTCAGAACCAATTGAAAAATTTCACATTAAGCTCTATATGCCGAGTCCAATTAATGAAAATTACTCATTCTTCGATCAAGAGGAATGTTAAAATGATCTAGAAATAGGTACTAAAGTTGAAGGCATTCTAGATGAATGGGAAAAAAAAGGCACGCTTTTGACCCTTACAAAGAAATGGAAGAAGCTGAATTAGGAGTATATTATGTATGTGAAGAGAATCCAACTCTCCTTAGCATTACCAAGACATAAAATAAGGATGAAAATGAAGTATTACAACTATTTTTTAATGGTTTAAGGAGCAGGCAAGGTGCTGGAAGAGGTGTGATGTTGGTATCTCCACATAACATCAAGTATTATTCAGCCTTTCGATTTTAGTTCACATGTTCAAATAACATGGCAGAATATAATGCTCTAGTCCATGGACTTCATTGGGCTAGGAAAATGTATATCAATAATTTATAGGTGTTCAGGGATAGTGACTTGAAACAATTGGGGAAACATTTGATGTAGTTGAAATTATCAAGAGTAATAAAACACAACCCCATATTAAGGTAGTTTTGAGACCAACATTTCTAGATAATAACACAAGCTGGTAGGTATTCATGAGTGATAAAAAAATCATCAATTTATTACAAGAAGAGGATGAATTCTTAGCTAGGTATCAAGATAAATTAGAGAAGAAGTATGGGGATCAAGTGGTGTAGTTATAGACAATCAATATCACAAAATGCTTAGTAACATTGGTGTTAATATTTAATCGCAATGACCAATTCCGGAAAGTGAAATCAAATATCCAGGTCAAAGGGGAATATTCATAACCCATTGCTGTTGGAGAAGGTAAAACCCTCCAAATTAGCAAAGTGAGCACTCAAGAGGAAAAATATGATTTCATACATCTTTGCTAAGAATTCACAAATGTATTTCCCTGGAGCTATGAGGACTTGATGGGATTTAATCCTAAAGTGGAACAACATACATTTGAAATGGACCCAAATGTTAATATTTTCATGCAAAAGAAAATACTACTCAACCCGCACATTGAGCCTCTCATGAAGAAAGAGATGAATAAGTTGATAGAGGAAAACATCATATTTCTAATCAAGAATTCAAGTTGGGTTACAAAATTGGTCCCACTAAGGAAAAGAAATGGAGAAATCAGGTTATGTATGGACTTTTGGGACCTGAATAGGACATCTCTCAAAGACCACTAACTGCTCCCATCAATGGACCAAATCTTACAGGTAGTAGATATTTCATAAAGGTTTTCTCTCCTATACAAATACTCAGGCTAAAATCAGATAATGGTGAAAGAATATGACCAATTCAAGATGGCTTTCACCACCATCTGGGGAACCTATGCCTATAGAAAAATGTCACTCGGGTTGTCAAACATTCGAGAAAAATTGAAACAAGCAATGGACATGACATTCAAGGGGTTGGAAAACAAAATATTCCTCATTTATTTAGATGACATCATTTTGTTTTATAAGAGTACAAAAAGTCACCTTTTCCATCTCAGGAAGGTGTTCTAAAGGTGTAGGAGGTTTAGAGTTTCCCTAAACCTGAAAAAATGTGTATTCTTAGCTCACAAAGGAAAAATCCTAGGTCACATTGTGTTTAAGGAGGGATTGACCATTGATCTAGAAATATTTCAAGCAATTCAAGTGTTTCCATTTCCAAGTCATAAGAAGGCTCTCAAAATCTTCTTGGGGAGAATCCACTTTGTTCGCAGGTTTCTGCCATATTTTTCTGCTCTTGTAAAGCCAATAACACTAATTTTTAAGAAGATCATGGAATTTAAGTGGATAGTGAAGGGAAAGGAAAGTTTTGAGGCTATAAAAATGAGATATCTCAAGCTCTAACTCTCATAAATTTGGAATTTTCCAAGGATTTCATGTTTTATTCCTTCGGTGGTTTAGACACAATTTCTACAATTCTAGTGCAATAAAACAAGGAGGGTTCCAAACAATCAGTTTCTTTCTTATGTAAAGGTTTGGCGGATTATGAATTTAGGTAATCCTTCATTGAGAAACACATTCTTGCAGTAATCAGGAGTTTCAATAAATTCAAACACCTAGTTTCAAACAACATGATTCAGCTAACTAGTGTCCTCTGTAGGAGTCAAGGACTTCCTATTGGACAAGGATTTGAATGAGAAATGGAAATGATGGATCAATTGTGTCATGGAATATGAAATTGAGATCAAAGTCACCAAATTGGTCTATGGAAAGATATTATGTGAACAACTAGCTTCAAGTCAACAAGTGAAAACAAGTGATGAAACAAAAGCTATTTTGGTGATATACGATGACCAGGAAGAAGTAGGTGATAATGTGCATATTCCTTGTTGGACTTACAACATAATGCATTTCCTACAAAAAGGAGATATTTTTGAATCCAAGTCATCCCATATGTGCTTGTTGAATGTGTTTTGTTTAAGAAGGACATCAATGGATTCCTATTGAGGTGTATTAGAACCAATCAAATTGAAAAGGTGCTACAAGATTTTCATGATAGAGAGGCTAGAGGTCACTTTTCTCCATCAGTAATAGTTCTCAAAATAATGAAGGTGGGTTATTATTATCCCATAGTGTTCACTGACTGCTAAACTTGGATTAAAAGGTGTAAAAAATGTGTGTTCTTCATAGGAAAGGAGAGGCTAACAACACTTCCATTACACCCAATTTCAGTTGACCAACCATTGATGCAATGGGGATTGGAATTCATCAGGGTCATCAATCCAAATTTGAGTCAACATCACAAGTGGATTATAACAACAACAGACTACTTCAAAAAGTGGACCGAAGTGGTGGCACTTAAGGAAGAAAACGAGTCTAGTATATTGGAATTTTATGAGGGAATAGTAATAATGTTTAGAGTACCGAACACCATCATATTAGGTAGCTATGTAGGATTGTTAGGCTCTAAGATCTCAGAATGGGATGTTAGGAATGGAATCCATTTGAGAACCTCATCTAACTATTACCCCTGGGGTAATGAGTAGCAGAGTCCACGAATAATAATTTGTTGAAGATCATCAGAAGGAATCTAGATGAAAACCAAAAAACATGGCATACCAATCTTCAATCAGTCTTGTAGGCTGACAAGATCACACCTAAAATATCAAGTGGAAGGTCTCCCTACATGTTAGTATACGGGAAGGAATCGGTATTGCATATATAACTTGAGTTTCTGACATTAAAGCTCATGAATCCAATAGAACTATCAGAGTTTGAGTCTATGGAAGCTAGGTATGTGGAGCTGGTGGAGTTGGAAGAAAAAACAGAGTAAGTAATGTAAGTAATGGAAAAGGATCAAGCCTTAGTCAAGAGGTGATTTAAGAAGTGAGCCAAAGCAAGGACCTTCCAGGAGGGGGGCCTGGTTCTGAAATGGGATGTAGATTGGGAAAAACCAGGAAGGAATTCCAATTTTGATGTCATTTAGAGTCACCCCTACATGGTCATAGGATGTAAGAGTAGTAATTTCTTCCAGCTGTATACTTTTGAGGGAGAGGTACTTCTGATTCTAGTCAACAGAATCTATCTCAAACGTTTCCATTGAAAGGAAAATTCTCACCCTTGTACATATTATTTTAGGAATTTTAATTCCTCTAGGTGCATATGCACATTGTCTTGTTGTAGATTAGGTTTTAATTTCCCTAAGTTCCTTGGCACATGTTTTATTTCTTGTAGTTATATCATTGTGCAATTCAGTGTGCCTCCCAAGGAATGTTGTAGTAGGAAATAATTTCATACTTTTAAGGAATAGCTATAGATCTCAAAAGAAAACAAATGCAAAGAAACAAAAATTAGTTTTTGATGAGTTTTCATTATTTGAGCCCTTCAAGACCAACCAAAAGTAGACTTTCAGTATCCCCATAGCATCAAAGAGTCAATAGTAGAGCAGCGTCTTCCAATCTCATTCAAGGTCACCACAGTAGGTCAAAGAGTGGAACTTTTAGAATAAAGAGAAAAAATCAAAGTTAATAAAGTTACATGATGTAAAAACTCGAGAGTTGTCTTATTTAAAACTCTATAGTGTGCAATGTATGTCAAACAATCATCAATTTTTAAGCGCTTCATACTTGGTAGAATTAGGTTTTAGGACAGGTTCAAAAGTACATTTTAGTTTTGTAGACCAGGGTTGTAGTGAGGAAAATGTGAAAATACCAAGTCAAGTAAATTTTCCACTCTCACAAAACTTAATTTTAAGATTTTATTATGAAGATTGAGAGTGCTAGCAATAGAACATGTTCAAGTCCAATGATATATCAAGTGGTTTCATGGTGAATTCAACAGGGTACAGATCAGTTACAGGTTATCAGTTGTGACTCTGTGCCCAATGGACAGATTCAGGCTATATGTACAAAACATCTAGTAGGAAAATGTCCCCAAAAGTCACCAAATTGTTTACAAATTTTTCCCTCCATGAAAAATTGGCCAACCAGGGCCCAACAAGACCATATAAACTATGTGTGTATATGGTTTAGAGGCATTTCAACCTCTTGCAATTAGATCCACATCATTCTGTATCAAATCAGGATTCAGGTCTTGTGGGAAAAATGAAGGTAATATATATTATATTTAACTATTTTATTTATTAACTCTATTTTCTATAAGTATGGCTATATTTGAGAGAGTATGTTATTCCCAGATGAATGGGTATATACAAGAGTTATAGATAAAATTTGTTGATCTTAAAGGAGAAGATACCTAACTCAAATTGAGACATGCAAATAGGGATGCAAACTCAAATATTGATACTAAATAATTACCTTTCGTAAGGAATGAATGAGGTAATGAATAATAAAATGAGAGAGATGTACAAACATTTAATGAACTTCCATTTGAGGAGAGTGTTATCCAAGATTTGGAGGAAAAGAACAATGGCATCAAGATAAATCTTCTTGATTATGGTGGAGGGGTACAACTAGAGGATTTGATTGACTGGTTGAATCACGTCAAAATTTTATTTGAGTGGAAAAATCTTTCAAAGGAGAAGAATGTTGAATTTTCAAGCACTAAGTTGGTTGTACATGCATTGATCTCGTGGGATCACATGTAAAATGAAATACAATGGAAAGGGAAGGATGAGATCCAAAACTAGAATAAAATGGTGAAGAAGTTGAAATAAAATTTTATTCATGTAGATTATAAGCAGACAATATTTCTAAGGTTTAAAAACCTAAGATAGAAGGATCTTATCATTGAAGAGTATATGAATGATTTTTACAAGATATCATTCCATGTGTAATAAGGAGAGTCTGAAGAACAAAAGGCTAGAAGGTATATAAATGGGTTGAGTTATACCATACAAGATGAATTGAGTATGCTTTGGATCCATAACCTAGATGATGTTTATAAACTTGTATTTAAAGTAGAAGAAAATAACAAGAGGATTAGTTTCATAAGAGAATTGAAGATATGACCATTATCATCTCCAATGAGAGGGAGAGGTAGATTTGACTCCCTAAAAATTGATTCCTCTAATGCAAAAGGGAAAGAAGAATCTGGTCAAGGTCACTATAAATACTAATGAGGTATGGGGTTTCAAAGAGGAAGAGGATATGGCGGACGAAGAGGTTGGAATATATCCAAAAGGAAATACATTGGTTACCGATATGGTGAAGAAGGGAACTGATATTTTTATTATCTAAACTACCATACACAAGATAGATGGAAAGTGCAACATTCACAAGTAAACCTAGATAAAGTTGAAGAATAAGAGGAAATGGAGGTTTTTTTAGAATTAGGTGAAACCCTCATGATAAGGAGGATGATGATTGTCTTGAGGAAGGAGAAAGAACAAGATGGTACCGGTGGTGATTCTTGACTACGGAAAAAATATTTCAAACAAGATGCACCTCTAGAGGGAAGGTATGTAAAATTATTATTGATGGTTGTAGTTTTTAAAATATGTTCTCAACTATGATGGTTGATAAACTCTACGTGACTTGTGACAAAAACCCACATCCATGTCACATATTATGGTTCAAGAAATGGGACAAGGTAACCATAGATAAAACATTCCTAAGAAAGTTTTTGATTAGGAATACTTACAAGGAAGTGGTGTGGTGTGATGTTATCCCAATGGATGTATGTAATATATCATTAGGGAGGCCTTGGTAATATGGAAGAAAGGCTATGCATGATGTCAGGAAGAATACTTAAAATTTTTAGAAGGATTGTGTAAATGTGGTCTTATTAACTTTCAAGGAAGAAGAGAAGAGTGAGGGCTTATTGGCTATAAAGGATTTTGTTAAAAAAATTGAAGAGTTTGGTTGGTGTTATGGATTTATAGAAAAGAATGTGGAAATAGAGGCCTTTAGTATACCCCATGTGGTAGAAAAAGTACTAAAATAATACACAAATTTCATATTAGATGATATTTTAGATGAGTTACCTATAAAGAGGGATCTTCAACACCATATTGATTTATCTATAGATCAACCTTCCTAAATAAAGCACCCTACATGATAAGCCCAACATAAAATGAGGATTTGAATAGGCAAGTGATAGATCTGATAAAGAAAGGGTTAGTGAGAGAACACATAAGTCCATGTGCAACTCCAACACTATTTATTCGCAAATAGGATAGATACTAGAAAATGTGTGTGGATAGTAGAGAAATAAATAAAATCATAAATAAGTATCGGTTCCCAGTTCCAAGATTGGATGATATGATGGATGTTTTGGTGGGAGCTTGATATTTTAGTAACATTGATCTGTAGAGTAGGTACAACCAAATCTAAATCCATTGAGGGTGTGAATGAAAAACATATATAAAAAAAAGATATGGGTTTTATGAGAAAATGGTGATGTCATTTGGGTTATCTAATGCACCTAGTACATTCATGAGGTTGATGAACAGAGTACACTTTTTGCATTTGAAATTGGTATTAGAATTCTTACAAAAAGAGAATTTGTATGCAAACATAAAGAAATGTATATTTCTTCATAAAATTCTAGTTATTTGGGAGTTCATTATATCAAAGGATGGGGTGAAGATGGATGAGGAAAAAGTGAAGGCAGTTTTTGAATGGTTGTAGACACTGAAATCGTGTCGTAATCATCTTGGTCCCCTAGCGCGGCCCTATAATCACTTCCTCATCCTCAACACCTTATCACCTACCTCCTGCACCCCACACATTTTAATTTAATTACTTCAATTAAATTAATGCCATTTACCTCCATACATATTAATTTAATTAAGTTAATGACCTTTTTCCCACACACACATTAATTTAATTATTCACATTAAATTAATTCACTACCCTCACACACCTATCTAATGTAATTTCCTTTTACTAAATGCACCTCACCTAAACACCTCCATCATTTGACCCATTAATCTAAAACCTAACATTACACTCATCCCCTCACCTCACATTTAAAACCCTCCTAAGGTTGGTTTTCACCTCGAGAAAAAAAAGAGACCCTTATCAAAATAGTGGAGCAACTTCCCAGGTGATTTTGAAAAAATCAAGATATCTCGCCCAAACCGATGTTGGTTCACCCTAAACCGACGTTGGTTTACCCTAAATCGATGTCGGTTATACCGGAATGGACAAAATGTCCTATTTAGACCCATCTACAGACTTTGTGATACGGGTTGGTTGTGGGTTTTGTTGGAAGACTTATGATATCGAATTCGATCTGTTTAGACACGACAGTAGAAAAAAGATTGATTTCTGATCACCAAAGGCAACCAAATACACTAGAACAACAGTGAGACTTTCTTCCCAGCATCCTCCAACGTAGCAACTTCATCATTATTTTTCAGACTTGTACCTCACATAAGAGTAATTATCCTCCTTCCATCTGTTTCATTTTCTTATCATCAGTTGTATTCTTTGTGGTAGAAGAACCTAGTCTTTTACTCTCTATCCATTCCCTCTCTCCTGTTGCAGCCACCTTCCATACCCAATCATCTTAATACTTGGCCCAATTTCCCATTTTGACCTCCTCAGTAGTCTCATACCTCCGCAACATATCTACACCCCCTATGTGATCAATCCCCATCTTCTATCCACTCCACTTTTGCCCCAAAACTCCAAAAACCCAAACTGTGTGATTCCACCAGCCCTGACTTAACCATCGTTGGTCATCTCTAACCGTCACCGGTTACAGTAAAACTGTCATCAGTTTCATAAAACCATGGTCAATCTCTCTGTCACCTTATCTCTTCCAGAATAACAGCTCACTTCTAACATACATCTACTTGAACACCTATTTGACCTTCAGATATGTATTTAACCTATCCTATTAGCTCAGATTCACCTATAACCAACCTACTTGACCTCTGGATATCCTTCTAGCCTAGCCTGTTAGATTATATCTAGCCTATTGCATTTTGTATGAGATGCCTAAATCATATTAAACTACAATAGGACAATATTTACTTTATTTTCAACATTGAATTGTTTTTAAACAGTGGATTGATATCCATCTAGGAATTATCACACTTCCAGGATCTAGCACATGCTAGGCAGTCCACTGCATATATTGTTTATCTCTCTTGGGTGGTCTTGTTTTTGTTCTTATACAGGTAGTTCCTCCTAGCCAAAAGGAAGGTCTCACAATCACTTCGATTTAGAATTCAGATACGCGCACATATAACCTTCAACCATCCTAAAATAGGTATTCCTCTTACCACCCTTTACCTTATCCATTTCATCAAGTACTTCTCAAAAAAATAAGAAATCAGGTGAAACATTTTGGCATGCACGGTGGGACCCATTCAAGGTTCGTTGCATCTTTCTTCATTCCTAGGTGAAAAATTGAGTGTGTTTCTTTCCCTTCTAGTAGCATTCACATTAAAAAGTTCTCCTTGGTAACATTCTCTTCTTTCTACTTGCTCCGAAAGACACATTTATTTTGGTGTATTTAAAAAGAACCTTCTTATTCTTGTTTTCTGCATTTTAGTGAAAGAGCATCCCTCTTCCTCTTCATCTATTTCTATCATTGATAATCATACTTTCAATTTTGGTTTAAAACAATTGCACTACATTCTGATTTAACTCATTAGCTCACATTAATTGAGGGCAACCTATATGCTGGAATTCATGACTAGTTGATGGTTGACAAATGAATCATAGAAAAGCACTTCTATCCTTTTCTCTTTCTCTTACTCTTACCAAACCACACAAAAATCCAAAATACATACATTCCTAAACAACATCCTACCTAGAAGAGGTTGTAGGTGATCACACGATCAAGGTACAGTGGGCACCCAGCTCCTTGCTCTGTCGAGTCATACTTCAGAATGAAGCCCGCCCCCACCATAACATTCCTGAAACCTCACCCTTCAGAATTATTTCTTCGTAGGAAGCCTTCCTCACCAATAAATTATATTATTCTGTTCATAAGAGTTAGTCCATACAAATAGCATAAGCTGAACAAACATAATAGAATAGGCACTCTAGGAACGTTATTTCTTAGTGTTCTTCTTGATTTGCGTTTTGAGGTGAGAGCTTTTGATCATTATTTGTGTCTTTCCTTGCACACTCCCAATCATAGTCGGTGTATTCTGACTTCCTCTGAGTGTGCCTCAACCACATCTACATCATTCTTAGACTTTTGGGTTTGATTCAACACCAAATTTTTAAATCATAGCCATCTTTCTTATTCTCTATTTCAATTTCACAGTAACTAGCTACAATTATCTTTAACCATCCTCAGTTACATTCCAACCAGCGTTGGTCTGAAGTCTTCTTGGATACCTATCCAAAAGACACCTATTTCACTTTCTGGGCTGTAGAAGGCTCCTATCACCTTTAATATTATCATTACTTCAATCACAGTCACCTTACGTTTCATCCTGTGTGAAAATTGTCAGTCTGGGACCATCATTTAATAGACTATTGGTTTTTCACAGTAACCATCACCGGTTAAGCCTAACCAGCATTGGTTTACCCCAACTGGCATTGATCACCCTATGTTGTTTTACTACTCACTAGCTGACCTAATCCACTCACTTTTGACTATTTTCCTAGTTCTGCTGTGTTCTGTACCATTCAAACATAATACATCTCGCTAAATCAGTTCTTACCCACATGGTGTTGACCCGTAGTCAGGTGAGTGCCCTCGTGTTTGATGTTAGTCAACTACCGCTCCCACCTAGCCCTTCATCACCTAGTCCTTCACCACCTTCCATCTCATCATCCTTGGATCCTAATCAGCCTATGACCATTCCTACAGGTGACAAGGAGTTTGCATGACTTCTGGATCAGAATCCCACTGCTTTGAGCCACTACCTCACCTATGCCTCCACTCGAGATGCCTCTGTTCAATTGATCTATGGCATTCTTGTATCCTTATCTCCATCCCTAATGATATATTCTACCTCGGATCCACCTCCTACCATGGTGAGCTCACCCATTTTATCCCTAGTTATGTTACAGCTAGGTCCCATTCCAGCTTTGACCGCCACATCCGCCACCTCTATTGCACGTACAGTCTCCACCATACCTTCATCCACCACCCAAAACATACCATCATCCGCACCTATTGTCTCATATATACCAGTCATAATACTACCACCCTTGGTGTCGGTAACCTCTACCCCATTTCAAAACATTTTCCTTTCTATTCCCCAATCTCTACCTTCCATCTCTACCAGGGTCACTACGAGTGTCCCACCCTCACATACCTACTACTAGCCACCTCTTGTTTCATCAGTCATTTAATCCGGATATATACCCTCTATGTTTGTCTCTCAATTCCTGCCTCCTTATTCGACACCACCATACTCTGGAATGTCGTATTCTTCATATGTCTAACAAAAACCTCCTTTCACTCTGGGGGTACCCAATCTTCAGAACCTAATAATGACTTTATCAAGTTAATTATGGACAAGATGCAGACATTAAAAGCATCTATTTCTAGCTCCCACAATTCTCTCACCTATGATGAGATTTGTAATTAGCCTATTCACCCATCCATTCCCATTCTCCCATATCCCGTACACTGGGAGATGCCTAAGTTTAACGTCTTTAACAATAAGGAGGATCCGTAGCAGCATTTTCCATCTTTCAAACATGGGTGTTATTTAATTTCCCATGATGATGATTTACTTCTGCGAACCTTTTCCATGTCCCTAACTGGTCCAGCATTGGACTGGTATAGTGGATTACCTAGACATTCCATCTTCTCATTCAACCAAATAGCCCAAGCCTTCTTGGATCATTTTTCTATTATTGTCGTTAAGAAGGTTACCATGACTGATATTTATTCCATGCGTCAATATGACAATGAATCTATTGCAGATTTTGTCACTTGTTGGCGTAGCCTAATCAACCAAATCACTTTCCAATTACCGCAAACCAAACTCATAGAGCTCTTCACACGAGCCTACGCTAGACATATCTCACCTACCTTATAGGTGTAAAAATTCCAAACATTTGACGAGGCTTTCACCATGGCACATAAGCTTGAAATTCATGTCATCGAAGAGAAGAAGATACAATTACGAAACAATAACTCCTCATTTAAATCACACGATACTTCCTCTTCCTCGAAACCTCAAACAAGTTATTCCAAAGTTAAGGGAACTACCAACATAGTGGTACTTAAGGCTGGCCCTACCCATCCATTCAATCATGCTAAACCTTCATCTAATCTGTCACCAGTCCAAGCCTTCCAATTCAAACAACAACAAAAGAAATACACCTCAATTGGGGAACCATATTCATCTATTTTATAAAATCTTATTAAAGCTAATGTCATCACCCTTCCTCCTATCAAACCACATACTAGTTTTGACCCCTCTCGCCCCATACCAGGTTGGTACAAGGAAAATGACTATTGTCATTATCACCATGTAAATGGCCACAGTGACAGTAATTGTATCACCTTTAAAAACATTATTCAGGGAATGCTCTAGAGCGGCGAGTTAGTCTTGGATAACCCTAATGCACCTACTAATCAAGACCTTCGTATATTCAAGAAACCATTCCCCAACCATTCCCCATATAACAATCAAATGGGTGATGCCTCACACAATGAAAGTAATAAACGTGAGGTACATGTTATCTTTACTGACTTACCACTTGATTCCCAAATATCTCCTATCCCCTCCATCGAGGAAATCCTAGCCTGAAATCCTCTGCCCACATAGGAACCTACTTTATCCATTCCTCTACCCATGGAGGAAAGCCCTTCACCTCCCCGTACACCTGCAAAGGAGTCTCTCATTAGCACCGATATCATTTCCCCTTCATCTTCCCTACCTAGTGAACCACTACCAATTGTACCTCTCCACCCATAGAGGAGTACCCATCACCTTCTCCACCTATTCAAGATCCAATAGATTTGTCGTTACCACTCGGTGACCATTCTCCATTAGCTACCCAAGATCCTGTAGACCTAATTTCAGCTCTCTTACCTACAGAGGCCAAAGCCAATGAATTCCCTATTTCTCAGGCACATTTTATAGGAATACCCACTCGCTCCACATCTACCTCATCTACCACGGTACCGTTCTCATGTTTGGCTGACCGCTTGGACTATGTTAATAGGTATTCACTTTGGGGGTGTCTCTTACTCCCGGTCTCAACCCAAATGCAATCATCTTCCACTAACACTTCTACCATTTATCCAAAGATATTTCAACAAACCAAACCGTACATGAACATAACTCTCGATAAATCTTCTATTGCATCATCCTCATCTATACCCGCCCCTCTACTTGCTAGCTGACAGGTTCCAACATCATCTCTTGTATCTAAACCCACTAGTGTTCTAGTGGTCACACCCACATCAAACCTTGCACATCCTCCTGTTAGGATACACTTGACCACATCTTCCCATATACCTATTGAACCAATCCCTCAACCTAAATGAAAACCCTATCTTTCTAATCCACATGCGCCGACCTCACCAACTACACCTTTATCACCTTCACCCTCACCATCCATCTTGGGACCTCACCCCTCTACCTTATCAAAATATACTCTCTCTAGGGGTAAACCTAAAATTCCCTTTACCACAGCCTACAGCTCTACCTAGGTGAACCTTACATCCTTCATCACCATATATAACTTCTTTGCCTCCTATACCACCATTACCTTTTATACCTCCTTCACTACCCATGAAATTTTATTCCACCTCACCTGTACCTCCCTCTCAACCTCAAACAACACCTACCACTACACCTTAGTTTTCCCCTTGGGTCACTCATCCTCTCCTACCATCTGCCTTACCATCTACATCACGTGCTCCCCCTACACCTCTACCTAAGAAAAAACACCAAAAATCAAAAAAATTGTTAATTTCCAAATAGGTGGTTAAACCTACCCCTCTTTTTGTTGATGCTCCTACACCAAAAAAAGTACAACCCAAATCCAAGACTACATCACCTCGACTACCACCATAACTACCCAATCTTCTAACCAAACCTACTTTCACTTTGCATTGTGATTTGCTAGTAGGATCATACGCCACCATCTTGGCTAACCTCCAATAAAGCTCTGCTATCACCCTCCCTCCTCTTATACCTTAAGACCCTCTTAAACCTAATCTAGAAGGGTTTGATGATACCAAAATTTTTGCTTACCATCGTGTGCCAAGACATGATGTTGAGAACTGTAAGGGTCTAAAGGCTAACCTCACTCAATTATGTCCTTCTGACCCTAATTTTGATGACAAAGACCTCCTAAATGATGAACCTATTTCACCCCCACCACCTTCTTCACATCTTCCTCCTACACCTATACCAAAACCTCCATCTTCACTGCCACAACCTTCCTTTCCATCTCCAATATTTGAAATTAACATGGTTCACATCAGAGAACTTTCCATCCCACCACCCAAATGTCATTGCGCCCAACTAACCTCACAAGGCTTTTCTCCTCTAGTAGGTTTTTTCCCTTCATGTCGTTATACCACTTACCCTACACCTTCTCCATTTTCCAACTTCCCTCAAATCAATATGATACACATCACTATACGTGTGCAGAGGGGCAAAGAAAAGGCAACTAACCCACCAACCAATCCTATACCCAACATACCATCTACACCCATACCTAAGATAACTATCCGTGGTCTGGCATACCCCATTTCTAATGGCATCACACATCACACCATGCTCAAAAAACTACACCAATCTCCCCTCAAAATGTCCTTATACGACCTCATCCAAACCTCAGAGTCACATCGTCAAGCTCTCATGCAGTTCCTTCAATCTATTGAGGTTTTACCTAATGACCCCACACCTGTAGCATCTATTATCACACCTCATCATGTCACTTCTCTCACCAAATTTCCATCTACCTTAACACCTCCACCTATTCACCAAGTTGCTATCCTTAGTTTCTCAGATGACGAAATTTTCCCCCACCAAACCGATGACCCAGATCCTATAGTTTTCATCTCCATCCATATTTACAATATACACGTCTGATGTGTTATGATTGATGGGGACACTAGCATTAATATTATCTCCTCTCACGCATTCAAACAAATGTGCATACCCAAAAACTGCATGCATAAACATCTAGTCATGTTGCATTCATTCAATGACGTTGTCACCTTTACACCTAGTACTATCATCCTCCACGTTTGTGTGGGTCCCCGTACTATTCCCAAGTTGTTCTACATTTTAGAAGGGGAGTTTCAATACAATTTGTTTCTCGGAAAACCCTGGATTCATGTCATGGGTTGTGTTCCTTCTACTTTGCAACGATGTGTAAATTTTGAACATGAAGGACATTCCTATACCATTCCAGCTGACCCATCACCTTTCAAAACCTACAACATGCTTTACCATCCCAATGATGTTCTTGTACTTGTTAAAGCATCTACCTCCCTGCCTACATCTTCTTCACACACGACCTCATCCACCACCATTGTTACAACCTCACCTTCACCTAAATATTCTATTTCCACCTCTGTTGTCACTTCTACTAGTCACACATCAGCTTCGCAACTAACTAAAACCTCTACTAATCTAACTTCTAATGCTTCCTCCATTCCAGTCACCAATATATCAACCATTGATCCTTTGAAAGGTGTTTTTCAATACCTCACTATGGGGGAGTATCACCTGTACAATGTCACTACATTCCTTACTCCTCAAGAGTATGGAAACCTTCACCAACATCCTCACTATGATCACTGCATAGAAGAGTGTCTCCTTTATGGTCCTCCCCACCTCCATACCCATCTTACCTATGGAGGACTTGATATTTCCACTTACACACCCAAACCTCCATAAAAAAAACTGACCTTTTTCACCTACCTTCAGTCGCTTACCAACCACCGCTTCACTCACACTTTCCTACACCACTGTGCCTGGAAGGGTTTTGGCTTTAGCCTTTATGAGAAAGGTCATCACACCATTATTTCATGTACCACATGTAAACACAATGATCGTAGTGGAATCGGTTTTACCAAACTACCTGTCAAAAGGCCTCGTATTGAAATCATTAAAGACACTGACCCCTCTCCACCTTCTTCACCTACCACACCTTCACCACCTTCACCACCTTCACCAACGAAGTCAATGGATCCTGAATCTATCCCTCCTACATTTTTTTTCATAAATACCATTTCCTTAGGGCTCTGACCTATCATCGTGGTGGTGAGGCTCCTTCCTCTCTTCCTTTCTTGTATCCTGATATGATAGGGGACGATACTCCTATTAATGTCGTTCAATGTCAGGATGATGAGTCCATACTTACCTACCTTGGTGATGAAGACTCTTATATTCACAGGTTGTTACCTTTTGAGATGCAAACAATGTTGAATGAATCAACTATCGAAGTCAACATCCACACTCAGGACGACCCCCACATTCTCAATATTGGGCAATCCCTGGATGCCGCTGAACAACAATCCCTCACTTCTTTTCTTAAAAAATCATAGCCATGCTTTCACTTGGTCCTATGCTGACATGCTTGGAATTGATCCCACTATCATGGTCCACAATATTGTAACCATTCCTGATGCAAAACCCGTAAAACAAAAATTGAGGAAAATGCACCCTCACATTGCTCTTCTTGTTAAAGAAGAACTTCAACGCCTTCTCTCAGTTTCCTTCATCTTACCCATCGATTACCCCCAATGGATTTCTAACATCATCCCTGTCACTAAGGCGATAAGGAGACTTCGCAGTTACACTAATTTCTATGATCTCAACCTTGCTTTCCCTAAAGATGATTTTCCTTTGCCTAGTATTGACCAGTTGGTTGACCTTACCACTGGCCATGAGATGTTATCACTTATGGATGGTTTCTCAGGTTATAACCAAATCTTTCTCACCCTAGAGGATCAACACAAAACCACATTCATTAGCCCTTGGGGGACTTTATGCTATCAAGTCATGCCTTTTAGCCTTAAAAACACTGGTGCCACATATTAGCGTGCTATGACTTACATCTTCCATGATATCATGCATCGCATATTGGAAGATTGTGTGGATGATCTCTTGGCAAAATCTAGACTTAGTGCTAAGTACCTCACCATCCTTGAAACCATCTTTGACCACCTCATTAAATATTGCATCCTCCTTCAACCTAAACAGTGCATCTTCGTGGTTCTCTCAAGAAAACTCCTGGGATTTATTGTTTCCCTTTGTGGTATAGAAGTTGACCCTACTAAAGTCAAGGCCATTATGGAAATGCCTCCACCCACAAACCTTAAACAACTCTATAGCCTGCAAGGTAAATTGTAGTCCATTCTTTGTTTCATTTCACAATTATCTGATAGTTTTCAACCATTTCATCACATTCTCAAAAAGGATGTCTCTTTCAAATGGGATGATGACTGCCACAACGCTTTTGAGGCCTTAAAACAATACCTTCTCCAACCACCCGTGCTCATTCCACCTAAAGACAAACAAACCTTCTATCTATACATATCAGCTACTGATCACTCTCTAGGGGCTATGCTCGCTCATCATGACAAACAACATAGGGAGCATGTTGTTTATTATATAAGCCCTACCCTTCTAGAATATGAAACCCAATACACTCACCCTAAAAAAAATTTGCTTAGCCTTAGTTTTTATTGCCACCAAACTTTGCCATTACCTACTCAACCACAAAACCTATGTTGTGACCAACACTGACCCCTTACACTTCATGTATGCTAAACCCTACCAAAATCAACGTGTCACATGTTGGCTCATGCTTCTTGTTGACCTAGACCTCAAATTCATCCACCAAAAATATATCAAGGGCCAGGCCATTGCTGACTAGCTCACTGATGTGCCTCTTTTTGGGAATTAATCTTCGAACTTTGATATCCCTGATGAATCCATTGCTAACCTATCTTTGGATGATGACCGTTACCAAATGACCTTATTCTTTGACAGCTCCAAATGTCAGCATGGGGTTGGTGCAGGAATTATCCTCATTCCTCTTGATGGTGAACCCATGCCCTTATCATTCAAACTCGACTTCGAATGCACTAACAATATCACCGAATACGAAGCACTTGTATTGGGTCTCATGACTGCCTATGCCTTAGATGTCAGATCCATTAATATATTTGGTGATTCTCAACTGGTAGTAAACCAAGTCAATGATGTTTATCAGTGTCATAATGAAATAATTCAAGAATAAAAACATTACGTCGACATCATGTTGACTACCTTTGACCGCTATAAAATTCAAACTATTCTGTAATCTACCAATAAATTCGTGGATACCATGGCCTGCCTTGCTTCTCAGATACCTACTTCACCTATTGATTCAGACATTTTTTTACCATAAAATGCATACCGAGACCTTCTTATAAATCATTTTTTGTTAACCTCATCTGAACTGCCTCACTAAACACACAAGACCTTTGGTATAAGTAGCTTGCAGACTACCTTTCCCTTTCTATATTTCCTCCTGATCTCACATGTAATGGATAATGTGCCTTTCTCAAGAAGGCCTCTCATTATGTCATCATGGGTGGCCTTATCTATAAATGCATATTTGACGGTATCCTCTTACGCTACCTTACCAGCTCTGAAATTCCCTATACCATTAAATAAGTTCATGATGGCATATGTGGAGGTCACTTCAGTGGCCTTGCTATTGCTAAATGCATTCTTCACCTAGGCTATTACTGGCTGACCCTCAATCATGATTGTTACGACTACATTAAACATTGTGTAAAATTCCAACAACATGCCAATCTTCATCACACACCTAGTCATGCCTTACAGGTCACTCATGACCTTTGGCCCTTCTCTCAATGGGGTTTGGATCTTGTCGAAGAGATCAATCCCCACTCTTCCCTAAGACATCAATGGATCATCACCACTACCGAATATTACACCAAATGGGTTGAATCTGTACCCCTCATCTCCACTAAAGCTGTGAAAATATGTGAGTTCATCAATCATCACATTATTTGTCGCTTCGGTGTTCCACATTGCCTTATCACTAATAATGGCAAACAATTCAAAAATAAACTCTACAAAAAAATTGTGACGCCTTTGGCATCCAGCTTAGCTTCTCCTCCCCATATTACCCTCAAACCAATGGCCAAGCCAAATCCACCAACAAAATTTTGAACAAAATTATCATGAAAGTGGTTAATGATACTGGGAAGGATTGACATACACACATTCCTTTCACCCTCTGGGCATACCATACTAGTATTCGCACCTCCACTGTTGTCACTGCCTTTTCTCTGGTCTATGGTACCAAGGTTGTTTTGACTCTCGAAGTCCAGATCTTATCTCTCCATATCTCCCTTCAAGATATGCTTACTGAAGATGACTTTCACCAAGACCATTTAACACAACTTGAGTTATTAGACAACGTCGTCTTCATGCCCTCGACCATCTCTAAGTCTACCAAAAATGCATCAAGCGTGCCTATGAAAAACATGTCCATGAATGCACCTTTAAGGTCGGTGACCTTGTCCTCAAGGAAAATCAACACATAACCAAAGTAGAAAAAATAAAACGAGGAAATTTTTCTCCTAATTGGCTTGGACCATACATCGTGACCCACGACTATGGATCAGGTTCTTATAGCTTGTCTTCACTTGATGGTAAGCCCAAACCTGAACCCCTCAATGCCTTACATCTTCGACTATTCTATTGTTGACTTCTAGTCCTACATCACTATTTATCTAGTTCATGCTCATCCCTTGAGCATCATTTACCTTTCTCTATTCCACACCTCCACTTCAACAAATAGACAAGAATCATGTGATTACCCATCACCCTTTTGCCTTCTCTTAAATATTTGCAGCACGGCTCTACACATGGCATGATTCTCATGGATACTTTTCATCTTCTTTTAGATGAGATCCCATGTTTGTTCACCCTTTCCTTCTCAACAAGAACCAAATGCTTCGTTATAGTCTAGTCCATGACTTAAAAGCAAAAAAAAATATTTCCAAAAATAAGGGATTAACTCCTTGATTCAAACTTCCAATACAAATATGAATCCCTCAAAAGGACATCTTCTACTATAAGTAGACTGCTCCCTCGAAGGACAGCTATAAAAAGCTCACAACTCTCTACACAGTCTTTCCAAAAAGAGGACTATTTTCTCAAAATTTAAAATTTAGAAGCTTTCCGTATCGATCAGCTTCACGAAGACCTCAAGGAGACATATATTCATTCCATATAGACTTCCCACATCGATCAGTCTATCTAAAAAAAAACTAAACTTTTTTGTCATGGACTTGTCTATTGTGATCTTGGATTCCTTGCCCAAGGTATTTTGCTTCATAACATATGACCCAATTACCTTCACCTCCTTACCCATTGTATTTTCACTTCATACCTCAAGGGAACTATTGAACCAATGACATTTGGTGATCATGTGACTATTCGTCACTCTTAGAATTCTCAAACATGCAATGTCCTTAAGGTCTTACATTCACTAGCCTATCTGTAGATATGTTTCATATGTTTTGATCCTTGCTAATCGAGTGGCTTTCTTGCCCCCTCTTATCTTTTCTCTTCTTCATTACCTTTTGATCCTCCTATATAGGACTAGAGCCTCAACACCTATCTTTTGGGATTTTCTTCTCCCACCTCAATCAACCTAAAATCACCTTTACCTATCTACCTATTCTCAACCCCAACATCAATGCCCTCAACCTAATTATACCTATGACTTGGAATCAACACTACCTATGGACCTAAAATCACCCATACCTATCTACCTATATTCCACCTAACCTAATCGACCTTGAACTAATCATACCTATGACCTCGAATCCAACCTACCTATCAACCTACCTACCTCTTCTTTTATCTTCTCATATTCTTCCCTAGCTTATGGGAGAACTACATCGGTGTGAGGTCCCTTTTCGCTAGGACTATTTAGGTGGAACTTCCAGGGCATGGGGATCTAGAAGGTTAGCTCAGCCTCCTTTTACCCCAACCATTTCCCCCCCCTTTACCTGATTGCCTATTCATATCAAAAACCCAGAAATCTATCCCATATCCACATCATTCTACCTACATACACTCCTCATGTTTCACATACTCTTTTACCACTACCATTATTTCCCATATTCATCTATAACCCATATTTAAACATTATGCACCATTACATTCATTTACATTAACATGTATTACCAAAATACTGAAATAAACATCCATGCCTAAACTGACCTGACTCCACCATGCCTAAACCAACCTAACTTCACCATGCCTAAACCAACCTGACTCCACCATGCCTAAACCAGCCTGACTCAATCCATGCCTACATAGACCTGACTCAATCCATGCCTACATAGACCTGACTCAATCCATGCCTAAACCAACCTAACTCAATCCATGCCTAATCCGACCTGACTTGATCCATTCCTATACCGACCTGACTTGATCCATGCCTAAACTGACCTAACTCTATCATGCCTAACTCACCTAATACATCCATGTCATCATAAAGTAAAATATAATACACATCACAAAACATAATTAAATAAACCTCATATATCTCCTCATATACATCTCAGTGTATCATATACTGTAAACTCATCTAAAAAATACATGTGTCTCTCATACATCACTGGCTCGTAGGCTGCTATCCAATACAAAAATATCTTCAGCTTGTAGGCCAGTATCATGTAAAAAAAAATAATAAATACAACATCTCTTCAACATCCAAGTGAGTCTCATATATAATACATACAAAAATGACTCGGCACATAGGACAGTCCACATTAAGTCAATCATATCCCCATCTGATATCGGGGAATGCTCCCTATGACTGTGTCTCTCCCAACTCCTCTATCATGCCTGTCTGGTGCTTGACACCTACCTCACCTCCTGTTGATGGCCCCTCACCTAGGTCTGGCCTCTACACACTAATGGCCTCACCATGACCCTATCCCTAGGCTTGCCAGCCCCCTGTACTCTCCACACTGTGAGTGCGGGATCTAGTCCTCTCACTGGAGGCCTACTGTGCTCTATACTCAGTATAGGAGGGCACATCTAGCCCAACAACTAACAAATGATGCTGATAGTATTGTGCCTCTACTAGGGCATCCCTGAATTTGACCATGGTCACTGTCTGTGGGGGTGTCATTGGTCTCACTACCTGCATAGGTATTGTTAGTGTAAATCAACAGCACCCTTGGATGTTTTCTCATATTTATAGTTTGATAATGGACATCCAGTGTGATTGCACAACATTGAATCTTTTCCCCAAGTGTGGGAAATACAGAAATGGGAAATAATCTCTAGGTTAGAGGTTGGTTCCTCAACTCTTCTGATTAGATGTATGCTTGCAAATTGCATAGGTTTAATACTCAAAATACTACTCTAAATTCCAAGGGAACAAAGGTAGAGGATGCAAAAGAAATAAAACTAAGACTAATAAGGTGATACATCAAAGGATTAGTGAAAATTTACTTTTTCAAATTGACACAAATTAAAGGAATGCAAAAAACATCATGCACAAACTGATAAAATGTAATGAAAGACCAGAAATGAAGCAAACAACACAAGAAGAGGATTGAAACTCATTCACAGAGCTTGCACTGTCATTTCCATTCAAAAATACATGCATCACAATAGTAGAGAGGTAGAAAACATGTTTTGGTCCTGAAAGAGGTATGATATTCCACAAAATCACTTTCTAGGGTGAAGGAGGGAGTCTGCAAAATATAAAAATGTCCAACCCTTTACAAATGAGCCAAATCTAGCTTTTAATGATCAAGCAGAAGGAGAGAAAGAAAAAAATGTGGGTAAACTAGGTTTATGAGTTCAACCACCAACCATATTCCTCAAATTTCACCTGCAGAGTGATGGTCTTCATGGATGAACCCATACTTAGAAGTACATTGCTCTGCAAATCCAAAAAAATGACCATACTTCATTAAATTTGGTGGTTAAACATCAATTATGTGTTTTTGCATGCTAGAGATGTTTTTTCAATTTTCTCCCACAATTCTCTATCAAAATATAAAATTGAACCCTCCATCATGTAGATAATTTCACTAGATTTATAATGACACTAAGAACATGAAAATTTGAGTTCTGGGTCAAAATTTATGCCCTTCTAAATATTTAGGGCAAAAAAGGGCCAAAAAATGGGTTGGCGGGACGAAAGTTTGAAATTTTCCCTCTTTTGAAATTTGGGAAAATTTCCCCAAAATTCTCCACCCCCTACCACTCTGATGCCATGTGGCACATTTTAATTGGTTCATAGGATTCATAAGATCATTTTACACCTTTTTGGCCTTTGGAAAATTTTCCAAAATTTCTCTGTCGGTCCGCTGCCACATGTCATCCTTCTATTTGCTGGTGGGGGCATGTTTCCAATTTTTTACTATTGCTGACCACTACCCCAAAAAGAACACATGGCTCCTTTCCATTGGCGTGGGCCTAAACTCAAAAATTTCCTTTTGCATGCCCCACTTAAGAATTTTGTCGCCACATGGACACATGGCGTGTTTTTATTGGCACAGGCCATCGGGGGCAGAATTTTATTGCATTATTTTCCACACTTTGGAAAAAGGGAAAATTTCCTTCCATGCCTCCACCATTCCTTGGAAATTTTCTAATTTGGCCCCTACTAACCCACCATTCTGCCGCTGACATGGTGCATTCTGATTCGCCAACAGACCTCCCATGGGAAAATTTCCCTCCAAAACTCCGCTGAGCCATAACTTGTAAAATACAAAGAGTTAGAAGGAAAAATTTACCTTTCTGGAAATATGAGAAGATTCTCCATCCAATGAAACCATTTCCAAAAAAATTTGAGTGCCTAAAAAGTGAAAAAATTCAACTGATGCACAAGGAAGGAAGGAATGGAAGGGAGTTAGCCAAAAGATGAGCAAGGGGCCCATTTTGGATAATAGGTACCTATACAATGGGACCCTATCCCTAAACCTACACTGAGCCTTGTGCTAGTACTAGAGCCTGAGTTAGCCCTGGAATCTATGCTTGTGCCTGTATCTGGGCCTGCAGGGTAGTAATCTATGCTTGTGCTACTGTTAGCAGGCCCTACAAACCTGTAACCTACCCCTGCATTGTGGCCAATTGGCCCTGTAAATCTAGTACCTGTGCCTGTAGGGAGGCTATCTACTCTCCATATCTACCATCCTCAAATGACCTCCAACTCCCTCCACCTTCTTAGACCTCACCCATACATCTATTGTATCCTCATTATTTTACCCCTACTTGGGCCTTACCCGTGTCATGACCTACATATTTGGACCTGGACCATCACTAATGACCTTTGACCTCATGTGTTTGCTATACCTTGTGGCCCTATTACATGTGTTGATTGACCTGATGACCTTACCTAGCCTATTTCTGTGACCATTTTTCCTGAGCCTACCTTTGATGTACCAAAACATACCTAAATGTTCTTAAACCTAACCTACATCATGTTTCCTGACCATATCCTATACCTTGGATACCGGATTCACTTCAACCTTGTTCAGATAAACCTATTGACCTTAGATGATGTAGAGTTTGCAATCTATTCAACCTAGTACCATGTCGATGTTTATACATGTGCATGCATAACCTGCCCCTACCTTTGACCTTGGCTCGTTTACCCGTTTACCTATATGCCTGATTTTCCCTTTACCCCTTTCCTCATTTCTCACCATTCTGCTTTGCATCCACTTTTATCAAACCACTCGCTAATGTGCTCTACCACCTCATCAGTTCTTGGTTTGAGGAGGATCACCCTCATTCCCACTTGGGGCAACCACACTTTATTTTTGTTCGCGTTGCTTACCAATACAATCTAAACAACAAAAAGGGGAAAAATATAGACACCGAAATCATGTTGTAATCACTTTGGTCCTCTAGCACGGCCCTATAATCACTTCCTCATCCTCAACACCTTATCACCTACCTCCTACACACCACACATTTTAATTTGATTATTTTAATTAAATTAATGCCATTTACCTCCATACATATTAATTTAATTAATTTAATTAAGTTAATAATCTTTTTCCCCCACACACATTAATTTAATTATTCACATTAAATTAATTCACTACCCTCACACACCTATCTAATATAATTTTTTTTTATTAAATGCACCTCACCTAACCACCTCCATCATTTGACCCATTAATCTAAACCCTAAACCAATGTCATAAATAAAACCTAACATTACACCCATCCCCTCACCTCACATTTAAAAGCCTCTTAAGGTCAGTTTTTGCACCGAGAAAAAGAAGAGACCCTTATCAAAATAGCAGAGCAACTTCCCAGGTGATTTTTGAATAACCCAAGATATCTCACCCAAACCGATGTCGGTTCACCCTAAACTGATGTCGGTTTACCCTAAACTGACGCCGATTATACCAGAATGGACCAAATGGCCTATTTAGACCCATCTATAGCTTTGTACTACGGGTTGGTTATGGGTTTTGTTTGAAGACTTATGATCTCGAATTTGATCTCTTTACACGCAACAACAGAATGAAGATTGATTTGTGATCACCAAAGGTAACCAAATACACTGGCACAACAGTGATACTTTCTTCCCAACATCCTCTAATGTAGTAACTTCTTCATTATTCTTCATACATGTACCTCACAGAAGAGTAAGTATCCTCCTTCCATCTGTTTCATTTTCTTATCATTAGTTGTAGTCTTTGTGGTAAAAGAACTTAGTCTTTTACTCTGTGTCCATTCCCTCTCTCCAGTTATAGCCACCTTCCATACCCAATCATCTTAATACTTGGCCCAATTTCCCATTTGACCTCCTCAGTAGTCTCAGACCTTCACAACATATCTACACCCCCTCTGTGATTAATCCCCGTCTTCTATCCACTCCACTTTTGCCCCAAAACTCCAAAAACCTGAATTGTGTGATTCCACCAGCCTTGACTTAATTGTCGTCGGTCATCTCTAACTGTCGTCGGTTACAGTAAAACCATCATTGGTTTCGTAAAACCATGTTCAGTCTCTTTGTCACTTGATCTCTACTAGAATAATAGCCTACTTCTGACATACATCTACTTGAACACCTATTTGACCTTCAGATCTATATCTAACCTAGCTTGTTTTCTCATATTCACCTATTAACCAACCTACTTGACCTCTAGATCTCCTTCTATCCTAGCTTGTTAGATTAGATCTAGCCTATTGCATTTTGTATGAGATACCTAAATCATATTAAACTACAGCAGGACAATATTTACTTTATTTTCAGCATTGAATTGTTTTAAATAGCAGATTGATAACCATCTAGGAAGTATCGTACTTCCAGGATCTAGCACATGCTAGGCAATCCACTACATATATTTTTTAACTCTCTTGGGTGGTCTTGTTTTGGTTCTTATATAGGTAGTTCCTCCTAGCCAAAAGGAAGGTCTCACAATCACTTCGATTTAGAATTCAGATACGTGTGCTTATAACCTTCAACCATCCTAAAATAGGTATTCCTCTTACCACCCTTTACCTTATCTGTTTCATTAAGTAATTCTCAAAAAACTAAGAAATCAGGTGAAACAATGGCCTATTCCAAAGAATGTGACAAAGGTTCACAATTTTCATGACGTGTTAAATTTTTAAAGGAATTTCATCTAGAATTTTAGTAGCATTTTTGCACCCATGATGGAGTGCACGAAGGGAAAGGAGTTTCTATGGAAAAATTCATAAACAAATAGTATTGAATTTTTTAAGATGAAAGTGTCACATGCACTTGTTTTGGTATTGTCATATTTTAGCAAGGTATTTCGGGTTGATTTTGATTCCTCACATGTTGGGATTAGAGCATTACTGAGTCAAGAAGGATGACATATATCATTCTTTAGTGAAAATCTTAATGATGTCAAGATAAAATATTCTACATATTGTGTGGAATTTTATGATATTGTCTAAGCATTAAGGAATTGGAGACATTACTTGGTAGCTAAGGAATTTTTACTCTTTACTAACCATGCATCATTGAGGTAGTAAACACATAGAAGAAACTAAAGAATAGGAATGCATAGTGGGTTTCATTTTTTCAAGAATATACTTGTGTCTTAAAGCATAAGTTAGGTAAAAAAATTAAGTTTTGTATTCCTTGATTAGACGTGTAGTGTTGCTGATCATAATGGAAAATGAATTTTTATGGTTTGAGGTAGTTAATGAATTGTATGAAAGTGGTCTAGATTTTAGTGATGTTGTGAGACAATGTAAGGACCCTACAATGGGTAGTGGTTCTTATGATTATTCGATACATGATGGTTATTGTTTTAGGGAAAAGAAAGTGTCCATTAATGGGTCGTTGTATTCTCTAATAATTTAAATAAATACTTATTCTTCTAGTGTCATTATAAAACCAGGGTTGTGTGTCTGAGGCTATATGTAATGAAGATTTATGCAACTCAATTGTTCGGTGGTTCATTTTGGAGGGTTTTGGTTGTTATGTTTCTCTTTGTCTCTGGTAATCTATGGAAATGTAATGATAAACTACTAAAACAACATTACTGTAATGAAATACATTTAATGGAAATACTTTGTTGGAATTGAAATGCTCAAACTAATTCAATATAAAAAAATTCAAATTACACACACTCTAAATTGAAATTGCAGAATTGAAATGATACACTTGGAAATAACATTTGCATGAAATTAAATCACACACACTGAATAGAAATTATAGTAAAGGAAATAAGTAATTGCATTCAAATTGTAACTTATCAGAAACCACAAGCATGTATAAACGTAAAAGTCTCAAGTCACCTTGGTTGAGTGGGCCCTTTCTCTTCCTCAGGATAAAGGTTATATCAACACCACAAGATATTCAAAACAACATATAAAATATTGATTCAGAAAAGTTCCATAACATACTCAATACATAACTAGAAAATAAATACTAACTGTTATAAATTATATTACAGATTACCAACATCAACTAACTACTAAATTTTTCTTCAAGGAGATGTCTATATAGACATAGTCGGTTACACATCATGCCAAAATTGTAGGCATTGAATTCTTCCACTAACAACCCTATTAAAGTTCATTAAATTCTATGGAATCGCTAAAAACAAGATCCATGTTTACATGTTATCAATGGCAAAAATCTTCCATGACTGTACGACGGCTCCAGACTTGGACTCCTTGATTGAAATTCCCAACATTGGAAGTAAATTTCCACTATTATCCTACACATGTCACCACATTTTACTCACTGAGGAGATTAGTCAGAGGTTCTACGGTTAACAAGTTACATGAAACAAAACAAGAGAAATGTATTGAACTTACTAGGCTATAACTATATAAAGCATCCCTGTGCACTAATTAATCATGTTTAATGAAAAATCAATAATCACATAGATGATATAAAAATGTTAAATAATGCACTCATCATCTCCCCTACACTTTACCTGTTGCATGTCCCTATGCAAATCATATTTTCCCTACCCTAAGGCCAAGTTGTTGTGCCATGTCATATTCCTTAGACTGATCTACATCCTTGATTGTTTGAAATGAATTCCACGTAAGTTGTGAAACTATCATGTTACTAGGCAATGTTATTCTGCCAAGTAGTAATCAGATTTAGGAGAAGAGGTGGCCTTACTTGTGTTCCTTCCCACTCATCCTTGTATCCCTTGTCATTTTTCTCATACAACTTCCGAATTATTGTAACCAATGAATCACCCCTCCGCATACACCAACTAAGATTCTAAGGGGAGATAAATTCCCTCCTTTTTAATGACAATTTTAAGGTATCCCATCTTCTATCATAAACCTGTCTTTCTTCACCAAAATGCTGTTGAATATAGGCCTCAAAATCCTTCACACATTTCAGTAGAATCTTTGAGGTATTTTCCCCAACACCAACCTAATAATAAAGAGATTAGAATTTTTTCTTCATGGCCAAATCATTAGGAAGGGTAGGCCTAATGTAGAAACCTATGGTGTGAGTTGTTTGAGTGAAAGATTTAGTTTGTTTGCCCCATGTAATTTGGTACATAAACAAGGAATAAAAGGCATTCAACTAAAAATCTCCCAAAAAATAGATTAATAAAGAAATCAGGCACATTGGTGACCAACATGTTGTGGAGGTAATATTCACACAGTTGATTTTGTATCATAGGGGTACTATTTTGATAAATTGATAAAAATATTTTTCCATCAGGAGCTTCTTGAGGTTCTTGATTGCACATTCCCAGTAATTTCCAAGCATAGATTTTCTCTTGGAAAAACATGTTATAGACAGAATAAGGTTTCCTACAGGCCAGAAGCTTACAAGACAATGGATAAATAGAGTATAACATATAATATAACTTCTTCTTGTCATTTGCACTGGCCTCAATCTCCTCTTTTAACTTTATATTTTCTTTTTTTAATGCTTTATTCCGAAGAGATAACAAATTTAAATCATCTCATACTTTAAGGAATATATCTATTTGTCTCTTGAGACTACTAACCTCTACCTTCAAAGGAGTAATTTTGCTCACTTTTTCTATAGTTCTCTGTGTACATGCATTTTACAAAGATAAGTTGGTTTCTTGTATACCTTTTAAATTTTCCTTCAAGGAGGTAATTTCATCTAGATAACACTTTAGTGCATCATCTCCATGTGATTCCTAGCCGACAATATCCATTACAACATATTATGGCGTCGAGGTTTGTGTATTTGGCGTTGAAGGCATTTCCAGAGCTCTTGACTCAGTTTTCGGTGCTGCAGAAATATTTGGACTGTGTGTTGCATGGATAGTTATGAATATATCATCCTTATATTTTTCACCAGGGATAGTCGAGGTACCAACCTCTTCCTTCTCCTCCAAAATGGGAGTAGAATCTTCATGAAAAACTTCCAGCCAAGAAACTTCAAGTCTCTGCAAAGTAAAAGACCTTCTTGGTCTCAATGAAATAGAAGAATGAAATGGTAAAGTACTTTTACCCTTAGAATTTTGTGGCATAGAAGATGGGCTATCCTGAATACTGAGTTCTTCCATAGTCTCCTGTGAAGGGTGAGGATCCGACTTGAGCTTAGGTCTAATAATGGGAGATGGTCCCTTCTTGATTTTATTTTGTTTGGAAATCTCCCCTACACTTATTTGTTTGATCCTTCTCTTGGGTCTGTAGGAAACCTGATGTGAACAGATCAATTGAATAAGCCCTGGGTGTTTCAATACATCCATACCACCTCTATTTTTATATTTATGTCCCACTTTAATGACTGCATTAGCTAAATATTTAGTTAAATTTACCCTGAGTGTAGGTTTAACGCATCCTTTCTTCAAATGAGTTAAAATCTTCAGTGAATCCCCTTCAAGCACAAATGGTTATCTGTCACAGATAAAGTACCTATTGACCAATTTAACAACTTCCTTCCAAATACCAGACAAAATTTTTCTCTTAATCCCCTTCTGAGTACCATATGAAGTGAGGATTACTTATGGAAGAGCTCCATCGTCCTCATGAAACAAGTGAATTAGGTCTTTAAGAGGAGCATTTTTCATAACCTTGAGACCAAAGTCTAGTAAACCAAATAGGTCAGAAATAACTTAACTACTATTTTCCCCCAATTCCCGAGCAGGTGGATTTAAAATTTATTACAAACTCATCAACTAAATTTTCATTGAATCCCTCAAATTTACTAATAAATTCTCGCCAGCCACCATCATAAAATACCTAGGAAATTGCAGCATTCAAGAGCAGTGGGTCTAGAGATTCTGGTTCAGATTTCTTCTTCTGTCCCATAATATAGATGAATTTAGATAGTTATGTAGAAGAATGATGTTATGTTCAAACTCATAGAGCAATGGCATGACATGTTTGGCAAGTGAAAATTTGAAATATACCACAATATTTTAAATGCCTTAGGTCAGTGCAAAATTGGCGGCGTGAAAAGTTGACAAGACCAAGTATGCGTGGGAAGTTTTAATGCATGGTATGACACACACCTCATCATATTGAATAATAATTATGCATGTCCTTCTTATAAAACATCCTATCCTTTTCTTACAAATTTGACACATGCGGTATCATTGCTAATTATGATTCATTATGATTCATTACACCCCACTCCGTGTCAAAAGATTTTGAATAATATTCACAAGAAATTATTTGAAAATTGTTTATTGGTTTAATCATGGTAAATAAATGTGATTGGGGAGTGATTCAAAAGTTTATATCTATAGAAAATTAAAATGCACTTACTCTTGCCAACTCATCTTCTTGATATTTGTAGATTTCCACATCCTGCACTCATAGAGAAAATGGGAGTAGTGTACATTCTAACAATAGACATGCCCACATTTATTGAAAGCATGAAACAAACAAAAAAATATATATATAATGGAAAGAATATCGAAAGCACGATCATCTTTATTTATTCAAATTTAAAGATGACTACTCATGGCGGGAAGATCCAGGCTCTTCCATTCAATCCACTTCCTCACATAGCATCATATCTTTGCTAAAGGTTTCTTTATCCAGAGGATGTTAATACATCATTAATCTATGTCCATTCACCAGAAGAGTTCTTCTATCTCCATCAATCAGAAACAATCTCATAGAGTTGTTATCAAACACTTGTTTGATCGGGTATGGTCTCAACCATCTTGTCCTTAGCTTGCCTTTGAATTGTTTATACTTTGAGTCAAAAAGTAAGACCTAATATCCCTCATTGAAATTCCTCCATTTTATACGAGCATAATTCCAATATTTTCTTTGATGTTGAAGAATCTCAGTTTATTTTTGTGCCTTCATCCTCATTTGATCTAGCTCATTCAGTTGCATTACTCTCTCACATTGTACTTTGTCCAAATCAATGCCAACTTCCATTGTTGTCCTCCAAGTCTAAAATTCAAACTCAATGGGTAATAGTGTATTCTTCCCATACACCAGTTCATATGGGGCGAAACCAGTAGTGTTATTTTAGATTGTATTGTAGGCCCAAACCACTTATGGGAGTTTTTGTACCTATTTTTTTCTATCTGCATTGACAACTTTGGTTAAAATATTCTCCAGTTCTTTGTTTGTAACTTCTACCTACCCATTAGATTGGGGGTGATGTGGTGATGAATTCCATTACTTTATTTGATAGATCTCTAGGAAATCCTCAATCATGTTAGACACAAATTTAGGTCCTTTATTAATTACAATAGCTCTAGGGTCACCAAATCTCAGCATAACCCTGTTGTAAAAAATTTAGCTGTAACATATTCATTGGCAGATGCCAATGCTTGAACCTTGGCCCACTTTGTGACATAATCACTACACAACAACATGTATTCTTTCCCAAATGATGAGGGATCAAAAGGTCTAAAAAAATCAATACCCCACTTCTTAAATGGTCCTAAGACTAGCTAAGGATTGAGAGGCATTTCCATGGATAATGTAGGATTTCCCATTCTTTGACATGCATCACACTACCACATGTAATTATTGATAGAATTGTGAAGAGAAGGTCAGTAATACCCATCTCCAAGGACCTTGTGAATTTTCCTCTTCACTAAGTAATGTCCTCCTCCAGGATCATCATGAAAAACTCTTAGTATGTCATATACTTCATCCTCACAAACACAACTGCAAATAACCATATCAAGACAACATTTAAATAAAATCCCGTTACACCATTTATATGTTGAGTTGTTTTTAACTAATCTCTTTTGTTGTTTATTAGTAAAGTAAGCTGGAAACTTCCATGTAGTTAGGTAATTTGTAAGATCAGAAAACCATGGATGCTGAGTCAATATTGCAAATAAGTGTTCATCTGGAAAATGATCCTAGACTACTTCTTCTCTTAAAACATTCAATCTTGAAAGGAAATCAGCAACAACGTTAATCTTTCATGGCTTATCAATAATTGTTAAGTTAAATTATTGCAACAAGAGTAACCATCTAATAACTCTACCCCCCACTACTGGTTTATTCATAAAATACCTTATGGCTGAATGGTCAGTATAAAAAAAGAATTTGTATCCAGTAATATAATGTCTTAATTTATTCAGAGAGTAAACAACTAAAAATTAATTTTCCGTAATGGTGTAGTTTCTCTCTGTAGGGGAGAGATTCTTCATCCTTTTGTCCAAGAACATATCCCATTGATGTATTAGATGCATCAGTGTGAATATAGAAAGGATGCCCCTAGTCAGGTCCTCTCAAGACTAGAGTGGTGGTTAGCTTCTCTTTGATAATCTTGAAATCCTACTGACATTGAGGAGACCATTCAAAAACACAATATTTTTTAGCAAAGAAAACATAGGTGCATCAATTTTACTAATGTCTTTGATGAACCGCCTATAGTACCCTACATATCCAAGCAAAATCTTGATGTTAGTCTGATTTGTTGGTGTAGGTAGCTGAGTAATTACTTTAATCTTTTTGGGGTCGACCTGTATTCCTTTCACATAAATATGATTACCTAAGTTAATTCCTTGATCAACCATAATTAGACGTTTTTCATGACTAAAGAAAAGTTGGTCCTGCTCACATCTAGTTAATACTTTTTCAAGATTGTTCATAGATTCATCAAAAGTGGAACTATGGAAAGTGAATACATCCATGTAAACTTCAACACAATCATTTTTAAGATCTGTAAAAATGGCCAAAACTACTCTCTAGAAAGTAGCAGGTGCATTAAAAATCCCAAATGGTAGGAATTTATATGCAAATGTACCCTAGAGAAAAGTGAAGGTTGTTTTATCCTGATCAACAAGTGCAATATTAATTTGGATATACCCACTAAACCCATCCAAGAAGGAGAAATGTTTCTTACCTGTAATATTTTCCAAAACATGATCAATAAAGGGCAGGGGAAAGTAATCTTTCTTGGTGGCTTTATTAAGTTCCCTATAGTATACACATGTTATCCATTTCCCATTTTTCTTAGGAACTATAACTAGTGGTGATACCCACAGACTATCAGATATAAGATAGATGAATCATACCTTCAACAATTTTCTATCTCATTTTTTACTGTCTCTAAGTGTTGGATTAATTCTTCATTATGGTTGTCTCACAGGTTTAACATCCTCGGTGTAGATATGGTGAGTGCAGATTCTTAGATGGATCCCTTTCATATTTGCATAATCCTAAGAAAAAACTTGGGAATGCTTCCGCAATATTTCTAAAACCCTAGTCTCTTTCTTGGCCTCTAAGTTATTACCAATGGTCAACTCTTTTCCTATATCAACAGTCACTTTCTTGGTATCTTTCAAAATAGAAAGCTCTGCATCAGTAATTAAACAATTTAAAGGAAAAACATGAGGCTGAAACATGCATAAAATATTCATATTTTAAAGAGACATAACCTTGGTTAAAGGACAATAGAAATCAATGACTGCACATTCCTCATGATAAGCATAGATTTTTTTACAATTTTCATTGGAAATGTCACTTACCAAGGTAATATTATCTATTGTGTTTAGGACAGATGGTTCCGTAGCCTCAATTCTAATTGCCATAGCCTTAGTTATGATTTTCATAGCCACAATGTCCTCTTCATTAGACATTGTGTATGACGCAACAATTTCTTCCATGTGATTTTTCACTACAATGGTGGCTAGATAAGAAGAAATCATATGATTCGTATCTTAATAATCTACCCATACATGTTCAAAAACATCCACATATGGCTAGGAAAGAGGATACAATAAATTATTATTTGATTTTTTCCCATTTGAAATGGTCATTTTTCTCAACCTACAGTCAATATATGCAGCAACAATAGCCAACCAGGGCCTTCTTAAGATGACTGGATATCCCAACTTTGGAGCTTTAGGATGTAAAACCATAAAATTGATGGGATACTCCCAAGATTCAACCATGACCATTACATCCTCAATCACTCGATCTATTACAACAATAGATTGGTTTTCTAATTGAAGAATGATATTGGTTGGCTGCAATCTTGTTAAAGATAGAAAATTAAACATATTTGTTGTTATAACATTGATGGCAGCACCAAGATCCACCAAAATGTTAGATATTGACTGAACATTTATAAAAATAGTAATGACTCAACTCTCAAGATCCCCATAGTTTGGTGAAATAAGCTTTCCAGCAACAAGATTAGCTAGATTCCCTTCCACTTTGACCATTTTTGGGTATTTCTTCTTTCTTCCTAGATTCTTTATACACTGGTATCTAATGGTTTGGTTTAATTCAAGAATGTCCCTCACTTCTCTCAAAAGTGGGACCTCAATGTTCATCTTTTTCAACTCTTGAACTAGTGTTGTTTCTTCTACAATTTGAGTTTCCTATAATCATTCTGGAAAAGGAGCTACATGTGCATTCTTATCTTTTCCTTGACCATTCCTAGTGGCTTGCATTTGTGGAACATGTTAAGTTCCTTCATTTTCCTCGAGTGTCTCTTCTTTTTCATTTTCCTCAGTTATTTATGTGATAACAATAGGATGATTATTCATCATTCTCCCAGAGCTTAGTCACATACTATTGATAGTATTAACCTACATTGTATCACTTTGTCCTACTTAATTAATTGAATTTTTCTATTGATTTTTAGGGTTTTGTATAGGCTGGGCTAGAAGTTGAGTTTGTGTTTCTTTCCCATATTGTTGAAAGTTTTGTGGCTGGGCCATTAAGGCCTACAGTGGTTACTGGAATCTCCTCTATTGATTATAATTTTGTTGACATGCATATTGTTGTTTTTCCATGGATTTTATTGGCTAGTGGTATCCAACCCTATTAATTGTAGGGAGTCATCCATTGTGGTGGATGTGAGTAAAACATCCAGTTTGGTGGTGTCCAATTAGGTTGTCATCAAGTAGGCTGAGGAGCCTGACTAGGCCATGACATCATCCAAGGGTTATGAGCAGATCTAGGGGCATACAAAGCTTGATTATTTAGCCTATGAACAAAGGTTACCTCTGCATTTTCTTGAGACACAACATTCAATACTTCTTTCAACTAAGGTAATAAAGTGAAATGGATAGTATCGTGATCATTGACATCACAGATCAAACACATGTCTGTGGCATCCAAAGGACACTCTCTTAAAGGATGTATCTTCCTGTATTTAGGGTAGTATATGTCTAGAGGTTATTTTGTAGCACTGGTATTGGCTTTTATCCCATATATGGTTAATGTTAATTGTGATAAGATTTATGATTTCATGTTAGCCATTTCCTCTTGAATTTATAAGGTACATAGGGAAGTCTTGGATGTTTTTATTTTCCCTATACCTCCTTATGTTCTAGAGGTAATTTTTCATAGCTCAGTGATATCTTCCATGTTAAATTTTTGCACATCACCTCCTTCCATAATATGGAGGGAATCCTTGGTTTCCTCATCAAGTACTATAAGTAAAACTTTCTTAGTGATTTATGCATGTAAATCATAAACACTCCTCCGATGGAGAAAGAGAAATATATCCAGATAATCTTCTATATTTTCATCTTCCTTTTTCTTTATCTAGAAGAAATCTTCTTTCCTATCTCTTCCCCTAGAGTACTCTTGATATTTTTCCAAAAAGGTTATCTCTATGTTCTCCCAAGAATGAATGGAGTTAGGGGAAAATCCCATGAACCACCTCATAGAAAATTTTTTGAGGGTGGAAGGAAAGAGTTTAATTTTTTTATTGTCTGTTCTGTAGTCATATGTATGGCAAAGAACTTTGAATTCAAATAGGAACTGATCTAGGTCTTTTATAGAAATTCCTTGGAAGATAGAGAGGATGAATGGTAAGATATTTTTCATAGGTGCATCCTCATCTTCATTTAAGATAATCGGATAGGTAAAGCTTCTACCCAAGGGTCAGTTCTTTACAAAATCATATAAGTCTTTTATTCCCTCTTTTGCACCTAAGTTTTTAATTTTCATTAGCTTATTTCTTGTGCCAATTTTATGCCATAGCATTTATTTATCATATGTGAATTTGTAATTAGGGTTTAGCATTAATTCTATTTTTGTTAAATCACGTCTTTAAAGACTATTCAAAGGTCTTTTATAGACCAAACCAAGCATTGTGATGAATTTATACTTGTAAAATTGATTATTGTCATAATAGAGTGTTTACGGAGCCTTTCCAGACCTGGAGACGTAGCTTGAATTAGATGAAATTTGTTAACAATTGGTTTGCATCACTATTTTGATTTTTTTTCTTTTTCCTTTTTTGTTTATTAGTTTAAATCTTATTTTTCAGATTTTTAAAACCAATTTTAATCAATTACGAGAAATTGAAACCACTTAATTAATCATCCAAAAATTGAAGTTGCATAAGAAGTAACCAACTCCAAACAAGAGGTAAAAGTGGCCGTAGTGAATGATTCCTAGATCAAATTGGGCTTCCTAATTCAAATTTCATCTCAATTTCATTAAACTAAGCCAATTTTTTACATATTACAAGAAATGATTTTTTTTGAGAAATTATGGATATGTATGTGGAATTTATGGAATAGAGTTGTAAGACATTTATAATCAATTTCAAATCAATTATTAAGTATCCATAAATACATAAAGAACTAAGTCAATTGTGTTTGATTCATTTTCATATCAAGTTTGGTATCAGAATTAGTTGCTAATGGTTTTTTGCTTTAAGAATATTGCATTGGTTCAATTTGTAGTTTGGAAGTGCATTTTGCAAGTAGTATAACCATGGGAAAAGCTCTGAAGAAGGAAAGACTCTAGGATTTAGAAGCCATAAACTACCAAATTTAGGAGGAAACTTTTGAGCTGAGAAGAAAATGAAAATATTTGGAGGATAAGAATTAATAGCCCCAAGAGAGATTTTAATGTCATTGATAATTTCTCCTGAGTGTTATAAAACCATTGCAACTTGAGTTGCAAGACAAGGATGATATATTAGCAAAATACCACATTGGTGAAGAAGTGGAGGAAAGATAAAATTCCACTAGGAGATAACCAAAACTCTCTACCATAGATGCACAGATCACCAAGGTATAAACTATAAGTTATTAATTATGTATTCCTTCCTCCAATCTAGAATCATATGTTGATTTAAGAAACATACTAAGGGTATTGGATCCTAAATATGCTGGTTTTTGATGGAAAGAGCCTTGGTATTCATGAATAAGGAACTACTAATCCCATACAGGTTGAGGAAATACCTCACTTTGCAATATTAGGATATGGCAGTGGTAAGGGAGAATATGTGAGAATGCTCCAAAATAGCTGAATTAAGGAAATATTTAGTGCCCAAGCCACTATAAAAACATCCCGTGAAAGGAAATGGAAAAGATTTTGTTGTCAATACTAATGAGAATAATGTATCTCATAATAATGGGAAAACCACTCATAAGGATTTTGAGAGTTAGTACAAGTTAAAATTAGGGAAGGAAAAACCTTCCAAGCATGGAAAAAGCATCCAAAATGGTGCAATACATCTCCGAAACGAGATGAAATTTCCAAAGGTAGAGGTAAAACATTGTCCCCTTTTCATTTTTACACAAGTGATAATCCTATAGGAATGGATGACATAAATACTCCAAAATTCACTTTGATTATACAAATAATGGTCATTTAACATGGAATTTGCGGTATACATTTCCATGTAATTTTATGGATTAAATAAGCACTGTGTGGCTATGTTTTAGAAGAGGAAATCATTAGAAAGGAATCTAATTAAAGATTACTCTCGAAAAAAAGATATGGGGAATAACAAGAATTACTACACTCATTATAGAATGAGTGGACATTGGATTGAAAAAGGTTGGAAACTTCACCCACAACTTCATTCAAATAAAGTGTTATAGATACCAATAATCCGATCTCGTGAAGAAAACTACCCATCCAATAAAGAACCCAATAAAAATAAGTGACCCAAAGAGAAGCATCAATCAAAATGGGTTGGTAAGATAATACTTTCCTTCATGGATAACATATTTTCATAATTTAAATGTATTTATCATTCCTAATTTTGCACCTCCAATTCATTTTTCTTGGGTTTCCATTAAACGTGAAGGAAACTAACTCATTAGTTTGAGTAATTATGGAGGTATAATATGGAGAATTCATTCAGTTAAGAAGAAACAATATGAGCAACTGATAATTTGTATAATTTTATTCTCACATGCATGTTAACATTCATAATAGCATGATTTCTAACAATTTTTTGCAACAGTTGACAAGATGGGTAAAGAGGTTCTCCAAATAATTATTTGAGGTATAATAAGAATTGTTATTTTCTGAATGTACGTTGGCATTCTTTTCCTTCCATTTGAAAAAAATTACCCTTAAAATATGTGCAATTTCTCGTATGCACTTTGTAAGGCCCCATATCAAGAAATTTTTGTAAATAGAAGATTATTTAAAATCCATGTCTATTGTAATTGATAATAAGACCCCAAGAAGCAAAAAATGTACTAGTAGATTTCAATCAAAGTGAGAGGATGGTAACATATGTTTATAAAGAAATTTATTTTTACTACAATTTATTGTTTTACCTTTGTTGATAACATTGTACAACAAGGATAATATATGTATTATTATGGAAGAGTTTTATTCTATCTTGTAGTAGTGCAAAGGCTGAGAGAAACTACCAGAAAAAATACCAAGTCACCATGAGTGTATGAAGGTCCGGTTGTAGAGATAGGAGGGAGTTGTGAAACTTATTCATTTCCTAGTTTGTAGGTTCTAATTTGGGATATTTAGTCAATGATAACTGAGAAAATAATTTCTTCATTACATTTTGGTACAAGCTGAGATACATCCACTATTAGGAGAGGTAACTTTGAATTAGATGAAATATCCCCTTGTTGGAGAAACAACCTTGTACTGAGAGAGATATCCACTGATGATCATGAATCAAGGTGAGAATTAAAATTTCCTTCTATTGATGTTTTTCTCCTAAGTTATTAGAATATTTTTAGGAATAAATTTTGTTTGACATAAGAGAGTAGAAAACCAAAAAAGAGGAAATGAATATTCAATAGTTTTCTAAGAATGGAAAATTTTGGTGGTAAAAAAATTATTAATTAGGGAAGTGTGATCCATAGGATACCCATTTAATATATGGTCTCCACAATATCAAAAACTAGTTGCATATGGAAGAGCTCGTTAATACCTTTTGATACATTTTGAACAGAGTGAAACAAACACCCTATTCAGATGATACAGTCCACTGGAATTTCTTTCCAAATAGAAAAATAATGGGACAAGATCCACTTAGATAAAGTGGCATGAAGAAATTACAACAAGTGTATGAATGTGGTTACAATAAGTGGCATAGTTTTCCCTTGCAAAATAACTAGCTTTAGCCTCCAATCTTCAATGGTAATTGATTGAAATTGGTTTTAAAACTCTACAAATTAGATTTAATCAATTATCCATATAATTAATCATCCAAAATTTTGGTAAAATACAAGTGAATGATTCCTTGATCAAATTAGGCTTCCTATTTGAAATTTCTTGTTTATTTCATTAAAATAATCCAAATTCTACGTTTTACAAGAAATGACGGAAAATGGAGAAATGATGGATATGTATGCGAAATTAATTAAATAGAGTACTAAATAATTTCTAATCAATTTCATATCAGTTTTTATGCCAAAATATAATGTGTTACATAGATTTAAGATCAATTATTAAGTATTCATATTGATGAAAATAATTGAGCTAGTTATGTTTTCCGTTTTCAGATCACTCCACTAAAACAATTAGAGGTAACCCTAACCCAACTAGGGATTTATATATTTTTTTAAATTGAAAACTTCAAAGTTAATATATGTGGAGCTACACAAATATAAATTTTAGACCACATAGATTGATTGGTTAAGTGAATTTGTCTCAGTGTTGTGTGAGGTTTGTGGATCAACCCAACCGTCAAATTTTTATTTTTTAAAAAGTGTGTTAAGATTTAAATAAAATTATCCCAAAACAATATTTGTTAATATAGACCACCTATGTGGATAGTATAATATTTCTAAATAAATGGAAAGGTGGATTTCAAGGGGTAAACCCCCACCCCCTCTCCCAACATAGAATTTTATTGGACTTGTTATATTTTAGAGGTCCCGCCAAAATTAAAACCTTGTTAAACCAGTATGGTGGTACATTATCTCACTAGAGAAGAAACCCCTAATTGGGGTCAAAAAAATTAATACGGAAAATATACTATTCTTGTAAGTAAACAAAGGCCAAAAGTTCCCAAAACAAAAAAATGTAAAAAAAACATTTTGTTTCAAAGGGAGCAATTTAATTTTTATTATACTTTGTACATAATTATACTAATTTATAGTGATAAGGACCAATATTTTCACCCACAAATACTCATTGAAATTTTCTATCAAATTCTTATCTCCTATAAGGTGACAACTACATGGTATGGAATACCAAAATTAAGACTTAGTTTGAATTTGAAGACATATAGTTCATGTGATTGATAGAAGTATCACTCGACCTGTAAATGATGATAATGGTCAAAGGTAGTTTGATTGTACCAATCAGAAATCTAATTTGATCATCTTTTTTGGAGTGTCAAATGAAGTGTATCCACACATTTGAGATTCCAAAATAGAAAAATAATTGTGGGTAAAGCTTCTACCCAAGGGATGGTACACTAATGTATTAATGAGAAACATAAGATTAATTGGTTAAGCTTAAGACATTTTTAAATCTTTAATTTTGAACTTAAATATAATATCATTTTGATCTCCACTTAAGTATAGTATTGACATGAGATTTAATAAGGTAATAAATCGATATTGGAAAATTAATTATCCTTGGATCACCTTGAGATAAGGACTTAGGTGTGACTCATTTGAGGTTGAAGTTTCATGATACCTAGGCTAGCTTGCCATGAATTAATTAATATTTTGAAACAATACGATACAATTTTCCAATTTAGGACCCTTGGTGGGTCAACTCACTACATCCGCTACATAGTCGTATTCCTATAATGACGGTAGTCAATATTTGGATATTGTTGCTTAGCAGATGTACTGAGTTGCCTCATCAAGAACCTGAATTGTGGTAAGGTATTACATTAAGTAAAATCCTTGTTAGAATTACAAAGGATGTTTGTGAACCTCTTGGATACGTACATCGATACCAACCTATGATGGATACAGGAAGGAAAGTGGTCTAGTAATGAGGTGAATCAATAAGGAGACACTTACTTTCCCATAGGCATCATAAGATGACATAGAAGTACATCCTCTTACAGGTTAATCTGGATTTGTACCTTTAACAAGACTTGTAGTTGTTTACAAAATTATTGATTTCTAGTCCATATAACTGAATAAGTGATTAAGGTGAGATGAAAATTTACCAATGATGAGTGTGCCACCACAGAACCAATCATGGCATACATGACTCTAAAAATTTGTGTAAAGTAGTGTAAGCTGCTGATTACACTGTCATGATTTCACCAAGATCTAAGCAGAGAGATGCTTGGTGGGATTCTTTGGTGGAAACCAATTATTCAATTAGATATCTTCACTTAATTATCATATCTTGGAAAAGGAAGACCAATTGATACATTTGATGTATTGGCTTGTATAAAGCATTGAGGGAGGTCGAGTAGGATCAATATACTCTCATGTAGTTGCACATGGTTTATGATAGTTATGGGAAATGGATTGCATTAAGGTTTATGTTGGATTTAAATATATGGGTATTTAAATCAGTTGCATAAAGTAAGATGAAAAAATTCCCTAGATGTGAAGTGATAAAAAAAGTGGATGTTACACCGAGAGGAAATATTCTACCCCATTATCTTTTCCAAGATTTTCCAGTATGGTGACATCAAATTATTGTAAGAGTAGAAACCACCTTATTATTCCACTACTTACTATTATTTTATTTATTAGATACTTGATGGAAACATGATCAATGTGTATAAACACTAGATATCCTATGATATAATTTCTGAATTTGTTTATAGAATATTCAACTGCCAAGAATTCTTTTTCTATAATTGTATAGTTCAATTTCACATGTTAAAAATTCTTGCTAACATAGTATATTGCATAGTTCACTCTTCCGTATTTTTGGCCTAAGACAACTCCAATATCATGATCTGATGCATCTATGTGAATGAGAAAAGGAAGGTTCCAATTAGGTCCTCTTAACATAGGAGAAATAGTTAACATATGTTTTAAAGTTTAAAAATCACTTTCACATTTCTCAGTATAGACAAAATTAACATACTTTCCTAACAATACAAAAAGTGACACTGTAATTTTACTGAAGTCTTGTATGAAACTTCTATACTATCCAGCATGACCTAGAAATATTCTAACATCTTTTTATTTCCTTGGTGTGGGTAGGTTGACTATAACAGACACCTTTGCTGGATCAACTTGAGTTCATTCTAAGGAAAGGTAGTGTCCCAACACTATACCTTCTGACATCATCATGTAGAAATTTTCATTACACAAGGAAAAATTATCAAGACCTTATCCATATTTTTCATAGCTTCATCAAAAGTAATTTCATGAACAATGAAGTCATCCATATAGAATTCCATGCATTCATTTTTCAAATCATAAAATATACTCAATACTTCCCTCTAGAATGTAGTAGGTTCATTACATAAGCTAAATGGGAGAATTGAATAAGAAAATGTCCCCCATAGATTCTAATTCGAGAGAGATTACAAGAGAATAAATCTATCCCTAAATCACATTTTGATTCTGATTTTTTCAATCAATTGAAGGACACTTATGTGAAAATTCAACTTATCCAAGCCATCAAGGATGTTCTTATCTACAAAAATTTGGTTAAGGATATATGTATCAAGAATGCAAGTACAAAAATAAAAGATCCATCCACTATAAATTCATTGAACAGTTGGTTGACATCATGCTTAGGAATTCTATATTAAACAAGTACATAAATCTAGGCATTCCTTTTGTAAATGTTACTATTAATGAAACTACAATAAAGAATACTATGATTGACTTAGGGGAAACAATCAATGTCATGACTAATAAAATCATAGATGACCTAAAGTTGGAAGGACTAAGGCTAATAGCTACAGTATTGCAACTAATAGTTAGATCAATAGTAAGGCCTGAAGGACTCTTTGAGGACATTTTTGTGGTGGTGGAATCTTGGGATTACACTAATAATTTCATTGTACTTCAACCAAAATCAAGTTTAGGAGGTTATCCTATTATACTAGTATTAGATGGGTAAAATGACTAAGTTTTAGAATGGACTAGAGTGTGCGCACATTGGAGGAGGAGTGGTCATAAGGTTGAGTAGTGTTGTGTGCGGGACTGTGCTGGAAGAAAAACCAATTGAGGACTCAACCATTTTCAAGGGGTAGGATAAAAATAAACTTAGATTGCTTGAAACATAAAAGGATACCTTGGTAATCAAGCATTGGCTATTTTGGAGAATATGTAGTTCAAACACACACATGAAGGATAATAATAATGATTAAATCACGTCTTAATTATAAGATATTCTATTATTAGCTGATGTACAAAAGCATGCATTTGTCTATTTTGAGAACACCTATTTTTAGGAAGGTGAATGAATGGTGAAGGGAAATTCCCCACCTCTATATATTGGTTAGACTTCATTTTAGTGGATACCCATGATGTAGTAGTGTTATGTTGTCTTTTATATTGGTGTGCATGGTTCTACGAACACATGTTGTAGATGTTATGTATCGGTTTCCTTTTATGGTTTGTTTCTATGAATTAATGGATAAATTTGGTTAGATTGTGATCATTTATGTGTCTGAATATGGATATTTGTTCCTATGGTTGATCTAATTCATGGTGATCTAATATATTCCTTATGATGTGTTCTTCCAATTGAATGTGTATGCAATGAATTAGTATGTATTGATAAGGATTTGATCAATTATCACTCTAATTATACATCCTAACATCTTGAAAAATGTCACAAAGGAGGGACATGGTAGTCACACATTCTTTAGGTGAGTGTTCAAATTTTTCTAAATGAGGTGTCAGTGCACATAGAAATTAAGTGGAAATAAGGCTTGAAGGAGTCCTTGAGGAAATTTTTGTGGTGGTATACTCTTGGGAATACCCTTATTATTTCATTTTCCTTTAACCAAAATCAAGTTTAGGAGGTTATCTTGTTATACTAGGAAGGCCATCATTGGCCATTCTTGATGCATTCATAGGGTGCAGGTCTGAAAACATGATCATCTTGAATGGAAGTGGTACCAAGAATATTATTCTCTATCCTCCTACCCAACCATTGAATGACGAGGATAAAAAAAAATGCTCTATACAAAAACTCGTGATATTGGAAAAGTCTTTCACTATTGAAGATCAGGAGGAAGATGTTGTGCTCTATAATACTCTACAAAAAAAATATGAAAGGAATGAAGAATTTAATGACAAATTAAGATTATTCATCTGTCCCTTGAACCAAGTGTTGGTACCCAATTTTTTTCTCCTTTTCAGTCTGAGTAGCATTAGAGATATGGCATGAAGCTTGAAGTCAGATAGATCATGATGTGTGTCATTTTGTAGCTAGGGAGGTGATCTAACTGGAACTCAAATTTGTGGAGAGATGGATAGCACTTTGAAAGGATTTGATCTGACCCTCACTATTTTATGTTGTACCTCTTCAACCAAGGTAAGAGAACCTATATTGTAACCCCAAAATGGTGAAGGAGATGAAGATATCCCTCAATTTATGCAAATAGTATGAAAAGGCCTTGGGAAAATATGATCAACACTCCAAATCTGACTTTCACAAGTTATCACTCCCAGATCATGGAGATATTTTCAATGCAAGGCAAGGGTTACTGAAGACATTGTATAATCCTGATTTTCCTTGTGAATTTTTGTAGATGGCTTAGATCCTTTTGTTGACACACAATGGAATGTAGGGGTAGTATGGGTAGGATTAGTTTGTTTGAATGAATTTTCCGGTGGGGTGTTGACAAGACAAATTGGGATATATTAGATCTTTGACAACCTCTACAATACTTGAACAACTATAAGATAAAATTCTTCAAATAATAAGGATATTATTTCAACCAGAAGAGGCATAAATGGAAGCCCAGGTTGTACTGCTCACACAATATTTGAGAATTCACCAAAAAAGCTTGAAGTAAAGAACTCAATTAAACACAAAAATCCTTGATCAAACCATGCCTAAGCTACCCCCAAAGGCTTACAAGCAATCTCTGTAGTCAAGGAAGGTAAAGTGATTTTGAATTTGTTTATCTCTTTATCAGATGAAGGCTCTTCTGAACATGAGATTGCAAATGCCACTAAACTATAAAAAAGAAATGGATATTTTGTGTGATTTCTAAAGACTTTCAATGCAAGATTGCAAAATGAACAATGAAAACTATTTACAGGCATTTAAAAAATGATAACAGACATCATATTGCCCATAAAAGCATAGATTAACTCAAGAGCTTGTTAGATTCATCAACAGGGGAGAGTTTCATGAACAATCTTAGAGCTGTGTGATGGCTATACACTTGTAACCAACTCACATACATGAAGATCCAACACAGAATAAATTATTCTGGTTCTTTGATGGATTTTTTTTAAAAACGAGCTTTCTCTCAGAATTTACTCGTGATTTTCAACTCTTTTCCCGACCTCCCCCTTTTTTCAATTTCTCCAAAATGCATTATATACCTTATGCCACATTGGAGCCTTCTTTCCTAAGCAAATAATATGCAATGGGATCAAGTTTGTTATATTCGATCAAGTTTGTTACAAAAACCTCATGATTCGATGAAAATGACATCAAACAAAAAAACATTTGCAGGTTGTCAGGCGTGCCCAAAAAGTTAAATCATTACACAAATTCAGATCAATATCCTTCCTAGAGGCATGTTTTTCATCATTCAGGTAGGTAAACACCTTGTACTCATCATTTTCACCCTTTTACCTTTTCAAATTACCTCTTCAACTTTTGATTTTGTCATTTCACATTTTTGGACAGATTAGGGAAAAATTTATTTCAAAACCTACATGTGGAGGGCACTTCTCTGGACAACTTACAGCAGGGCAGTTGGACGTGATCAAGGGAAGGAACTGCTAGAAGAATTCCACAATGGTACATGTGGAGGGCACTTCTCTGGACAACTTACAGCAAGAAGGATCTTGGATGCAGGTTATCACTGGCTCACTCTTTTTAAAGATTTTTATAATTATTGTAAGACATGTGATATTTGTCAAACACATGGTATCCGTAAGACTTCATCAGCTCCATTATGCCCTATTATTCCACTTGGTCCCTTTGAAAAGTGGGGAATAGACATTGTAGGTCCACTTCCAACTACCTCACACCAAAATAAGTATATTGTAGTTGCCACAGATTATTTAACCAAGTGGGTTGAAGCTAGGCCATTGAAAACAGCTTCTATGGATGAAGTGGCAAGGTTCATATATGAACGTATTGTCACCAAATTTGGTTGTCCATTAGAAATTGTAACAGATCAAGGAAGCCACTTCATTAATGAGGTAGTAGAAGCCCTAGTCAATAAATTTTCTATTAAGCACAGGAAGGCAACAACATACAAGCCAAGCACAAATGGACAGGTGGAACGAACAAATTTTGTGTTGTGTCAAATTCTAGCAAAAGATGCAGCCTTGCAGGTACATAAATGGGATAAAAGGATTCATGCAGCATTTTGGGCATATAGGGCAACATCAAAGTTAGCAACAGGATACTCCCCATTTCAGTTGGCCTATGGCATTGATTCAGTTCTTCCTATTGAGTTTGATATTCCCACTGTGAGAGTTATGAAAAATGAAAGGATGGATGAAAGTGATTCAGTAAAAGAAAGGTTGGTACATCTTCATTTTCTAGAGGAAATGAGAGAAATAGAAAAGGATACAATCCATAAGAAGAAAATGAAGCAGAAGGAATACTTTGATCAAAAGATCCGGTGGTCTCCATTTCATGTGAATGACTTGGTTCTAGTATATGATTCCAGATACAAAAAAAGAAGACAGAGAAAATTTCTTCCAAAATGGATGGGGCCCTACAAAATAGCAGTTGTGCATGAAAATGGTACGTACCGACTGGAGGAATTGGATGGCACTTCCATTACGAAATGGGTCAACCACGACAAGTTGAAGATTTTCCAAGCACCAAAATAGTCTACTCCGAGGACAGAATAGAAGCTAGGAAGGGGGAAGATGTTGACACTAAAATTTTCCTCCGTAATTTCTATTTCATTAATGTATGTATTAGGAATACGTTGTTGTTAAGTATAATTAGTAGTAGCATCTGATAGAAGATAACGGTGCCGTTAGTACGGTGCCGCCAATAATGTGGAGTACGGTAACAATCAAAGTACAATAGGAATGTTGTAAAAAAGTAAATATTTGTTGTAAGTGGTCCGGTAATGTTAAAATGTCAAAGTTTGGGTAATTAGAGAAGTAGGGTCTACGTGATTAGGAATTAGAATTATTATATTGGTAATAAGGACAAGGAGTGAGGTCATAAATATTTTGTGTATCTTATTTGTAAAAAGTCTAAAAATGTGGAACCCATGTAAAATGATAAGGTTTATCTTATCTTAGAAGATAAGCTTACATGTACAGATAAGAGTTAAGGTATGGAATATGATTCGTCAAAGTGGATTTATTATCCTATCTTAGAGATAAGATGGATAATCCTGGAAGTTCTATAAATAAAGAGGCTACCCCCTCATTTAGCATAGAAGGAAGTAGTGAGAAATATTGTAGGAAGTGTGCGAAGGAAGCCATCAGTTTAAAGGTGTGTTGAAGAAGCCATTAAGAGGTGTAATTGTAAAGTTTCTCCCATATTCTTGGTGAAAGTCAAGTGAAGTCAATAACACTTGAAGTACCTCATGGGTGAGATTGTAACAATTTAATGTTAATATTATAATTTACTTTGATATTTCAGATTTTTCATCATTCTGTCTTATCATAGTCGATGGTATTTTTGTGTTATGTTGTTGTTTTGTTTCCAGATTACATCCACCAAACTAAAGGTTGTGCATTAGTAAATAATCATAGCACGAGGAGTTCCCGGTGAAGAATTATCATAGTGCCGGATTGGTGATGACAGATCCTCATGTGAGTTATCTTCCCTTCACCCTTTTTAGTATGTTTATATTTATTTATTTTTGTATAGATCTTGTGTACGTATAGTACACATGTACAATCAACAAATGCATCATATATTCTTGAAATAATATACAGATTTCATAACTATTTATTCATACACAAATAAATATCATACATCTATTATCAACATATAAAGTTATTCTAAGCTATGTTTCCAATTCATAAAAAACACTTTAATCATGATAATAATGTATCTATCTAAATCATCATACATATTTCCATATATACTATCACATCATATCAATACCAAATAATAGTTCATACATCGAGTTGGCACTTTGTGCCACCAATAGCAATATATTGTCAGAATATTATTGACTCAAAATACAAGTTATTGGATAGAAAAAATGACCGAGTATGGAGAGCATGTGGAGGAATGTGGCATGCAAGGGAGGTTCATGTGTGTGTCTGTACATGTTGAAGTGGCACACCAACATAACAGAATCCAGGACTTAGTTGATTTTGTAGATTACAAGCTAAAAATATAAAAGTGGGATGGAGTTCCAACCAAAAAAAGGATTAAAGCATGACAACTTGGTGGCCAAGAAAAGGCTATTTTTAGAGAAGGAACATATAGATCGAGCACATGCATGGAGGCTATTAATATATTAAATAAAGTCTTATTTATAGAATGGTCTATTATTAGTAGTTATAAGAAAGCATGCATGGAGTCTATTTTGGGCACACCTATTATTAGGAGAGTGCATTAGTGGTGAAGGGAAAGTCCCCACACCTATAAATATTTGGTGTACACCATTTTTTTGGCACCAATCCTTAGTTATTAGTTCATGGAGTATTCTATGCTAGGGTTTGATGTTTGTGCATTTTCTAGTGCCTTAGTAGGATGGTGTATTCATCTTTTGTGATGTAAGAGTTTACTATAATGGATTATGGAGGATGGATTATGATCATTGACATGAATGATTATGGTGAATTCATGGTGTAATTGATATTGATTATTATTTAATTTTTATGATAATATGTATGCAATGGTTTATACTTGAATTGATTTTTGGATAATGGTTATTATGAATATTCGTGCTAACATCTTGATAATTAAACACAAAGGAGGGACCTAGCAGCTTCGCGCACTTTGGGTGAGAATTCTAATCTCTTTGAATGAGGTGTTAGCACACAACATTTGAGTTGATAAATAAAGACCACATTTTGGTTTCATTGTTGGGACCTCTTTTCATTTTTTTCTTTTAGGATGTTTCATGTAGATGGCATATCAATTAACTTTGGAGAGCATTGAAATCTTGGTAGAAGATGGAAAATATAAGTTTTTGTAGTGGTATAGTACTGGACCTAATTTCAATGCACGTAATTGGATGGAAGAAAATATTTATCATGAATTATATGAGATTTTCTTTTACTTATTTCAAATAGAATTGTATGAGTGGTTGGAAGCATACACATAAAAGTAGCATTAGGGACCTAGGCCAAGGATTTAGATGCAGGGAGATTACTGTACTCTATTTGATGTGGATGAAGAGTGGACTAGAGTTGTGGATAATTGTTGGGCTAGTGTGTTGTGCAATTATACATTGGAATACATTATTTCTATGTATTCGTGTCCATATGTAGTTGAATTTGAGTTTTGGCATGATCCCAAAGGATATTATTTACACATTATTCCTTTTACAATCAAGATTTTTATGGTATAACTAGAATTAGAGAGGATACCCATGGCTAGCTAAACCCCCACCATGCACAGGGGCAGTAGTAGGTGTGGAGAAAGATGGCATACCTGGTGGTAGAATGATAGAGAGAGGAAAGATGGCTCAAGTATAATGAAGCACGAAAGAGGTAAATGGCTCATGAAATTTTTTAAGCTCACAAAGGTTTTAAGGAGTCCATAGAGTTGCAGAGGATGATGGCTCGTGAAGTTTTTGAAGCTCTTGCAACTTTTGGAAAGCACAATAGAGGTTCCCCTTCGGCTTTGGATGAGAGAACATCAGAGAAAAGACTGAGGACCACAGGAATACATTTGATCCCTCTTGGCCAAATTTCCTTTACACATGGTGTTCGAGATCCATGATTAGTTTTTGAGAAATAGGCTAGTGTAGGTAAGAAAAAAAAGATGGGTAAATATAATTTTGTTTTGAATTCAGAAGTGCATTATACAATGAATATACCTATGGCAACACAGTATGTGCCATTGTTTGGGAGTATAGTTACATGATTATTTTTAGGAGTGTCATCAATACAAAGTGTTGAAACCCAAACCATTGGGAGATCTTTTATGGGTTCTGAAACCACATAGACAGTTAGTGTCTAGTTCAGTACTACAACTAGAACATAAGGGAATTCATCAAGTATGACACAACCCGCAGCAGGGGCGTGGGAGGCTCGGGAGGATTAGGTTAGCCAGTTGGAGGGAATATTGGTTGGAGTTATAGATCTAGTGGGTAAATTCCACATCTGCAGTAACCACCTCAGCAACCTCAAAAACCACAGTAGACACCTCAAGTTTAATATGAGATGTCTCTCCACTTATCAGAGTACAGAGGTATTAAATATTCAACACATCATGTGCACACATGTGAAATACTGTGGCACATTAAGGGAATTATAGCTTCAAATAGGAGGTAAATCTAATTTTCCACTACACTTCAAGGGTGTGCGCATAGCTGGTTTAGGAAATATGACTCACATCAGACCGTGGTGTACTATAATGCATTATGCACAATGTTTTTAGCTGAATTCCACATCTCAAAGTTTGATCAACAGAGCATCAGTGCGCTCAAAGATATCAAGAAGGGTTTTTATGAAATCATGAGGGAGTATGACATGTGTTTTAAAACTTTATTTTCCAAATTATCTTATGGCATTCATCAAATTCAAAATGCACAGTGGTTTGTTGGAGGTGTTGACTCCATTTCGTAAATCATTATCTCATAAGATATATACTTATCTGTATGAGGAATTAGAATTAGCTCTATGCATAGAGGCAGTTAGTAGTGTTGATACTAGAGTAAGCCCATTCTTATAGGAGAAAATAACAACCATGGAAAATCAGTTGGAAAAATTTCTTCCAACTCTGCACACGAGACGCACAGTTGCATATGGTGTATATATTATGGGTTTGAGGGACATATTAAGGATAGTTTTCTACGCAAGTTAGTGTGCACATTGTTACTGGATTATGAAAATTTCCACAAGGACCATGATGCCTATAATTATCCTCTCTTACATTGCATGATTCAGAAGAAAGTGTCCATGTATTGTATATTTTTCATGCTCATACGTATGACACCATTGACTGTAGACTAGTTGATCACATCCATGAAGATATTGAAACAAGAGTGTTCCATAATAGTGTGGCAAGTGGATCAAAGGATTAGGAAGGATAGAATAATGAAGGGTGCAATAACAGGGATAACAAGAATGGAGGATATTAAGGCTAAGGTCACGGTGCTGGTAGAGGTCAGTTTGCTAAGGGACTTCAACGTGATTTTCCTCATAATGTGGTTTTCTCATGATGTGGGAAAAAACACAAGTTAGATGATTTCTTAGACCTATATGATCACATGAATAAAAACAAGAATAAATGCAAGGGCACATGGATGGTCAAAGTATAATATGCGAATGCTAATAAGTGGATGCCTAAGAAGATGCTTGACCTTGAATTACAAACTGTGTTAGTCACTACATGCATTGAGGTTGTGCGTGCACGTGATCCTATTAATGCAAAGCCAATAATTATGAAATAAGATGTGATACATGCCAAGTATCCATATGTTTCTCATCATAAGGAAGTCTACCAAGAGACCATGGGTGTCATTAGATATATGTAGGGTGAAAAAAAATTAAAGGAGAAGGTGAAAAAAGAGAACATGAAGAATGTTGAGCTCCCATAGAAGGATGTGTATGACTTGAAAGAGGTGTGTAAGATGTTACACCAAGATAATATCATTCCTTTTATAATGGAATGGCTAGGTGAGAAGGTACAACACATTGGATTTGAGCACGAGAGAAAAATACTTCATGTAAATCTACCACCTCAGAGTCATGAATTTGACAAGGATATCACACTTGATGCAGTCATTGACAGATGACTGGTAAGAAATATTCTGATAGACATAAGCACCAAAGTGAATGTACTGGATCTGGATACATGGAATCAGATGGGTAGACCAACATTACAACCATCTTCAAATGTGTTGTATATGGCAAAAAAAACTAGGGCTATGCCTATTGGGGTTTTTAAGGATGCGTCCATTACCATTTAGGGATCTAAGTTTACTAGAGACTTTGAGGTATTGGAGATTTCTGAAGAAGATGACTTTTCAACATTACTTGGGTGACCTTGGTGTTATGTAAATAATGTTGATTTATGCTTCAATAAGGGATACATCAGTTTCAAGAAAAAAATTGAGTGCATTGTTATACCTTTGACTGATGCGAATGCACCACCCTATATTGAGCCTTTGAGCGAGGAAGAGTTAAACATGATTAATGCATGCAAAATACATGATCTTGAGATTGTTTACTCATCCAAGGAAGGAGTTATATATTAGTAATATGCATAGTTAGTCATCAATACCACAAGCATTACTTGTGATAACTCAGCACATGGCACGTACAAAATGGTTGGGCATGAGTTAAAGAATAAATTCACTCAGATGATCTATTTGTGCATGGTTAGGTGCATGTGGAGAGGATAGGTACTAAGGTACACTAGTGAAGTAAATCCTGATACATTCTTGTTCACCATGAAAACTTAGTGGTCGAATGAAGGATATAGGAGAAACATGTTTGTCTATACCTTACGTGGGATAGCAGCATGCTTGTGGGAAACACATAGAGATACCCTTTTGGAATGGTGAGAAGTGAGAATAACCTTTTCCACCAAGTTTACTTAGAGAAATGTACCCACGCACATATGTGAATAACATGGGAAGACTCCTACCTCTTTCCACGTCCATAATTATGAGAGACTATGGGTGCAGGGCCAGGAGGCATTACCACCATCACTTTGGGTACATAAGTTCTACTCCACACTATGCAGATGCGTGTGTACATGGTATGTCCATCCAGAACTAAAAATGGAAACAACAAATTGGCATGAGATGACTGCAGGGATGATTCAAACTTTTGATTACTTTACTTCTAAGCCTCCAGTTCATGAAGCATTGGAGATCATGAAGCACATCAATTTTTGGGATAGTGTGAAGGATGAAGATATCAAGCTAGAAATTTTTGGTGAACCTGATTCCAAGGAACGCCTTAATCTTGAGGAGATGGAAGAGGTACATATGGGTCGCGACTGGAAGGAAAAAGAGAAAGGTAAAATGGTATACATGATTAATGATGAGGAAGTGGAAAACCTAGATGTTATCCACATTGAAGGTGTGCGTGAGGTAATGGATACAATAGATGATAATGCACACACTGACCATACACCAATGGAGACTAAAAAGGTTAGCATTGGCATAGAAGATGTGCCTAAGGAGGCCATTATTGGTGATTACTGGTCATAGAAAGAAGTAGCTAAGATTATTGAACTCTTGTATGACTTCTAGGACTTATTTCCATAGGGCTATCATGAGGTAAAAGGAGTACACCCTTCTTTAGGTAAGATGAAGATCAATTTGAAATAAGGCACACATCTGGTTAGGAAGAGGCCTTATAGGATGAATCTTAATTTGCACATGAAATTTAAGGAAGAGATTGACAAAATTCTCAAGTCTAGAATAATTGAGCCTATTGAGGAATTCAAGTGGTTCAGCCCTATAGTTATAAGCATTAAGAAGGATGGGAGGATCAAGATTTGTGTGGACTATAGAGAGTTGAATGCTTCATGTGTTAAATATCCTTTTACCACACCATTCATAGAGGAAATCCTTAAAGATTTTTTTGGGTGCAAGATATATTCTTTCACAGATGGTTTTTTTTGTTATCACCAGGTGTGCATCATGAAAGAAGATTAGGGAAAGAATAATTTCACTACTAGATGGGGAATTTTGGCATATATGGTTATGCCTTTTAGACTGAAAAAATGTGCCAACAGTGTTCTCACGCATTATTGTGTGTATCTTTCAAGACTTCACTCATCAATTATTGCAAGTTTATTTGGATGATTGGATGGTGTATGGCTTAGTTAATGACCACAGTGAAAATATGAGGCTCATGTTTGAGAGATGTAGATATTTGATCATCTCTATCAACATTAAAAAGTGTATCTTTGTTACACCCTTTAGAACTTTATTTGGGCATGTAGACACCAAAATTGGGTCACACTCCCCTTGGTCCCTCGATAAATAAATACCTTAAACACATCCACCTAGCCATGGCCTCCTTCACCTCACTATAATATTAATTTAATTATTAAAATTAAATTGATTCATTATCCTCACTATATTTATTATTTAAATATCCCAATTGAGATAATGCCCACATACCCACCTCACCTAGACACCTCATCAAGCCACCTCACCCTAAGACCTATTCTTAGTAAGTTTCCATAACTAACTAAGACTTACCCAAACACTAAAAATCAATTCCTACATTCCCTCTAACCACATTACTGCATGCTTAAAAGAAGTTTCCAGTCTAATCTACATGTAAATGAAATGAGATCCCAGAAAATCAAGGGGATCTACCCAGTTTAGTAAACCTAGGAAATCCCACCCTAACCAACGCCGATTACCCTTGACCACCACCAGTTAAGCTAGAACCACATCGATCACCTTTTAACCCCCAAAATAACCTTATTTTCAAGGTTGGAAGATTCCTGAGAGATATCACATCTTTTGAGAACAATTTTAAGAGAGAAAACACATGCAAAGAAAGAGATCAAGTATTTTCTCTTGTGTAGACAACCAACATTCACCCAAAAACCATCCAGCACTCACCCTAACATAGATATGATCCAATCAAGCAAGAAGGAGAGCACATGCAGCTCATGCAAGAGCTCCCCAAATTTTGGTGATCTTCTTCATTGTTTAACCTCTTACCAACACCTTCATTCCTCACCCACAGACGTCCAGAACTAGGTTCCAAGTAAGTAGAACATTTTACTCCTCTAGTTCACTCATTTCATCATTGTATTTTCATCCTTTGTTCTCCTAGCCACCCACTAGCCTTCATTAATAATCACCCCTCCATATCCCTATTAAAACCTCGCCAAATCCCATCTAAACAACTTAATACTTCATTTTGACCAACCTAGTCCTTGGTGCAATCATAAGGGAGATCTAAAACTCGTTCTGTTACATTCCCAGTATCCCACAGTAACCAAAACTAGTTATCTTAAACCAGCATCGATCACCCTTAACTGGCATGAGTCTCTATATTTACCAATATATCCTAGAACAGTAACCTACCTACCTATTCCCGCATCACCCTTAATCCCCTGTGACCTGCCTAAGACCTCTGTCAGACCTGTAGAGACCCAGAAATAGCTACTTGACCTTCAGATCTTATTTTAACCTAGCCTGTTAGATTAGATCTTTCTTATTGTGTTTTAAATGAGATACCTAAATCATTTTAACTACAATAGGATTTACTTTATTACCAGCATTAAATTGTTTTAAACAGTGGATTAACAACCATCTAGGAAGTATCACACTTCCCGAATCTAGCATATGCTAGGTAGTCCACTGCATATATTGTTTAACTCTTTCTGGTGGTCTTGATTTCTATTTCAAGTAGTTCCTCCTAGCCAAAAAGAAGCTCTCACGATCAACTTTGGATCAAGGATTCAACACACACGCAACAACCTATCAACCAATATTTCAACAGGTATTACTCCTATGCCCATTACCCTATTTGTTTTGTCATTTTCAAATAAACGTCTAAGAATCAGGTGAAACATTTTTGCATTCCTAGTGGGACCCATCAAGGGTTCCTTGCATTTTTATTCATTCCTAAGAAAATTTGTGTGTTTGTTTCCCTTCTGAAAAACATACACATTAATTTTCTTCCTTGGTAACCTTCTTTTTTATTTCTATTTTCTCTAAAAGAACCTTTCTTTTGGTGTGCGTAAAAAGAACCATTTCTTCTTGTTTTCTGCATTTTAGTGAAAGAGCATCCCTCTCCCTCTTCATCTATTTGTGTCATCGAATTCCATATTTTGATTTGGGCTTAAAAATCATTGCATTTCATTCTAATTTTCTACAATAGCTCACATTAATTGAGGGCAACCTATACGCTAGAAGTCATGCCTAGTTGATAGTTGATAAATGAATCATAGAAAGCACATCTCTCTATCTCTCTAAGTCTTACCAAATTGCACAAATTCAAAACAAATACATATTCTTAAACAACATCTTTCCTAGGAACACTGGTCAATGATCGCATTGATCTGAGGATTGGTAGGTACTCCCCAACTCGCTGCTCTATTGAGTTATACTTCAGAGAAAAGCCTTCCCATGCCATAACATACCTGAAACCTCACCTTTTAGATCTCCTTCTTCTTATGAAGCCATCCTCACCAAAAAACTCTATTCTACAGTTCATGAGTCAGTCCTTAAATAGCATAAGCTAAATAAACATAATAAAAAAATCACTCTTAGGATCGTATTTTTCTTAGTGTTTCTGTTTGGCTTGTGTTTTGAGGTGAGAGGTCACGCTCTTCATTTTTCCTTTTTCTCCTTGCAAGATCCTCATCAAAGTTGTGTATTCTAACTTCATCTGAGTGTGCCTAGACCATATTCTCATCATTCTCAAAATTTTGGGTTTGATTCCACATCAAATTTTAATTCACAACCACTTATCTTTCATCACTATTTCAATTTCATAGTGACTGGTGTCTGTCCAACAACCATCGTAAGTTACCCTCTGACCATCATCGGTCATATCCAACTGGCGTCGATTCCCGGTCCTTTTGGTTAATATACCAAAAAGGACACCTTTTCACCTTATTCAACTATTCAGAGTTCCTATCACTAATTATCACTCCCATTGAACTGGTAAATCTCATCAGTATTTGGCATACCTGGCAAATTTATCCTTATACCTTGTTTTTTACCAACTGTTTATTTTCCACAGTGATCGGCAGGGGTTACCTATGATCGGCATCGGTTTAGCCTAACCGGAATAGGTTAGCCTATGTCATTTTCCAACTGAAATTTTAACCCCAATTCACCTACCACCACCTATCTATCCTGTCACTATTGTATTTATGTGTCATTTACAGAAATTAGTCTTACCACATTAGTGCCTGTTCACATGGTGCTGACGCGTCGACAATAAAAATCCCTTATATTCCATGCTAGTTGTCAACCACTCCCACCTAGTCCTTCACCACCTTCCATTTTATCACCCGTTATGGAACCTATCCAACCTATCTCTATCGTTACCAGAGATGAGGAATTCACACGACTCCTTAACCAAAACCCTGTCGTCTTACATTTTTACCTTTCCCACTCATCCACATCAAATTTTAATTCACAACCACTTTTCTTTCGTCATTGTTTCAATTTCACAATGACCGGTGTCGGTCCAGTGGCTGTCATCGATTATACCCAACCGACATCGCTTCCCGGTCCTTTTGGTTAATATACCCAAAAGGACACCTTTTCACCTTCTTTAACTATTTAGAGTCCCTGTCACTAATTATCACTCCTATTGACCTGGTAAATCTCATCAGTATTCGGCATACCTAGAATATTTGGCCTTATACCTTGTTTTTGACCAACTATCCATTTTCCACAGTGACTAGCAGTGGTTACCTATGACCGGCATCGGTTTAGCCTAACCTGCATCAGTTATCCTGTGTCATTTTCCAACTGACATTTTAACCCCAATTCACCTACCACCACCTATCTATCCCATCACTGCTGTATTTTTGTGTCATTTACAGAAAGCAGTCTTACCACGTTAGTGCCTTTTCACATGGTGCTAACATGTTGATAAGTAAAATCCCTTATATTCCATGCCAGTTATTAACGACTCCCACCTAGTCCTTCACCACCTTCCATTTTATCACCTGCTATGGAACCTATCCAACCTATCTCTATCGTTACCGGAGATGAGGAGTTCACACGACTCCTTGAATAAAACCCTTCAGCCTTGTAGTTTTACCTTTCCCACTCATCCACTCAAGATGCCTCGGGTTAGTTGATATACGACATGCCCATATCTATCCCCCTGACTCTTGTTCACACTTCTGCGTCAGCCCCATCTTGCTCTATGCTACCCACCTCTACCTTGACCCCAATCATTTTGCAGCTAGGCCCTATACCTGCTATGACTACCGTGTCTGCTACATTCGTTGCACTTACCACATCCACTATACCTTTGAAAACCAACCAAAACACAACCTCGTCCACCCCTAATGTCTCACATATACCCATAGTTACACAACCACCTCCTGAGTTGGTGACCCCTACCCCTTTTCAAAACATGGCCCTTTATATTCCACAATCGTTGGCCCTAATTGCCACTAGGGTCACTGTAACATCCTCATTTTAGACAATGGAACAAGTCAAATTTTTATTTTTTTTGATAAATGCATCCTGTTTCTAAATACATAATTTAGAACTCACAAATCAAATAACCATTCATTTAACAGATAACCATATGCAGCTGTAATGACTCAGAGTACCTCCAATCTATTCATTTCATGACTCGGTTATCTACCGATCTATTCATGAGTAATATGAGTTGGCGTTATTATTTAACACTTCACTCCTGTGGTTCTCTTCCCTATTCTGGGATTCAGAATGCTCTGTCTAAGGAACCTAATTGAATAATTGTTACCATTATTCACCGGCATCTCATCCCTTAGACTAGGTGAATTAGGACAACACAATCAGTAGCTTGCGATACTTTGGCCAAAGATTTGAAACATACTGTTTATGTCTCGTATTCCTTAACGGCATACTCGTCAATCTGGAATACGCCCTTCACCCCATTCTTATGTTATATAGAATGTCTTACACTGACTACTGTCAGTCCTTCCTTTCACAACTGAATCACTCGGAGACAGATTAGCAAGGTGATAATGTTATATGGATGCCCACGAGGATTAGGGATACGGTGACATACTGGTTCAACCCAGCAGTTAAACCAGTGTGTCATGATACCCCGAATCTCCTAGGGAGCCTTATAACATGGCCACATTCTTAATTGGTCCCTGCGTAACTCGTCGAGATCAAAGTGTAAATCTTAGCGATCAATGCAAAGGGTGTCGCCATAAGTCACCTGCATTGTTGTAACTTTGAGAAGATCCTAATCTTCTTGGAGCTACAACCCTGCAGTTGACTTGTGTCGTCAACCTTTAAATCCGCCTCAAAAAGATCTACTTAATAATATGCGTTACACACGTTGAGTTTTAAATTACTTTAAAGACTTTCCCCATAGGTTAGCCTTTCCCAATCCCTGGATTCTTTGTCTTAAGACGACCTTCCTCAATAAAACCCATTACATGGTAGAGGTATTAAGGTCAAGCTCTCATCAAGGAGTCATTAGAATACACATGATTCTAAAATAACGGAATTGGACATTATCTCATTACCTTCACTTGAGATTGCCATCTGAACCCCATTAGATTTATTTCAGTTCTCTTAACTGAATTTATATCATACTTATTAGTATAAAGATATAAATGGTTAAGAATCCAATTTAATGTTGTCCTGCCATACTAGGACTAGGGATTAGTAATTTACCTCAGCTTGATTAGTGTTCTGTTTAGGTTCGTTTTAACCCTATCTTTTTAAAAAGACAATGATTTAAATTTCAATTGAGCTTTCGATAGAACAAATTAGAGCTACTAAACACTCATAAGAATTCAATCACATTTTCTTTAAGCTTTCATTGTCAATCACAAACGCATCCAATTACACAAAGATAACATTGCCACTGTGGTATATAAATCGAAGAAGGTCAACTATCAGAATTAAGAATACAACACATAAGTATCAATACTTATTTTTATTCCTTCAGAACTATACAATTACATTTTAAGCAAGCAACATACTTGAAATAATGCTTAACGGAAAAGAAACATCTTTCCACATATAGTACATTTAGAAAATCAAGTTGTAATTCATTATAAATCAACTTAAACAATCTGATCATCCTGTCATATTTGCATTGCTTTACCACTTACGGCAACCATCTGCAAAAATAGTCAACATGAGTCAGTTCGATGAACTGAGCATGATAAGCACTAACTTTTAAAACAATTGCAATCCGTCAATTGTTTTCATTAAACACCCTGTTTAAATGATATAAAATCACCAACGAGTAAACATATTCAGACTATGCCTTGGTAATACAAAAATGATTACAAACGTGTAACTCTATCATTGTTACAGAATAGTCCTAAACATTTCTCAAATATTTCATCAAGTATTAAGAATCAAAGAACGAAAGTATCCAAACAATTATCTTTAATCCAAGATCAGCAACATTGGACAGATCGTTCCATTCATCTGAAAAGAAAATATCATAACAACTCTTGAGTACATCAATAGGTTGTTCCGCGGCTGTTCTGCTCCGAGACTGCTCCGGGATTGCTCCGCGACTGTTCCGCGGCTGTTCCGCGCCTGTTCCGCGGCTATTCCGCGCCTGTTCCGCGGCTGTTCCGCGACCATGGAAACTTGCTCATGGAGGTCCAAGCTATTCCCTCAATCCACAGGGGTGTTTACTACCCTTTCCTCCATCTGGGATGATGAAGCGAAAGCGCACTACATTTCTGTTCCAGAATCTGTGATTGATAAGGCCAATTCCAGGTTTCCCTTTGCACTAATTGGAGCTTTTGCAGGCTATCGTCCAAATATCGATGCTGTCCGCAAATGGTGCGGACGGAAGTGGTGCTTCTGGGTTGATATCATCGCTCTTCCCGACCACGCCCTTCTGTTCAATTTTTCTAAGTAAGATGAGATGATTAAGGTTCTCGACGCTGCTCCTTGGATGTTTGGAAGAACTGCTCTGCATCTGAAGCGATGGAAGCCAGGGGTCTCTCTTCAAATCAAGGAATTGCCCATTTGGATATCTCTGCCAGCTCTTCCAGTGGAATTTTGGGAGGACGAAGTCCTTATTGGCATAGCAGCTTCAATGGGAGAGCTAATATCCTTGGAACCTGCAACAAAAGCTAGAAGCAGGCTTGTAAGAGCACGACTATGTGTTAGCATGGAGGTGGGGGCTGTTCTCCCAAAGAATATCATTCTTTCTTCTCCCATGGGCCGTCTTGTGCAGAACATCATCCCTGAAGACCACGGTTTGGTCTGTCCCAAATGTTGGAAGGTAAACTTCCAAGCCAAACTATGCAAGTGCTCCACGGAGATAGTGGATGAAATAGGCAGGAAAAACAGCAGAGAGGAGGTGCGGATCTTCGAAGGAGAGATCCCTGACACATTGCGCACAGGAAATTGCAACAATGGCGGAACTAACCAGTCCGAAATGGCTCTACTCGCGGCTTCGCATGGCGACCTCTCTGAACGCGTGGGACAGGCTGCTACGGCGTGGAAGACGCGGGAAATTCCATTCAAAACTGTTCACGAGTCAAACAAGGTAGATAGTGAATCTTCCGAATGGGAGACTGCGTCAGAAACAGATTTAATTATGGCAGATTTGGAGACTGCCACGCGGGAAGTGAACCGACATAGTAAATCTATGAAAGCTCATAAACAAAGACCTTTAAATGCGGATTTGAACCGTTGCAGAAGGAAGATGGATAGTAAAAGTGAAAAGATTTCATTGGCGAGGGTTTCAAATTCTGTTTTAAATGGTAATTTAGAGGAGGTTCTCGACGTGGATGACGAAAACATGGCGGGCTGGAGCACTGTTTGTAGATAATCTTTCCGCGGTTTTCGTGGAGGGGGTGCATGCCGGGGCACTTAGGTTGGATGTAATTGTTCCCATCGGCGCTGTTCTTTTGTTGTTCTCTTGCCGGGCTTTGTAGGTTTTAGTGCTGTCTTTAGTAGGTTCTATTCCTGCTTGCGCCCTTGTTGTTTTTGACCTTTTGATCTTTTGCTCGCTTGGGCACATCTGGCTTCTGAGTCATCTTTGTACAAGGGTATAGTCCCTTTCAAAAAACTATTTGCCAATAATAAAAAAAATACAGATATCAACATGTATTAAAGTAATAGAAGAGAAGGAAACCAAACATTCACACTTCCTTCCACACAAGTTCACTACTGTACCGTCTCCCCATATGGAAAACATTCATCTGGTAAGTATACGAACAAGTCCGACAAGCCACAAGAAGAATCACTATTTTATTAACAAAATAGAACACAGCAATAAATCAGTCGAGACGTCAACAGCACACTGTATTATTTAAACCTTTAATTAAGCAACTACATTCGGTAGCCCCCATGCCAAAAAATGATGTCTATCTACCAAGCAGACTCAGAGTGACCTTTCACAAGAAGCGACGGACAAGAAGATAACACAGCCGTTACCTGCTTTGGTACAGTCAACAACTCCAAATTCAAACATACACAAGAATGGATAACAATGCGAAGAAAACATATTACGTCTTCAATCCCAATAACAACCTACAGCCTGTTCAAGCCTTTCTTACTGTGTAAGGCTTTAGACCCAAGGTCAAATTCAGAGGATCTCCTTTTTTGTCACAGTCGACAAGAGGCTCGAAAACATTAAGCCATGACATTTACCCATAACTAAGCAAAGAGATCTTAAAACGAAAACCACGCACCATGTACAGTCTCGCCAAACGGAAGTAAAATAAGGATGGAAGCATAACATGGGACAACGAAGCCACTTCTGAACGCAATCAGAACTGAAATTATGTGTTTACAACCTTCTTTACAGAAGCCATAACTCATGGTGTCAAGATATTGAAGAAAGCCAACAGGGCCAAGAACATTACCCGTTCAAACTTGGGCTTATACATACAACAGTGACATGTATACCATTCGAGGATTTAAAACAAAGTCCATAAATAGTATTCACCGTTTAGCCTATCCAAAGGCCGATATACAAAATATCCTTCCATACCCATGGTACCCAATGGTGTCAAAACAATAGTAAACCAACAGGCTTAAATTGAGTCAATAACACTGTTTAAATAATAAGTTCAACAGATTTTAAACAACAGTAAACAAAATAAAAAAGAAGATAATGAATCCATCCGTGCCAACAATGGCAACATTTAAATTTAGGCATAAGCCAATTCTGAATACCAAATTTCCAAACAAGAAATCCAACGGAACCCTTACCAATATTTTTCGCACAAGATGGCATAGGAAGGAAACGTAGAATTTCATCCAAAGAGTATATACCACAATTTCTTGCAACACGAAGGTAAAATAACAGAGGTCGTGTTACCAGTCACTCCTCGAGTACAAAATCAAATTACCAGTATTCAAATAGATATTTAAACGAAGTTTCAACAGTGATCCACAATACGAATCATTCAATGGACTCAACAGAGTCGTTCGAATACAACAAAACCTATTTCCATAATGCGTACTGTCAATGGGTAAATCCTTTAACCACAACGCAAGAAATACATAATTTCCACAAAGGTCGCAATGAAATACTGAAACACAAAAAATTAACTGTTCATAATGAACTTAAATTACCATAGCGATACCTTACTAGACTCTGTAACCTTCAACTATGACAACCACCACAAAATATACAAGGAAGCCCAGTAAGACTGAACATTCACACAAAAGTTCAACAGTATCTTTTCCGACAGTACCACAATAAGCATCGACGACCAAAAATCAACAAGCATTACAGTGGCCTATACCCATCACAGGAATAATCTATGGACTCTCGCTGAACAGGCCGAGCAGTCATACTTTTCATATATATATCTCCCATATTTAAGCCAGAATGAAAACATGAAGAATAAAGCCACAATTTGAATTTAACAAACACCCATCAAGGGATAATTGAAAAAAATCGAACCAGAAGAGATACAGTACCAAAAATCACACAAAACCACCATAGAAAATCATTCATTTCCATAAATCATTTGAACAGAGTTGTTCTAATGAAATCACTTGAAAGACAGCAAGATTTTTAAAGGTTAGGGCCTAACATGCCTGGATTTTTGCTCAAAATTCCAAAGCAGACCACTGGAAGAGCTCAGACTTCCTTTTCCTTTTCCAAGTTAGAGCGACCAACAAAATTTTGTTATCTCCATGACATATATATTTTCCTTGCCAGAGAAAAGAGCTAGATACCCTCATACTCGCCATGCAACTCAAAGAAGACTGGTGCGAAGAACCAGTGAACAGGCAGAAGGAAAACTGAAATTCGCGACAAGCCAAACAAACCAACAACTTCCCAGTTTGCATGCCTTCACGCGAGTTCCAAGCTCGACTACCGAGCACATTGAATGCATTTACACCAAATTTTCCACTCAAACTCCACTGCCACCGACTGCCAAAGTTGGCGACAGACAAATGAAATCTCAAGTCCATTTCCAGTTTTGGCGACCTGCCACGTCAGCTTAGGTTAGCTGTTGCTAAAACCTCCGCCATGACCTGTCCTTCATACATATCCTTAGCATTTAATCCCATAGAAAACGCCGCCCATGGTTCGCACCCCTCCATAGGTCCCCATACATTTTGTTTAATAGTTAGGTTAGTAACTTAGGTTAGAATTTAGGATAATACTTATTCTAACCACATTGCACGTAGATACTAACTTAGGACATTAGCACTTAGCCTAGGTCTAGGTTAGATTAACATTAATCTAACCCCTAGGCTAGGTTTAGTTTTAGGTTACTAACCATTAATAATTCCAGTTAGGTCTACATTCTGTATACTCGGAAAAAGACCTACATCATACCTTCTTGAACAGGGTTAGCTCCTGTTCTGCCTTAGGCTGCAGAATCGTATGTAACCGAATTATTACCTGGTCCATGATTGAGACCTTCCAGATATACTTCCATATCGGGAACCAATTCATTTCACTTGATCAGCCTGAGTTATACTCCAGACCAGCTTATTCAATGCTTCTAGACCTTGCAACCTGTTCAAGGTCTGTAATTTTAATTCATCATGAACAAACTTAAAGCAATACTTGGATCAATTCCACTGATCCAAGACTAGGTATTATAGATGGATAACTCTATAATTCATTCTGAGATCAGATTAAACTCAGATGCAAAATGAAATAGATAAAAGAGTCTAATCATATTCTGACTCAGTCAAAGATCTGCAAAGAAAATACAGTACATATCAAGCATGATTTCTAAATCGAGGAACACATCCTTGTACAAGAAATCACATATCAACACTTGTATGCTCAGGAGAAAGTAACAACAGTTCAGGGTATTACATGCTTCCCTCCTAAAAAGATTCATCGTCCCGATGAATTACATATTTAATTAACCTTCAGGTCAACCAATTTATTAGTACACAAACAATGTGACTACTTCCATATTTGAATAGTTCCAGAAATCAATGTCACAACACATTTTATTCAACCTGAATAAAGTCTGCCTTCATCTGGCTTTCATAAATACTTAAAAACAATAAGTTCATAAAAGTATGTTTTGTCAACAGATTTCATTCTGTTGAAAAAGAGAAGGAAAAGCAATTTTCATCTCTTCCAGGTTTTCCCAAGTTGCACTTTCTTCGCTAAACTGGTCCCACTGGACCTTACATTGCTGAATATCATGATTTCTTAAATGCAATTGGCGAGTTTCCAGCACTCGTGTGGGTTTAACCACGATTATTCCTGGGTCTTGGACCTGCAAGGAATTCCAATTTAAAACATGTGATAGATCTGAAACATATTTCTTAAGCAAAGAAATATGGAAAACATCATGCATGCGAGATAAAGCAGGTGGCAATGCTAAACGATAAGCTACAGGATTGATTATTTCGACAATTTCGAAAGGTCCCATGAATTGAGGTGACAACTTGGCAGCCTTGCCAAAAGTTATAGAACTCTTTCTGGGTTTAACACGAAGAAAAACCTTATCACCAAGCTCAAACCTTCTATCAACCCGCTTAAGGTCAGCATAGCTCTTCTGTCTATCCGCTACTTCCTTTAGTCGTTCACGAATCAGCTTAACTTGCTGTTCCATTTCTGTGAGAATCTCTGGTCCAATTACCACTCTATCCTCAACACTGTCCCAACTAATAGGGGTTCTGCACTTTCTTCCGTAAAGTGCTTCAAATGGTGCCATTTTAAGAGATGGGTGATAAGTATTGTTGTATGCGAACTCAACTAATGGAAGATACTCTTCCCATTTATACTGTTGATCCATGCAATACATTCGCAACATGTCCTCCAACACTTGATTTACCCTCTCAGTTTGTCCATCCGTTTCCGGATGATATGCAGAACTGAAGTTTAGTTTCGTTCCAAGAGCTGTGTTAAGCGTTTGCCAAAACCTTGATGTCATTCTAGGATCCCTGTCAGATATAATCAATTCTGGTACACCATGCAATCTGAAAATTTTGTGTACGAATCTTTTGGCTAGCACTAGTGAATCATCCTTTAGATTTCTAGCGATGAAATGAGCTACCTTGGTCAGTTTATCTACAACTACCAAGATAACATCATGTTTGTTCCTGGACATAGGTAGTCCTTGTACAAAATCCATGGTTATTACTTGCCATTTGTACTGCGGTATGCTATGAGGATATAACAGTCCAGCAGGGTGCATATGTTCTGCCTTCACCCGTTGACATTCCAGACAATGAGTCACAAAATTAATTACATCCTTTTTCATACCTTTCCAAAAGTATTGTTGTTTTAAATCAGCAAGCATTTTTGTGATACCTGGGTGCCCAGAGAAAGGTGAATTATGAAATTCAACTAACAACTTCTTTCTCAAATCATTCAGCATAGGTACATATACCCTATTTTCATAGCGCAAGATTCCTTCATTATCAAAATGAAAACCTTTATACCTTATATCCTTAGGTTCTGTAGCAAGCGCTGCTTTTACTTGCTGAAAGTATGCATCTGATTCTGAAGAAATTTTTACCTCGTCTTTAAACTGAGTTCTTAATGTTATAAGAGTAGAAATGTGCCTCCTACGACTTAGAGCATCAGCTACTCTATTCTCCTTCACTTTGATATAGCTAATATCAAAGTCATATTGTGATAAAAATTCTAACCACCTTCTCTGTCTGGAATTCAGATTGGGTTGAGTAAAAATATATTTCAGTCCTAAGTGGTCAGTCTTCAACTCAAAAGGTTTCCCAAGTAAATAGTGTCTCCAGACTTGAAGTGCATGAACAATGGCACCAAGTTCCAAATCATGAGGGGCATAATTCAGCTCATGTAACTTAAGTTTTCTACTTTCATATGCTATGACCTGATCATTTTGTAGCAAAACACCTCCAAGGCCTTCCCTAGAAGCATCCGTTACAACAATAAAACTCCCATTAGGGTCTGGTACAGCTAGTATAGGTGCAGAAGTCAACTGGTCTTTCAAAATTTTGAAAGCCACTTCGCACTTATCATTCCATATGAATTTCTTATCCTTCTTTTGCAATGAAGTTATTGGTGCAGCTACTTTAGAAAAATCCTTTACAAATTTTCTATAGTAACCAGCAAGACCCATGAAGCTTTTTACTTCATGCACATTCTTTGGTGCAGGCCACTCAGTTATTGCCACTATTTTTGAAGGATCTACAGCAATTCCTTCTTTACTTATAACATGACCCAAATAGTGAACTTCTGAATCAAAGAAAGAACATTTGGATAACTTACCATACAACTTCCTCTTTCTCAAAATTCCCAAAACTATCTTCAAATGCTCATTGTGCTCCTCAACACTTTTAGAATAAATGAGAATATTGTCCAAGAATACAAGTACAAACTTTTCCAGGTATTCTTGAAAGATATTGTTCATTAAATTCATAAAGGCTGCGGGTGCATTGGTTAATCCAAAGGGTAGAACTGTGAATTCATAATGTTCGTACCTTGTTCGGAAAGCTGTTTTATGAATATCTTCCTCTCTAATCCTTAACTGATGATAACCAGATCAAAGGTCTATCTTAGAATAAACTGCTGCTCCATGCATCTGATCGAACAGATCATCGATCCTAGGAAGTGGATATCGGTTCTTGACTGTTGCTTTGTTCAACATCCGATAATCAATACACAGCCTTAGTGTTCCATCCTTCTTTTTCACAAATATTACAGGCGCTCCCCAAGGTGAAACACTTGGTCTGATCAAACCTTTAGACAAAAGCTCTTGCAACTGTGCCTTAAGCTCGACTAACTCAGTAGTAGTCATCCGATAAGGCGCTTTGGATATAGGTTTTGTTCCTTGCTTGATTTCAATGGTGAAGTCAAATTCTCTCTTAGGTGGTAACCCTGGTAATTCCTCAGGAAAAACATCCCTGAAACCTTGTAAAAGAGGGAATCGTTTCATGAAATCATCATCTTCTTCTGAAGATTCAGATATCTTTACCGCATAAAGGGTACATCCTTTATTTTTAGCCTTTTTAAGCTGCATAGCTGACAGTTTTCTAACTGAAATTTCTCTTTTCACACCTTGAATCTCTGCTGATCCCAGCTGATCATCTAAACATTTTATGTTCTTTTCATAGAAATCTACCTTTGCTTTATGGTCAGCTAACCAATTGACACCGATGACAATGTCATACGATCCCAAAGGTGCAACATAGAGGTCAACTTCCATGGAAAAGTTAGGTAAGTCAAGGACTGCCCCAAAAAGACACATACTCACTGTATGAACAGAATTATTACCATACTGTACAGTCCAAGATTTATCCATTTTTCCAGCTTTTCTTTTAAGTTTAGAAGCAAGTTTATTAGATATAAAACATTTAGTAGCTCCTGTATCAAAAATAATAGTGACAGGTATGCCAAATAACTTACCCAGAACTTCTATAGGTGTCACTTGCTTTTCAGCTTGCTTGTCCGCTACTGCAGCATGTATCTTATGCTGCTGATTTCGATCATCCTTCTTCAAAGGGCACTGATTTGCGTAGTGATCTTTACCACAATTGTAGCAGCCTCCTACAGGTCCCTTTTTAGGCTCAAAGTTGCCTCCAGTTTTGTAATTGTCATGCTGTCCTCCATAGGGCTTCTGCCCATTGTTATAATTTTTAACAAAATTATCCCTTACATTTCCAGTAGGCTTATTTACTACTGCTTTCTTATTGTTATCTCCTGGAAACTTACTCTTGTTTCCAAACTTTTTCCATGGTCCTTTTCTAGGTGCAAGAGAGGTTGAAGAAGGGTTTGCAGTCTTCTTCCGCACTTCCTCCTTATGAGCAGAAATAGCCTTTAATTTCTATTCTTGCCTAATGGCCTTTTCAACAACTCCTTCCATAGTGGTTGGACTGTGAACATCGACCTCTCCCCCTATCATGGGATTCAATCCCATGATGAATTTCCGTATTCTGAACTTTTCGTCAGTTTGATACTGCGATACATACTTAAGGAGTTTTGTAAACCGCTCCCAGAATTCAGTTACCGTTAGCTTCCCTTGAGCTAAGTTCTGAAATTATGTCATTTTCTGATCATAGAAAAGTTATGGCAGCCAACGTTGCCTAAAATAGCCTTTAAATTGATCCCAAGTAATATTGGTCTCATCAATGTTTAGTTCAACTTTACGGCTATCCCACCATGAAGATGCTTCGTGGGAAAGCTAATAGGCTCCCCAAATAGCTTTGGTTTCCTCTGAGAAGTTCCTTATTGTAAAGTACTTCTCCATTTCGCTGAGCCAGTTCTCAGCTCCATCTCCCAATGTGGTGCCATCATACTTAGGTGGACTTATCCATTTTATATCTTTAGTGAGTTCTGCTGCCAATCTGGCCTTTTTGTTTTCTGGTTGGACAGGTGCATTCCCAGCATTAACATCAACACCCATGTCGGGGTTGCCCTCAGGAGGTTGCTGATTATTATTATCAGCTTCTTCATCCTCCTCATTTCCCATCACCTGCTGTTCCAGTACAGCTAAGCGATCTCTTGTGTCCAACAGGGCAGCAAGGATCTCATCAAGTTTCTGGGTTGTTCCCGCTCCTCCTTCAGGTGGAGCATTATTCGCAACGTTCCCCCTTGTTCTAAATATTTTCTGTTACAAGAAAATTCAGGTTTTTATCAAATTATGGACATAATAGGTCCAAGACCTGCAACCTTCAGCTCTGATACCAAGATGTAACATCCTCATTTTAGACAATGGAACAAGTCAATTTTTTTTTTTTTGATAAATGCATCCTGGTTCTAAATACATAATTTAGAACTCATAAATCAAATAACCATTCATTTAACAGATAACCATATGCAACTGTAATGACTCGGAGTACCTCCGATCTATTCATTTCATGACTCGGTTATCTACCGATCTATTCATGAGTAATATGAGTTGGCGTTATTATTTAACACTTCACTCCTGTGGTTCTCTTCCCTATTCTGGGATTCAGAATGCTCTGTCCAAGGAACCTAACTGAATAATTGTTACCATTATTCATCAGCATCTCATCCCTTAGACTAGGTGAATTAGGACAACGCAATCAGCAGCTTGCGATACTTTGGCCAAAGATTTGAAACATACTGTTTATGTCTCGTATTCCTTAACGGCATACTCGTCAATCTGGAATACGCCCTTCACCCCATTCTTATGTTATATAGAATGTCTTACACTGACTACTGTCAGTCCTTCCTTTCACAACTGAATCACTCGGAGACAGATTAGCAAGGTGATAATGTTATATGGATGCCCACGAGGATTAGGGATACGGTGACATACTGGTTCAACCCAGCAGTTAAACCAGTGTGTCATGATACCCCGAATCTCCTAGGTAGCCTTATAACATGGCCACATTCCTAATTGGTCCCTGCGTAACTCGTCGAGATCAAAGTGTAAATCTTAGCGATCAATGCAAAGGGTGTCGCCATAAGTCACCTGCATTGTTGTAACTTTGAGAAGATCCTAATCTTCTCGGAGCTACAACCCTGCAGTTGACTTGTGTCGTCAACCTTTAAATCCGCCTCGAAAAGATCTACTTAATAATATGTGTTACGCACGTTGAGCTTTAAATTACTTTAAAGACTTTCCCCATAGGTTAGCCTTTCCCAATCCCTAGATTCTTCGTCTTAAGACGACCTTCCTCAATAAAACCCATTACATGGTAGAGGTATTAAGGTCAAGCTCTCATCAAGGAGTCATTAGAATACACATGATTCTAAAACAACAGAATTGGACATTATCTCATTACCTTCACTTGAGATTGCCATCCGAACCCCATTAGATTTATTTCAGTTCTCTTAACTGAATTTATATCATACTTATTAGTATAAAGATATAATTGGTTAAGAATCCAATTTAATGTTGTCCTGCCATACTAGGACTAGGGATTAGTAATTTACCTCAGCTTGATTAGTGTTCTGTTTAGGTTCATTTTAACCCTATCTTTTTAAAAAGACAATGATTTAAATTTCAATTGAGCTTTCGATAGAACAAATTAGAGCTACTAAACACTCATAAGAATTCAATCACATTTTCTTTAAGCTTTCATTGTCAATCACAAAAGCATCCAATTACACAAAGATAACATTGCCACTTTGGTATATAAACCGAAGAAGGTCAACTATCAGAATTAAGAATACAACACATAAGTATCAATACTTATTTTTATTCCTTCAGAACTATACAATTATATTTTAAGCGAGAAGCATACTTGATACAATGCTTAACGGAAAAGAAACATCTTTCCACATATAGTACATTTAGAAAATCAAGCTGTAATTCATTATAAATCAACTTAAACAATCTGATCATCTTGTCAGATCTCCATTGCTTTACCACTTACGGAAACCATCTGCAAAAATAGTCAACATGAGTCAGTTCGATGAACTGAGCATGATAAGCACTAACTTTTAAAACAATTGCAATCCGTCAATTGTTTTCATTAAACACCCTGTTTAAATGATATAAAATCACCAACGAGTAAACATATTCAGACTATGCCTTGGTAATACAAAAATGATTACAAACGTGTAACTCTATCATTGTTACAGAATAGTCCTAAACATTTCTCAAATATTTCATCAAGTATTAAGAATCAAAGAACGAAAGTATCCAAACAATTATCTTTAATCCAAGATCAGCAACATTGGACAGATCGTTCCATTCATCTGAAAAGGAAATATCATAACAACTCTTGAGTACATCAATATGTTAAAATAGCTCCTACTAATACAGATATCAACATGTATTAAAGTAATAGAAGAGAAGGAAACCAAACATTCACACTTCCTTCCACACAAGTTCACTACTGTACCATCTCCCCATATGGAAAACATTCATCTGGTAAGTATACGAACAAGTCCGACAAGCCACAAGAAGAATCACTATTTTATTAACAAAATAGAACACAGCAATAAATCAGTCGAGACGTCAACAGCACACTGTATTATTTAAACCTTTAATTAAGCAACTACAGTCAGTAGCCCCCATGCCAAACAATGATGTCTATCTACCAGGCAGACTCAGAGTGACCTTTCACAAGAAGCCGGACAAGAAGATAACACAGTCGTTACCTACTTTGGTACAGTCAACAACTCCAAATTCAAACATACACAAGAATGGATAACAATGCGAAGAAAACATATTACATCTTCAATCCCAATAACAACCTACAGCCTGTTCAAGCCTTTCTTATTGTGTAAGGCTTTAGACCCAAGGTCAAATTCAGAGGATCTCCTTTGTTGTCACAGTCGACAAGAGGCTCAAAAACATTAAGCCATGACATTTACCCATAATTAAGCAAAGAGATCTTAAAACGAAAACCACGCACCATGTACAGTCTCGCCAAACGGAAGTAAAATCAGGATGGAAGCATAACATGGGACAACGAAGACACTTCTGAACGCAATCAGAACTGAAAGTATGTGTTTATAACCTTCTTTACAGAAGCCATAACTCATGGCGTCAAGATATTGAAGAAATCCAACAGGGCCAAGAACATTACCCGTTCAAACTCAGGCTTATACATACAACAGTGACATGTATACCATTCGAGGATTTAAAACAAAATCCATAAACAGTATTCACCGTTTAGCCTGTCCAAAGGCCGATATACAAAATATCCTTCCATACCCATGGTACCCAATGGTGTCAAAACAATAGTAAACCAACAGGCTTAAATTGATTCGATAACACTGTTTAAATAATAAGTTCAACAGAGTTTAAACAACAGTAAACAAAATAAAAAAGAAGATAATGAATCCATCTGTGCTAACAATGGCAACATTTAAATTCAGGCATAAGCCAATTTTGAATACCAAATTTCCAAACAAGGAATCCAACAGAACCCTTACCAATATTTTTTGCACAAGATGGCACGGGAAGGAAACATAGAGTTTCATCCAAAGAGTATATACCACAATTTCTTGCAACACGAAGGTAAAATAACAGAGGGCATGTTACCAGTCACTCCTCGAGTACAAAATCAAATTACCAGTATTCAAATAGATATTTAAACAAAGTTTCAACAGTGATCCACAATACGAATCATTCAATGGACTCAACAGATTCGTTCGAATACAACAAAACCTATTTCCATAATGCGTACTGTCAACGGGTAAATCCTTTAACCACAACGCAAGAAATACACAATTTCCACAAAGGTCGCAATGAAATACTGAAACACAAAAAATTAACCATTCATAATGAACTTAAATTACCATAGCGATACCTTACTAGACTCTGTAACCTTCAACTATGACAACCACCACAAAATATACAAGGAAGCCCAGTAAGACTGAACATTCACACAAAATTTCAACAGTATCTTTTCCGACAGTACCACAATAAGCATCGACGACCAAAAATCGACAAGCATTACAGTGGCCTATACCCATCACAGGAATAATCTATGGACTCTCACCGAACAGGCCGAGCAGTTATACTTTTCATATATATATCTCCCATATTTAAGCCAGAATGAAAACACGAAGAATAAAGCCACAATTTGAATTTAACAAACACCCATCAAGGGATAATTGAAAAAAATCGAACCAGAAGAGATACAGTACCAAAAATCACACAAAACCACCATAGAAAATCATTCATTTCCATAAATCATTTGAACAGAGTTGTTCTAATGAAATCACTTGAAAGACAGCAAGATTTTTAAAGGTTAGGGCCTAACATGCCTAGATTTTTGCTCAAAATTCCGAAGCAGACCACTGGAAGAGCTTAGACTTCCTTTTCCTTTTCCAAGTTAGAGCGACCAAAAAAAATTTGTTATCTCAATGACATATATATTTTCCTTGCCAGAGAAAAGAGCTAGATACCCTCATACTCGCCATGCAACTCAAAGAAGACTGGTGCGAAGAACCAGTGAACAGGCAGAAGGAAAACTGAAATTCGCGACAAGCCAAACAAACCAACAAATTCCCAGTTTACATGCCTTCACGCAAGTTCCGAGCTCGACTACCGAGCACATTGAATGCATTTACACCAACTTTCCCACTCAAACTCCACTGCCACCGACCGCCAAAGTTGGCGACAGACAAATGAAATCTCAAGTCCATTTCCAGTTTTGGCGACCTGCCTCGTCGGCTTAGGTTAGCTGTTGCTAAAACCTCCACCATGACCTGTCCTTCATACATATCCTTAGCATTTAATCCCATAGAAAACGCCGCCCATGGTTCGCACCCCTCCATAGGTCCCCATACGTTTTGTTTAATAGTTAGGTTAGTAACTTAGGTTAGAATTTAGGATAATACTTATTCTAACCACATTACACGTAGATACTAACTTAGGACATTAGCACTTAGCCTAGGTCTAGGTTAGATTAACATTAATCTAACCCCTAGGTCAGGTTTAGTTTTAGGTTACTAACCATTAATAATTCCAGTTAGGTCTACATTCTGTATACTCAGAAAAAGACCTACATCATACCTTCTTGAACAGGGTTAGCTCCTGTTCTACCTTAGGCTGCAGAATCATATGTAACCGAATTATTACCTGGTCCATGATCGAGACCTTCCAGATATACTTCCATATCGGGAACCAATTCATTTCACTTGATCAGCCTGAGTTATACTCCGGACCAGCTTATTCAATGCTTCTAGACCTTGCAACCTGTTCAAGGTCTGTAATTTTAATTCATCATGAACAAACTTAAAGCAATACTTGGATCAATTCCACTGATCCAAGACTAGGTATTATAGATGGATAAATCTATAATTCATTCCGAGATCAGATTAAATTCAGATGCAAAATGAAATAGATAAAAGAGTCTAATCATATTCTGACTTAGTCAAAGATCTGCAAAGAAAATACAGTACATATCAAGCATGATTTCTAAATCGAGGAACACATCCTTGTACAAGAAATCACATATCAACACTTGTATGCTCAGGAGAAAGTAACAACAGTTCAGGGTGTTACAGTCACCACGACCCTTCCACGTCCATATAGATACTATTAGCAGCCTCCTGTTTCATCTACTATTCACTCTGAGTATGTACCCCCTATTTCACTACCTTCTTCTTAATCTACCTACACGACAACACCATATATTGTAATTTCACCCTTGTTACATGCCGAACACCAACCCTCTTACACTACAAGAAGCACCCAACCATCACAACCTACGAATGACCTAATCAAGTTAATGATGGACAAGATGTAGAGATTGGATTCATCAGTTTCTAGCTCTCAAAATACTCTCACCTATGACGTTATTTGTAATGATCCTATATACCCATCCATCCCTATTCGTCCATACCCCATGCATTAGGAAATTTTTAAATTCAACCGTTTCAATAGCAAGGAAGACCCACAACAAAATTTTTGGTCTTTCAAACATGGGTGCTACCTAATACCCCATGATGATGCTTTGCTCTCGAGGACCTTTCCCATGTATCTGATTGGACCTGCATTAGATTGGTATAGTGGGTTACCTAGACACACTATATTTTCATTTAACCAAGTAGCCCAGGCCTTCTTGGATCACTTCTCCATCAATATCATTAAGAAGGTTGCGGTGACTAACCTATACTCCATGCGTCAATATAATGACGAATCTAGCATAGATTTTGTTGCTCGCTAGCGTAGCCTAATTAATCATCTCACATTCTAACTACCGCAAACTGAACTCATAAAACTCTTCAGGAAGGCTTGTGCTAGACATATCTTGCCAACCCTATAGATCCAAATTTTTGAACGTTTGATGAAGCATTCACCATGACATGAAAGCTAGAGATTAGGGCCATCAAAGAGAAGAGAATCTAATTACACAATACAAGCTCGGCATTTAAGTCGAACAATACATATTCTTCTTCCAAACCATAGAACAATTATTTAAAGGCCAAGGGCACCGCTAACGCAATGGTACTCAAAGCCAGCCTAGCTCATATGTCAAATCAGGATAGCCCCTCATCTAATCTCTCACCCATTTAGACTTTTCAATTTAGACGGGAACAATAGAAATATACCCCAATTGGGGAGCCTTATTCTTCTGTCTTAGAAAATCTCATCAAAGCTAGGGCCATCACCCTTCCACCTATAAAGCCACACACTAGTTTTGACCCTTCTCGCCCCACACCCGCATAGTATAAAGAACATGACTTTTGTAACTATCATCGAGTAAAGGGTCATAGTGACGGCAATTACATCACTTTCAAAAACATTGTCCAAGAAATGCATGAGAAAGTTGAGTTAACTGTGGATAATCCCAACGCACCTGCCAATCAAAACCTACACATCTTTAAGAAACCATTTCCAAATCATTCCCCTTCGTCTAATCAAACAGGTGAGACCTCAACTCATGATAGCCATACCCGCAAGGTCCATGCTATTTTCAATGATGCACCCATTTCTTCCCAATTACCTCATATTCCTTCCATATAGGAAATTCTATCCTGAAGTCCTCCTTCTACATTAGAACCCACCTCACCTATTCCTCCAACCACAGAGGAAAACCTTTCACCTCCTTCCTCACCCGTGGAGGAGCCTGTTGCTAATGTCGACACTATTTAACCTTTGGATTCTCCACCCAGGGAACCATCACTCACAGTACTTCTTCAGCCCATGGAGGATGCTTGTTTATCTCCTCCACCCATAGAGGAACACCCATCATCTCCTCCACCTACATAGGAGCACCTATTTCCTTCTCCACCTATCAAGGATCCAGTAGAGATACCCTTTCCTCTAGGTGACCATTCTCCATCAGCTAGCCAAGATCCAGTAGACCTACTTTCAGCTATCTTACCCACAGAAGTTAAAGCCAACAAATTCCCTATCTCTAAGACACATTTTACAGGAATTTCGATTAGGTCCTCATCAACCTTACCTACAGATGTGCCATTCTCAAGCTTAGTTGATCACTTAGATTATGTGGACAAAGCCTTATTATGGGGATGCCTTCGTCTTCCTGTCTCAATGCAAATGTAGATGAAACTTGCTGATACTTCTACCATCTACCCAAAAATATTCTGGGTAGTTGAACCAGGCACAACCACCTCTAGCAATACTTCCTCCATAACCCTCAACACCACTAAACATACACCGTTACCCATAGCCAAACATACATCTAAATTCAAACCCACACCTACATCATCTTCCTTGACTAAACCTATCACTACCTTAGGAGTCTCCCTAACCACCAGCCTTACTCATCTACCTATCAAACTATATTTAGCTACATATTCCACAGTCAATACCCAACCTACTTCGGCACCCAAACAGAAGAACCAAACCCATAGAACTCATACCCCAGCTGTGTTAATCACACCTGCATCACCTTCACCCTTTTCATCTATTTTAGAACCTTAACCTCCCAAAACAGTCAAGAAACCTCCATTCATCAGTAAACCAAAACCATAACCCATTCCTTCCTCTCAAACCTCTAACATACCTAGGCACCCGACATGACTTACACCTACACCTGCAACATCTTTACCGCCCATACCTACAATATCCTCAGCAACTTCTTCACTAGCCACTACAATTCAGTCTCTATCCCTCACACCCCTTGCATGACCCATGTCATCTACCTTCACAACACCTCCATTATCCCTGTGGGTAACTCACCCTCTTCCCTCATCTACTTTTCCCTCTATATGTCATACACCCATATCACCTTTACCTAAGAAGGTGCAACCCAAAGACAAAAATCCGCTACCCTTCAATAAGGTAGTCAAAATAACCATACATCCTCCTTCCCATTCATCTACCATACCCATACCCAAGAAAATGCGACCAACACCCAAGACCTATCCAGCACCCAAAACCGTGGCTCGACCCACTCCCCCTCATGCAAGAAATTTTCCTCAACAATCAACTACACCTACACCCAAACCCACTTTCACTTCCCATTGCAATCCACTAGCAAGGTCCTATGCCAAAATCTTCACCAATCTCCTTGAGACTTCTATCATCACATTACCACCACTCAGACCTTATGATCCCCTCAAACCCAAGCCAAAAGGGTTTGATGAAACTAAAATTTTCACCTACCATCATGTGCCAAGGCATGATGTGGAGAACTGCAAGGCTTTAAAAACCATCCTTATCCAATTGTGTCCTCCTGAAGCCAACTTTGACGATGAAGACCTTCTTGATGAGGACTCTACTTCACCAACACCCATTCCCACAGTCCTTCTCTCATTGCCTACTAAACAACAATGACCTTCACCCCCACAACTCCTAGAACCATCCCCAAGATTTGAAATTAACTTGGTTTGCATCAGAGAACTTACCACACCATTACCTAAATGTTGTTGCGCCTATCTCACATCATAAGGATTTTATCCCCCGGTAGGTTTTTTCCCATCATGTCGTTATACCACTCATCCTACACCTTCTCCATTTTCCAAACTCCCCTCATATCAACATGATCCACATCACTACTCATGCTTAGAAAGACAAAGGCAAGGAAAATACAACTAACTCGCCAACTAATCCTATACCCAACATACCATCTATACCCACACCTAAGATTACTATCCACGGCCCCACCTACCCTATTTCTAATGGGGTCAAACATCACACAATACTCAAACAACTACACCAATCCCCCTTAAAATGTCCCTATATGACCTCATCCAAACCTTGGAATCCCATCGTCAAGTTGTCATGGAGGTTCTTCAATCTATTGAGGTTTTACCCAATGACCCTACACCCGTAGCTTCCATTATAACACCCCATCATGTAGCCTCTCTCACCAAATTGCCACCTTTATCCACACCTCACCCTACTCACCAAATATCCTCCCTTAGCTTCTCAGAGGAAGAGATCACACCGCACAAAATGGATGACCCAAACCTATCCATCTTCATCTCTATCCACATCGATGATATACGTGTATAATGCATAATGATCAATGGGGGTGCTAGCATTAACTTCATTTCATCTCAGGTATTCACTCAAATGCGCATACCTGACAATTGCATGCATAAACATCATGTCATGTTGCATTCATTCAATGATGCTATCACCTCTACACTAGGCACCATCATCCTCCATGTACGCGTGGACTCTCGAATTATTACAAAGTTATTTTATGTCTTGGAGGGGGAATTTCAATATAACCTTTTTCTTAGCAGACCTTGGATTCCTATCATGGGTTGTGTTCCTTCCAATTTTCATCATTGTGTAAAGTTTGAGCATGAAGGGCACACCTATACTATTCTAGCTTATCCATCGCCTTTTAAAACATGTAACATTCTTTACTGACCTAATGACATGCTCATCCCCATTAAGGCATCTACCTCCATGACCACTACCACTTCATCTACACCTTCGATTATCAGTATAGTCGCTACCTCAACTACACATGCCTCCTCTATTCCTACAGCCGCCACAACCTCCACGACCAACCCATCAGCCTCCCAATCCATTAACTCCACCTCCACATCGACCTCTAACACATTGTCTATTCTAGCTACCCACATACCAACCACCGATCCCTTGGAGGGAATTTTTCAACGCCTCACTCTGGGGGAGTATTGCCTATATAGTGTTAACACATTCCTTACTCCACAAGAGTATGGAAGTCTTCACCAACATCCTCATTATGATCACCACATAGGAGAACACCTCCTTTATGGTCCTCCTCACCTTCATACCAGTCTCACCTATGGGGGACTTGATACTACCACTTACACACCTGAACCACTGTCACAAACCTACCCATTTTTTGCTGACTTTCAGTCTCTCACCAATTGCCGTTTTTCCCACACCTTCCTTCACCGATGTGCATGGAAGGGCTTTGGTTTTGGATTTTACGAGCAAGGACACCATACTGTTATTCCATGTACTACCCATAAACATAATGACCATAATGGTATCATCTTTTTTTAACCACCTATTAAGCAAGCCTGCATTGAACCCATCGAGAACATCTGCCCTTCTCCACCTTCTTCACCCACTCCACCTTCATCACCACCTTCACCAATGGAATCAATGGATCCTAAATCTATCCCTCCTAACTTTTTTTTTTCATAAACATTGTTTCCTTGGGGCCTTTGACTTATCAACGTGAGGGCGAGGCCCCTTCCTCTCTTCCCTTCCTGTATCCTGAAATGATCGATGACGATACACCTTTAATTAACGTCATTCAATATCAGGATGATGAATCTATACACACCTACCTTGGTGTAGAAGACTCATATAGTCATGAGTTAATACCTTCTAAGACACAAACCATGTTGAATGAATTGACTATCGATATCAACATTCATACTCAGGATGACCCGCACATCCTAAAGATTGGTCAATCTTTAGATGTTGCTGAATAGGAAGCCATCACTTCTTTTCTCAAAGATCATAACCACGCTTTCATATGGTCTTATGCAGACATGCCCAGTATTGACCCCACCATAGTGGTCCACAATATCGTAACTTTTCCTAATGTCAAACCCATCAAACAAAAGCTGAGGAAAATACACCCTCGCATTTCCCTTCTCATCAAAGAAGAACTTCAGTGCCTTCTTTCCATTTCCTTCATATTACCCATTGATTATCCTCATTGGATTTCTAACATTGTCCCTTTCACTAAGGTGATAGGGGGACTCTGCATTTACATCGACTTCTATGACCTCAACCTTGCCTACCTAAAAGATGACTTCCCTCTACCCAGTATTGACAAACTAGTTGATCTTACCACTGGTCATGAGATGTTATCACTCATGGAATGCTTCTCAGGTTATAACCAAATCTTGCTTTCCCTAGAGAATCAACACAAAACCTCGTTCATCACCCCTTAGGGGACCTTCTGCTACCGATTCATGCCTTTTGGCCTTGAAAACATTGGTGCCACATATCAGTGGGCTATGAATTATATCTTCCATGACATCATGCATCGTATATTGGAAGATTATGTGGACGATATCTTGGCCAAATCTAAACACCGCTCCGAGCACCTTGCCATCCTAAAAACCATTTTTGACCACCTCATTAAATATTGCATTCTCCTTCAGCCCAAGAAGTGTGTCTTCACAGTTCTCTCAGGAAATCTCCTAGGATTTATCATTTCCTTATGTGGTATAGAAGTTGACCCTGCTAAAGTCAAGGCCATTTTGGAAATGCCTCCACCCACTAACCTTAGACAACTTTGTATCCTACAAGGTAAGTTGCAGTCTATTCGCCATTTCATTTCACAATTATCTAATCGATGTCAACCATTTCATCATCTGCTCAAGAAGGATGTCTCCTTTAAATGGGATGATGACTGCCACAAAGCTTTTGAGGCCTTAAAATAATACCTTCTCCAACCACCCGTACTCATTCCACCTAAAGATGATCAACCTTTCTACCTATACATCTTAGCTACCGATCACTCCTTGGGAGCCATGCTCACTCATCATGATGAACAACAAAGGGAGCAGGTGGTTTATTACATAATTTGTACTCTTTTGGACTATGAAACTCGATACACCCATCCCAAAAAACTTTTCTTAGCCTTAGTTTTTGTTGCCACAAAACTTTTCCATTACCTACTCAACCACAAAACCTATGTTGTGACCAACACCAACCCCTTACACTTCATGTATGCCAAACCTTATCAAAATCAGCATGCCGTATGATGGCTTATGCTCTTAGCTGACCTCGACCTTGAATTCATTCATCAAAATTCCATCAAAGGCCAAGTTATCACTGACCAATTGGCTGACGCACCTATTCCTGGGGATCAACCTCTAATTTTGACTTTCCAGATGAATCAATTACTACCCTTTCCTTAGATGAACCCACTTACCAAATGACACTCTTCTTTGATGGTTCCAAGTGTCTACGTGGGGGTGGGGCTGGTGTTATCCTCATTCCGCTTGATGGTGAACCCATGCCTTTGTCTTTCAAACTTGATTTTGATTGTACAAACAATATTTCTAAATACAAAGCACTCGTATTAGGTCTCTAAGCTGCCTACACCCTAGATGTTAAATCAATCAACATCTTTGGTGATTCTCAATTGGTTATAAACCAAGTCAATGGTATATACCAATGTCGTATTGAGATACCCTAGGTATTTGACCACCTTTGACTATTATGCCCTTCAAACTATCCCCCATTCAACCAACATTTGTAGATACCATGGCTTTCTTGTCCTCTCAAATACCTACTTCACCTGTTGATTCTAAAATCTTTGTCACCATACAACGTCTCCAATCACCCTTCTATTTACCTCGCGATGTTTACTCTATCTGAACCACTACCCCCGACCCGAGGGACCTTTGGTATAAACAATATTTTGGCTATCTCTCTCTCCATCTTACCTCTTGATCTCACCCGTAATGGACACCATGCCTTCCTTAAAAAGGTATCTCATTACATCATCATGGGGGGCCTCCTCTATAAGTGTGGCTTTGATGGTATTCTCTTAATATGCCTCACGAGTTCTGAAATTCCTTATACAATTAAGGAAGTTCATGATGGCATATGTGGAGGTCACTTCAGTGGCCTTGTTGTTACTAAGCGTATTCTTCACCTAGGCTATTACTAGCCGACCCTTAACCATGATTATTGTGACTACGTCAAACATTGTGTAAAATTACAACAACATGCCAACCTTCATCATACACCCAGTCATGCCTTACAAGTTTCCCATGACCTTTGTCCCTTCTCTCAATGGGGTTTGGATTTTTTTGGAGAGATCAACCCCCATTCTTCCCAATGACATCAATGGATCATTACCACTACCGAATACTACACAAAATGGGTGGAGGCTATACCACTCATCTCCACGAAAGCCGAGAAAATATATGAGTTCATCAATCATCACATCATTTTTTGCTTTGGTGTTCCTCATCACCTCATCACTGACAATGGAAAACAATTCAAAAACAAAACATTGCAAAAAATTTGTGACACCTTCAGTATTCAACTAAGTTTCTCATTACCTTATTACCCACTAATCAACGACCAAGCCAAATCTATTAATAAAAACTTAAATAAAATTCTCATGAAATTGGTTAATGATACTCGGAAGGACTGGCATATGCACATTCCTTTTTCCCTGTGGGCATACAGCACTAGTATCCACACTTCCATTTTCGCTACTCCTTTTTCTCTGGTCTATGGTACAGAGGTTGTTCTACCTCTCAAAGTCTAGATCCCATCAGTCTGCATTTCTCTCCATGACATGCTCAATGATGATGACTTTCATCAAGATCGTTTAGCACAGCTTGAGTTATTAGATGAACATCATCTTAATGCTCTTGAACACCTCCAAGTTTACCAAAAATGTATCAAATGTGCCTACGAAAAATGTGTCCATGAATGAACCTTCCAAGTTAGTGACCTTGTCCTGAAAGAAAATCAACATGTAACCAAAGCAGAAAAAAGTAAAAGGGGAAAATTTGCTCCTAATTGGCTTGGACCATACATCGTGACTCATACTTATGGATCAGGTGCTTATCGTTTATCTTCCCTCGATGGTAAACCTGAGCCTAAGCCCCTTAATGCCTTACATCTTCAACCATTCTACTGATTGAATTTTAGTCCTACATTACGTTTTTCCTCTTTCTATGCTTTTCCCTTGAGTGCTATCCACTTCCTACATCTCACTGATGACTAAAAATGAATCATGTGAGTACCTGTCACTTGTTATCTTCTCTTGAATATGTGTACCACAGCGCTGCACATAACATGATTCTCATGGATACTTTTTTTCTACCTTTAGATGAGATCCCATGGTCATTTCACCCTGCTATCTGAACAAGAATTCTATTCCTCACCTTGGTCTTGTCCATGACTTCGAAGCCCTCACTTGGGACATAACTCCTTGAGTCAAACTTCTAATAAAATGATGACTCCCTCAAAAGGACATCTTCCTCTCAGTAATTACTACTATAAATAGAATACTCCCTCGAAGGATAGCTATGTAAAACATAAAAAAAAAACATAAAAAAGCCAAAAAATTTGAAGCTTCCCACATCGATCAGCTTCATGAAGACCTCAAGGAGATAATTTCATCATCCCATATAGACTTCCCGCATTGATAAGTCTATCTCAAATACAAGTCAAAACAAAAGACTTTTCATCATGGACTTTCCCATTGTGACCTCAGATCTCTTGCCCATAGAGCATGCTACCACATATCATATAAAAATTACCCACCTTTCACCCCTCTCACCATTTGCACTCCCATTTCCTACTGCCTCAAGGGACCTCTTAGGAACCATGAAATTTGGTGATCATGTGACTAATTTTCACCCTTCAAACAATCAATCATGTAATGCCTTTAGGGACTCACGTTCATCACCTCCTCCAAGGTATGATCTACTCGGTATGATCCTAACCAATCAGGTGGCTTTATTGCCCCCTCGTATCTTTTAACCATCTTTATTTATGTTTTGATTACCTTATACAGGACTTGGTCCTCGATGCATACCTTTGGGGTAATCTTCTTCTTTTTCCACAATCGACATCACCTACACCAATTTTCCTATAACCCACCCACACCTAATAGACCTAAACCCAAAACATGCCTAAAACCTACCAACTCATTTTCATACCTCCTCATATTCTTCCCTAGCTTATGGGAGAACTACATCGGCCTGAGGTCCCTTTTCGTCAGGACTATGTAGGTAGCACTCTGAGGGCATGGGGCCCTTGGAGGTTAGCTTGGCCACTCTCTACCCTAACCAATTCATCTTTCATTTTTCTCAAATCACACTCTACCCTACTTAGTTTCCTTTTGATATCAAAAATTAGAAATTAAACCAAACAAATAACAAGTTGCTTCACATTTTTATCATCACCACACCATACATTTATTATGACTTCCATTTCTCTACCATCATCATGCATGTATTATAAACATGACCCATATCACCATTCATTACATAAATTAATGAATCACAACTTTAGCCCATTTAGACTCGATCCATGCCTAGACCACAAACCTAACTCAACCATGCCTATCACCTGACTTGATCCATGCCTAAAACTTGACTCAACCATGCCTAAAACCTAACTTGATCCATGCCTAGGACCTGACTTGATCCATACCTAGACTAACCTAACTCGATCCATGCCTAAACAAACCTGACTTGATCCATGCCTAAACCAACTTGGCTCAATCCATACCTAAACCAACTTGACTTGAACCATGCCTATTACCTAACTTGATCCATGCCTAAACCAACCTAACTCCATCATGCCTAATTCACCTAGTTTCCATCCATATCACAACAAAAAATTAAAATTCTCATAAAACACCAAAAAATCAAGCATCTCATGTATCTCATCATATAAATAAATATGTGTGTCTCAATACAATATGCATGAATATCCCATCATGTCCATCTCAAAAAACTCATCAACACGTAGGCCGATACTCAATACAAAATGTCATCGGCATGTAGGCCGGTCTCATATACAATAAAATAATAAAACAATACAAAATCTCTTTGGCACGCAGGCCGGTATATGCTCAAAATATACAAAAAATCTCATACATCCTCACTCTCTTTGGCACATAGGCTAGTATATATCAAAACTCAAAACTATGTCAAAAATTAGGATCCATATATTAGGCACCCTCTCGACGGACATCCTCCATATCGGTATCACCTGTCCCCTTAGCCTCCTCGGCCCCTATCTAGCGACCTGCTAACATCTTCCTACCTATCATAGGTGGTGGTTAGGTCCTTGCTGGCACATCACCTAGAGCTGGTCTCCGTGAGTTGGTGGCCTCTCCCTAATCCTATCTTAGAGCTCGATGGCCCCATGTGCTCTCTACACTGTGATTCCAAGATCTATTCCTCTCACTCAAGGCCTACTATGCCTTGTGCTCTCCATAGGATAGGAAATCTATCCCAGCTACCATCAACTAATCCTTGTAGTATCTGGCCTCACCTAGGGCATCTCGTAACATGTATATGCACACGTTCTGTGGTGGCCCCATAGGCCAAATCAACTCTTTGTTCCATCTAGACACTTTTCCCTTTTCTCTCTCTCTCTCGTGTCACTCAATTTGCATGACAAATGAATAACAAAAAACATGTTTCTTGTGTTTATACTACCTGACCTACCATGGACCTTCACTGGCATCGTTTGTGCCCTACCTCCGTGGATATCCTACCGATGTCAGTTAACCTTGACCGGCATTGGTCACATACTTTTCCACATTGCCCTAAATTTTACCCTATTACCCTACCCGTCACTCTTTTTTCCACACCCAATCTTTACCCTGACCATTCCCCTCACCCTCTTTCCATCATCATTTATTACCTACCCGTGTCCTCCTTTGGGGACTCATTATTTTACCCATACCTCGGCCCTACCCGTGCCGTGACCTAGATTATTAGACCTAGACCATCGCTAGTGACCTTTGACCTCATGTGTTTTCTATACCTTGCAGCACTGTTACCTATGTTGATTGACCTGATGACCTTACCTTGCCTCTTTCCATGACCATTTATCCTGACCCTACCTTTGGTGTACCAGAACACACCTAAACATTCCTACACCTGACCTATGTCATGTTTCCTGACCATATCCTATACCTTGGATACCAGAATCACCTCAACCTTGTTTGGATAAACCTATCGACCTTAGACAATGTAGAGTTTTCCTACTCTTCAACCTGGTACTGTGTTGTAGTTTATACATGTGTGTGTGGTTTAACTATTTCTACCTTTGACCCTGACCCATTACCTAGATTACCTGAGTAGACTTTGCTCCTTTTTCCCCTATTACCCACCTTCCTTTTCATCACATTTACCTTTTATCAAACCACTCACCGATTCTACCTTCTACCTCGTCAGTTCCTGGTTTGAGGGGGATCACCTCCACCCACACATGGGGCAACCACATCTTATTTTTGTCAACGTCACTTACCAATACAAGCTATGCAACAAAAAGGGGAAAAATGTAGACACCAAAATTGGGTCACACTCCCCTTGGTCCCTCGATAAATAAATACCTTGAACACATCCACCTAGCCATGGCCCCCTTCACCTCACTATAATATTAATTTAATTATTAAAATTAAATTAATTCATTATCCTCACTATATTTATTATTTAAATATCCTAATTGAGATAATGCCCACATACCCACCTCACCTAGACACCTCATCAAGCCACCTCACCCTAAGACCTATTCTTAGTAAGTTTCCATAACTAACTAAGACTTACCCAAACCCTAAAAATCAATGCCTACATTCCCTCTAACCACATTCTCACCTGCTTAGAAAGAAGCTTCCATCTAATCTGTCCCAACCAACGACATGAGATCCCAGAAAATCAAGGGGATCTACCTAGTTTAGTAAACCTAGAAAATCCCACCCTAACTGACACCGGTTACCCTTAACCACCACCGGTTAAGCTGGAACCATAGTCACCTTTTAACCCCCAAAACAACCTTATTTTGGAGGTTGGCAGATTCCTGAGAGATATCACATCTTTTGAGAACAAGTTTCAGGGAGAACACACATGTAAAGAAGGAGATCAAGTATTTTCTCTTACACAGACATCCAACATTCACCCAACAACCATCCAGCACTCACCCCAACATAGATTTGATCCAATCAGGAAAGAAGGAGAGCACATACAGCCCATGCAAGAGCTCCCCAACATTTGGTGATCCTCTACAACATTCAACCTCTTATCAACACCTTCATTCCTCACTCACAGACATCCAGAACTAGATTCCAAGTAAGTAGAACATTTTACTCCTCTGGTTCACTCATTTTCATCATTGTATTTTCATCCTTTGTTCTCCTAGCCACCCACTGACCTCCATTAATACTCACCCCTCCATATCCCTATTAAAACCTCACCAAATCCCATCCAAAAAACTTAATACCTCATTCTGACCAGCCTAGTCCTTGGTGCAATCATAAGGGAGATCTAAAGCTCGTTCTATGACATTCCTAGTATCCCACAGTAACCGGCACAGATTCTCCCAAACTGGTGTCAGTCACCCTTAACTGGCATCGGTCTCTATATTTACTAATACAACCCATAGACAGTAACCTACCTACCTATTCCCACATCACCCTTAATCACCTGTGACCTGCCTAAGACCTCTGTCAGACCTGCAGAGACCCAGAACCAATTACTTGACCTTCAGATCTTATTTTAACCTAGCCTGTTAGATTAGATCTTTCTTATTGTGTTTTAAATGAGATACCTAAATCATTTTAAGTACAATAGGATTTACTTTATTACCAGCATTAAATTTTTTTAAACAGTGGATTGACAGCCATCTAGGAAGTATCACACTTCCTGCATCTAGCATACGCTAGGCAGTCCACTACATATATTGTTTAACTCTTTCTGGTGGTCTTGCTTTCTATTTCAGGTAGTTCCTCCCAGCCAAAAGGAAGCTCTCACGATCAGCTTTGGATTAAGGAGTCAACACGCGTGCAAACAACCTATCAACCAACATTTCAACAGGTATTCCTCCTATGCCCGTTACCCTATCTATTTCATCATTTTCGAAGAAACATCTAAGATACAAAAAGTTCATCAAGATCTATGCAAATATTTCTATGCCATTGTAGGAATTGTTAAAGGCGAAAGGAAAGTTTCACTGGGGTGACACGATGTAGTAGGAGTTTGAGACTTTAAAGGAAATATCAACCACTTCACCTATTTTATGCTCTCCTTCATGGGAGAAACCCTTTCATGTTCACATTAATGCTTCTGGTACAACCATAGGTTTATTGTTGGTGTAACCTAGAGAAGGGATTTTGGATCATCCCATTTTCTTTGCAAGTAAGAAGTTAACACTCACGGAGCATAATTACACAAAAATTAAGCATGAAACATTATCTATTATATACGCACTGTATAAGTTCAGAAAATACTTTTTAGAAACCTCATTTATCTTCTATACATATCATATGGCACTAAATTACTTAGTCAACAACCCTGTTTTGCAAGGGTGCATGATGAGGCCATAAATTGGCCATAAATTACCATTATTTTGTCCTTCTAAGTTACCTTTGAAAATGGATTTAAATGTAATATAGGAACTTATAGTTTTCTTAAGATAGAGTATAGCATATATATCTTGTTCATTATTTAGAAATCTTTTGTTATCTATCTTGTTGACTAATCCTATTGATTATTTGGGAAAAGATGCAAATTCTTGTGTATGTAGACCATAAAGGAAAGATAATGATAGTATTGGGAAAAGTGGAATTGATCATGAACTGTACATTTAAAATCAAATCAGATTTCATATTTAGATTCCTCTCAAAAAATTATGCAAGTTCAAAAAAAGAATCATCTTAATCTGAGGTCGAATTCAAAAGTTATAGTTGTTTTAAGTTAGCTGCAGAACTTGCAGGTTTAGTTCTAGAACTTGCAGGTTTAGTTCCAAAACTTGTATCAATTGAATGACAGTTAGTTCTGGAACTTCCAATTCGTGAAAAAAATAGATTTAGTTCTAGAACTTACAAATTTAGTTCCAGAACTTGCATAAAAGGAATGACAACTTTAGTTATGGAACTTGCATCTACAGAATGATAGTTTTTGAGGGATTGTGAAAACTCAAAGATTCCAATGGGAAATATAAGAGAGTTTTTTGTTCATAGAAATGTTGTTAATAAAAACCTCATTCAGATTTGCTACAGGTTTTACCAATGATGAGAACTCTAACTTTTAGTGAGTTGTAGTCCGATAAAATGTGTATCAGATGAGCACTAAAAGTTCCATAAAAAGAAACAAAAAATTCAAATGAAAAATATGAGAGAGTTTTTTTGTTCATAGAAATGTGTTTAACAAAATCCTCATTCATATTTGCTAAAAGTATTACCAATAAAGAGATATCTAAGTTTTAGTGAGTTGTAGTCCGAGGAAAAGTGTATCAGACAAACACTAAAAGTTCCATAAATAGAAATAGAAAATATGAGAGAGGTTTTTCTTCATAGCAATGTGTTTAACAAAAAAATCATTCATATTTGTAACATGTTTTACCAATGAAGAGAGATATAATTTTTAGTGAGTTGCAGTCTGAGGAAAAGTGTATCAAACGAGCGTTAAAATTTTCATAAACAGAAACAGAAAAGTCAAACAGAAAATCTGAGGTTTTTTTCATAGAAATGTGTTTAACAAAAACCTCATTCATATTTGTAACAAGTTTTACCAATGAAGATAAATCTAAATTTTAGTGAACTACAGTCCGAGGAAAAAGTGTATCAGACAAGTGTCAAAAGTTCCACAATCAAAAACAACAAAGTCAAATGGAAAATCTGAGAAAGGTATTCGGTCAAAATCATATTTTGAGAAAAACCCTCCTTACAATAATGTAGAAGAATAAAATCATTATGATTCTTGTTACCAAAAATCAAGGAGAAGATTTGGGAGCAAATCTTCCTAAAATAAGCAAGATAAGATTTGACTTTAATAGTATATCTCTCTCCATATTTTGTGGAGATGGAGATCTTAGTTGTTAGCATTGGAAGAAAAATAAGATCAAATTGTATTTCCTAAAATAAGGATTTTTTTGGATGCATGAATTATAAATGTAACCTTCCACACTGAGATATGCAATTTTCTTTCTCCCAAGAAATAAAGATCTATTTTTTCCTCTCAAATATTCTATAGTTTTAAAATCGGAAGTATGATTTAAATCCTCTTCCAAGAAATGAGTTGGCCACTCATTTCAATGAAGATGGATCTGTGTATTTATGTTTACATTTATTCATTTGTTTGTAATTAATTTTGTTGTATTGTGAAAATCCAGTCTGTTGTGAACCTATAGGTGTTTTGTTTAATTATGTTTATTTTCAATTCAAGAAATTTCAATTTATGCAAGGGTGTTTAAATTCTTGTAAGTTCGATTTCCTTCATGCAAGTGTGATTTATTTTATGAAAACTTTATTTCTACAAGTGTGCCTTTATTATACAAGTGTGGCTTTTAATTTTTGCAAGTGTGATTTATTTTTTGCAAGTTTGGTTTGTGTTTAAAGGAGTTGTTTTCCAAGATATTCTTCTCTTAATGCATATAGCCATCAGACACCAGTCCTGGATTGACATTATTAATGGTGAGTATTGACGACCCTCATCAGTGCATCTACAGTTGGATACTTCTATTTCAGGAGTTTGATTTCACAGTTGTTTTCAAGCCTGGGAAGAGCAATTCAGGGCATGATCATCTATGACGGATCAAGTCTAGCGAGGAAATACAAAGCATTGAATACATTATATAAGATGTATAGATTTTCAAGTTAAACCATGCACCTACATATTTTGAATATATAGTCATGCTTTTATGCACTAGATTAGCACTTGAGGGAATGAAGATGTTAGAGAAAAAATTACTATACGTGCGGTACCTTGTTAGTTAATTGGGGGATATTTTTACAAGTTGAGTCATGATTAAGTATTTTGTTGTTATGTCCTGGGACATGAGTGTGACACCAATATGGAGGAGGCTCATGGTGGGATAGGAGGAGGAAATTATGTAGGTGATGCTACAACACACATGATTCTTCTAGATGGACTTTGGTGGGAGATTTTGTACAAGGATAACAAGGAATATGTGAAGGCATGTGATCATTTTCAACACCTTGGGAAGCCTAGACATAGAGATGAGATTCTCCTTAGACTAATAACAAGCACGAAGCCTTTTGAAAATTGGGCTATTGACTTTGTAGGACCTATTATATGACCCATGTGTAATACTAATGTGTGCTACATTATTACTTGTACAGACTATCTAACAATGTGGGTAGAGGCAACACCTAAAAAGGACTGTGCAATAACCACACTAGGAATATTATTATGAGATAAAATTATTAGTGGGTATGGTTTCCTATTAAGTTTGATAAGTGATAGAGGAACTCATTTTTTAAATAAGAAAATCATAATCCTATTGGAAGAATCTATGGTGGCCCACCATAAAAAACTCCTTATCATCCTCAAGCTAATGGAACTATAGAAGCATTCAATATATTAATATTTTGGGATAAACTCTTATGAATATTTGTGATGTTGGAAGAAAATATTGGGATGATAAAGTGTGAGTTGTAATGTGGGCATATAGGACCACTTATAAGAGGTTGAACAAGGCCACACCTTTTCAATTGGTGTTTGGAGTACAAGTAGTTCTACCATTTAAATTCATGTCACCATCCCTGTGTATTGCACACGTAGGTGGATTAGATGGTGAGAAATTTGTTGAGGAGTGCATTGAAAAAATAATACAACTAGATGAGAGGCGTGCCATTATGCATTAGATCTAGAATACTGAGAAGGAAATACATAAGGCCTAGTATTATAGGCATATTAAGAAAAAGACATTCGCAGTGGGAAATATGGTCCTTCTTTATGACTCCAAGTTTGCGCACTACCTAGGGAAATCAAAGGTGCATTGGTTAGAACCATTTTTAGTAACTAAGATACTTGAATCAGGCACATTTGAATTATAGGCACTGGATGACACCATGTTTCTTGGTTACTTCAATAGGAGTAGGTTGAAGCCCTACAATAAATAAAGATTTTTGGTGTTTGTAATAAGGAAATATTGCCACTTAGATTGAGTTTCCCTTTTATGTGTTTCTTTCCATTTGTTTTTGTTTTGTTTTCTTGTTTCTTTTTTTAATTGTAATAAGTACACTTGTGTGTAGGAAGCTGATTACTATCTGTTGAGTATATGTACAAAGGACTACACATAATTTTAGTGTGGGGTGAACTAGGTGTAAGTGCATGGAAGATAAATCCATTTATTTCAAGATTCATATACAAATTGGTGACCTTGGGAAGGTTGACATAGGTGCATATGTGAAAGTGTAAAGTTAGGAGGCTATCTAAAATATTTACACAAGAGGAAGGTACTACAGGTACTAAGGATGATGGTGCTCATGATAAAATTACTCAGGATGAAAACCACGCATGGAAAAGGTCACGCAATGTAAGGTGAGCTAGGAAATGACATGATAAACTATTTGGTACATGGCACAAAGGATTATGTACTCTAGTACAATAAGGCACACATGAGGAGATCTGTGGCCTGGGGAATACTGAGTGCACTAAAAGGTTATGATTGTATTGTAAAGAAGAAATCAAATAAAATAATGGAAAAAGTGAAAAAACATAATTAATGTTAAAATATGGTGGTAGGTGAAGAGAAATTAATGTAAAGAAATCAGATAAATATATGAAAAGGAGGTTGATAAAACTCATTCTTACCTTACATAAGAGAGTAGTCGATCCTTGAAGAGTGATTGGAGTGCGAATGAAGTGCAAAGTGCATATGTAGAGGATAAATTCAATGAACATGAGGAAGATTTGGCACAACATGAGTTAGGACTCCTTCAAAGGAAGTGTGTGAGAAATAAAGAGGCATGTGAGGGGAGGAGTATGAGGTTCAAGAAGTGAAATGCGCTAGGTTTTGAAAATGAAATTCTTATCTAGGGCAGACAGATCGTAGGTAGGGCACATGGGTTAGGAGAACCAGAGAAAGAATGAATGAAAAATGTTGAAAGGTTAAGTTGTAGTGAGTAAACTGATTCCTAGGACACCCTATAAGTTTATGAATAGTTCATTATTATGATAACAATTAGCAATGGCACTGAAGAAAGCCATGAACAAAGGAAAGAAGCTTGTGACTAAGGAAGCACCAAAAGAATGGTTTGTAGAAGTGTAATATCTAGGCGGGGTCATAGAGGGAAATTCATGGAAATATTAGCTAACAAAGTGCAAAATCAATTATTTTAATCACCACTCTGAGAAAAAAATTGGCAAAATTGAACAATGCACCATTATCAAGACAAACTAGAGGACATAAGCATGGCATAAAATATATGATGATTGGGTAAATAGAACTATGGAAAGTGTAGGGCTATTAAAACTATACAAGATGTCTTTATTTGGGAAACTAGAGCTCCTATATTAATGGATATTATGACAAGTACACAAAGATTTATTCTAATTTGAAGGGAGAAGAATGCACCTTATTGTGAACTTATAGGAAAGGTGACTTGACTAGCAGCTCAAGAAAGGAAATAGAGTCAAACTTGGATGAGAAAGTAAGCGTAGAAGCCACTGTTGTCATGCTTAATCACCATAAAGAAGGTCGCACGAGGGATGTATCAAGAATTAGTGATCCTACAACAAGAGTGATCATTTTCTTGGTAAGTTGCAAGCTAGGCACATCTGAAAGGTGGAACTGCATGAATGAGTTTTGGCTACACATAGCACACAAGATGGCGAATAATAATACTTACTACATCATCACGTAGTACATTGTTGAAGGCATCATTGAGGATGCGCGCATTCAAGAAAATAAAGGTGAGAAAATTACTTGGGGTGTCATCTTGATTCTTTTGGTATTTTACAAGATTTGGGTACTAAATGGACCCAAAGAGAAAATGTGGATATATCTTATGGAAAATAAGTCACTAGCCCAGAGGTTCACTCAATTTACTTGTGAGGGTAGTATCACGAGAGCATATAAACAATAGATAGATAAATGGTATAGAAGGATGTGCAAAGAACTCGAAGGGGAATGGCACATTCCAAGAGAGTTTCCCATGGTCCTAGATGGCCAAATAGAGTTTGTGGCCTACCAATGCTTCTATTTGGACAAGTTCTTTATGAAGGATAGAGAGAAAAATCCATGGTGTAAGATACCATTCTCTTTTACAACAAACTACTTTAAATATTTTTTGAATACACTGTATAATGTGAAGAATATGAGATTTGACGTAGATAAGGTGGATGCATATTATCATATATTATGAAAGACCTATGTCTACCCTAACAATATTGCTTACAAAGAAATAATGGAATCAGATGATATTGACATCACTCCTGAGTCCATGACAGTTGGGAAGAAAGAAGTTGTGCATGTATATGTCCACCTAAGGCCTAGTTTCCAGGATGGTAAATATGTTGATGGTGAGGATATGAAACTTCTAGATCCTCCCAAAGGAAATTAGACTGCAGGCACCACGATGATGTGTAAGGATACACCACTGAGGAAATCATAGGAAGAAATAAAGATTGATCTTGAGGATGAGGAGACAGAGAAGGAAGATAATGGTGTGCTCGACCAAGGTCATAGAAGAAAGATGAGAAGAAAACATAAGGAGTAGAGCAATTTCCTAGGGACCTTAGAGACTATTAGAAGGTCACCAAGGATAATGCCAACTAAACCGATCTCAGAAAAGAAAAAGAGGAGAAGGAAAAAGCTAGTGCACAAGATTGATGGTGATGAATAAGGTATGTCAGACGACATTGTTTGCAACACAGAGTCTCCACAAATTCATAATGTGGAATATGAAGAATAACCAAGGGATGAGGAGACACACTGTGACACATAGGTGCCCAGAAATTGTGAAGAAGGTCCCACTCTAGGAGGTGAAGAAATATAAAAGAGTGGAGCAACCCATCTGGGGAGCATGGAGGAGATTCTAGTGAAAAGGAATGGGGTATGTTCTCAGGGGCTGAAACCTATATACCTACAGGTAGATGTACTAGTGTCCGAAGAGGATAAGCAATGTTGCACACCTAGACCTTGGGTATGTAAATGAATCTACAAAGATAATACACAAAAGGTTCCAAACCACACTCCCTACTGATAAATTTTATGGGTGGGAGATGATTGATCCAGAAGGTGCAAAAATGCGTAACAGAAAGATGTTTTCCTGGAGAATTTAGAAATTCATGGATGAATCAAAGTTTGACGTAAGCAAGGAGGCATGTATAAGGCACAAAATGAAGAATTAATCCCATGAAACCCATGTAATAGTAAAACCCTCTGAGATCACTGATGAATGGGATCTAAATTCCTTAACAAAAATGGTGGCAAAAGTGGCTCATATAAATTTGGATAAAGGGGCCACTCTTAGGACATTAATGGAGGAAAATAATAATAAAGAAAAAGAGTTACATTAATTGATTACAACATGGGAAAAATTAGAGAAGTGCATCAAGTTTTTCTTGGACATGGAAGTCCATGTTGCTGATGAAAACTTAGAGGCACACCTGGAGTTTGATGAAAGAAATAAGGATAAATACCCATCAGCCTTTCATTACTTGTAATATTCAGTTCATATGTTGTTACAAGAGATTATGACAGTACAAGGGGTGACATAAGAGGACATAGTAGAAGAGAAGGAGAAGAATAAGAAGATGGTAGCATGGAAAACTGTGGAATATGAAGCTGATCCAAAAAAATAAGTTTTAATTTTCACTTTTTAACCGCTTTCCTAGATCTTAAATTTTAATCAATCTTCTAGATTTTAATTTCTCCAAAATTGATCAATTCTTTGATTTCGTATATGCACTCAATCTGATTTTTTATCCCAAAATTGAATTGTGCATTTGTTTAATCTGTTGTGGATGATGGATTGTCAAATTTTCAATTAATCCATTTTACTTAGTTATTTGCTTTCTCAATCAAATTAATAAATTTCTTTTACTGAAATTTATTTTATCACAAGCTTCATAAAAACTTAAATAAAAATCCACACAATAAATGGATAACAAAGTTCACCCATAGGATATGTCTTTGGATTCACAAATTGTGAATCAATCTATTTAATTTCCAATGAAGTATAATTTTACCTTCAATAATGAAAAATATATCTCTCTCACCTGTAATGGGATGATTCAGACTTGTAGAACTCTGCAATTTTCCAGAATCATGTTCCCAAGTCCATCTGTGGCCCCTATAACGTCTTCACAATGTGATCTCCATGTAATTGTGCTATAAAAACACCACACTAGAAAATTTAAATCATTTCATGAAGAACTAATGACATGATTGTGTTTGTATCAAAATTCTAAAAAACTTTTATTTTTACACCAAGACTTAAGTCGTCCTGTAAGTGCCTCAAAATTGGTGATCTCTGCAAACAGCTCCTTCACTGTTATGTCTCATGTATGGAAACCATCCTGTTCAAATAGCACCAAGATGTTTTTAAACCCTATCAAGCTCTGTGGTGAGTTAGTTGGGCTTTTGGTTTGAATCTCTAAAATCTTGGGTTTGAATCCCTTCTTCCTTTTTGGTTGGTGACCATTTTTCATGTGATGGGGATAAAGATCCCACATGGATCAAAGGGGAGGTCATTTTGATGTTTAAAATGGGTTTGACCACCATACATTTTTATGGTTGTGGCCACGTCAGGCATCATTTTTCCCACCACATTGACTATGGCCTTGGCTTATTTTGCATCCCACCTATCTTGGGATTAGCTAGTGCATTGTTGAAATCGCCCAAGAGTTTGGTGATCTGTTTGAGAGTTTCACGTAGTGCCAAGTTGTGGCTTGTCCATTGTTTCAATGCCTAATATAGAGCTGAGTTGGCCGGTATTTTTGAATCACCACATACTGTGGCCAATGCAATGTTGGAACAACCATGTTGATAGGTCGATTCATGTGTTGTTTATTTATTCATTGTGTCGAGTTATATGGACTGCCCATTGCACCGAGTCATGTGCTAATCCGTTGAGTGGATAGGTGTTTTATCGAGTTGCATGGCCAAATAGATAAGGCCAAGGTATATGGAATAAGCCTTATCTATATGGAAATAAGTGATCATCTCGGTGGGGAGTTGATCACCCCACTGAGCCAAATAATAGATCATTCGAGCTATACCCTGAATATTACGGTCCTACAATACAAAATGATTACCTTGCAATAATAAAATCCTACATTGGTAATATAGAGAGATAAAGTGGCATATATAAGTAATATCGTAACAATTATATAATGAGTTTGAGGCTAAGGTACCCCTCTGTGAAAAGAGTGTGTCGAACTAGGATGAGGGCCCCCAACCCACAAATAATGGGGTCCCACCAATTCTTCAGTTGTATGTCGAGGATCGGAGGTTAAAACACAAATTTTACTCTTTTACCCAATTTTTCACTTTTTCCACATGTCATGTCCAGATTGGACAATTGACCATGTTTGACCCTTTTTCTCACCAAAATTTGACCTGCAATATATTTCACATATGAGATATGTTATCTTAGTTCTGTATACCAACAAAATCTCTCAAGATTCTCTACAACACTAAAATGGTGTAGGAAGATTTAGGGAGAATATGCACATAAAACTATCTTCTAGATCACTTCTTTCCAATAAGACCATTTTGTTCTCAAAAGCGAAACTCACCCAACTGAATTGTTAATTGATTCTCTACCTATCACAAAGAGTAGAACCTAGTTTATAGCATGGTATTTTAAAAAATTGCAATAACCAAAAATAGCCATTAAAAATAACATCACTCATGGCCGGTATTGTAACTTCTATGACAACTAAAAATGCCATCTGATCTGTATACTCTAGTCCTACACCACTATTAACAATGCAAATGTAACTTCCATTCACAACTTGTTAGTGAAATAATTGTGCATACTAATTGTAACTATGTCTGACAGTTACAAATATTAAATTCTAATATTAATACTTAACATGTGCAAATATTATGCATAGCTACAAAGGCTTTGTATAACTTTTACACACACAAATAGTGTTGACATGATACATTTACATAGTTTTATACAACATACTAAATACAATTTTCCAAAAATAGACATCCAATCACTGATAATGCCTCATAGAAATAACTATACAGGCTACTATAAAAATGAAGTTTTCCAAAACCATAACAAAAGAAATTTACCCAAGCAAGATAAACCTACCACCTGGATTTCCTCTTCAGGTTACTTCACCAACACCGAAGAAAAATAAATATGTAAATTATCCTTTTCACAAATCAACAGGAATTCCCAAAAATTGTTTTGTTAGTTTGTATGTATTCATCAATTACACTATGCAAACATAAAACTAAGAAACTGCTTACCCACCATTTTTAATACATTTTCCTATTTTGGTGGTTGATTCACTTCAATCTTTACTTGATTCACTATAGGGGTCATATTCAAATCTGTTGGTTTCACATTTCTTTCCTTCTTAACAAATTTTAATTTTTGTTGAGGATCAAGTTGTCAACACTTATCAATTATATGACCTTTCTTTTTACATTCATCACAAAATATTTGGTCCGCATTCTTAGGATCCAAATTTTTAGGAAAATTACCCAAACTGCTTCTTTCTGAGCCATGTTTAGGAGATGAATTTATTTTAATATTATCCAATAAATATTTTTTTTTCTTAAGTTTGGTCACACAATGGTTAGATAACCCACAAAATGTGCATGGATAATTATACCACATTGCCTGCATATCATAGCCAAATTTTTCAAATGTAGAAAGTGGATCAATTTGTTTACCTTTTCCTTTATGCTCATGGTAAACAAGAGGTGGAGGAATTTTAATGAATCTTCGTGGTGAATTCTTATCAGATCCTTCTGTTTAAGATGAACCACATGATGTTAAGGGGGAAGCCTATTTGTTATTAGAAGCTTGTCTTCTTCCAATGGTCTTGGAGCCCTCTCCAATTTCCTTTTTCCCCATAATAACATTCCCCAGTTTTGCATAACAAGGTATTTCTTCAACCTGTATGGGGTTATTTATGCCTTGATTATCCTTACCAAGGCTAATTCCATTAAATCACATCTTATTTAAAATTTTAGATCTTATACCTCTAGTGTGATTTTAAAAATAACCTAGCAAATTATTGGAATTCAACTTTCTTGGGGAGAGGAATTAGGTTTTTTAATACTTACAATGCATTCATCTTTCATAGTATATGCATCAATAATTATTGATACCTCTTTCTTGGGTCCAACAATTTGCAACACCATTTAGAGCTCATCTTTATATTCTAGCTCTTTTTTCAATTTTTCAACTTGTTCCTCAAAGGAAAATAACTGAAACCTCAGGAATGCATTATCTTCCTAATTTTTTTGATTCTATGCTTCAATTTCCTCAAGATTTTCCTTGTTTGACAATTTTCCCATGGTTTCCTGCACACCTGCACTTCTAAATTCTGCACACTACAATGGAAAGATCAAGCCCAAAAATGTAAAACCAAACTGAATCAAATCAACTGAAGCAAGTAAAGAGATAAACCATCTCTAATACCAAACTGATCCGATAACGTAAGTTTTAATTTTCACTTTTTAACTGTTTTCCCAGATATTAAATTTTAATCAATTTTCTAGATTTCAATTTCTCCAAAATTAATCAATTCTCTTATTTCGTATATGTATTCAATTTGATTTTTATCCTGAAATTGAATTGTGAATTTGTTTAATTTGATGTGGTTGATGGATTGTCAAATTTTCAATTAATCCATTTTAATCAGTTATTTTTTTCTCAATCAAATTAATGAATTCCTTTTACTAAAATTTATTTGATCAAAATCTTCATAAAAACTGAAATAATAATCCACGTAAGAAATTGATAACGGAGTTCACCCGTAGGCAATGTCTTTGGAATCATGAATAGTGACTCAATCTATTTAATCCAATGAAGTATAATTTTACCTTTAATTAAGAAAAATAGATCATTTTCACTTACAAATGGGTTGATATAGATTTGTAGAACTCTGTAATTTTCCATAATCATGTTTTCAAGTCCATTTGTGGCCCCTACAACATATTTACCATGTGATCTCTTTGAAATTGTGCTATTAAAACACCTACACAATTAAATTTAAATAATTTCGTGAAGATCTAATGACATGGTTGTGTTTGTATCAAAATTCTAAAAAACTTTGCTTTTTACACCAAGACTTAATTCAGCCTCTAAGTGCCCCAAAATTGGTGATCTTTACAAACTACTCCTTCACTATTTTGTCTCAAGTCTAGAAACCATCTTGTTCAAATAGCACCAAGCTATTTTTAAACCCTACTGAGCTTTGTGGTGAGGTATTTGGGTTCTTGGTTTGAATCTCCCAATTCATGGGTTTTATTCCCTCCTTTTCTGGTTGGTGATCATTTTACACATGGTGGGGATAAATATCCCACATGGATCACAAGGGAGGTCATTTTGGCATTTAAAATGGGCTTGACGGCCCTACATTTTTTTGGCTGCGGCCACGTCAAGTATATTTTATCCTACCACACTAACTTTAACCATGATTTTTTTCACATCCCACCTATCTTGGGCTTGGTCAGTGCATTGTTGAAACTTCCCACGGGTTAGGCAATCTGTTGGAGAGTTCCATGTAGTGGCGAGCTATAGATTTTTCATTGTTTCAATGACCAATATAGGTTTGAGTTGGTTGGTTTGTTTGAATCACCACATATTTTTGCCAATATAATATTGGAATGGCCATGTGGGTAGGTTGATTCATGCATTGTTCATTTTTTAGGTGTACCAAGTTATATGGACTACCCATTGGGCTGAGTCATGTGCTAATCCATTGAGTGGATAGGTGTTCAACCATGTTTTATGGCCAAATAGATAAGGCCAAGGTATATGAAATAATCCCAATCAATATAGAAATAAGTGATCATCTCGGTGGGGAATTGATCACCCCATCGAGCCAAATAATAGCTCGATCGAGGTATACCCTACACATTACAGTCTTACAATATAAAATGATTTTCCTGTGATAATAAAATCCCACATTGGAAATATAGAGAGATAAAGTGGCATATATAAGTTTTATCATAACAATGATATAACGAGTCAGAGGCCAAGGCACCCCTCCATTAAAAGATTGTGTCGAACCTGGCTGAGGGCCCCCAGCTAGCAAATAGTGGGTCCCACTAGTTTTTCAACCATATGTCGAAGATTGGAGGTTAAAACATAAATTTTACTCTTTTACCCATTTTTTCACTTCTGCCACATGACATGTCCAGATTGCACATTTGACCAAGTTTCATCCTTTTCTGACCAAAATTTGACCTATAATATCTTTTACATATGAGCTTCATTTTCTAAGTTTTACATACCGACAGAAATTTATCAAGACTCTCTACATTATTGAAATGGTTTATGAAGATTTAGGGAGAATATTCACATAAAAATATCCTCTAAATCAAAAACCATGTTGCAAACAATAAGGGATGAGTTGAAGAAGGTAGGTTGGGCACTAAACAACTTCCAGGATCCCAATCATATACTAAGTGAATATTCAATCAAGGATGAGAACGATGTATTTTCTACCAAGAAGGATTAAAAACTTGTAAGGGGGGAGAAGATGGTCAAGATTGCAAGGAAGTGTGACACGCTTAAAACAACGAGGGAGCCTTTAGAAGTAAGAATCAATGAGATTGGGTTGCTGGTGACACGAAGAATGGATGTTATGGACAGGATGATTTTAGTCCTAGCTGGAGTAATAAGGGAGTTGACACATAAGGGGGAGGATATGAATCCAAAAGATATATTGGAGGCAGTTGGTGTGATTCTAAATAGAGCTAGGAAGGGGATAGTTGGATGGAGTGAGCTAGAGAGCACCCTTAATAAAGAGTACCCTGAACTTTTTTAGACGTTTGAGAAGAAGGATATCAATGTGTGCTAGAGATTATTTCATTCTTTATGCACATGTCCTTTACTTTTTCATTCTTTTGATCTAATAGATGATAAAACCCCATTGTAGAGGATGGAAATGTAACTAGTGTTGCATAATTTTTTATAGACAAAATGAGTAAGTATGGAGAGTGGACAGAGGAATGTGGCACATAAATGAGGTGTGTGTGTGCACATGTGGACAAGTTGAAGTGGCACACCCAAATAATAGAATTCAAGTCTTAGCCTATTTTTCATATTACGGGCTAAAAATAGAAAAGCAGGATATATTTCCAACCAAACAAAGGATTAAATCATGACAACTTAGCAGCCAAGAAAAGGCTATTTTTGGAGAAGGAACATGCAGATCGAGCACATGCATGGAGGCTATTAATAGATTAAAGAAATTATTATTTATAGGATGGTCTATTATTATCTATTATAAGAAAGCATGCATGGAATTTATTTTAGGCACACCAATTATTAGGAGAGTGCATGAGCGGTGAAAGGAAAGTTCCCACCCATATAAATATTTGTTGTATGCCATTGTTTTGGTATGATTCCTTAGTTATCATTCATGGAGTTTGGTATGCTAGGGTTTGATGTTTGTGTGTGTTCTAACACCTTGTTAGGATGGTGTATTTAGCTTCTATGATGTAATAATTTAATATAATGGATAATGGAGGATTGATTATGATCATTGACATGACTGATTATGGTTGATTAATGGTGTAATTGATATTGATTGTTATGATTTCTTGTTATATGTGTTTCATGATAAAATGTATGTAATGGTTTATACTTGAATGAATATTTGGATAATGGTTATTATGAATATACATGCTAACATTCTAACAAGTAAACACAAAGGAGGGACCTAGTACCTTCACCTACTTCAGGTGAGCATTCAAATATCTTTGAATGAGGTGCCAGTGTGCATAGCATTTGAGTGGATAAATAAAGACTACACAAGTCCATACACCCTGTGTTAATAATCAATTACATGTGAGTAAAGTAAAATAAGTATTATTTAATATAAGTTCAATAGTTCTCAAGAGGAGTGAGCACTACCCTTTCATAACAATAAGATTATATTTTAATGTTCATATTATTAAAATTGTAAATATATTAATTTTTAATTTGTATTTTAGATGTATATATTGTGTATAAACAATAAGAGTATTTTTTAATTTATTTTTATTTTAGTGTAAGATCTATTGGTACCCAAATAAATCCCTCCTTATGAGCCAATCAACATCAATGGGCTAAGTAGGATGCTTAGAGAAATCCAGACAGGGATTTAAGTTGTTCTATAGCTAAGGATAGATCTGACAATTTATTTTCACTTTAAATTAGGGAATGTTTGATAGCACCTCACAAAGGGTTTGGCCTACCTTGCTACTTTAGGTTCTACCTACAGCTAGGGTGATATAACCCATTATGTAACTTGTATTTGTGAAATAAATAGATATAACATCACTATTTGGACTCTCTTTCTCAGGGAAGTGAAAAGGAATCCTCAAGAAGACATGATCAATGATCTAACTCTCATGAGTTCTCAAACTAGAAAATGCATATGCCCTTTAAAGAAGGCTATGGTTACTAAAGAAAATTATAATTCCAGCTTGCTTCTCCATATTTTGGATAAATTATGGACAAAATTAACAAATCTTCTTAGCATTTGTGCATAAACAGTGCAAGCATGGGTAGTTCAGGTGGATATGATGGATATTGGTTGTGATTTTGATGTATTGTTGGGAAGTTAAGCAGGATAAAGTTGATTATACAAAATACTTAAATGAACCTTGACAAATGTTGTATATAATTATTCTTGGTGAAAAATACAAATCACATGATCTAAAGCACTCCTTAAACTATAAGGTTTGTATTCATGGAATCCCAAGAAAAAAAGATTTCACAAAAACTTCAAGAATTTAAACACAAAATCTCATTATAAATTCTTAATGAAATACTGATAATTACTTATCACATACATCCTAGAAACCCTCAAGAATTGACAAAGATTCTAAATCAAATAGATATAACTTGAATTTAAAACAGTTTACAACAACATGAAGGAAAACTCCATCAATAATGCAGTTGCAGTTTCCAAATTATTTCTATTTAAACTAAAACTTTGTGTAATTCAAATAAATTAATCAGCATAAGTTTGCAATAGGAATGCAAAGAATAGATTCAAATTAATACACCTTGAAACAAATTAACATTGCTCATGATAATACACCCAAATTAATTTATGAAACACCAACACTTCGACAAGGGGACACAACACCTATGACCTCAATGTCTACCAATGATTGTACAGTGCAATCATCTTAGCGAGAAGGTTTAGGAATGGATGAATAAAATATCAGGTATCTCATATTAGTTTGGCTTAAGAAAGTACAAACTATTTTTCTCCCTTCTTTCTCTAAATCTTATAAAAATTAACCCCCCTTGTGTGAGAGTATTCTCACCACATTTATACATTTTTAATCACTCATTCACCCTTCATTACCCCCCAAAAGCATGAATATCCAAAAAATATTCTTCTTCACATCATACAATGTAATATGTTATCTTATGTTTCTAGGTGAGAAATTATGAGTTACTCTCATTTTTCAAATTTTTTACATACGAATGAGATGCTATGTCATTCCTTTTTGCATTTGTTTAATTGTTTCTTCCTTTTGGTGGGAAAATAACCCTTTTTGACAGTTTTTAGGCACCTCTATATGGCTTGATGTGATATGTAAATCCCTTTCACCTTTTGAGGATCAATCTCGAACAACACACACTCATGTTCATGTCTTTCTAGGATAAATACTTTTCTATAAATTATGTCACGTCAGTCTAGATTTTTTTTTGCACAATTGTAATCTCTCTCAAATTTATTTCATTCATGTGATCTAAGTTAAAAATCATTCTTCGTTTGATGGCAATGATTTCATTCAATTCAGCTTGTCTGTACCATTTTACTATAAATTCAGCTTCATTTCTTCATTGGTATGCATCATCCTTCCATTTTTAGACTTGAAAAGCTACTGCGAGGAATTTTTTGGTGCAATGGCAAGTTAAGTTGTGGAAACTAGCTTGAAATAAATATCCTCACAATATTGGACCATATGAAGCATTTGTCAGGGATTTTTTTGAAATTACAAACACATGAGATAATAAAGGGCCCTTGACATATTGGGAGGTTTGAATTTACCTCCTCCTGAGATTGATTAAGATAAATCCTATTTTCTCATATTTCCAGTCAATGTACTATCATCTCTTCTGTTGCGAGAAAAAAAATCTCCAGAAGAGTTGAAGAAATTTTGGATTGAAAGGAGACCTACTGTGACAGGGATGGCTGAATATAAATATCCCTTTTTATGCAATGAAGGATGTGTGCTGAAAGAGGTTCCTTGGTAGTTTGAAGTGCTTTATGACAAGACTTTGATTGATATTGTGCCTACGATTTCTCACAAAGTTGAATAACTAGAGGGACAGATCATTTCTCTGGAAAAAGGTCCAAAAATACTTGTACCACCTCAAAAATATACAATACTTGTCCATCAACGAGAGGTAAAAAGGGAAAATCAAGCTCTCATCCCCCAATTATCATTGTGGATGAGGAAGAAGTAGAGCCTTCATCTCCTTAGCGTTCCAATGAATCATTTTCTACTACCAAGGAGGGTAAGTGAAATTCTTCTCTCCAACCTTCCATTCACTCAGTGTAACACGCTCCTTTGATGGAGCAAAAATTATCAGGACCTTTACCTATTCCTCTCCCAAGAGATCATTCATCTTTTAAAAGGAGATGCAAGGGTGAGTCTAATTCAAAAAATCTTGTTCCACCAAGTCACTAAGTTATAGCATTTTCTCTTCTAGCCACTCCAAATTATCCTTCTCAACCTATTCCTGGTCAGTCTACTTCTTACAAGGAAAAAAGGAAAAAAGGAAAATGAAATTTCCTACAAGTGGTTTAGATCTTTTGGATTGGGTATCATCTTACTAGAAGAAGATAGAGCTGAGGATTATCATGGATGGCCTCAGGATGACTGTTGAATCATTGATGGATATGGGGATGTCTTAAAATTTGGATGGGTCAGTTGTATTTACTCAAGCAGCTCAAGGCTCAGAGGAGTTTATACCGAGAAAGAACATGTTGTCAAATAGAATTCCCCCATTTACAAAATATTTCAAGGTAGAAGTAGAGGATGACTGAATGTTTTTATTTTCTTGGTTTCTTTTTGATATAATTCTCTAAAATGTATGTAAATTTTCTTCATGGGTTGGGCTCCTATAGAACCCCAATTCTGATTTTTGAAAATATAACTTGAAAGTGATATTCAGTCTTCATGAAATAAGATTAATGATTAAAATAAGATGAAAAAAAAGTTCAAATAAAACAATCCTAAGATTTCTTATCAGATTTCATATCGTTATCTTCATCTTCCATCATCTAGGCTTGTATGGTGTGGAAAAATCAAGGTTTTCTTGTTCAAAGAATCCCCACCTTGGTCTATCCTTTGTTTGTATTTATGTGGCTTTGATTGTAACTTATAATTCCTCTAATCTCATATCAATGGTGTTCATGGTTATGCCAACCCCCCTCTTTTCTGTCTTCATCTTCTCCCTAACTTCGTTCAAAACCTCAACCCTGATTTTAGCCAAGTCTTTAATTACATGCTTTGGGATCTGAGATCGCATTCAATCCATTGACCATTGAGTCCTTTTCTTCTTTGTTTTTTCCTTTTGATGGTGGTAGCTACTTTGTATGACATGTGGAGACCTCGCGTTATCTTGAATTTTCAACCCACTTGGTCTACCTTGTTGTGCTTTAGCCATGCGGTCGATTCTTGATTCTTGAAGGTCCCTGATCAATTATGCCTTCTCTAAAATGTGTCGATGGGACACGTAGATACCTTCTACATCTAGTTGCATAATTCTGCAAAATTGATTCTCACAAAATACAAAATAACACCAAAAGGAAAAAGGGGATGGGGAGAAAAAAGTGGTAGGCATCAGAGGTATTTTTGTACTTTACAATTCATTAACTTATCATCAAAATTACAACATTGGACCAATTCATGGTTGATTTTTCATGGGGATTTTTATGGGAAACGTGACTATTACGTTCCTCAATTAAAAAATAGGATTCACATCTTAAACATGATATTTTTCTTTGTATCCAACATGATCCTATCTTCGAGCATACATTTTGAAACAAGGGAAAACCAATTAGAGATCATTTTTCAAAGGCATACATTGGATAAAAGGGTGAGATAAAATAGAGTACCAACACCAGCTTCAACTCGAGGATGAGCACCCCCTATGGGTACCATAAGAACCACATAAACCAAACATACAATAGACCAAGTACCTAGATCCATTAGGTCACAGAGTCATTTAAAGCATACACAGGGTCAAACCGAACTGACTTGAACATCACAAAAACATACCGAGATACCAAGGAAACTGATCAATGTAGACCAGGAAACTAAAAAGGGAGACAAAAATAGAAAAATAAAATTAAGAAATAAAACCGATAAGACTATACACTATACAAAGTTTCATACCTTGAGTGTGATCAATCTAGGAAGTGCTTTAGATGTCTTCCATTAACATAAAAATCTATAAAATATCCATCTAGGTCTTTTAAGAAAAAGGTGTGCTCACCAATCCTTATGTCAATAGATTAAGGACTCATCCACAATGCATCAAATTTACCATGTTTTCCTTTATCCTCGTGCATTTTGTCCCATAGCAAAACAAGATCTCTAACATTGAAATTTCTAAGAGTCACCTTTTTATCAAATTATTTTTTTAGTTTCTCTTTGAACTTAAGGTGTCTTTGGTGAGACTCTCTTATCTCTTCATCCAACTCCAAAATATTATTAGTAATTTCTTCATATGGATTCACCTCTTCATCCTCAAGCTATTTTATGAACTGATAAGAGGAAAACTGCATATATAGGGGTAAGAGATCTTGTACTCCATTAACAATTCAAATGGAATCTTTCTAGTAGCCCTTTTGGTAGTAATTCTATCTTCCCATAAATCAAATTTCAACTGCTCACCCCATTTTCTCTTTTTTAATCTCCAATGTCCTTATAACGATCTTAAGAAAAACTTTATTTATTGATCCAACTTGGCAATTCTCTGAAGGATTATAATTGGATGCATATGTCAAATTTATCCCATACTCTTGGCACATAGCTATCAATGGTTTAGCTCTAAATCTCATATCATTTTTAGAAACTATTTTTGTAGGTACCCCTAACCTACAAATTATGTGATTTAGGATTAAATCCATGACAATTTGATGAGTTACTTTTTTGGTGGGAATGACTTCAACCCACTTGGTAAAATAATCTATTGCCACTAGTATCCATTTATTCCTTGTACTTGAGGGATCTGAGATTTCTCATAAAATATCCATGACCCATTGTTTAAAAGGAGATTCTATTGACACTAGTTGTAAAGGAATGGAACATGAATCTTTCATTCTTCCTAAGAACCTTTGGCAACTTTCACACTTCCTAACCAACAAGGCCGCATCTTTGAAAAGTGTAGGCCACCAGTAACCTTCCCTTAAGATCTTGTGGGTAGTCATTATTACAACAAAGTGGCCTCCACATACTCCCCCATGAAATTTTGCAATAAGTTTGGGAGCTTATTCCTTTATGGTACATCTCAGAAGAACCCCCCTTAGGATTCTTCCAAGCCAACCCATAATCAGTTATGATATATTTTTTGGAGGCTAATTTGATTTTCCTTCTCTCATTTTTTTCTAGATACCTGGGACACTCCAAATTTCTAAGGTAGAATATCATGTCCTTATATCATATAGATTTGATTAATCTTTCATGGACATCCATAAATCCTTCCTCAATTTCATTGACTTGCATCACCTAGAGGTTGCTTTCTACCATTAACTTTGTAAGGCCCATACCTCTAACCAACTTCTTGTTCTGTATATCCATATCATACTCTTATATTTTATTCACCCAGTGATACATTTTTCTAGAAATTTCCATCTTTGAAAATATGTATTTGACCATAGTGTGGGGAACATATGCTACAATCTTAGAGCTCAAGGTTTAGGGCCTGAAAATTTTAGTTTCTCTCACCAAACAAAAATCCTGATTCTCCATGATGGTATACTTTAGTTCACCCCCTGCAAGGCTTTACTAAAAAAGGTGATATGCCTTTTATTTCCTTCCTCATCCTTTTGTAATAATATAGATGCAATGGTGTTTTCAGATGCAAAGGAGAATATATGAAAATCCTTCTTATAATCCAGGGCTACCAACACTAGGGAATTTTTCTAAGATTTTTTTATTCCAGTGAAATCTTGGAGGGATCCTTATTCCCATTGAATAATTTGGTCCTTCTTTAACATGTTTGTAATGGGGATAGTCATGTGTGTTTCACCTCAAAGTAATGCGATAAAACAAATAAGTAGGTAACAGGTGTTAGAGGAATACATGTGTTATGTATATGGTAGAAGGCATTGCATGCATTGTAGACGTTGAATCAGATGGGTTGTAGAGAGATTCCCTTTGGCTAGGAGGAATGAAATGTATAAGAAACACAACAAGACCACCAAATAGTATTAAATAGAAAGAGTCAGAGGAATTCCTAACAAGGCTAGATCTGAGAAGTGTGAGACTTCCTCGAATGGTTGTCAATCCTCTGTTTAATAAAACTTAATGTAAGAAATAACAGTTCCTATTATAGTTTATAAGATTTAGGTATCTCCTATTAACATACAACAAGTGAATTTAACTCAACAAGAAATGGTTAGAATTAAATCCGGATGATTAATGGGTTGGTTTGGGTTTGTAGGTGTAGCAGAGGCTGTAGGTGAGGTTTGTGTTGAATAAGGTAAGATTTTGGGTTGTTTTGGGGAATTTGTTAACTTTTTGTTATAGACAAAATTTATAGTCTCAAAGACTGGTATCGGTTGGTCGACTGATGCTGGTATAGGAGATAGACCAACACCGGTTAGCTAACTAGTGTTGATAGGGGAAATTTGGTTAAAATATCAAAAATGGAAGTTTGGGCCTCTCTATGATTATATAGAGAGCTAAGGAGGTTTGGGGAAGGATGGAAAGGTGTTGATTAAGACTCAACAAGGTACAAAGGGTGATGGGATAGGTAAAATAGATCTGGTTGGTAGAAAATATGATAAATGGGTAGAAGGTGGTAATGAGATAGAAATTAAACGAAAGAAGTAAATGAAATGATTAAGATCAAACACACAAGCTTAACAAGTAAGAATTATTTACTTATTTGATAAACTTTTCAGATCCGAATGTGGTAGGAATGATTGATCATTAGGAGGAGAAGCGTATTATTTCGAATGTAATGGTAACAATGCTTGTGTGCTCGGTTGCTAGTGGAAGTGTGATGTACTCTAGTTCGTTGTCGGGAAGCCTGATTATTGGAGACTCGAATGCCAAATTTGTGTGTGAGAATGAATTTGGTCTAACTCGTGAAAAGAGTTATATACTCATATTTAAGGGTATCCGATGGAAGTTAGGGAACCAATGTCAGCCGAGGGAAAACTGACGTCGGTTAGGGAGAATTAGTCCAAGTTACCAATAATAGTATGATCTTTACTATTTTTGGCGTGATCTTATTTGCTAAGCTAGGTCTCAAGTGATGGTTGATGCTTAGATAAGTGGGAGTTTTCTTGGAGAAGGAACATGACTTTAATTTTATGGTTTGAAAGAGTCTCAGCTGGTTAATATAAGTAGAGACTCAGTCTTAGTTAATCAATAGGATAGGAATAAGTCCATGGTGAGGTGTAAATTAACTTAATTAAAATAATTAAATGAATTAATATTTTGAGGATGAATATTAATTCAATTATAAGTGATTAAATTAATATCTAGGTTTGGAAAGGGAGTATGGATAGGTATATATGCTACACTAATTAATTAAAGGGGACCAAGGGGAGTGTGACCAAAATTTGGTGTCTACATTTGCCCCTTTTTGTCATGTAGCTTGTATTGATAGAGATGCTGACAAAAACATGAATTCATTGTCCCAGGTATGAGTAAAGTTTAGGTTGCCCCAAGTATGGGTAGAGGTGATCCCCCTCGGACCAAGAACTAATGAAAGGTTAGGTTGAGTCGGTGAGTGGTTTGATAAAATGATAAATGTTGAAAATTGAGAGTGTGTGTGGTGTACAAGTAATGATGATATTTATGTGGGTAATATGTGAGGACATTCAAATGCACGCACACATATAGAATGTGATAAGGTACTAGGTTGAAGAGCTTGTAAACTCTACTTCGTCAAAGGTTGATAGGCTTATCCAAACAAGGTTGATGTGATATGGGTAACCAAGGTATAGGATATGGTATTGAATCACAACTATAGTAGGTGTAGGAATGGTCTTTCGGTGTGTTAAAGAGCACCAAAAGTTTTGGTTGGGATAAATTACACGACATTAGGTAAGGCAAGGTCATTAAGCTAAACAACACAATTACTATCATTGCAAGGTATAGCAAGCAAGAGAATTTGAGTGTCAAATAGGAAAGGTCAGGTTGGGTTGATAAGTATGGCCATAGGTAAGGGTGCGATTTAGGAAAAAAATTCCCCAAATGAAATGAAGGTCAGAGGCTAGGTTATAAGGTATTAAGGTGAGCCACAAGGGCTTGGGTAAGAGTGGGGTAGCCATAAAATGGATTTTTGGCAATCCAATATGGAGAAGTTAGGAAAAATGGGTTTTGGTATGGGGACTGATACCAGTCAAGGGTAAATCAATACCAGACAAGAGAAACCGATGCCAGTCAACTAGGGCTCCTAACCGACATCGATCAGTAAAATTTGGTAATAAAACACAAAACCTGCATTTTGAAAAGTTCATTTGTGTATTTTTATTTTATGAAAATGATAGAGAGGATGGATTTGGGATTTTGACGTGGGATAAAGTGACAAGGATATTTTTTAAGCTGAGTTGGAGTGAGTTGAGAGGTGGAAGGAGTGGAGTTTGTGGACCCACGAGATCGATTGGAGTAATTTCATTGGTTGATTGCTGAGAGAGTAATTTAGCCATGGAAGAGGCATAAGAGGGAGCTAGAGGACCACCCGTTCAGATACTAGAGATCCCACAACCATGACGGCATCAAGTAAAGGTAGGATTCAATCCTCGGTGTTTGTTTGTGATTAAAATTTGTGGTAAAAATGAAGAAATGGGGTTTGAAAATGTAAACATGAAATTTGGTTAAAAATGAATGAATTTGGGTACGGGGAGGGTGAAATGTAGGATAAATAGGTGGGAAAATGAATGAGGGTTGGAATTAAAGGGATTTGGGTATGTTTTAGGTTATTTTGTAAATTTTTGGAAAGTTGGGGGCGTGGTGGTTTGGCTTTGGGGCCAAACTAGTGACCGACACTAGTCAGAAAGTGGCCGACATTAGTAGGCTTGCCGGTGTTTGTTGGTAAAATGGGTGATCAGTACAAGTCAGGGTGACTGGTTTTGGTCACTAAAAAAAAGTGACCAGGTCTTAAAAGACAAGGTTTAGAAGGCAAAAATAGGAAAAAATGATATGGTTGGGTAAATGGTTAGGTAATGGGGTAAAAGTAGATAGATGAGGAGTATAGAAATATAGAATTAGGTGGGTTTAAGGTGAAGATAGGTAAGAGCTAGGTGGTTGGTAGGTAAAGGTTGTGTCAAATAGTGAAGGAAAGAAAATGAAGAAATATAATATGGGGGAGTGCTTAAGCTAGAGAAAATGGATGATAGGGTTATGAAATAAGTAGGAAATGGATAGATAGGTAAGAAAATGATGTGTTTTGGATGGGATGAGGGAGAGGCAAAGAGATGAGTAAAATAGTTAAGTACTTGACACTATTGATTAGTATGGATGCAGGCACGTCACTAGCTAACTTTGCGTGATAGGGTACCATTATTGTTGGTGTGGATGTGATCTAACATCACTGAGGACGAGTGGGAGCACATGTAAGATGTGGGGCTGGTGGGTGTGCGGTGATACATGTGTATCATTCAAGATCATAGTTGTATGGTTGCACTCATCAATAAGATAGGATGAATGACCAATAACTTCCATCCACCCACTAGCGAGATGACTACCATGATGGAGGATGTGTATAGGATTCTACGTCTACTGATTGTGGGAGATCCTCTATATCAAATTTCATCAGATGAGGTGATGAATCTGATGGTTACAGTGTTTGGGGAGGTAGTGGGTGACTTAATTGATAATAGTGATAGTATTGTTTATGGATCTATGTACACTACACATCTGCAGGAGACCCAGTTGGTAGTATAGATGATGGTGGCAGTTGCATGCTATGCACTTCTTGACTCATAGGGCGGTTGATTTCTCCAAGTACTGATGGGGGTTTTACATGATATGATTGAGGAGTGGGTTTTTTTTGCATGGGCACCTACATATCTGGTGTAGCTATACAAGGAGCTTTGGGCTTATCATAGGATGTAATGATATAGCATATGTTGTATGTATTTGTTACTTTATTGGTCTTATGAGCACATAGTGATTGTGCACCCACATGGACTTCTGATAGTGGATTGACATCATGGTGGGATGAGATTAGGATATAGGAGATGGATGGTAGTAGGTGTTCATGGACAATGTAACCTACTATAGATGAAAACTAGAGGGGTTATATGTGATGGACATAGTATGGTGACCATATGTGGGTTTTCCTTCTTATAGAGGTATGGCACAGGAGTTGTAGGGCCTACAGTTGATTAGATGGATACAAGGGAGGCATCCCAATGAGCATGAGATGATTCTAGTTTATAGATTATGAATCTAGTTCAGACTACATCAGGATGTGCCACCACCTTTCCATCAGTATCATAGAGACGATGTGGAGATACCTTTGTCTAAACCACATCCGACATGTCTAGCTTGGAAGGAGGAGAAGGCTGCCAAATAGTAGGATTTATGATGCAAGGACCACTATGGCATACAGACAGTGCTGGGAAGCACATCTATAGGTAGCACCACTATGGCTGGGGCAGCCAGATTTATACACAATGATGGTGCAGAGAGATGCACTATAGGGGAACGTTCAGACTTTATAGGTACAATTCACACAGGCCTAGGTAGAGGAGGTACCCACCCTCACAAGATAGGTGACTACATTACAGGGGCAGCTAGCACAGTCATAGGCTTAGGCTCCTACACAGACACCCGCACAGGCTCCCGGAGGGGATGGAGGGAAGATAACAACCTTGCAGGCTCTTGTTATAGGTTTACATGGTCAGTTAGTCACATCCCATGCACATGTGATTGTTTCACTAGCGCAGATAGTTGCATAGGCACCCACATAGGCATAGTTGGTATAGGTAGGAGGATAGAGGATACTTTTATTAGGGAAGGCTCCATAGGTTTGAGTTAGGGTGATGGCCCCACCCTAGACAGTGTCTATGGAGAGATTCAGGGATGCCCTGAATGAGGCCCGATATTATCAAGACAAGCTAGCAAACATTAGTATTGAGGTTATATCATACACCGAGCATAGGGCCCAATAGGGTGCCAACTAGAGGACCAATACATGGACTCACAGTACTAGTACCACATGTAGCCATTGGTTTCATAGGCATGATGAGAGAGAGGTGACTAGTGCATGGGCACTGAGACCAGACGAGGGTATAGGGGACATGATGAGCAGGTGAAGGACATGGCTAGAGGAAGATACATGTGATATGATGGGTAGGTGGAGGATAGGGATAAATGAGGATACATGAGAGAGCAATAGAGGTTTCAGACCCTCACATATGTAAGATGGAGATTCTATGTGATACCATATTATGATTTTTGATATATATATACCAGCCTGCGTGCCGAAGATGTGATATTGTACATGATATTTTTTGAGATACTTTTATTATTCATACATGTGTATATATGTATTGATACATAGACACTCCCTTTATATAGTTGATGATGATATTGGACTGATGATGTACTTGTTTTCATTTCCATTGTATTGTTATTATAGAAATTAGGTGAACTAGGCATTGTTGAGTTAGATGTATGCATGGTCGAGTTAGAAATTATCCAAGTTATTATTTTAATGAAAATTAGGTTGTGTTAGGCATGGTTGATTCATAGTTAGGCATGATGGAGCTAGATGTAGGCATGGTTAAGTCAGTATGAATTTAGAAGTTGTAGGCATGATGGAGTCAAAAAATGTTTAAGCGTTATTGGTATGGAAATTAGGTTGTGTTAGGCATGGTTGAGTTAGATTTAGGATTGTAGATATATTGGTATCATGGAATTTAGTTTATTTTTAGGCATGGTTAAGTCTGATTTAGGCATGCTTGAATAAAAAATTTCCAAGTTACTTTTTTTTATGGAAATTATATGTTTTAGGTATGGTTCGGTGTAATTTCCGTGTAATTGATATTATGGAAATATAGATGATTTAGGTATGATTTGATTGATGTTTTAGCATAGTACATATATTGAAATGATTTATGTTTTGTGATACATTAATTTCAAAGCTATTTTGTATATGAAAACTAACTAGGTTATGATGTGTGTGTAAAAAGGGGGGGAATGGTTAGGGGAAAGAGTGGCCGAGATAACCTCTAAGGGCCCCATGCCCTTGGAGTGTTTTCTACATAGCCCTAGTGAAAAGGGGCCTTAGGGCGATGTAGTTCTCCCATAGGATAGGGAAGAATAAAATAGGGTAGATGAGTGGGTTGGTTAGTTTTAGGTATGGGTAAATGGGCAAGGTTGATTAGACATGGTTATGTAAAATGAGTTGATTGAAGTAGTTGATGAATGTAAATGTAGGCAAAAGGAGAAGACATACCATAAACCAAGTGTGGAAGGTCTTATCCTATGTAGACGAATCAATATGTAAGCAAAGGGGTGAATGGTATAAGAAGAAAAAAGACTCCATAAGTGGAAAGAGCCATTATGAGCATACCAAAGATATGGTTATGAACTTAATCCCTCTTAAGGCATTGCATGATTGAATTTTCTAAAGGTGAAAGAAGTTTCATGATCATGAAGTGTAGTATGTGTGTCATGTACCTTGAGTAGGTAGAAAATAATTTTAAAAATGAGGGTGAGGTGGAAAATTTTGTTTAGCGTAACCTTGTTGTGAGACAACATGCCTTTCTGCAAGATACCCAAAACCAGAATAGGCAAGTCCATGATGAAAAAAGTTCTATTTTTCTTTATTTTTTGTATTTTATTTTTTCTTTATTTTATAGACTAGTTGATGTAGGAAGTCTATGTGGGATGAATATAATATCTCCTTGAGGTCTTCATGAAACTAACCAATGTAGGAAGCTTCAGAATATTTTTATTTTATTTTTGTAGAAAGAGTCTTCTTTTTTGATAGACTATGTACAATAGGGATAGCTTTTATAGCTTTCCTTTGAGGGAGCATTTTATTTATAACATAAATATGGAAAGATATATTTCCTTTTATATGAAGTCATCTATTTACAAGAATTTTTACTCAAGGAGTTGAATTTAAAAATCCCATATATTACTTTTGAATTTTTTTTGGACTTTTAGGTCATGGAAAAGACTATAAAGGAGTATAGGCTTCTTTTATGAAGGAAAAACCATAGCATGTAGAGGTTAGCTATGAAAGATAGGTTTTAAGTGATGAAAAACCATGGGATTCCATCCTAAAAGGGATAAAAAGTATCCATGAGAATCATGCCATGAGTAGAGCCGTGGTACTCATATTTACAATTAGGATGAAAGGTGGTGGATAATCACACAATTCTAGTGTAGTCGTTGGTCCTTAAAAGAGGTAGATGAAAGGAATGGTTGCTCGAGGGATGAGTGTGTAGTAAAAAAATGTGATATAGTACTTAATTCAACAGTAGAATGGTCATATATGCAAGGCATTGAGGGGCTCAGGCTTGAGTTTACCTTCGAGATAAGATAAACGATAAAAACATGATCCATAGGTATGAGTGACGATATAGGGTCCTATCCAATTAGGAGAAAACTTGCCCCGTTTAATTTTATCTACTTTATTTACATGTTGATTTTCCTTTAAGACAAGCTTTTCGACCTTGAAGGTTCATTCATGGACACGTTTTTCATAAGCACGTTTTATATGTTTTTGCTATATTTTAAGGTGATAGAGAACATTTAAACGGTGTTAGTCTAAAAGCTCAAGTTGTGCCAAATGGTCTTGGCAAAATTCTTCATCATTGAGCATGTATTTGAGTGAGATATGAAGAGATGTAATTTGGACTTCGAGAGGCAAGACATTTTATGTACCATAGACCAAAGAGAAAGGTGTAGCAACATTTGAGGTATGAATACTAGTGCAATAAGCCCATAAAGTGAAAGGAATGTGCGTGTGCCAATCCTTACTAGTATCATTAACCAATTTCATAAGTATTTTGATAAGAGTTTTGTTAGTTGATTCAACTTGGCCATTTATTTGAGGATAATAAGGTGAAGAAAAACTAAGCTGAATGCCAAAGGTGTCATAGAGTTTCCGTAGGGTTTTGTTTTTGAATTGTTTTTTGTTATCATTGATGAGGCGGTGAGGAACACAAGAGAAAAATGATGTGATGGTTGATGAATTCACAAATTTTCTTGGCATTTGTAGAAATTAGAGGTATAGATTCCACCCATTTAGTGTAATATTCGGTTGCGATGATGATCCATTGGTGACATTGAGAAGAATGAGGGTTAATCTCTCTAACAAGATCCAAACCCCATTGGGAGAAAGGCAAAAATTATCTGACAACATGTAAGGCATGACTAGGGGTGTGGTGAAGATTAGCGTGTTGCTGACATTTCACACAATGTTTGAATTATTCATGACATTCTTGGTTTAGGTTTGGCCAGTAATAACGAAGGTGAAGAATTTGTTTAGCAATGGCAAGGCCACTGAAATTACCACCATAAATCCCATCACAAACTTCTTTAAAGGTGTATGGGATTTTAGAACTTGTGAGGCATCGTAGGAGGATACTGTCAAAGCCACATTTGTAGAGAAGATCCTCCATGATGACATAGCAAGAGAGACTTTTGAGGAAGGCTCATTGTCCATTACAAGTGATTTCCGGAGGTAGAATTGAGAGGGAAAGGTAATCGAAAAACTTTTTATACCAAATGTCATGTGGATCAGTTTCAATGCTTCCTACAAAGTTAATGTCTCGAAATAAGTAAGAGGGTGATTGCAACCTTTGTATTGTGACAAACATTTTTAAGTCAGAAGGTGAAGTAGGTAATTGGGAAGCAAGGAAGGCCATGGTATCCATGAATTTGTTAGTGGAGTGCAAAGTGGTTTAAAGTTCATAATGATTGATGGTAGTCAAAATCATGTCGATGTGATTTTTATACTTCTAAAGTACCTCATTACGATAATGGTATAAACCGTTGATTTGGTTTGCAACTAGTTGGGATTCACCAAAGATATTAATGGATTTAATGTCTAAGGCTATGGCAGTTTGAAGACCTAACACGAGTGCTTCGTATTCAGAAATTGTATTAGTGCAGTAGAAATCTAGTTTGAAAGATAAAGGCATAGGCTCACCATCAAGAGGAATAAGGATGACCCCTACACCACCCCCACACTAACATTTAGAAACATCAAAAAATAAGTTCATTTGATAAATGGTTTCATCAAGGGAAAGGGTAGAAATGGTTTCATCAAGGAAATTGAAGTTAGAAGATTGATTTTTGGAATGAGGTACATCTGCAAGTTGGTCTGTGATGGTTTGTCCTTTAACAAAATTTTGATGGATGAATTTGAGATTGATGTCTGCAGGAAGCATGAGACAACGTGCAGCACATTGGTGTTTGTAAGGCTTAGCATACATGTAATATAAGGGGTTAGTGTTGGTGATAAAACAAAATTTGTGGTTGATTAGGTTATGGTGAAGTTTGGTGGCGATGAAGACTAGGGCTAACCATAAAATATTCATCATGAGTATATCTAGTCTCATAATCTAAAAGAGTACGGATTATATAACAAATTTTCTTCTCCTTATGTTTCTCATTGCGATGAGTGAGTATGGCACACAATGAGTGATCGGTGGTAGAAATGTAGAGGTAAAAGGGTTTGCCATCCTTTGGTTGGATGAGCAAAGGTGGTTGGAGGAGGTATTCTTTGAACACCTTAAAATCCTTATGACACTCGTCATCCTAGTTGAAGGAAACATCCCTTTTAAGAAGATGATGAAAAGGGTGACATCAGTTGGGAAGTTGAGAAATAAAGCATTGAATATATTGCAATTTACCTTGTAAAGTATGAAGTTTTCGAAGGTTAGTTGGTTGAGGCATCTGAAGAATATCCTTGATTTTGGCAGGATTGACTTTGATACCCCATAGAGAGATGATGAAACTAAGGATTTTTCCAAAGAGAATGGCAAAGATGTACTTCTTTGGCTGAAGTCAAATGCAGCATTTGATGAGATGTTCAAAGATGACTTTAAGAATAGCGAGGTGTTCAATCCAATGCTTAGGATTAGTAAGAAGGTCATCAACATAATCTTCCAAAATGTCATGCATGATGTCATGGAAGATATAGGTCATGGCATGTTGATATGTAGCACTAGCATTTTTAAGGCCAATGGGCATGATACGATAACAAAAGGTCCCCCAAGGGGTGATGAAGGTAGTTTTGTGTTGATCTTCTGGTGCAATTAATATTTTTTTATAACTCGAGAAACCGTCCATGAGTGATATCATTTCATGGTTGGAGGTGATATCAACAAGTTGGTCTATACTAGGTAGAGGAAAGTCATCTTCGGGGAAAGCTAGGTTAAGGTCACATAAACTTGTGAAGATGTGTAGTCCCCCTGTCGTTTTGGTGACATGAACTATGTTAGAAATCCATTGGGCATAGTCAATGGGTAAAATAAAAGAGACAAAAAGGAGGCACTAGAGTTATTATTTCACAAGAAGGGAAACACGATGATGCATTTTTCGCAACTTCTTTTTTATGTGTTTTCCGTAAGGAATAGTTACGATATTGTAGACCATGATATTTGGGTCAATACTAGGAATATCAGCATAAGACTAAGAAAAAGAGTTATTATGATCTCAGAGGAATGGTGAAGGCTTCTTGTTTAACAAAGTATAAAGATTGGACTATCTTTAGAATGTGGGGGTCATCTTGAGTGTGAATGTTGATCTCTATGGTTGATTCATTCAACATGGTTTTCATCTCAGTAGGCAATAACCAGTGGATATAAGAATCCTCCGCACCTAAATAGGTGAGAATGGAATCATCATCCTGACATTAAAAAACTTTGATAGAAGGTGTGTCGTCATTGATAATGTTAGGATATAGGAAGGGAAGAGAAGAGGGAGCCTCGCCATCACACTAATAGGTTAGAGGTCTGAAGGAAACGGTGTTCATGAAAAAAAAAAGTTATTTGGAATGGATTCTGGAGCCATAGACTCTATAGGTCAAGGTGGTTGAGTAGGTGAATGAGGTGGAGAATGTGTAACCTCCTCTACGAGGTTGATACGGGCTTTCTTAAAATAATCTTCCTTAGAAAATCTAAGATCGCAGCGGTCCTTATTTTTCTGAGTGACGCAAGGTATTGTTGTCACCAAATCAATACACCCCCTGAATGGCTTAAAAATAACTTACAACATTCGATGTGATTGTGACACATGGGATCACCTCTCAAGCTATGTGACTTGGGCTTGATGTGAACCTGCAAAGAAGGCCAAATTCCTTTTCCTAAACCAAAATACAAGACTACTTCTAATGCATGAAAATAGCTGACTAGCCCTATGCTAACTTGTCATGGGATTAAGGAGAAAAAATGCAAGGAAATAAAATCTATGCTAGAAGGGGTGATGCACCAAGAAAAGGAATGTTAAACTTCCATAAGGGTTAATGTGGATAGGATTCTTGCATCATTGGCCACCTTCACCTATTACAACTTAGAAATGGTAAAAATACCACAGACTGAGAGCACACATTCCTTTGTTAAACTTGAACATACATATGAGAAAGATACGATTTGATTTGATACACAGATAATTTTATCAGAAGGATAGACTCAAACAAACTGTAAACATCTACTTCATTTGATAATAATAGTGCAACTTTTAATCAACAAAAATAAAATATATTCTCACAACTGATGAAATATTATTACACTATTTCTTCACAACACAAAATAGATAATCTAAAATAAAGGAAAACTAATCAATAATGCCAAGGAATCACATTCATAGAGCATGTAATGAAAAATTATTCCACACAGTAATTCAGAATTTTAATGGAAAGATATATTCTGAATAAAATTATAAGGTTTCACAAATCTCGAAAGTACTCTCCCAAGCTTAGAGAGCAGCTTCACCAAAAATATCTAGAAAATGTATCTCTTGTTACTCCTATGCCTTCATCTATTTATAAGTTATTTTTGGCTGAGCCATTACAACTGGGCCCTTAACTAACATTTAACTAAAAATAAAAACGTTATTAAATTAAGGGAACAAGATCCCATAAAAATAGCAAAAACTGTTGCAAGGGTTTGAATCAGTCAACCCTGTAATTTTGACTGATCCGAAGCTTGAATCCATCCTCTCATGGCTGTTGAATCTGACCTAGTTCTGCAACATCCTCCTCCTTCGTATATTCCTTTTAAATTTCTTCCCATAAGGTAAGACAATGTTTGTATTTGATGAGGTGTTTAATTATTACCTGTACCTCTTCATCCTTAGGTCCACATGCATATTGATTCACCACATCTTCCATCTCGATCTCCCTTGTTATTCTGGCCGGGACTCTTCGCAGCTTTCTCATGAATTTATGCATTCTTCCTATGAAATTATGGCACAAAACCAACCTGCCAATAGAATCAGAGCTGAAATTTCTAGTGACTTCATCATCTCATTTCACCAACTCTTTGAAATTTTCTTTAATCTATTCCACAGGAAGAGCGTCGATGTTCTCATTGAAAAACTTGCAATTAGCAATATAAAACTCTTCTGAAATATCATTCAGGGCATCTGTAACTTCCAATCATTTATCATTTAACTTTTTGATCAAATCTTGCAATACTTGGCACAAGAATTCCATAGCCTTCTGATATTCAAATAATTTGGATACATCATTGATCACTTCCTCTTAAAGGAGAAAATTAGAATCCATTGCTCTGATTTTATTCCATGTTGCCAGGTTCAAATTCATATTATTATTTTCCTCAGAGAAGGTTTCATCCATTTTCAAAATAGTAACCCTCCCATCTTGTAGATCATTATAAATCTCAAAAGCCTCCTTGATTAAAGGATTAGCTTCCAGCAATATCTATTCTATCCACCCATTTATTGATCTCCCTTTCTGGCTTAGCTTTTCAAGCTCATGATAAGAAAAATCATCAATGGTAACTGAAATTGTCATGGCCGTAGTAGATGAGGTTTTGGTAGATGGAGTGGGCTGTGCTAATTTTTTTAGCAATGTTGTGAATTGTTCAAACTTGGTCTTGATTTCATCCTTTGTGGCCTTATCTTTGTCATATTTTTCCATCAAATCCCCAAGATCAGTATGTACATCCTATTTAGCTCCCTCATGAGTAGCCTTTCCTAATGAAAACCTAGAAATCTGATAGTCCGTAGCTGTGATTGTTTCTTTGGTATTTCCCTCAATAGGGGTGGAAACCTCTAACACCCATTCTCCATATGGATTTACTATCATATTTGACATGGTCCTTGGTCTCTTAATCTATCTCTTGGGTATTTACTCCAGAATGCTAAGATCTATAACATCTTCTAGAGGCACTTTCTTTTTCTACTTAGGAGTCTTCCTGAATAACCACTCTGGGATAGCTGATACCGAGGAAGATGGAGTATTAGATGCAATACATGATACATGAGTCAAGGTAAGGGTCTTAGAAACACTAATTGGTGTTTGGATAGAAGTGGTGGTAATGGAAGGAGTGAATGTAAGTACAACAATAGGATTTGACACAATGATGTTAGAGGATGAAATGGAAGGAAGTGGAAGTGATAAAGGAAGTGAAGAAAGAAAAGGTGACCCAATATTCTCTCCAGCCAAGAGAGCTATAAGGGATGAGAAAACTTGGGCCATAGAAGGAGATGGGAAGAGAGAACGGATGGTAGAAGTGGGAGGAACTGATACAGGAAGGGAAAATGGGAGAGAAGAAGGAATTGATGGGCCTTGTGAAGTACCAGGAGGATCACTGACTGTGACCACCTCTTCCAAAATTGTTACTAGAGGTACGGTTTGAGAAACAACATTTTTGGGAAGAGATGAGCCACCAACAATGAATGAAATATTTCTTGGAACTGCAGGGGTTTTTTGGATTGACCTTTTTCCCTTTATAGGTGTTATTGGGCTTATGCTTGGTGGGGATCCTGTATTTATAGTCTTCTTAACTCCTTTGGGTTTGATTCCAAAAGTATCCAACCAATTGTAGGTCCTCTGAAGAATGGGCCCCGCCCTCTCTTTCATATTACTTCATTCTTCTATATATCAATCAATCCATGACAACAGTTGTTTAGCAATGTCACCTCTCTTGTATGCTTCATCCAAAACCTCATCATTTTCCTACATGTCTTTTGGCACACCGGCTATACCGTATTGCCAAATCTCATCTAGATTCGGCCTCTCAAAATCCCTCTATCAGATGATGTATTCATCCTAACAATGGACCCAGATATCTTCTAATTGGGGCATATGAGCATTGAACTCTCTGTTTAACCGAACTTGCCCTAATAGTCAAAGTTGGTTTGTGGATGAAAAGTTCACAGGGTTACCTCAGCCATCTCTGCATCAATATTTTTATCTTTGTGAATATTCATGCAGGTGTACCTACCAATCGAACTAGGGAAATGCATTCCTGCTTTAGATTTGATGATAATCCAATAGCTGTCAAAGCAACTCCAATAGAACCTATTTATTTGTAGGAAACCTTGGTAATTTTCTTGGGGCACCTATGAAACCTGGAACCCACATATAGGTAAATGTAGGGAATTGAAGATATATTTCCCCCCACTCTTGTACTTCCTTAAAAGCTTCGTCGGATATCCTCCGATTGTATAGTTCCTTGTCAAAACAGTAGAGGATGACTACGAAGAAGGTGTCACATATCCTTCAAAAATGTTTTCTTCCCTCATCCAGGGTGAGTTGGGGATAGAAGTCATAAATTAGAGAAGTGTTGTGAATTCCTTTGGTATTCAGTCCTGTAAAATCTCCCATGGTAGTAGCAGCATAGACTAGAAAAGATGTCATGTAGAAAGTCTTTGTTGTTGACAGCCAGATCAACCGATGGCAAATAGAGCTACTAATATGCTCTCCCCACATGATAAGATCATTGTTATTTTTTATAGTGGCAATGTATAAGAACATCCACTCTTGGAATTCCTTTGCAGATAGAAGACACAAGACACGACTTAAGAGTACAATGATATCATTGACTTCTTCGATAAATTCTTCCCTATACAACATATTTGGTACCTTAACCATGCTCTTATCCAAGTAACTCTTCATCACAACTTTCATTCATGATTCAACATTTTTGTCCCTTTTCTCTACTACTATTTCTGGTGAAATGGCAGCGTAATCTTCAACATTGGGTAGCTTGAGCAGATCTTTAAAGAAGTTAGGGTCTAGGTGAATTACCACCTTATCATCGGCATCTCTGACTGTCATAGAATCTGCATCAAAGTGGACAACTACAACTAGAACCAATTCTAGACAATGCATTGAAGAAGGAAAAACTATAGCAAGGATGAGCCTGCTATCAAAAATGGCTTGCATCCAAGGCTTTTTGTTTGGAGCCTTGACTCTATTTCAGAAATTTGGAAAGTCAATTTTACCTAAGTCAGTGTCTCCTATATTGCCTAGATCAAAAGACAAACATGTTTGAGGGGAAACTCCAAGAAATGAATACTTCATCTTCTCTTTTCACTTTGAACTAGAAGTAGACATCAAGTTCTGGATTTTGGAAGCCGAGGTTGGAGAAATTTTGAAAATAAAATCCCTAAAAACCCAAAATAGAAAACTCTGAAATCCTACAGACTAAACCTCTAAAAGAAACCTCTGAAATCAAATTCTCTAAAATTCCGAACTGGACATCTTCGAAATGAATTTCTCAAAAGTTCCAAAATGGAAAGTTCCCTGAAATTTTTTTCCCAAATAGACGAACAGTTGATTTTTCCGATGGAAACAAGGAAAAGAACCTTCCTGAAAAATGAAAATCATTGAGAAGAAGCGTGGAAAACTTGAGAGAAACCTGAAAAGACTCAAAATATAAAGCATGGTGAATCAAGGGAGTTGTCATTTTAAAAACACACAAAGGAAAACCAAATGAGAAAGAAAAGAAATGAAGACCTAAACCAAAAAGAAATAAACAAATACAAATACCTTGAAAATGACGTCGCAAAAAATGAGAAAACGGAATGTCAGATTAACTTGTCACGTGAAAATGAAAGTAAAAAATCAATTTTAAATAGAAATCCTAATATTAATGGGAAAATTCCATTATGTATGGGGTTGGTAAAGAATTAATTGCTAAAAAAAAACCCAAAATCCTGAAACCCAAAAACCCGAAATTCTTAAAATTTGGAAATTCAGGATTTCAGACTTTGGAGATTTGGAGGCTAAAAGAGAAATAGTGAAAAAAAAATTCTGAAACCCAAAAGCCCGAAAGTCTGAAATTTTAGAAGTTTATACTTTCGGACTTTAGAAGTTCGAAAGGAAAAATTCACAAATCATCCTCAAAATTCTGAAACCTGAAAGCCTGAAAGTCTGAAATTTCAGACTTTTAGACTTTTGGACTTTGGAAGTCTGAAAAGAATTTACCAAAAGTGAGACCAATTTTTTCCGAAACCTAAAAGCCAGAAAGTTAGAAAAATTAGACTTTCAGAGTTTCAAACTTTGGATATATTGGGTCCAAAATCACTAATGTTCAAATAAAAACTCCACACCCCAAAAGCCTGAAAGTCTGAAATTTAAGACTTTCAGGATTTCAGACTTCAGAATTTTTGAAACGCAATTGCAAGACCGAGCAGTTAAAACTTTGACAGAGAAAAATCCCCGAACTAAAATTTTGAAAATTTAAGACCTCGGGACTTGGAGGAATTCACTGTACAAGGAATTTTCTCAAAAAAAATGTCTAACTATTTTTTGACATTTTCTCAAGGTAGATTAAATTGCTAACAGGTATGAATGTGTGATGACCCTATTTGTAAATACAAAATCCAAAGCCTTTCCAAGAACATCGACGAAGGAATGTGTGGGAAAAGTGGCAATTGGTGAGGTACTTGTTCATTTTTATGCCCTTTCAAAGAAAAAAGAAATCCCATGCACGCTGGCCTATCACCCAGTGGGCGCTGGGCACTCACCTGAGGAACACATGGGAATCGATCCCCTCCTTTATGTGAGTTATGTGAGAATGAATTATTTATGGTAGAAACTTAAGTTAAGAGGATGGAAATGAACCATACATCCATCTTAGAGCTCAGAATGGGATTTTTAGACCAATGTATCCATTCAGATAAGAAAATCACTACATAACATAGATCTAAATCACAAAAGAAAGGAAATGCACAAGGGTTTACACCCACTCATATGAAATATATATATAAAACTGATCCATACAAATATAAGTAAAACTGGAACCACATATATTCATATTAAATGAGTTTGGTAATCACATTACATTCATTAAGGCTATCAAAGATCCATATCATAGTGCAGACCAAGTTCATGCATCAAAACTAGACTTAAGCCCCTCATAGGACAATGAACAATATTCAGACCCATCCCCTTGATACCTCATACTCCTATAGATCCTCTAAATCCAACCCATAGAACTCTTGTAGTATTTTTGCATAGCTTCGACTCTCTTCAACTCTTAGTGTGTCTCTATGTCTCTTTCCTCTACTGGGCACTTGTATATATAGCCTTAGAAAGCATCATCATGCCTTTTTGAATTTGTAGATTGGTTGCAAAGTGTTCAAGTAGTCCTTCATGGGATTATGCTCCTTCAGACTTGAGCTCTCCATTCTTTTCCATGATGACCTTTTGGAATCTTCTATCACAAGGTATATTCCTTTGGTGGGCACCAAGTTGCCAAGCTGGCACCTTATCCATTCTGTACGCACAGTCGGCTCACGCTTTCCTCGCGTTTTTCTCAATATGCCAAATCTTGCTAAGTCCCAAAACTTTTTCTATGACTTTCGTGCACGTGCCACTGGTTCTACTAAACCCTCCTAATACCCTGTCTTACGTGCTTTTGCCTTGCGTTCCTTTCTTCAAATAGGCCTTGCGTGCCCACCCGCCTTATTGTACTTAGCCAATATTTTAAGGGCCCAACATCACCCCACACTACACCTGTTCTCTGCCCTAAGGAACATCTTCTCAATGAATAAAGAATGATTGTCCTTGAATAGTTTGGAGAAAGAATAAAGGAATGAAGAATTTGGGAAAGAATGAAAGAATGGGAAACTATGATTTTTTCTGCAAGAGGAGAGGGAAATCTTTCTTCAAGTCTACCTCCAACTTATTCCATGTATCGACCTCTTTTTGTGCCTATTGATAGAGGTCACCAACTAGGACACTCACCTCTTTAAAGCTTAGTCCTCCTTAGGTATTCATTGTTTCCACGATCCCCTCAAATTGTTTTACCTAATTCTGAAGCACGTCCATCCTTCGAGTGCTCTGGGGATATAACTCCTTCAGCTGGTTTTTGATTGAGCCCCTTATGGTCTTAATAGCCTTTGATTTCTTCTCAACCTCTTCTGGAATTATGTCACATTCTACTCTATTCCCCTTATTCTTCTCTTGGAACTCCTTGAGCTCTACTTCATGAGTGGTGACCATAATGCTCATCACTCTATTTCTATTAGTGTAGTTTTCATAGGTAACCTCAGTGACTTGGGTGGTAGCTTTTACATCAGAGAGGACTTTCTTGTACTAAGAAAAAATATCCACAACCTTCATCTTGTCATCCTTCTCTTTACATGTCGATGCCTCCTCTATAGATTCCAAGGCCAGTAGTCATCTTTCCATTTTGAGGATGAGGGTCAAGTCCTCTAGGAACTCCAGGGTGGATCCATACTTCTACATTGGTGGTGTCATATCTAGATGCTTCAAGAAAATGGCATCTTTGGTCATCTCTACTTTCTTATAAACCTCACACACCCTTGCCTTCTCTTCTTTTAACTCATTCCTTAGTTAAGTTCTGATTAGTTCCTCCTGCTTTAATTCCTTGGTTCTTTCCTTGAGCTCTTCTTCCTTCTTCTCCAGCTCTTCCTCTAGGAACTTCATCCTTTCATTCCTCCCAAAGATCCTGGCTTCTACTTCAACCGAAAATTTGTTTAGCTCATTGCAGATTTGTTCATCTGATAGCACCTAAACTTTTATCAAGATGTTGTCTCCTTTTAACTTTGGTGCCTTCATTATATCCCCTTGGCTTACTTTGAATTCTAGCTCATCGATGTGGGACTCAAATGACCAAGAAATCATTTTCCTTGTCTCGGGGTATGCACCTTCCTCATCAAATGATGCCATAGCTAATATTTTCTCTGTTGATATGGTGATTTGAAAGCATGCACATAAAACCTTGTTCAGATCATCAATGTAGCCCATCCTTTGATCTTATGATGCTTATGTACTTTTTATCCCCATGCATGCGGCCTTAGGAAAGCTTATAGCCAAACTGGGATCTCATCTCATGCTACCATATTCCTGTTCTACACTCTCCTCCTCTACTTCCTTTATCACCATGTCTACGTTGCATTACATCTCTTGCTCTACCAAGTCCTTGATGATGTTTTCTACTTATTTCTCTGTGGCCTCATCTATTTATTCCTTTGTGAGGATTTGGGTCCTTTTTCCTTTTGTAAATTCTTCACTTACCCCTTTTTCCTGAGCATCCTCCTTTTCCTTGTCATTCTCCCTCTTGACAAAGATGTACTCATTTTCTTCTTCCTCTTCTTCCTCCTCCAAGTCATTTACTTCAAATACAGGAGGGCCTTAAACTGCCTCAATTTCATCATCATCATCATCATCATCATCATTATCATCCCTTTTGCCTCTATAGGCCTCCAAGCTCTCTATACCCTCCAATCCATCATCCTTTGTCACCTTCTGCTTCTTCCTAATAGGATATTTTACTTCCTCTTCCTTCTCCTCTTATGACTTCTCCTGAGTGATGGGTTCTTCATGCTTCGGAACTTCTTATTCTGGAGTCTTTTCTTTCACTGGGGATTCTTTCTCTATGTGTAAGTAATAGGCTTAGCTTTTGTCTCCGGCGCGCTCACTGCTTGTATAGTCTGAACACTTGGTGCTTTCTGCACCTCTTCTCTTTCCCTATTCTTTGGCATTAGTTTTCTTCCTTCCAGTGGGTTCTTCAAGGATGGATACATCATTTTCCAAGTATGTTCCCTTTTCAAGTTTCAGCCTTATGCGAAGGTATATCCTTGTTGCATCCCTTCTAACAATTGACAATGTTACAGGATTCATCGATTTGTATCTTGTGGGAGACATATCTCTCCACATATGCACGCTTCTTGGGGTAGAATAACTTCTTGCGTATCTCTCTATGGTCTTCATCCACCTCACTAAGGTCAAAACCTTATTCTCTCGGCATCTTTGAACCTATTCACCCCCCCTTGGAAAATATTGAATGGTGAAGGAGAAGGGAAGCTTGCACTAGGGGCTCATTATTTCATCTGTCAACCTAAATCTACCTATGCAGAAGTGTTGATACACTATGAATTCTTCTTCTCCTTTTACGAGTATGGGTAATTGCTCTGGAATACTCCACTCTACCCCCAATGTGTCCCTCATGCACTTGTACCACTTCTCTAAGCGCACCTTGTGAGTGGCTGCCATGGTCTCACAAGTATATTTCATGAACCTCTTTGTGGGTGAGGGATCCTCTTCTGGGTACTCCCAAACAAACCTTTCCAACCCATCAGAAAATCCTATCTCTGAGAAAACAATTTTGAGGAGGACATTTCCAAATATTATCCTCTCACCTTCTTGCACACTGCTAATGATTTCATCCGTGATGAAAGTCAAACAAGTTGTAGATGGTCCCCTCATATATTTTCTGACATACATTCATTCATGCCTTTTTCACTTACGTTCATCTTTCTTGATCATTGATCTTGGTTACCAAGTGTGCTACCATCCTCATCATGGGGTCTGGAATCTCTTTGATGTCAAAGTATCATGATCCTTTCTTGTATTCATACACGGCTATTGTTTCCTTAATGGCCTCCTTGTCACTTAGGTCATCATCAATGTTATCCCCTCACAGATAAGGCATGTGAACTTGGAAATCAACTGGGGAGTTATGTGCATCTTGCACCCTGCAAAATAAAAATGGTCTTCATGAATGTGTGCCATCAACAACTGATAGAGGTGCTCAGGTTTTCCAAAGTAGGGTAATTTGTAGAGTTTTAGTAACCCTACGTTCTCTAATTTAACTTTTACTTCATCGTTGTATATGGGCATGCCCTTCAGTGTCCTCTTGTTTGTTGGGTGAAACAACTCCAAATCCATTTCTTTCTCTTTCATTTTGGTGCGATGATTATAGTCACTCACAGCCATTTTCCACAAATGAGACTCCCATTATTTTCCTATAAATACCCCATACAGGTATTACATCTCCATGTACCACTCTTCATTTGTGCTTACGACGGAAGTCATTTGCTTCCCCTTTCCCTTTCCCTTCTTCTTTTTAGGTGAGATGGTTGCTTTCTTTGGTGTCATTCTTCTAGTTAGGTTACACTTCAAACGTATTCTCCTTGCTCTGCTCTACCACTTTATCTAACCCCAGGACTTAATCTTGTGAAGAAACCCTCCTAACACCATGTCCTAGCCATCAAACCCTAGCTAGAATAATTCTTCCACAAGATGGAACTTCTCCACAACTTCTTCCACCCATATACTCCCTTCCTACTGGTTTACGGATCTATTCTAGTCACGTTCTTTCATATTCATTAAATTTTTCTTCACACAAATCACTTTTGTATGCCCTAGTTCGCGAGAGCTCTTTTCACTTTGTAAACACAAGGTAAAATAATGAAGTTCCCGACTTCTTATTTATATCTTTTCCTTCTTTCTAGAATTAAATTCTATTTTACCTACCACTGTACTTACCACTAAATGTGGATTTTTCCACCAAGCCAGCCTTATGCGCCCAATCTTACACAAAACATTCTACAACCTTCTAGCATGTAAACAATCCATCCTAACAGAAGACTCTTACACGTGTGTCAACAACACCGAAGGCACTTCTTTCCTAATTTTTTCTCTTCCCTACCTTGTGTTGTTCCTGTGCTTCTTCCTCCTATGTACGTGGTTTCTCTGAAGTCTTCTTCTGACACCAACCTTTTTCATCCACCTCTTCTTCCATGCACTTCCTTCATCCTTGCGTACTTTGTATCCATCAACCAGGCCATTCACTGCAACTTCTACTACAAGTTCAACTTGTATTACGGGCCTATACTTCACATCACTCCACCCCACACTAAAATAGATGCACGGTCCTCTACACATGCACAACCTTCAAAAAGTAATGTGGTTACCAGTGCCCAAGGTGTAAAACAAACAACAGAACAAATGATGAGAAAGGGAAACACAAGAAGGAAATTTCATAAAGGGGAAATTCTAAACTAATTGGAAATACTACCTTATTACAAACACCAAGAAGACTTATTTATAGTAGGGCTTTAGCCTACTCCCATTGAAGTGACCTGGTAACCTCATCCCATCCAGCGCTTATAACTAGAAAGTGCCCAAATCAAGAATGTACGAGATGATGTAAGGTCCCAACCAATGGGATTTCAACTTCCCAAGATGGTACAAATACTTAGAATCATACAGCAACACCAACTACCCAACCTCAAACTTCTTGTTCTTGATATGACGATCATGAAATGCCTTTTTTCTTGTTTCTTCTGTCTTCTGACACCATCTAGCAAGTGATCTCCTTTCATCTAACTGCATCAACTTATCAATTCTTTCTTCCAGAGCTTTCTCATCAGCTAACCCTCCTGTGCGTGCTATACACAACAAAGGTAACATGAATTCCACTAGTAAAATAGCCTCCACACCAAACACCAATTGAAACAGTGTGGCCTTGTTCAACCTTTTGTAGGTTTTCTTGTATGCCCATAGAACGACTGATACCTTATCATCCCAATCTTGTCTTCCAACATCACATATCTTAGTTAACGTGTGACTTAGTATTTTGTTAAATTCCTCAACAGTTCCATTTGCTTGAGGGTGATATGGGGTAGTCTTATGATGGGCCACCATAAATTTTTCCAACAAAATTTTGATTGTTTCATTAAGAAAGTGTGTACCCCTATCACTTGTTAAACTTAAAGGGAAACCATACCTGTTGATTATGTTTTCCCATAAGAATCTAGTAGTTGTCACCATGGTCAATCCTTTCTAGGCACTACCTCTACCCACCATGTCAAGTAATTAGTGCAAGTGATGATATACCGTGAACCAATCCTTCGCGTGGCTAGTGCAATTGGTCCTACAAAGTCAATTTCCCATTTCTCAAATGGTTCAACACTGGCTATTGGTCACAAAGGCATTTCATCTCTCTTTCCAGGTTTCCCAAGGTGTTGGAAATGGTCACAGGCCTTGAAAAACTCAATACAATCTTTGTAGATGGTTTCCCACCAAATCCCTACTAATAAAATATTTCATGTAGTAGCATTTTATGCATATTGACCTCCTACAATCCCACCATGCACTTCTTCCATAATAGCTATGTGTTAATGTTCCAATATGCATCGACACATAACCTCATCATGACCTAAATTATATAGGTCTCCACTAATAAGCATGTAGAGTGTAACGTGTATTGCTAACTACTTTCTTTCTAGGGCCTTCATCCCTTCCAGTGCCACACTTGTTTTTAAGAACATTGTGATTTCTTCCAAGTCTGAGGGCGCATGCCGCAACCTAAATAGTTGTGCATCTAGCATGGTATCCTCAATGTTTTGCACGTCCTCTCCTGAGTCAATCCTTGATAAATGGTCAGGCCCTGAATTGCTCTTTCCTAGCTTCACCACTACTGTGAACTCAAATTCTTGAAATAGAAGGACCCAACGACATATGCGCCCTTGCAGAACAGGTTTTTTGACCAAGTACCTCAATGTCATGTGGTCCATGTAGAATATAAATGGTGTTGCCAACAGATACTGCCTAAACTTATGCAGCGCGTAGATCATAGACAATGCTTCACGCTCAGTAGTTGTGTAATTTTTCTCCACTGGTGTCAACTTTCTACTTGCAAAGCACAAGGGATGATCAACAATTCCCTCCCTAGGTTGTGCTAGTACTGACTCCCATAGTTGTTCCTGAGGCATCAACATGCACATGGAAAGGCTTATCCCAAGAAGGAAAACATAGTATGGGTGTCATGACAAGCCTATCCTTCAAGGTGTCAAATGCCTTTTGTTGTGCCTCTCCCCAAAGAAAGGTACTCTTGTGTTTCAACAACTCCTCTAAGGGCGTGGTGATCTTGGCATATCCCTTGATGAACTTCCTGTAATACCCCATATGCCCAAGGAATCCATGCACTGTGCTTTGACTAGTAGGCTCCCCTAATCCTACAATAACTGCAACTTTAGCGAGATCTACTAGCAAACCTTCTTTGCATATAATGTGTCCTAACAGGGTTCCAAATGGAGTAGCAAAGACACATTTCTTAATGTTGAGGGATATCCTCAATTGCCGACATCTCTCAAACATCAGCCTTAAGTTGTCACAATGGTCTTTCACCAATCCATACATAGTCCAGTCATCCAGGTAAACTTGAAGAAACTTATGGATGAAGTCTTGAAATGCTTGTACCACAATGCGCGAGAACACAACAGGTGCATTTTTTAATCCAAAAGGCATAACCATGTAGGAAAAACTTCCCCATTCAGTGGTGAAAGTTGTCTTTCTCTGGTCTTCCTTTGCAATCCTGACTTGGTGGTACCCTGAGAACCCATCCGTGAAAGAGTAGACTTCACGCCCAGCCACTCCCTCTAAGATTTCTTCAGTAAACGGGGTTGGGAAGGGATCAATGACACATACTGCATTCAGGTCTTTGTAGTCAACACAGATCCTGATCCTCCCATCCTTCTTGATGTTGATGACCATTGGGCTTATCCATTCTGACTCTTCAATAACCTCAATGATGCCTGACGCTATCATTTTTTCTATCTCCTCCTTGACCTATACGTGTAAATTTGGGTTCATCTGATATGGCCTCTTTCGGATTGGGCACGCACCTTTCTTCAACTTGATCTTCATCTCCCCCAAGGAATGGTGAATGCCTTTGAGTTCATGATACCCATGAGGGAATAAATCCTGGAACTCGTACAACAATCAATGATCTTTGAGACCTCCTTCTTTGACCAATAGTCTCCAATGAGAGCTTCCTTGGGTTCTGCTTCTGACCCAATGTTAACCTTCTTCATTTTTAGGGGCTCATGGTAGGCATGTGTCCTTTCATCAGTGCTATCTATAACATCATGCGTACCTTCAGAGTGGTTAACATCTAGACTTTCCATTTCCTCCCCATCTATGACATAAACCATCTTTCCTTTTTCCTTCTCTATGCATGCGCGCTCAAATTGCATCTCCTCTAACTCATCCTCATTAAAATGTGACTCTAAACTGGGCTGACCTAGCAAATCTAGTAGCCTATTTTCTACCATGGCACTATCCCCCATCGTAAGGTGCTTGATCACTTATAATGCCTTATCCACTGATGGCTTTGTGCTCTAATATTCAAAAGCTTGGATGAGATCAGTTTTCAACTCCTGCCAATTTCCCATCTGTCAGCGTGTTTTTGAGTGGATATACCATGCACACACACAACCTTGTAGTGTGGAATATAACTTATGCACCCATAATGATGGTGGTAAGGCCTCTGCACCTCCTATCCAGGCCTTCTCACATGCTTGGATATGAAATGAAGCGGTCTCTTTACCATGGTAGTCTTGTATGACCATGGGCATGTTGCTTCTAGAGAATCTGATAGAGAAGGCAATCCTAACTTCATGCCATTCTAAGAGACTCTTACGGTGTGTAGCCCACCACCATGTTGCAGTCTTGAGTAGGACATAGTTCAACATCCCCCTTCTTTCATCCTCACTCCTCCATTGAGCTTCCATGTCCCATAAGAAAATTTCAGGGTATGCCCCTCTAGAGTAACTTGGAAACTTCTTTCCTCCTAGGTGCTTGAATGAGTGCCTTGGTCACTCTTGTTACAGACCCCCTCAATTATCACCCAATTAACTCATAAGTCCCGTGCACCCAATTATCACATGTCATGCTTGTTGTATCACTCACAGACTGAGCATCTTCAAATTAGATAACTCCTTCTATAGGGTGAATTATCTCTAGGTCTCTGATGGAGCACACATAAATTCTATCAAGGACCTCTTCTCCCAAAGGCTCAGTTTAAGGTGCCAACTTCCCATCTGTCAAAGGGATGATGACCCATTCTTCCTTGTTCTCGAAACTGATATATCCTTTGTTAAACCTTAGGTCATCATTGTTCTTATAGCACCATGGGTGCCCAAGCAATGCTAGAAAATTGTCTGCCTCGGCTAAACCAAGAATTTGAAGTCCCCAGTAAACTTGGCCTCCTGAATGGTGATCACTACATCCTTCAATACTCCAATGGGCATTGCCTTAGTTTTGTTTACCATATACAACACATTCAAATATGGTTGTAATATGGGCCTTCCCATTTGATGTCAGGAATCTAATGTAAGGACATTGACTTCTACTCCCATTTCAATCAATATGTTGCTCAGTAGCCAACCATCCACAACTACATTCAGTTTGATCTCTTTGTCATAGTCAAGGCTATGGGGAGGGAGGTTTGCATGCAACACATTCCTTTCACACTCTACTCCGGCATGTGGTACCTTCTCCTGTAGCCATTCTCCTAGCAAGGGAATAATATTCTCTTGCCTTAACATTTTACACACTTCCTTGACCTCATCCAGGTCCTTCTGCGGAGCCTCAACATTCCTCCTTTGCTCTTGCTACCTGGACTGCTCCTTTAGACACTAGATTTCTCCCTGTAAACTCCAAATGACATCCATTGTCTCTTGATATACTTCCTTCTGATGGGTAGGGTCTGGATACTTCCCATGCACCACTTCTTCTCTTGAGACTAGATTCCTTTTCCTTGGTACCTCCTTGGCACGCACAACCTCTGCTCATGTTGTCACCACAAACAGGTTCTAACCTGACTCACATACCACTCTATGCATCCACTATGTGTTAACCTCTTTTATACTCACCATCCCAGCACCCTTGTCCTTCTAATGTTTTTGGCTCATGTGCTCAAACAACTTAGGGCACTCCTCATACTTATGCTTCTTCCTACACCATGAGCACTGCAATAAATCTAAACACTCATTTTTATAATGTTATGGAGATCCATAATTATAACATGTTCCTCATGGGAACTCACTTCATCCTCCATCACAGTTACTGTGACCATGAATTCCTCCATGAAAACCTCTTCCACGTGCCCCTCCATCTGCGCACCCTTCATAACAACGGTCATCATCCTTTGAACTGCTTGCAAGGCTAGTCTGGCACACACCCAGATCAATAGCATCATGAATTTGAACAATCATTTTGTAATCCTTGGTATCATGGGTCATAGAGGTGTAGATCTTGCAATAGCAAGAAAAATTCTTATGGATTGTGCACTGCAACAAGGGACATCTACTCACATCATGGTCCTCATGACAAATTTCACAATCTACTGCTATGGCGCGTACTAAATTTTGGGGGAAACTATAATTTTCATGTGCCTCCACTTAACAATCTGTACACCAAATCCCACTAAGAACCTCATGAGTTGAGTTTAAAGATATATTTTCCAACTGCTTGGCCATTATAGCAATTTGAGCCTCTAGAAAAGGACTAATGCCAGTGTCAATGCTTCCAATAGCTTTGGTATGCAGGGCAGCTTCCAATGCCTTGCACAGGTCTATGAAAGTCTTGTGTGACAATGCCCTCCTAAATGGAGTGATCAACCCTCCAAAAAACCATTGAGCATGTTGTGAAGGGTGAATGTCATATGACAGTTTTGACAGGAGAGTTTTAAACCATGCATCATACTCCCACACACTCTCTGTCATCCCCTACTAGATCTCCTTCAGAGCACTGATGTTCTTCTACTTGAACTCTAGTATATGGAATTCTGCTAGGAAGGCATTCTTCAATGCGGTGTAGTCTACCACCATCTGATGGGGGTCGTACTTCCTATACCAGCTATACGTGTTCCCTTGGAATATTTTTGCAAATTGACTTTCCTTCTACTCTAGAGTAGTGATCCCCTTCACGTGCCATAGCAACTCACATTTGTGCACATGCTCTACATCATCTTCAATACCCCTATAGTCTGGTAGGTGTAAAGACATCTCAAAAAACACTTGGGGAGGTGGTTAGGGTCCTTGTCCTCCCAATCCAGAGCCTTGGTTCCCTCCAATGTTTCCTCCTCCACCAGATCCACTAGGTTTTGTTCCTCGAGATCCACCAGTTCCACCTCCAGATCCACCCATACCCAGAAATGGCCTTTAAGTGGTCAGACCTAGTGTCCCCAATGTTCCACTGAACTCCATACCAACGGTCTGCGATATTGCTCCACTGCCAGAAGTGTATCCCACACCACTCCCAAATGCATTGCCCAAACCTTGCGTACTTGCACTTTGCCCAAAAATTCCTCCAAACACCAGAATGGTATGTGCAGCCATGGATGTTCCAAATGAAAAATTATATCTCCTGGGCACCGATCGGTCACTCCCACCAATACCAACTGGGTTATCAATACTTCTCCCTTGATTTGGAAAACCAAGCACCAGGGGTTGGTCATCAGGTGGGTTCAAATGCGCACCAACGGATCTTCTTTCTCCATGTGATGAACTCTCATCAGAAGCTGAAGGGGCCTCTCTCCTATGCTTGACAAGATGGGGTAGCACAGATTTCTCAACCTCCACATCCTCCACGTGAATTTCAACACCCTCTTGTAATGACTTCCTCCATAGATCCATAATGCTTGCAACCTCATGTTGTCTAGTCATCTCCCTTTTATGAGCTTTGCTATACTTGATTCGTCTCTCCTCCCTTTCCTTTTCAGCCATAATTCTGTGCCATCTTCCTCCACCCTAGCTTCCTCTCCCAGCACTCAGAGAAGCTTTATCCGGCCATGGGAAATGCTTCTAAACTCAAAGTAATGACCAAGATCTTCATAGCCAGAGGAATAGCACTAAAAAATGATCCTCTAGGCTCCCTCAGAAACTCAAACTCAGCAACTTCTAGGAAAGAATACGTCAAAATGGCATATTCTAAAGTGTAACTAGACAGCACTCCCTTCCACCAGTGATCAACAACACACATCTAAGTCAGATCTACATCTTGCAATCTTTTATAGTCATCTTGGGTCCACATGCATGATCTATAGTACCAGCTTGATCTAGATGCATATGCTGAAATCCATTCATACAACTCTACTAGGAAGTAGCAAAATAATGTCTCATACAACTCATGGTATAGGTTCTCTTCTACCCATCTACATGCATCAAACTCAGGTCCAGTGCTGAATCTTTGAGAAAACTCATCCTCCATGCTCTTGAACCATGTTTCAACACTTTCTAAGGTCAGGCACTCTGTCATCACACATCACAGGGACAAAGATGCATTCCATTTCTCACAACAACTTCAAAAAGAGGTCCCGGTAATGGAACCAAGATGTAGTCATTTTTATTCCCTTTCAAAGAACAAGGAAATCCCATGCATGCCAGCCTATCACCCAGTGGGTACTGGGTGCACGCGGGTGCGAGCCCCTCCTTTATGTGATTTATGTGATAATGCATTATTTATGACAGAAAATTAAGTGAAGAGAATGGAAATGAACCATACATCCATCTTAGAGCTCAGAACGGGATTCTTAGACCAATGTATTCATTCAGATAAGAAAAGCATTATAGAACATAGATCTGAATCACAACAAAAAGAAATACATAGGGGTTTACACCCACTCATATGAAATATAGATATATAAAACCGATCCATATAGATATAAGTAAAAATAGAACCACATATATTCATATTAAACATGTTTGGTAATCACATTACATTCATTGAGGTTATCACATATCCATATCATAGTGCAGACAAAATTCATGCATCAGAACTAGACTTAACCCCCTCATAAGACAAAGAAAAATATTCAGACCCATCCCCTTGATACCTCATACTCCTACATATCCTCTAAACCCAACCCATAGAACTCTTGCAGTATTTATGCATAGCTTTGCTTCTCTTCAACTCTGAATGTGTCTTTGTGTCTCTTTCCTCTACTAGGTGCTTGTATATATAGCCTCAGAAAGCACTGCCATGCCTTTCTAAAGTTGTAGATCAGTTGCCAAGTGTCCAAGTGGTCCTCCATGGGAGCATGCTCCTTCAGACTCGAGCTCTCCATTATTTTCCATGATGAACTTATGGAATCTTCTATCACAAGGTATATTCCTTTCATGGGCACCAAGTTGTCCAGGTTGAGCACCTTATCCACTCCGCATGCATAGTCAGGTCATGCTTTCCTCATGTTCTACCCGATATGCCAAATATGGATAAGTCCCAAAACCTTTTCTTTGCCTTGCACACACCCACTGGTTCTACTAAACCCTCCTAAAACCCTATCTTGTGTGCTTTCACCTTGTGCACCTTTCTTCAAATAGGCCTTGCACGCCCACGCGCCTTCTTGTACTTAGCCAATATTTTAGGGGTGGTGGTAGTGGGACTATAGGATTTGGTTGTGGAATATGTAGCAACATAAGTGGTTGATGAGGCAGCAGCTGAAGAAGAAGAGGTAGTAGTGGTAGGTGGGGTATCAGCTGAAGAAGAAGTGGTAGTGGTGGTATCTACCTTAACTGGTATAAGGAAATCATTAGTTCGGTAGAGCATGTTGTAGGTTTTGAACTATGAGGGATCTACCTGAATGGTGTAGTTGTGCCCTTCATGTTCAAATTTTAAATAACAATGTAAGGTAGAAGGGAAACAACCCATGGTGTTGATCCATGGTTATCTAAGTAACATATTATATTGAAACTCCCCCTCTAAGACATACAATAATTTAGGAATAGTACATGGGCCCACTAGAGTGAGTAGAAGAATGCTACCAAGGGTGTAATTCATAGTGTCATTAAATGAATGTAGCATAACTTAGTTATTATGCATGTAATTGGTAGGTATGCACATTTTTTTATATGCATGAGAGGAAATGATGTTGATACTGGCACCTCCATTGATCATAACGTGTAGAACACATTTATTATCAATGTAGACAAAAATGAATAAGGTGGGGTCAGGATCATCGAATTAGAGAGAGACAATCTCTTTGCTAGATAAAATTATAGCAGAGAATTGGTTAATGGTAGTGGGGGTAGAAGATGGAGGCAAAGTTGTGAGAGTGGAAACATGATGAGGAGTGATAATGGAAAAAATAGGTGTGGGGTCGTTCGGTAAAACATCAATAGATTGTAGCACCTTGATGAGGGATTGGAGATGAGACCCAAAGGTTTAGACGAGGTCATACAAATAAATTTTGACAGGTGATTAGTGTAGTTATTTGATCATGGTATGATGTGTGTCTCCATCAAAAATGGGATATGTCAGCCCACAGAAGGTGATTTTGGGTGCAGATGAAGATAGAATGTTGGGTAAAGGTGTAGTTGATGGTTTTTCTATCTTCTCTTTTCATTTTTTCATTTATGTGTGAGTGATAACTTGAACCATGTTAATCTGAGGAAGAGAGGGAGATGAATCATGAAAGGTATAATAGAAAGAAGGACAAAACCCAGTGCGAGATAAGAACCTTGTGAAATAAGTATGGTGCACTAGCATTTCTTAGGGGGTTTGGTGAGTTCTCTAATCTAGACCATATTGATCTCAAAGGTTAGAGGAGAAAAAGCAGGCTACAGAGGTGGAGGTGAAGGTCTCTGGAAAGAAATGGGGTGAGGATGCATGGTGACAAGCGAGGGTGGAACGGGAGCTTCATCAAAAAGGTTTTCTTCTTCCAAGAGCTCTTTGGGAGAACATAATTAAACAAGAATATTCTTAAAGGCCTTACAATTTTCAATATCATTCCCTGACACACGATGATAGGCACAAATCTTGGTATCGTCAAACCCTTCTAGTTTAGGCTAATGTGGGTTATAAGGCTTAAGAGGGTGAATGTGATGATGGAGGTTTCTAAAAGGTTAGTAAGGATGGTAGCATTAAACCTTGCTAAGGGATCATAATGATAAGTGAGAGTGGGTTTGGATGGAGGTTTGGGTGACTTACGTGGAAGGGGTACTGCTGGAAGTGGAGTTGATTTGGATGTAGGTTTGGATGACATCTATGGAAGATAATTTGCTGAAGGTAGAGTTGGAGGTTGAGCAGGTTTAACTACCCTTTTGGTAGGTAGTGGGGTTTTGGACTTGGTTTTTACCTTCTTGGGTAAAGGTGTTGAGGGAGTGCGTGAGGTAGAAGGGAATGCAAAAGATGGAAGGGGATGGGTCAACCATGGTGAGAGTGGAGGTGCGGTGAAGGTATTTGTAGGAGGTAATACATGAAGTGGAGGTTGAATAGAGGGTAAAGGTGTGAGTAATGATGAGGACATGGGAAGTGGAGAAATTATGGGAGATGGGAAATGCATAGGTAATGTAGAACGCTTTGGTGGGATGGAAGATTGCAGCAAGGATGTAAGCTATTTTGTTTTAATTTTACCTAGAGAAGGAGGATGCTTGACCAGAGTTGATGGATGAGGACCTAAGATGGATGGAAGTGGTGAAGGTAAGAGAGGAGGAGTGGGAGAAACTGGGGTGTGAGGTCTAATAGGTTGGGTCTTCCTCTTAGGTGGGGAGATAGTCCTGGTGATAGTTTGCGATGATGTGGTTAAATCAATCTCAATGAGAGGATGGGCTAAACTTAGTGTCGGCACGACCATTAATATAGCAGTAGGTGTGGGTGTAGATACAGGTATAGGTGTAGATAGAGTTTTAGGTGTAGGTGGTTGTTGGGGTAATGGTAAAGGTTTACATGTAGGTGAAGATGATGCAGAAGAGGTTAATATAACTAGATCAGGTGTGATGGATTTAATGGTCTTGAACACTTTAGGATAAATCAGTGAAGTTTCCATGGGATACATTTGCATTTGAGTTGAGACAGGAATTCGCAAGCGTCTCCAAATCATGTAATAATCAACATAATCCAAGCAGTCACCCAATCATGAGAATGACATAAAAGTGGAGGGGGATGATGTTGATTTGGTATCTATCCCTGTAAATAAATATAACGTCTGTGAGATAGGGAAATGGTTGGCTTTAGACTCTTGTGGGTAGAAGAGAGGATAGACAGATTGACACGGATCTTTAAAAGTTAGTGGGGAATTTTCACCAACAAGAAGAGATGGCACTAGAAGGTCCTATGTGGGTAGAGGAGTAGGCAGGGTTAATTGTATAGGCTCTTCCTTTGGTAAAGAAGAGAGAAATTTGGGCTCTTCTATGGGTAAAAGAATGGGTAATGCGGGTTGCTCAACAGGTGGAGAGATGAGTGGGGTAGATGCATCCAAAGATAAGGGGTACTTATCCATGGGTAGATAAGAACGTAAGGTGGACTCCTCTATGAGTAGAGAGGTAGATGAAATAGGTTCCTCTATGGGTGGAGGAAATCATGTGCAAGAATTTCCTGAATAGATGGGATGGGAGGAAATTGAGTAGAAGGAGCCAATATGATATCAAAAATGGCATGAACCTCTCGAACATTGGTATCATTAGTTGAGGTTTCGCCGGCTTGGTTAGATGAAGGGGTGTGATTTGGAAACAACTTATTAAAGATCTGGAGGTTTTGGTTAGCCAGTGCATTTTGATTATCCAAGACAAGATCTCCATTATCTAACATTTCTTGGACAATGTTTTTGAAAGTTATACAATTACTGTCACTATGACCTCTAACACAATGATAATTGCAGTAATCATTCTCATTGTATCATGTAGGCACAGGATGGGAAGGGTCAAAACCATTGTGTGCTTTGACGGGTGGAAAAGTGATTGCTTTAGCTTTTAGAAGCTTTTCCAAAACTAAGGAGTAAGGTTCTCCAATGGGAGTATGTTTTTGTTGTTCCTGCTTGAACTGGAAAGTCATAACAGGAGAAATATTAGAAGAAGGTTTTGATTGGTGAGATGGATGAGAAGGGTCGGCTTTTAAAACCACTATGTTGGCAAATCTTTTCTCTTTAGAATAGTTATTTTGTGGTTTAGAAGAAGAAGAGGCGTCAATGGATTTAAACGAAGCACTTTTATTGCACAATTGTAGCTTCTTCTCTTTGATAGCATAGATTTCAAGTTTATGGGCCCTGATGAATGCCTCATCGAATGTTCAAAAGGTGTGAACTTTGAGAGTTGGAGAGATATGTCTAGAACAAGCTCTCATAAACAAATCTATCAATTCAGTTTGAGGTAGTTGGAGAGTGAGTTGATTAATAAGGTTCCACCAACATGCAACAAAATCTGTGATAGACTCATCCTCATATTGGCATAATGAATATAAGTCGGTCATGGTAACCTCCTTAACAATGTTAATGGAGAAATCATCAAGAAATTCTTGGGCTAATTGATTGAACGAGAAGATAGAATGCCTAGGTAAAGCACTATATTAGTCTAAGGTCGGTCTTGTTAAGGACATTGGGAAATTTCGAAGAAGCAAGGCATCATCATGGGTAATCAGATAACATACATGTTTAAAAGATCACAAATTTTGTTTCGGATCTTCCTTGCTATTAAATCAGTTAAATTTTGGAATTTCCCAATGTGCGGGGTATGGATGGATTGGAATGTAAGGGTGAATAGGCTCATTACAAATCTCTTCGTAAGTCAGAGAATCACGGGATCCCAAAACAAATGCTTCTAGGGTCTGCATCTTGTCCATCATCATCTTGATCAAATCATTATTTAGATTGGATTGAGGTGCACCTGCAACGGTATAAGGAGATGGATATGATGAGTAGGACATAGAAGGGACACTTGTATATGGAGGTGTGCCAAGTAAGCAAATTGAGAAGGGGGAATATAAGTTGTGGCAGATGATGATGGCATATACCCTGAGTGGGAAGTGTAGGTGACAAGTGGTGGTTGAGACAAGGTATAGGTGGGAGGAATGTGTGTAGAAACCCTCATGGAAATAGGTGGCATAGTAACAGGTATAGACATGACCAAACTCTGGAAAGGGGTCAACGTAACTAGAGGTTGCAAGGTAATAGGAACTGATTAGGTGGAAATCCCTACACTATGGACCATAGATGATGGCGAGGTGAATGTTGAAGATGTGATAGTTGTTGTAGGTGAGGAAGATATAAAATATGTGGGAGTGAATATGAGAAACGATTGGTGGTAAGGTGGAAGTATGTACCACTACACTAGTGGTAACTAATACGTAAGTGGGGGCCTAAGTAGGAGGAATGGATACAGGAATACTGTAGATAAGTTGTCCTGACAAATCGGTGGAAGATGAGAGAAAAAGATAATGTTGTAAGGATGTGGAATTGTGATCAAGGAGTTTTGCAAACTCCTCATCACCTGCATGTATAGTAATAGGTGAGGTGGGGTCTATGGGTGAAGAAATAAAATGTGGTGAAGGACTAGGTGGTAGTGGTTGGTGGCTAGTGTAAAAAACTAGAGCATTGGCTTGTCTACGAGTCAAAACCATGTGAGTGGCGATAGAATAGGAAATCTAATTTCTGCAGATGGTACAGAAACACAAAAAATGATAGCAGAATAAATTTCTAAAGTGGAATTTAGTCATTGTTTTGATAAAAAAATAAAAACATAGAGCCTAACGTTGGTTGGCTAACTGATTCCAGTAGATAGGGGTAATCAATGTTGGCCACTGAAGTGATATCTGTTATTGTGAATAAATGGTAGATTTAAAAAGATAGAAATGAAGGGTGAAAATCAAGTGAACTTGGACTTGGAAGATGATATCAGAGACTCATAAATGTGATGGAGTGACAGAATAAGTCACAGAATATGTTTTTTTAATTGAACATTGTTTTGGTAGAAATAACCAAAACAGAAGGGAACTAACGTCGGTTAGTAAACTAATGCTGGTATGAAGAGATAGCCGATGTTGGTCGTTGGACCCATACCAGTTACTGTGAAATATGAGAGGAGATGAAATTTTGAATTTTTGGTAATTAAGTCAAATGAAAATACCAAACGAACAACTGAGTATGGCAGTGATGAGTCCTAACACACCTAGAATAAACCAGGATACACCAGTTGTGATTTTGGGGCATGAAGGATAAGAAAAACAAGAAGATACAGCCTCACACCTCAACACACAATTAGTCAAATGATAAAAAAAACACGCAATCCTATGTTATAGATTTTATGTTGTGTGGTTGTATGCCATTTAGAACTAACTATAAGTAGAATAGATTTTTTGGTCAACGAGGGTACCCTAGAAGGAACCAAATGTCTATGGATGGTTTTAGGTAAATTTTTGCTTGGTGTCCCCAATATATACTTCACAGTACATGAGGCCCTACTCTGATATGATGATTAGCTAGAACACCGATTGAATCCACCATTAATCCAATTATTAGTCGTTAACGGTAATTTTTTGGGAAGGAAGATGTTTAAAAAGTGTGTAATGTTTTCAAGTGATTCAGTTTGGGGTGTGTGTGTAAGAAGTGAGCTATGCTTAATTCCCACAAACCATCAACTAGTCATGACCTCCAATATGTAGGTTGTAAATAAATTTAAGTAAGCTAAATGCAACATACATAAGGATGAAATGCAGATAATTTTAAGCCCAAATTGAAAATGAAATATGATGAGAGAAATAATGAATAGGAAAAGAGTATGTCTTTCACTAATGCAATACAAAATAAAAATAAGTGATCTTTTTAGCCCAAAATATGAATTTCACTTAGATAAGTAAAATAATAATAATGTTCCTCGGAAGAAATTTTAATATGAACTCTTTCAAAAGGAAATAGACACACAAATATTCCCTAAGAATGAACAATGAAAAATAACCCAATGATACGGTCCCACCAGGTGCGCCAAAATTTTTAACCTCAAAGTAATGCGATAAAAAAAATAAGTAGTTAACAGGTGTATGAAGAATACTTGTGTTGTTAACATGGTAAAAGGCATTGCACGTGTTGTAGATGTTGAATCAGACTGGTTGTAGAGAGTGACCCTTTGGCTAGGAGAAATGACCTATATAAGAAACAAAACAAGACCACCAAATAGTATTAAATAGCAAGATTAAGAGGATTTCCTAGCAAGGCTAGATCCGGGAAGCATGACACTTCCTTGAATGATTTTCAATCCTCTATTTAATACAACTCAATGTAAGAAATAACAATTCCTATTATAGTTGATAATATTTAGGTATCTCCTATTAACATACAACAAGTGAATTTAACTCAACAAAAAATGGCTAGAATTAAATCTAGATGATTAATGGGTTGGTTTGGGTCTGTAGGTATAATAGAGGGTGTAGGTGAGGTTCGGGTGAAATTAGGCAAGGTTTTGGGTTGTTTTGGGAAGTTGTTAACTCATTGTTATAGGCAAAATTGTCAGTCTCAAAGACCAATATCGGTTGGTTGACCGATGTCAGTAAAGGAGATAGATCGACACCGGTTAGCTAATCGGTGTCGGTAGGGGAAATTTGGTTAAAATATTAAAAATGGGAGTTTGGGCCTCTCTGTGATTGCACAGAGATCTGAGTAGGTTTGGGGAATGATGGAAAGGTGTTAATTAAGACTTAGTAAGGTACATAGGGTGATGGGATAGGGGAAATGGATTTGGTTGGTAAAAAAGATGATAAATGGGTAGAAGGTGTAATGAGATAGAGAGAAATTTAAAAAAATAAGTAAATGAAATGATTAAGATCAAACACATAAGATTAACAAGTAAGAATTATTTACTTATGAGATAAAATTTATAGATGTAAATGTGGTAGGAATGGTTGATCATTTAGAGGAGAAGCGGCTATTATCCAGTGCAATGGTATCAGTGTCTGCGTGCTCTATCGTGTCAATCTAGAGTTATGGAAGCAATGATCGATTGCTTGTGGAAGTGTGATGTACTCTGGTTTGTCATTGGGAATCCTTATTGCTAGAGACTCGAACAACAAAGTTGTGTGTGAGAATGAATTTGGTTCAACACATGTAAAGAGTTAGAAAAACTTATTTAAGGGTAACTGATGGTGGTTAGGGAACTAGCTCAACTGAGGGAAAACCAGCATTGGTTAGGGAGAATTAGTCCAAGTTACCAACAATATCCTAATCTTTATTATTTTTGGTGTGATCTTGATTGCTAATTCGGGTCTCAAGTGATGGTTGGCGCTTAGATAAGTGGGGGTGTTGTTGGAGAATGAATAGGACTTTAATTTTAGGGTTTGAAAGAGTCCCAGTTGGTTAAGATAAGTAGAGACTCAGTCTTAGTTAATCAATATGCTAGGAATAAGTCCATGGTGAGGTGTCTAGGTGATATGGCTAGGTGAGGTGTAAATTAACTTCATTAAAATAATTAAATTAATTAATAATGTGAGGATGAGTATTTATTCAATTATAGCTGATTAAACTAATATCCAGGTGTGAAAGGGAGTATGGCTAGGTAAATGCATTGTGTTGATTAATTAAAGGGGGCCAAGGGGAGTGTGATCCGAATTTGGTGTCTACAATTTTAGATAAATTAGAAATGAACCTCCTAATGAAATTTATTTGATGAAAGAAATACTAAATTCCTTTTTTAATTTTTGGGATATGGACCTTACCAATTACTTCCACCCTTTAAAAATCAGTCATGGCCCCTTCTTTTGATACAATGTGCCCCAAAAACTTTTCCTTTTGAACCCCAAAATGTCACTTTTTAGGATTCAATGAGATGTCATATTCTCTACACCTGATCAACATCTTTTCAACATGGCTCAAATGATCACTTCTTTGTTTAGATAACATTGTCACATCATCCTGATAAAGCGTAATAAAATCATTTATGTAGCTTGAGAATGCAACATCAATTGCTCTTTGTAATGTATCCCCAGCATTCATCAAATCGAAAGGCATTCTCACATACACATAGGTACCCCGTGGGGTGGTAAAGGAATTTGAAATTATCTTTGATTGTTTCACAACTACCTAGTTATACCCTAAGAATCCATCTAATATAGAAAGCAATTTTGTTCCAGTGACCAATTATAGCATGTTATCCATATTTGGCAATGGATAGTTGTCTTTAATTGAGGCTTTAATCAAATTTATGAAATCTACACACAACCTTATATCTCCATTTTTATTTCTTACTGACACTAAATTTTCCACCCGTGAAGAATATCTTGTAAGTTGTATTATTCCTCCATCCCTTAACTTTTTTAATTCTTCCTACATCTTGAGGGAGAGAATTGGATTGATTGGCCTCTATTTTTACCTAAATGGTTTAACATTAGGTTATAAAGGTATTTCATGTTGAAATAAATATTCCCTATATGCTTTCAATTTTGAGTAAGACCATGCTAAGTAGTCTTGATATTTCATCAACAATTCAACATAAGAATTCTTTTCCTCTTTACTTAAATTACTTCCTATCCAAAATTTTCTAGGTTTTTCTTTAGTTCCCAAGTTGAATTCATCAACATCCCTTAAAGCAGAGATGTGTCTATGAACCACCCTATCAGTATTATTGAAATTAGACTCTAAAGCCACTAACCCTCTGGGAATTGTGTTGGTTTTTAATTGAATTATATCCTTATCAAACATGTTTTCCTTTCCATCACATATTTCTAGCATTGTCTTCCAATCCATGCACTGATAGGTGAATTCTCCTTCATTATAAAAAAACCTTTGAACCTGGGCATCATCATCAAATGCTTGCCAATGTTTCACATTATCAGGAATAGATGGTCTTAACAACACTTCAATATCATAATCATAATAAGGAGAAACAATGTGATTTTCAAACCTAGATCCAAGCACTACCAATCTATCTGCTGCACCATTTTGAGTTCTGTCGTGATACAAAATGTTAAAGGAATCAAACATCTCAATAAAATCACATATTGCATGTTTATATTGTTTCATTCTTTGGTTTTTTATGGCATATAGTTTCTTTACTTGTTTCACTACAAGCTCTTAATTTTCTTTAATAATTATAGATTTTATACCATACTTCTAGGAAATCCTCAAACCCAAGAGTAATGCCTCATACTCGGAAATGTTGTTTGTGCATTAAAATTTTAATTTGAAGGAGAAATTAAAAGTTTCTTTGCTTGCAGATATAAGTACAACACCAACCCCATTTCCCATATTAGATAAATATCCATCAAACATCAAGGTCCAAGGGACACCAAATTGTTCCAGGCATTTACTCTTATCAATACTATGTTCTTCAAAATCTACATACCCAACAAAACTATTAACATCGACATTTGTATATAGAACTTCATAAGTAACATTATTAGCATCTTCAATTAGGTGAAACATATTTTTCTCCCCATAAAAATTGACAAGGTTCCCTTTTACTTGTATGGTGGCATATCATATATCCATTTGCACACTTCCACCAAAATTGGTAACCCACTTCCTTGACAACAACATACCCCATTTAGAAGGGTAGTCCATAATGACTACATTCATGGTTAAATTCTTACGAGGATAAGTTGATAATTGCACTACTAAACCCTAAACATACCCAATGACTAGTACTTCTCTTGATTCCATGGAAATACACTTTCCAAAGGATGTTGTTACTCTGATATCCAACTCATTCATAACGTCAAGGGGAATCACATTACATGAAGCTCCTAAATAAAACATGTAATCATGATCAATCCTGTCGTTAATAATCAAAGTAGTATAGAAGGGATCAACATCAAGTTAGGAATCAACAAGGGAAGTTCCTAGATGTACTTAAGGGGATTCCCCCAACTTTTCCAATGCCTTTGGTACTTCCAATTCTTCAATAACAGGGGGAATATCAATATTGTTAACATATTTTCCCGGGGTCACTGCCTCCTCCTTAAGTCCCAAGTAATTAAATTCTCTTCTTATGTGCTCAGAGATCCTATGCAACTCAAAGATGGGTATAGTGAACTTTATCTAGCTCAAAATTGAGCCATATCATAGGGGGTGTACTTGGGTAATATTATACTAAGAGGTAGGGTAATTTCCTTTTCTTTTGGTATGAGGTTATTCATGGCTTGGGTAGGGTTCCTAGGTTTATTAGCATTAGCTATAATTTTGGTTAGCACATCTTTCTTGGGGGGATCCTTTGGGATATTAGTAAGGAGGGAATTATTTGGTTTGGGTTGTGGCCCTCCCATTTTAATAGTCTTGTTTCTTAGACTGTATTATTTCTCCTAGGCCACCACTACATTCATTAATAATTGTCTATCGTTCTGAGAAGTAATTCCACCATCATATTTCTTAATCATCAATGCCCTTAAATATTCAAAATCATGATTGGGTAAGTCAAAATCCTACACCATATCAACTTCAAGATTACTAGTATAAGGAAGAGGAGATACCCAGTCTATGCAGTCCCAAAAATATTCCAAATTCATGACACTCAATAATTCATTAGAAGTAGCACCATGTTGTTGGCTGTCAGGGTGTTCTATCCTACACACATCACCAAAATTAGCATCATCATCAACCTCTTCACTTTATTCATTAAGATCACATAGGGAATGTGCTAAGAAACATTTATCACACCACTCAATAACATGATTTTATTCTATCATAGAAACTCTTAGAGTTAAAGGATCAGGGACTAGTTTGTTCTCCCTTGGTTATTGTTGTTTATTTCCTGATCCCATGGGCCCTTAACCTCTCTCATCTGGTCTATGATCATCCCTACGATGATTTTCAATTATAATTCAACCTTGAGGTTGGTGTTGGCCCTAAGAACTTTTTAATATCCATTTCTCTTCGATAGCAAGTTTATAAGAGATTTCTTTTACCACTCTTGCAATATTTTTAACAACTTCCTCAAAATCAACTCCCTTACTTGGTTAAGGATTTTTTAGGAATAACTAACTTAACACCCTCCCTTTTGGGAGGCTTTCCTGCTTCCTTCATATTATTTTCTATTTATACTTCCACGGAGAAAGCTTGTCTCAAAGTCCCGAGGTTGTTATCCCTCAAATAGTATGTTTTTTTCTTGTCAAAGGCATTAGGATACTTTATCAGGTAAGACTCATCACTTGGCCTCAATGTCATTGGACATCTAGTCAAGGTTTTGTTAAATCTAGTATTAAAGTCTTGGACTGGTTCATTTTGGTTCTTCTTGATATTTTCAAATTATGAGAGGATAAACCTAGGATCATTTTTTTCCCAATATTGTAATCTAAAATCATTTTTCATCTTAGCCCATGAATCAATGGAATTATTTAGTAAGGATTTATACCAATCATGGGAATCCTCTTCTAAGGTGTGAATGAACAATTTAACATACACATATTCATGTTCAATCCCAAAATCCTCCATGATATTAATAAAAATTCTAAATTGTTAGTCACTAGTAATAGCATTATTTCCTTGAAATTTAGGCAATTTGTTCCTCACTTCTTGAGGAAGTGCATTAGGATAACCCAATATACAGTGAAAATCTATGGGTCCAAAAACATTTAAAACAAATGGTGTTTTAGGTGGAGGATGATCCATATTATTCTAAGGAAGTGTCCCAACATGAGGGTTAAAACAATATGGGAAATGAGGTCTTTGAGGTAATGGTGTATGATCCTCAAAGTACTGGTCCTTTAATGATTCAGTTTCATAGATAAATATATTACTTCTAAGTGAAAAATAAGGGAGATGAGGTATACCTATATCATTTGCAAATGATGGCCCCTCTCAAGTTGGAGTTTATAAATTTTTACTGGGACTGCTTGATCTAGAATTGTCTGAGGAGCTAGAATAATCCTCTATCAAAGGCTGATCACTTTCAGCCACATGCACTACTTTATTTTTTAACCTTTGACCTTCTGATGCTCTCTAGACTTGTTTCTTAGTTGGATTTTTCCTTCCTAGCTCTAGAAACAATTTTCTAGTAGGATCTGTCTTGAAGAAGGACCTTATTTCTTCCATCTTTATAGATCTTGATGACAAATTTCAATTATTAAAGCTTGAGGCACTGGTATTTACCAAAAATTCTAAAAATGTGGAGTCACCAATAAGGTATTATACCTTATATGTGTAAATCACTATAAATGACTTGTTAATCTAAACCTTAATGATAAATTTTAACAAATCTTAGCATCCTTTGTCAATATTTACCCCTAACCAAGAAAATTTAATGGAAACCTTACCTAAACTAGGAAGATATCAAGCAAATAACTTCTAACTAAGCCAATTTTTCATAAATCTCAACAAAGGACGATGTATAGATCATGTACTTGCATCTAAACATATTCAGTATGTTACCAGAGATAAATGTTTCTTAGTATTTTCCAAAATACTACTCTAGAAATGGCAGCCCAAGGGTGTTGGTATCTGAATCAATCCCTTGTTGTGATCCAACCAGCATCAACAGGATAAGCAGGATGCTTAGATAAATTCAAACCAATATTTGAGTTTTTATGTAGCCAGGGATGGATATGACAGTTTTGTTTTCACTTTGACTTGGGGAATGTTGGATAACACCTCACAAAGGGTATGACCTTCCCTACTACTTTAGGTTCTGCCTACAACCAGGGTGAGAGGAGCCATTATGTAACCTGTATTTGTGAAAGAAATAAATAGAACAACACTATTTGGACTCTCTTTCTCAGGGAAGTGAAAAGGCAGCCTCAAGAAGACATGATCAATGTAGACATCATCTAACTCTCACGAGTTGTTACACTAGAAAGTGCATATGTCCTCTAAATAAGGATCTGGCTACTAAAAATAGTTATAATTCCATTTTATTTCTACATTATTTAGATAAAGGATGGAAAAAATTAATAAATCTTCTTTTCATTTGTGCATAAATAGTGCAAACATGGGTAGTTCACATGGATCTGATGGATATTGGTTGTTATTTTGATGTATTGTTGGGAAGTTAAGCAGGATAAAGTTGATTATACAAAATAATTAAATGAACCTTGACAAATGATGTATATAATTGTTCTTGATGAAAAATACAAATCACACGATCCAAAGAACTCCAACTATAAGGTTTGTATTCATGGAAGCCCAAGAACACAATATTTCACACAAACTTTAAGAATTTAAACACGAAAGCTCATGATAAATTCTTAATGAAATACTAATAATTCCTTATCAAATACATCCCAGATACCCTCAGGAACTGAAAAAGATCCTAAATCAGATAGATACAACTTGAATTTAGAATCATTTACCATAACATGAAGGAAAGCTCCATCAATAATGTAGTTGCAGTTGCTAAATTATTTCTATTTACACTAAAATTTGTGTAATTCAAAGAAATTAATCATCATAAGTTTGTAACAGGAATGCAGAGAATCGATTCAAAGTAATACACCTTGAAACAAATTAATATTTCTCATGAGAATACACACAAATTAATTCATAAAACACCAACACTTCGATAAGGGTACACAACACCTATGACCTCAATGTCTACCAATGATTGTATAGTATAATCATCTTGGTGAGAAGGTTTAGGAATGGATGAATAAAATCTCAGGTATCTTAGATTAGTTCAACTTAAGAAAGTACAAACTAGTTTTCTCCCTTCTTTCTCTAAAGCTTAGAAAAATTAACCCCCCCTTATGTGAGAGTATTCTCATTACATTTATACATTTTCAATCACTCATTCACCCTCCCATCTCCCCCAAAAAGCATGAATATTGAAATAATATTCTTCTTCACAACATATAGTTTAATATGTTATCTTATGTTTTCAGGTGGAGGAACTATGAATTACTCCCAGTTTTCAAATCTTTTACATATGATTGGGATTTTATGTCATTCTTTTTTGCATTTTTTAATCGTTTCTTCCTTTTGGTGGGAAAATAAACTCTTTGTGACATTTTTTAGGCACCTGCATATGGCTTGATGTGATATGCAAATCCCTTTCACCTTTTGAGGATCAATCTCAAACAACACACACTCATGTTCATGTCTTTCTAGGTTGAATAATTTTCCATAAATTATGTCACATCAGTCCAGATATCTTTTGTTAGACAATTTCAATCTCTCAAATTTATTTCCTTCGTGTGAGCTGAGTTAAAAATGCTTCTTAATTTTATGACAATGATTTCATCCAATTTAGCTTGTCTATACGTTTTTTATTATAAATTCATCTTTGTTTCTTCATTGATACACATCCTCCTTCCATTTTAGATTTGAAAATCTACTACAAGGATTTTTTTGGTGTAACAGCAAGAGTAGCTATGGAAAATAGCTTGAAAGAAATATCCTCAGAAGATTTAAATCAAATATTTGATCTAACTGGCCCATATGAAGCATTTAGTAGGGATTTGTTTGAAATTGCAGACACATGGGATAGCAAAGGGTCCTTGACATATTAGGAGGTTTGGTTTTCCATCCTCCTGAGATTGATTAAGATTAATCATGTTTTCTCAAATTTCCATTCAATGTACTATCATCTCTTCTATTGGGAGAACCAAAAATCCCTAGAAGAGTTGAAGAAATTTTGGATTGAAAGGAGGCCTACTGTGATAAGGATGGTTGAATATAAATATCCCTTTTTATGCAATGAAGGATTTGTGTTGAAAGTGGTTACCCAATAGTCTGACATGCTTTATGAAAAGACTCTGATTGATACTGTGCCTGTCATTTCTCACAAAGTGGAAGAACTGGAGTGAAGGATCTTTTCTCTAGAAAAAGGTCCAACAAGACTTTTACCACCTCAACAATCTATAATACCAGTACTATTAGTGAAAGGGAAAAGGGGAAATCAAGCTCTCAGCCCCCAATTTTCATTTTGGATGATTAAGAAGCAGAGCCTTCATCTTCTGAGTGTTCAAAGGAATCACTTTCTAATACCAATGAGGGTAAGGGCAAGTCTACTCTCCAACCTTCCATTCACTCATTACAGTGTGCTCCTTTGATGGAGAAAAATTATTAAGACCTTTTTTGTTCCTCTCCCAAGAGAGAATCCACCTTTCACAAGGAGATGCAAGGGTGATTCTAGTTCAAAATCCCATTTTCCACCAAGTCCCCGGGATATAATGCTTGCTCTTCTAGCTAATCCAAATCCTCCTTCTCAACCTATTCCTAACCAGTCTACTTCTTACAAACCAAAAGGTGAAATGACATTTCCTACATGTGGTTCATATCTTCTAGATGAGTATCATATTACCATAAGAAGATAGAGCTAAGGAATATTATGGATGGCCCTGGGATGACTGTTGAATCATTGATGAATATGGGAATGTCTTTAAAAAAAATTTGGGTTATTTGTATTTTCTCAAATATCTCAAGGCTCAGAGGATTTTATATTGAGGAATAACATGTTGTTAAATATAATTCCCCCATTTACAAAAGATTTCAAGGTAGAAGTAGAGGATGAGTGAATGTTTTTCTTTTCTTGGTTTCTTTTTGACATAATTTTCAAAAATGTATGTAACTTTTCTTCATGGGCTCGGCCCCTATAGAACCCCAATTCCAATTTTTGAAAATATAACTTCAAAGTGATATTCAGTCTTTATGAAATAAGAGTAATGATTAAAATAAGATGACAGAATAGTTCAAAGAAAACAATCCTAAGATTTCTTCTCATTTTTCATATTTACATCTTCATCTTCCGTCATTTAGGCTTGTATGGTGTTAAAAAATCAAGGTTTTCCATTTCAATGCATCCCCACATTAGTCCATCCATTGTTTGTATTCCTGTGGGTTTAATTGTGACTTTGCAATTCCTCTAATATCATATCAATGGTACCCATGGTTCTGTCATTCCACATCTTTTCTAGCTTCATCTTCTCCCTGACTTCATTCAATACCTCAACCCATATTTTAGTCAAGTCTTAAATTACATGCTTTGGGACCCAAGATCACATTCAATCTATCAAACATCAAGTCCTCTGCTTCTTTTTTTGGTCCTTTCAATGATAGTATACACTTTTTACAACACGTGGAAAACTCATGCTGCTTTGGGGATTCTCCTTTTCTCTTTCTTTTTCAATTTTTGCCTGGGTGACAAGTGGAGGCATACGATCTCTTCTTCTTTATCTTTACTTTTCAACCAACTTGGGCTACCTTACCATACTTTAGCCACGTGGTCATTACTCACTTCTTGAAGGCCCCCAATCCTTTGTGCCTTCTCCAAAATGTGTCGAAGGAACACATGGATACCTTCCATGACTAGTTGCATACTTAAGAAAAATTGAGTCTTGCAAAATAAAAAATAACACTTAAAGGAAAAAGGGGATGGGGCGATAAAATTGGAATGCATCGGAGTTCTTTTTGCACTTTACACTTCATTAACTTATCATCAAAATTACAAAATTGGCCCAATTCATGGTTGATTTTTCACGGGGATTTTCAGGGACAACATTAATATTATGTTCCTTGACCAAAAAGGAGGATTCGTATCTTAAACATGAAATTTTTATTTACATCCAACATGATCCTATCTACGAGCATACATTTTGAAACATGGGAAAATCATTCAGAGAAAATTTTTTGAAGGCGTATATTGGATAAAATGGTGAGATCAAATCAAGCACCAACAATATCAATATTCAAAAATATGGGGTATATTAAAAGGTTGTTATCCAAATGATTTGGATGATGGTTAAGTAGTGTCACCTCATCCATCACAGATATAAAAAAAATGAACTTGAGTTAAATTCCAACACAAATTTTGTGACTAATGGAATTTCTATACTCAATAATAAAAAATGGGGCATATAATAGTAGGGAAAACAATATTTTAAATTTATATACAAAATGTTGGAGGTAAATTGAGTTTTTTGTTTGCATTTTATCAAATTGGAGGGGGAAATGGGATTTGGATAGGAATTGTTATCCAAAATGTGCCCCCTGCTCATTTTGTGGCTAACTCCTCCCATTCTTCCCTCTCTTGTGCTTCAGTCACAAAATTTTGCTTTTTGGGCACTCAAAACCTTCTGGAAATGGCACCATTAGATAGAGCTCTTTCTCAGCTTTCCAGAAAGGTAAAGTTATCCTCCTAACTCCATGTATTTTTGAAGTTATGGCTCAGCGGAGTTGTTTGGGAAAAGTTTCCCATGAAAGGCCCGCGGCCAATGAGATGCTGCCATGTGGCACCTAGAGTGACGGAGTGCAGGGAAATTTTGGAAAATTTTCCAAATGACCAAAAAGGTGCAAAAATTCGAATTTTTTCCCACCGACCTGATTTGGCCCTGTTTTACCCTAAAACTTCAAATCACCATATCTTTTGATCCAGAGCTCGGTTTTTCAAGTTCTTTATATCAATGGAAAGCTAGTGAAATTCTCTACAAGATTCTAGGGTCATTTTTTCATTTTGATGGAGTTTGGAGAGATAAAATAGAAAAACATCTCTGGCACGTGGTCATGGACAAAAATGACGTTTCAAACACTGTTTTTAATGAAGAATGGCTCACATTCTCTCCCAGCATGGTTAAAAATGTCAGGGAATGGGTCTGTCAGGGCACCCAAGCTGTTTTGATGGCATTTTTGTCAATGGTTGAACCCCTTACACTTTTTCCCGCGTTTCTCTCTCCTGGGGTCGAGGTTTGCACTGTAAAAGCTAGAATGAGTTGATTTTGCAAAAGGAGAGACACTTTTCAGCTCTGCAACTTCCTTTTTCTTCCTCCTTGGCAGAATTTGTGAAGAAATTTTACCTTTCCATGTAATGCAGCACCTTTTCTTTCCTCTGGATCATTGTAATGTACTGTATTGGATCTGAGATGTTGATATATGTTCTGTGATTAAAATCCCTCAATCCTTTCATATATCTATCATTGCTTTCTTGATCTTTCATTACATTTTGAGTATTTGTGCATGTTTTGTGTTGTGTTTCCTTATGGATTGTGTATTTCATGTAGCATCAGGTGTCTACAACTCCTTTGGTACATCACCTATTAGCATTAGTTCTTTCTTTTTGCATTTTCTATCCTTGTCCCTTTGGAATTTAGAGTAGATTTAGGAGTTTAAACCTCTATAATTGTGCAAGTAAAATAGCTGATCAGAGGAGTTGAGGAACCAGCCTCTAATCTAGAGATTCTTTTTCCATTTTTGCAAGTCCCACACTTGGGAAGAGGATTCAATGTTGTGCAATCACACTAGATGCTTAGAATGATCAAACTAGAAATCTGATCAACATCCAGGGGGTGCTGCTGATTTGCAACAACAATTTTGGCACGCTCAGTGGGACCTTAGAGGTCTTCCACTTTATCTTTGACAAGTTGGTGTGTTCCTGTTAAAGATTCAGCCTTTTGGAGGAACTTTCAAAAGCACATCTGGCGACTCCATCTGGTAAACAACTCATTCTCTAAGTTGCAAACCTATTTTCCATTCATTTCCATCCATTCTTCTTTCCATCATTTTCATTCTTTTCCATTCCATGAAGTTGTGCAATCATGACTTCATTTCCATCATGGAATTCACATTTACAACAATGGTATATCACACCTCCAACATGTTTTACAAATCCTCCAAATCAACATTTTGATCAAATTCAAAATCAGCATGTCTACCCATATGAGCAGCAGTGCCAAAGTCAGTTTGGATATGAAGCATGTCAAGCAAAAGGGTATGCTAGTTGTGAGGGAAGTCAAGAAGAAAATGTAGATCTGCTGGAACAAATCCAAAAGATGGAGGTAAACATGGTGAAATCCAAGGCTCAAGCACAAATGAAAGCATTTAGAATCGGTTGTAGAGCACCTTGTCCATGGGTGGGACCTTTTCCAAGGCATTACAGCCCTCAAGAGAAGCTAGACTTCATGATTACAACACTACCATTGCTTGCAAAGTGAACTGGAGGAATAAAGATGTATGAGAGGAGTATTCAACAACCTTGTCAACAGGTAAGCACACCATCTCATGCCTCTTCTCTCCTTCTTTCCCAATCTGTTTTATCTCAACAGTGTCAAGTTTTAAACTCTCCATCTGCTTTCCCAAGTGTTGAATCCATTTCTCAATTCCCTAGTATTCCACCCCATCTCAATTCTTCTGTCCTTTTCCCTTCCAAATAGCCATTCCCTCCAAAGAAACAAGAGTTCCTACCTCCTCCACCACCACAAAAAATTGCAAAATCAATTGAGTTACAATCCACTTCTCCTCTTGCATTCCCAAATCCATGTTGGGAGGATAAAAATCAGAATTCCAATCAAGGAAAATAGTCGCAGAAAGAAGAGCCAAACAAGGATGAAGAAATTCAAATTCTAAAAATTTGGGCTCTTAAATTCGGGATTACAAAAATCCCCTTGATGGTGAAACCAATAGAGGATGTTGAAGTTGGAGAACAAGTGGAAAACAAGGCTGATTTTATAACAGCAGTGAAGCGAGAAAAACAGCAGTTTGTTGGTGATGAGTTGGGTGTCCATGTTAGCACTTTGCCCAAAGAAAATTCTGATCTAGTTTGCACTGCAAAATCAGCCATTGAGAAGGAAGGAAAACCATCTCAAAACCCCATCTTTGAGGAGAAAATGGATGAGGTCAAGTCAGTTTTTACAACAGTAGAAGAAGGAAGCATTATTGATACATTTTTGCTTTCATTTGAAGGGGCTGATTTGATTGATGAAGCCATTATGGAGGTGAACAAAACAGGTCCAAATTGTGACCAAAAGGCACAAGAAATTTCATGCTTCTCTCCCACTTCATCTCTCCAACAATCTGATTTTTGGGATCAGTTTGGATTGACAAGTTTCATGTTTGAAAATGAAGTTATACAGGGTGAAGAAAATGTAGATTTAGAGGCCACCATACAAGAGGGAGAGACTTTGCTGCAGCAAGACATTCAAGAGTTTGATTTTCTATCAGACTTAGAAGAATGTTTAGATGAAGAGCTAGCTGAAATTACCAAGTTTCCTTCTTCACCATTCATTATCCAAAAACAAGAACTTGCTGCCATGGACAAAAGAGTTCAAGGATAATAGCCTACAGTTTGCAACATGCCTCTTGAATCAAAGCTGGAAGAATTTGATCTTCCAAAAGCTACAATGGAGAAGCCCCAAAGCCAACAATGTATTGCAGCAGGTAACAACAATGCAAAAGCAACTTCATTGGATGTTGCAATCAATAACGAGGAGTTGCACACTATTGAAGAGTTCCATGTTGCCATGAAGGAAGAGAAAGGGCAGAAAAGTCCTACCATTGCTTCCACATCACCCACCCAAGAAGGTCTACAAGAAGACTCAATTTTTGGAATTGAAAATCAGATCTATGGGCATATCAAACAAATCACACCTTGCCCAATAAGGTATTTGACTTCATTGGAGTCAAAGGAGAAGTCACAACCAGTCATGCTTGCTTCTAAGCATGAGGGTGAGCTACAAAGTACCAAGGATCAGTTGTCATACCTCTTCAATCCAAATGCAGAGCAACTAAAAGAGGTATTGGATTTGTTTTCAGTTGACACCTTGATGATTTGGGTAGAAGACCAGCTTCTTGTTGATTTTCCACTCATCCAATCAGCCATGTTCAATGCCAAATCAGTTGCATGGTTGCAACTTTTGAGAAAGGGAAGCTATTTCTCCCAACCAGTTGCAGGGTTTGTTTAGCCCACTTTTGCTTCCAGTTAGAGTAGGATAGGTAGTTTTTCTTTTAGTAAAAGAAGTGCTTGTGCACACTCTACATGTTCCATTTTGGAGCATGTATGAATTTTAGTTTTGTACATAGTTTTTGTGGTGTTGGTTTTGCTCTTACACAGTCCATTTCAGTGGGTTTCCAAGTGGCTCAGAGAGGAGGTTTTCAAAGTTCAGATCAGTTTGCAGGCTACAACTCATGACTTCATGCCCAATGGATGCTTTAGGCAATTGGTAACTTCATCTAGCAGGTAGATGACCCCTCTGAGTCGCCAAAATTGTTATCCAAAATGTGCCCCCTGCTCATTTTATGGCTAACTCCTCCCATTCTTCCCTCTCTTGTGCTTCAGTCACAAAATTTTGCTTTTCAGGCACTCAAAACCTTCTAGAAATGGCACCATTGGATAGAGCTCTTTCTCAGATTTCTAGAAAGGTAAAGTTTTCCTCCTAACTCCATGTATTTTTAAAGTTATGGCTCAATGGAGTTTTTTGGGAAAAGTTTCCCCTGAAAGGCCTGCGGCCAATGAGATGCCGCCACGTGGCACCTAGAGTGGCAGAGCACGGGGAAATTTTAGAAAATTTTCCAAATGACCAAAAAGGTGCAAAAATTTGAATTTTTTCCCACCGACCCGATTTGGCCCTGTTTTGCCCTAAAACTTCAAATAGACATATCTTTCGATCTAGAGCTTATTTTTTCACGTTCTTTATATCAATGGAAAGCTGGTGAAATTCTCTACAAGATTCTAGGGTAATTTTTGAATTTTGATGTAGTTTGGAGAGATAAAATTGAAAAACACCTCTGGCACGTGGTCATGGACAGAAATGACGTTTCAACCACCGTTTTTAATGAAGAATGGCTCGCATTCTCTCCCAGCATGGTTAAAAATGTCAAGGAATGGGTCTGTCAGGGCACCCATGCTGTTTTGATGGAATTTTGGTCAATGGTTGAACCCCTTGCACTTTTTCCTGTGTTTCTCTCTCCTGGGGTCGTGGTTTCCAGAATGAGTTCATTTTGCAAAAGGAGAGACACTTTTCAGCTCTGTAACTTCCTTTTTCTTCCTCCTTGGCAGAATTTGTGAAGAAATTTTACCTTTCCATATAATGCAGCACCTTTTCTTGCCTCTGGATCATTGTAATGTACTATATTGGATCTGATATGTTGATATATGTTCTGTGATTAAAATCCCTCAATCCTTTCATATATCTATCATTGCTTTCTTGATCTTTCATTACATTTTGAGCATTTGTGCATGTTTTGTGTTGTGTTTCCTTGTGGATTGTGTATTTCATGTAGCATCAGGTGTCTACAAATCCTTTGGTGCATCACCTATTAGCATTAGTTCTTTCTTTTTGCATTTTCTATCCTTGTCCCTTTGGAATTTAGAGTAGATTTAGGAGTTTAAACCTCTGCAATTGTGCAAGTAAAATAGCTGATCAGAGGAGTTAAGGAACCAACCTCTAATCTAGAGATTCCTTTTCCATTTTTTCAAGTCCCACACTTGGGAAGAGGATTCAATGTTGTGCAATCACACTGAATGCTTAGAATGATCAAACTAGAAATCTGATCAACATCCAGGGGGTGCTGCTGATTTGCAACAACAGGAATATTGTGGATCGTTTTGAAATGGAATTAAAATATTGTTCAAAGTGAAAATCATTATTTTAAATTTAAGTGGTAAATGTCTCTTTCAAAGAAAAATCATGCATAAAGGCATGGTTCTTTGATAAGAAATTTGGTCAAATTTGGTCTAGGATAGCACAATCTAGAAGAGTTGAAAGATTTGGAGAATCAAGATGAAAACATTAGACCCTTACAAATTTTTAAAGGTTTGTGAAGATGAATTTACAAGTAAAATATTTTGTCTCAACCTATTATCAATTTTTTGCACCCCTACAAAATGGACAACTTAATAGGTCTGAGTGTTGGTGGTTGATGGGTGTAACACTTTGAAATATAACAGGGTGGCTCATAAGTTGGTCTCCTTTCACGGTGAGCTAGTGATCCATGGTGAAGGTCTGAGCTGATTGGTTAGGTAAAGGCATCAGTAAAATGTAGTTGGTAGCATGTAATATGGTACCATTATATGATATCAGCCGGTACAGGATCTAACAGGTCACATAGGGAAACGGCGTGGAAGCACCAATAGCATCCTTAGATGTTATTGGTCAATACCATTCAAAACGATATCAGTCGGTAGCATTCAAAATGATACCAGTGGGTAGCATGTATGGATGCTACTGGTCAGTAGCATAGGTTTATGGAGTGGTGGAGGTTCCGGAAGAAGTTTTAAATGCTATTGGTTGGTAGCATTTTTGGTGCTACCAGTTGGTTACACAAAGGCAACAAAGGATATTTCAGATGACAACAAATTTTTCATTGTCGTATGATATAAAAAATTAAGTATTTGCGGCATGATAAAGAGGGCTACCGATAGCAAAAAATGCATGTTACTGGACAGTTACATTTATTAAAATAACTGACACCAAGAGAAATTATGAAACCAATGGAATAAAGGAACGAACCAAGCATTAATAGAAGTAGTACATTTTTTTCAACTACCAGTTTAATGAGGTATGGCACCCATGACTACCCGTGTAAGTAAAGTACCAAATTCATATGGCCTCCCATAATTCTTTAATGAAATGTGTTGATCAGTGAGGTGATTTTAAGGATCTTTATGTATATATTATAAAATTCTACTCATTTTGAAGGGAGACATTATGTAATGTAAAGGAACTCTATCAAAAATTTACCAGCACTTTTATGAGTTACAAGCCTCAAATTTATACATTTTGTAGAATATTCTTTCCTTGTTCCTATATTGTAATGGATAGTGCATCATTTCAAGCAATAAAATTTATGTTTTGTGGATTTTACTGCCCTAGCTCGAGTTGTATTGTGTTATTTTCCTTTCATTATTTTTACAGGTATACTGTGTATATTGTGTCCTCTTGCAGGATTCAAATTCATTGTTTTCCATGAAATTGGAGGTATGAATGTGTTCTTTGAACTGTGGCACTTTTTTCTGCCCTCTTCTACCTCATTTTCTTCCATCTTCACTCACTAAGGATATCTCCACCCCTTTGTTTGTGGTGTCATCACCTCCCTTAGTTTAGGACTTTCATTTTATGCATTTCTCTCTTCCCTGGTCCCTTGGAATTTTAGGGTAGCTTTAGAATATTTGTATTTTCCCTTTTCTAGGAGTATTTTTAGCATTAGAATCGGTAAAGGAACAAGCCTTCTTTGGAGGTTTTTCTCAATTACAGAGGGCCCGTACCTTGAGAAAATTCCATGTTAGTTAAAAGTAGGGATTTGTAATGTGTAAATCTTAGGGTGTTACTTTTTTTACATAATAGTTTTGGCACGCCTGGTGGGACAAAAGTCGATTATTTCAATTTCATCAAGTTTGGATGTGTATCTTGGTGAGATTCTAGCCTTTGGATTCTTTACAGCAATACATCTAGCGACTCTGTCATTCAAATCAACTAGTTTCAGTAGTGCAAGTGCTCAAGTTCATGAGAAGAATTTGGTAAAGGTCCAGAATAACAGAGGAGGGAGCTTTTGAGTACTTTTAGTTATCACCTAGAAGGGGAAGAATAGGAATATCAGTTCAAAGGTCACCTTCACCACCAAACAATACTCTTTCCACTCCACCTCCTGGTATGCCTTTCTTGGAGTCTTCTAGAGTTCTCAGACCTATTACAATGACAACACAACAAAATTTGGGATTTGTTAATTTTACTGGTAGCATTCCTCTTGCTCTTAATGTCAATAATCTCATACCAGCATCTTCTCTCAAGAGCATCCCTTTTTTTCTAGGGAGAATCAGACTACCCCAGCTGACCAAATTCAAGATATTTTCAATGTCTACATTATCTATCATATCATTGAACAAGATGTGTCTATTAGGATGTTAGATTCTTCATTCAAAGAAAGAACTTTGTAATGGTTTAGGAGTCTAAGAACAGGTTTAATTGCTGAGTTAAATGCTTTGTGCACACCTCTCTGTAATCAATTTGGAGAGAAGGCAGATAATATTTCCTTTCTTGAGAATATTACTACCATCAAGAAAGCACCACGCAAGCAGATGGCTAAGTTCAATTTCAGATTTCAAAGGATGTGGGACATAATTCTGACTGCAGTAAGACCAGCTGCTAAAGGTGCATTCCTCTATTTCCTTAAAGCTTTAAATTTTTATATATCTGTTATGATAAAATATATGGGATGGATAACCTTACCAGGATCTTATGTTATAGCCATTAGGGATGAGAATTTCCTAATTCAAGCTAGTAAACTTGCACCTATGCCACCTATGGATATTTATCCATAAATGGGGAATCCTAGTTATAAAAATACACTTGAGTTAACCCCTATCCTTATTCCTAGAAATAAGAGTTCTAATGAGGCTTCTACCTCTTCTCCTAGTATTTTAACTGAAATCAAATAAGTTATGAAGCAATTACAGAACCTAGGGAATGAATTGGTGACCTGAAGAGGAAAGAAGCTCATAATTTTAGACCTTATCAACCTCAAGCACAACAAAATAGGCCTTCATACTAGCCTAATAGACCTCATGTTCAAGCTACAAACACGAGTCAAAGACAGCCCCCAACTACTATTTAAACCATACAATCCTAATGTAGCCTCAAAATCCAAGGTCTTGTTTCTAGTTCAAAATAATGTTTCACAGGAATATGAATGGTGTTTCCCTTAGGGGAAACCCCATATTCAGGCAACATGTTTCAATGGTATGATGAATTAGTCTCTAATGGTAAAAAATTTTAGGGTTTCACAAGAAACAAATGAAGAAGAAAATAAGCAGCAAGTAACCACACAAGAGGCACCCTAGAATGATACTTCACTAGTGAACTAACAGAAAAAGGATTTCTTTGGTATAAATCAGCCTCCTTCTCAAGTGGTATCATCCAAAACAAGGTCTAAGAAAATAAATATAAAGGAAGGGAAATCATCAAGTGTAGGTGTTGCTCAACCTTCTATCACACCCCATGGAGTTGGTAGCTCAAATCTAGTCCCAAGTTCACAAAATCAGCCTAGAGTACCTGTTGTAGCATTTCATGTGCAAGATAAGGTAATGTCAGGAAGAGGGCAGCAGAAATACATCCCATCTTCATTCAACATTATTGACCATGTGAATAAAATCAATGTGAGTATCTCCATGTGGGAATCATTGGCAATTCCAGGCCAAAGGTATCTTTTGCAAGCAATCATAGCTAACTTGTCCATCTCAATGAGTCACCGAAGAATCAAGAAAAGGGTCTCACCAATACAAGGCACCAAGAAGGAGGTCAACCAAGCATAAATATGAAGCCTCGACCATTATGTGTCTTTGATCATTGAGAATGTTAGGAAATTAATATTAATGTTTACTATGATAAAGAATTAATGAGTGATTTGTAATAACAAATCACGTATATATTTTGTTAGTATATAAGTTGTTATTAACAACTTATATTTATGGATATATTGTTTGGTGATATATTTTTATAACAATATATCACGAATAGATTATTGTTTTAGGAGAAGTTGCAAGATATGTTGTAGGAGATATTTGAGGAATTAGAGTTCCTCATATTTAGGAGCAATCTCTCCTATACATATGCAATGTATGTAGAATGAAATATATTGAGATTTGAGATTACTGTGATATCCTCCTGTGATGGTGTGGACTTAGCTCTATATTTGGTATTAGAGTAGGTATGGCTCTGTGAGAGCAAGTATAGGGGTTGTAGCATTGTGCTTCACCTCTGAGGATGAGAAAAAAAGAATTTCTATGAGATTGTGTGGATAAAATCATTTAGTCCACATCGTTTATTGATTTATTTTTGTTGTGATCTCTTCCATCATGATAGTTATAGGTTTTAAGAATTGTAGATTGATATTTTTTGTGTACATGCAATTCTATTCAATGATTCTACACTTTACTAATCTACATCTAGAAAATATTGTATTGAATAGCGGAGTGATTGGTGTATTTTGTTCATTCAAACTGTATCAACTAAGCTTATGATATACAAGGAAGATTCGACAGGTCAAACTGATTGTAAAAAAAGGTGGAGAGAATTCCCTACAATTACTACATATCCAATTGTTTTGGTGGGTCGACTTCATATCCAGATTGGTGTCCCATCCTGAAAAATACGTGTAAGATCAGCATTGTCTAAAAAAATGATCCAACTATTCAGGCTATATCATTGTCAAGAATTTTACATATTTGTTTGTTTAAATGAATCTTCTCAGTCTACACTCATATGAAAATTAGTACCCACATTCCCAAAAATTTACAGATCTATCAGAAATAGCATCTAAAAATTTGACTACAAATAATATATGTTTCTCCAGATGGAAAATTCTTCATAATGCATATTTGTACACATTCAAACAGATCATATTCTCCATATTGGTTGCATCTTTAATATACTATTCATAGTGTCATCTCTCCATGGTGCACCTTATGTATAGCGTATAAGAGAATTTTTCACATAGCCAACCACAACAACTACGACACTGAAGGTAGTAGTTAACTTACAATGGAAAGCTATTAATGGTTTGGATATATAGATCAAATTTGTCACTTTCCTACATGTATGATCGATCCATCTATGGAACAATTATTCCACCTTGGATGGGATTATATACTCTCACGACAAGCATAAGAGTAAAAATATGTTGTTACATCTTATTAAATTTTCATTGACTCAATTAGGTATCATTGTTTAGTCTATGTAGTTTGAAAATTAATATTTTATTTATCTTGTCATTAGAATTATATTAAAGTCCTTTTAAATTTCTTTTTGTAGGTAGTTGAGATTAGGAAATTTAATATTGTTTATTTTGGAGGATTCACAAAAATTGCTTACAAGTGTCACCTAAGACTTATTGTCCTTTTTGTCCAAGTCACTAGTCAATATTTGTTGTCACGTGTAGCCTAATTTATCATTTTCTTGTCATATTACCTTTAGTGTTTATCGAATAATTCTTTTCAAAAGTCAGTGTGGTATAGCTTGTGTGAATTATAGGGGTAAAATTAGTGTTTTAGTTTTTTGGTTAGTGTTGTATCCCTTGTCTACTTAGTCATGTTAATATAGGTCTCATTGTGTCTTATGTCAAAATTATATTCAATGTATTTACATGTTATTAGCGTCATTGTATCAAGTGATTTTAGGATATTTGATTATTGTTTAATCAAAGTGTCAAAATTTGTAAAAAGTCTGAAAAATTAAAAAAATTGCTTCACGAACGCATTTTCAGTGTTACCTGACATTCAAAAAAATAAAGTGTTTCACATTGTGGGAGGAAAGATATAATAAACAATGTGGAAACAATTGAGCTTCAAATATTTATTCAGCTGATTTAGCAGCACGTAAACTGGAGGATGGAGGCATCAAAGGCTAGAGGACAACTAGTGACCTCTCATCAGTCACCAAAGATGGGGCCACTTCACTGATTTGGTGGCACATTTTGTGGAGTGAGCGTGCTTTCAGTATTTGATATCTAGTGTGATTCTTTTTCAGAGTTCTTTTTTTATCTTGAATAAGTGAAATGTTCACATTGAGAGGGGAACATGATCAGCATGATCCAATGTTCCATTTTCAGTTTTTCATTTGAGTATGTGGCTATTCCTATTTCCCTAAATGCAAAAACATAGTGCAAAACAAATAACATAGTGAAACGCAGCATCATGAGGCTTGATGAGGTAGAATAGTCAGATGGGTTCCTGTTCATACCGAGGTTTGTGGTTAGCCTCCTAAAAACCATTGAAGGTTGTTCGGATGTGTTCCTGCTTGAGTTCCCACACTGCTAGGTCAGATGTGTTCCCTAGAGTGACTAGTTGATAAGCAGATGATTCCTGAGTGTGTTCCCATCATCGTCGGTCAAATGTGTTCCTGACAGTGCTTGGTTGATAAGAAGTTGATGTGTTACTTCTTCTACCTTCAATTCAAGTGTGTGCCAAGATCATGAGTGTGCAGAGGCAGCAGGCTGTAAAGGAAGTGTGAAAGTTCTAATGTTACCATGTAAACATTAAGGGGGGGAATGTTAGGAAATTAATATCAATGTTTACTATGATAAAGAATTAATGAGTGATTTGTAATAATAAATCACATATATATATTTTAGTATATAAGTTGTTATTAACAACTTATATTTATGGATATATTGTTTGGTGATATATTTTTATAACAATATATCATGAATAGATTATTGTTTTAGGATAAGTTGTAGGAGATGTTGTAGGAGATATTTGAGGAATTGGAGTTCCTCATATTTAGGAGCAATCTCTCCTATACATATGTATTGTATGTAGAATGAAATATATTGAGATTTGAGATTACTATGATATCCTCCTATGATGGTCTAGACTTAGCTCTATAGGGAACAACTTGGTACACAACTACATGATTGACTCAGGTGCAAGAAGCTCTGCAATGATAAAACAAATAAAAAATCAACTGGGCCTAAAGTATGAGCTGATCTCCAAAGGAGTGGTAAAATTAGACAGGACAATAGTGGGGACCATTGGGATCATAAAGTTTTTAAACCTCACATTGCATTCATGTCCTAATGTCTTAGTTCAGCAAGACATATTAGTGATTGACCTACCTCTACATTTTACTGTGTTTGTCAAGGGATTTCATAGCTGAAATTGGCAGGTACCTATCAACTGACTGGTCACACAGGATCTTCATGATAAGGTATGGAGCTAAGGCTACAATCAGATCCAAACCAATTTTAAATTTCCTCATTGAGCCATGTGTTTCAAGTCTGATCAATGCCAATTTTTCATCTTTTTATCAAGAGAATTTCCCAAGCACTCCAGAAATGGATACCAAGGTTAGAGGCATTCCAAATTTAATTTTTGATGAGTTTGCTCATAAAATGCATGCTTTTGATCCATACAAGGAGATGGAAGAGGTTGAATTGGGAATCTATTTTCTACATGAGGAGAATCCAACTCTTCCTAGCATCACCAAACCAAAAAATGAAGAAGCAGGCAAGGTTTAGGAGGAGGAACCATGCTTATGTCACCTCAAGGTATAAAGTAGTATTCATCTTTCTAGTTTCAATTTAGTTGTTTAAATAACAAAGAAGGGTATGGAGCATTAATTCATGGATTACATTGGGAAAGGAAAAGAGGTATCAAGAACTTGCAATTTTTTGGAGATAGTGAGCTAGTTTTAAACCAAGTTAAGGGACTCAATGCTATCATGAATGGTCTTCTAAAGAGTTATAAGAACCAGGTATGGGATCTCATTTAAGACTTTGAGGCATTTAATGTTGATTCCATTCCAAGGAAGAAGAATGAGGCTACAGATAGGCTTGCAGCAATCAAGGCAACATTTGATGTTATCGAGAATATCAAGAGGGATCAAACTCAGCCTAATATCAAGGTGGTCAGGAGACCAATAGTTCCAAACAACAACATAACTTGGCAGGTGTTTGATAATTATCAACATATCATCAATTTCTTATAGGAAGAATTTGAATTATTTTCCAAAAACTAGGAAAAAGTAGAGCAACACTATAGGGATCAAGTGGTTCAGCTAAGAATGGACAAACTCCCAAATGGTTTGGTGAATCTAGCACCAATCTTAAATCCCAATAATCAATTCTGGAAGGATAATAAAAACATTTAGGTCAAAAGAGAATATTTGGAGCCCATTTTGGTTGGAGAGAGTAAAGTACTATAAATTGGCAAGGATGTCACTGACCAAGAAAAATATGATTTCATACAGCTTTGTCAATAATTCCAAAATGTATTTGTTTGGAGATATGAGGACTTGAGATGATTTAACCCAAAGTTGGCGCATCACACTATTGAACTAGACCCAAAAGATAAGCCTATTAGGTAAAAGTAAAGACCAGTCAACCCTCATATTAAGCTTCTCATGAAGGAGTTAAACAAGATCATTGAGGTGAGCATTATTTTTCTAATCAAGTACTCAAGTTGGGTTGCAAATTTTGTTCCTGTCAGGAAAAGAAATGGAGAAATCAGGTTTTGTGTGGGCTTTCAGGACTTAAATAGGGCTTCTCTCAAGGACCATTATCCACTTCCTTATATGAAACAAATATTACAGGTGGTAGCTAGTTTAGAAAGGTTCTCTCTCCTTCATGGATACTCAAGCTACAATCAAATTATGGTGAAGGAATAATATCAATTCAAAATAGCCTTCACCATAAAATGGTGCACATATGCTTATTGGAAGATGTCATTCGGGTTGTCAAACACCGGGGCATAATTCCAAAGGGATATGGACATGGCGTTCAAGGGGTTGATAAACAAGATAGTTCTTTGTTACCTTGATGACATCATTGTATTCTCCAAGAATGTAGCAAGTCACATTTTTCACCTTAGACAAGTATTTCAAAGATGCAAGAGATTCGATGTGTCTTTGAATCCAAAGAAGTGTATTTTCCTAGCTCATGAAGGAAAACTCTTAGGACACATTGTATCCAACGAGGTTTTGGAAATTGATCTAGAAAGAGTTGAAGTTGTCCATGCTCTACCATTGTCTATTCATAAGAAGGCTCTCCACATATTATTAGGGAATAACATTTTTGAAAGGCTTTGAAGGTTATGAGATGAGGTATTCATTCATTGAGAAACATGTCCTTATTGTTATTAGAAGTTTAAATAAATTCAGGAATCTAGTGTCAAACAATAAAATTCATTTACTAGTTTCACAGGTGGGTGTGAAATATTTTCTTTTGAACAAGGACCTCAATGAGAAAAGGATTGGTTGTATAACCAAGGTCATAGAGTATGACATTGATATTAAGGTGATCAAACTGATTAGGGGAAAAGGGTTGTGTGAACATCTAGTTTCAAGTTAGCATACAGATGAAGGGGCCACCCTTGTAGTTCAAGAAGATCAAGAGAAATAAGTCAATGCTTTACCTTTTTTCTTATGGACTCAAGATATAGTACACTTCTTTCAAATAGGTCAATGTCCTCAAAGTTTGAGTAAGGCTAAGAGAATTTATTTCATGCTGTAAACTATACCCTATGTTCTTGTAGATAATATTTTGTTCAAAAGGAATGTGAATGGTGTCCTCCTATGATTCATCAAAAATCAAGTGGAGAGGATATTGCATGAGTTTCATGATGGAGAAATAGGTCACCACTTTGCCCCAAAAGCAATAGCTCTTAGAATCATGAAGGTTGGTTATTACTGGCCTAATATTTTTGATGATTGTTACTCATGGATCAAGAAATGTAAGAAGTGTGTCTTATTCACAGGTAAAGAGAAGTTAGAAGCCTTTCCACTCCACCCTATTTCTATAAATGAACCATTCATGTAATGGGGTTTAGACTTTATAAGGGTGATCAACCCAAATTCAATCCTAGGTCACAAATGGATCTTAACAGTTATCGACTACTTCACGAAGTGGATAGAGGTAGTTAAACTCAAGGAAGCAAACAAATCCATCATTCTGGATTTCTATAAAGGTATTGTGACAAGGTTTGGTGTCCCTTCCACTATAATATCAGATAATGTCTTGGTTTTTCTTAGAACAAATATATATGATTCGGCTATTAAGAATAGCATCTATTTGAACACATCTTCTAATTATTACCCTCAAGGTAATGGGAAGGCTGACTCTAGATGAGAACCAGAGAACATGACACACCAAATTGAAATCATTCTTGTGGGCTGATAGAATAACTCCTAAGAAGTCAACCGGTTACTCTCCTTTCAAGTTGGTCTATGGAAGGGAAGCAAGGCTACCAATATCCCTAGAGTTACAAGTATAAGGGCTTATCAAACAGCTGGAATTGTTTAAGTTTCCAGCCATGGAATTCAGGTATACAGAGCTCAAAGAGCTAGAGGAGCTGAGAAACTGGGCTTTAGAAGCAATAGAGAAAGACCAAGCTCAAATCAAGATGAGATTTGACAGAAAAGCCAAAAAAAACCTTCCAAGAAAGGGACTTGTTTCTAAAATGGGATGCAGACAGGGCCAAACTAGGAAGACACTCTAAGTTTGATGTAATATGGAATGGATCTTACATGATTTTTAGATGCAAGACTAACAAAACTTTCCAACCATCCAAGTTGGATGGAGAATAAATACAAATTTTGGTCAATGGAATCTATCTCAAGGATTGTTACTAAAGTAAAGTATATTCCTTGTACATATTATTTTAGGATTTATAATTCCTCCAAGTGTTTATGGCACATTTCTCTGTTGTAGTTTAGGTTTGTTCTTGTAATAAATGCTTTTGCACTCTCTGCATTTTCCATTTGGAATGTGTATGAATTTTTTGTTTCTATATAGTTGTGCCTTTATTATTGTTACACATTCTAGTTTTAGGTAGGGTCTTATGATGGAACAATCAGTTCCCAACCCAGGGTTTTAAGAAATGGAAGACCCTGGTAGTGTTTTAGAGGTTAAAGGAGTGAATTTTTCAGGTGTCAAATCAATTTCAGCAATTAGAATGATTCCATGCTCAATGGATCATCTGAGGTCACTGGTCTTCCAGATTTAGCTTGAAGATCACCCCAAAATTCACCAATTGTTATCCATTTTTTACACCCTTAAAAAATCAATAACTTAATAGGTCTGAGCATTGGTGGTTAATGGGTGAAACAATTTAAAATTTAATAGGGTGGCTTATGAGTTGGTCTCCTTTTGCACCTCTCTAGCTCACCGCAACAAAGGTCTAACTCGATTGGTTAGGGAAAAATAGTGATAAAACTACCAGTAGCATGTAATATGCTACTGGTCAATAGCAGGTATGGATGATACTGGCCAGTAGCATTTTATATGCTATTATTTGGTAGAATTTTATGTGCTACTAGTTGGTAACATTTTATATGCTACCCACCAGTAGCAGGATCAGATAGGTCGTAAAGGGAAACGACACAAAAGCACCGGTAGCATCCTTAGATGTTACCGATAGGTAACATGTATGAATGATACTAAATGATAGCATGGATTGATTATGCAACGGAGGTTCTAGAATTAGTTTTAAATGCTACTAGCTGGTAGAATTTTTGGTACTACCGGCTAGTTTCAAAAAGGTGACAAAGGATTTGTCGGCTGATAGTAAATTTTGTGCTACCAACTGGTAGCAAAAATGAAGTGTTTACAGCATGATGAAGAGGGATGCCAGTAGAAAGGAATGCATGTTACTGGCTGGTTGCATATATGCAACTAGCTGACACCAGTGGAAATTATGTAACCATCTAAATGCAATAACAAACTAGGCATCAATGAAAGTGGTACAAAGTTGTTCAACTACTAGTTTAATGAGGTATGGTGCCCATGACCACCTGTGAAAGAAAAGTACCAAATTTATATGGCCTCCCATACCTCTTTAATGAAATATATCAGTTGGTGAGGTGATTTCGATCATCTTCTTCTAAATATTGTAAAATTCATCTTTTAAATAGAGACATTCTGTAATGTAAAGGAACTCTGTCAAAATTGTTTCAGCACTTTTGTGAGTTGCAGGCCTTGAATTTAGACATTTTATAAAGGATTCTTTCCTTCTGCCTATATTGTAAAGGATTGTGCATCATTTTAAGAAATTAAATTGGTGTTTTTTGGCTTTTATCACCCTAGATTGAGTTTTATTGTGTTCTTTTCCTTCCATTATTTTTGTAGGTGGATTGTTTATATTGGGTCCTCTTGTAGGATTCAAATTCGTTGTGCTCCACAAAATTGGAGGTATGAATGTGTTCTTTGAACTGTGGCACTTTTTTTTTCCCTCTTCTACCTCATTTTCTTCCATCTTCACTCAGTAAGGATATCTCCACCCCTTTTTTCTTGGTGTTATCACCTCCCTTAGTTTAGGACTTTCATTCTATGCATCTCTCTTTTCACTAGTCCCTTGGAATTTTAGGGTAGCTTTAGAATAGTTGCATTTCCCCTTTTCTAGGAGTAGTTTTATAATTAGAATAGGTAGAGGAATCAGCCTTCTCTGGAGGTTCGTCTCAATCATAGAGGTCCCACACCTTGAAACAATCCCATGTTAGTCAAAAGTAGGGATCTATAATATGCAAATCCTAGGGTGCTACTTTTTTGACATAACACAACCTAGATAAGTCAAAGGTCATAAATTTCATGTGGCTACATTAAATTCTTGTTAAAAATTTTGATTAAAAAATGCATGTTTATTAATATAAGAAATATTTATAGTACAATTTTGATCACACCAAAAATATGGGTGGAAAAATTCACACTACAAAATGATAATCACATTGATCCAAAAAGGCCTCAAGAAGGATATTATCTCACCTCAGAGTAGTAACACTAATGTTGTATAATTATAGCAGAAAGAAAAGTGAATTTTTTAATCAAAAAGTGTAGAAAAGTAAATCACCATAACATACAAAATAAGATAGCTAAGCAACAACAATTAACATTGTGATTATCGTAGGTAGAGGAAGACTGTCATGTTTATCCCCCAACCACTAGTGCCAAAGAGGTGGGCTATATATAGAATGGAGTCACATCCATAGTTTTTTTGTTTCTATTCTTATTTAGTCTAGCAAGGGGGAGAAATGACTAAAGACAAACATGGGAATTTTCTCTAGGGGAGCATCTTAATTTTCAGATTTCACAGGTTAAATAATTGAATATCCATAAATCAAATGCCAAGGATTGTATTTTTTTTCAAAGTGTGTAGAGATTTAGTAAATTAAATGAAATAAATAGATTTTAAATAACTTTGCAAAGTAAAACACAACAAACAATGTAAATAACACAACATGGGAACACAAGATTTATAGTGAGGAAACCCAAAGGTCAAAACCCCACTTCAAAATAAAGCATTGCCTTTAATATAATTTACCAAATACTTTATTCCATCACTTCCACTTCCTCCTCAATCCCACACCTTGATGCTCACAAAGAAATAATCACTCACAAATTCTGGAATTCACAATTTGCATCACAAAATTGCCTGATCCCTACTTTCATGAAGGATCTCCCTATTAAATAGGGTGGGTAAATTGGTTGCACATGGGTGCACCATTCCATACTTTAATTAAATCACAATGATTTAATTTAAATTTGGGGACCGAAATGTTTTGATAAATTTTATAAATAGACTTTTAAACACATGGTGTGAAGTGGTGGCCCACCTAAAAGGTGTTCCCAATTAACATTATTAGCCCAACATGAACCCAAATCCATATTAAAGGTTAGGAGTGCCCTAGGAAATAATTGAAATGCACGCCCTTCTTATAATTTTATTTATTATTTTTCCCATCAAATAAATAAATAAAAATCTACGTACATTATCGTATTTTAAAATTTTCATCAAGGATCATAATAAATCACTAATTTAGAGAAATTGGTATGTAAAAGGAATAAAAATACCCTATAAAATTATCAAATAAGGACAAGTAGTAATAGTAGTAATATATGGATGAAGAAGTTGATAATAGGAGGTGCTCATAATGCAACAAATACAATGTTTTATATAAGGTTGATTACTTGATTGATTTACAAATATTAAGTAGGTGATGGGACTCAAAATTGAACAAAGGAACATTTTTTTGCAAAGCAATAAAATTCTTAGTTATTTCCCATGGTTTTTTGAAGACTAATATATGGACCAAATTCCTCCATGAAAAAGGATACACTCCCACAAAACATTAGGAATAGAGAATTAAATAATTATTTCCTTAACTTATACTTGCTTCTACTAGCTACACTAGTGACATTTTAAAAATTCATGAAATTTTTCCTGAGAAAAAATTATACACCTGAATTATCTAGATCTACATTAGAGAATGGGTAAAAATACCAAAAAAAATCATATGAGCTTGAAAATATGCATATTTAATTTTACTTGCAAAAATATTATAGTACCTTTTTATGTGTATCTGTGATATTTATGTTACTTTATAGTAATATCAATAAAACAATCACTTAATGTTGACTTCAAAGAAAATTGTTTAAATGTTAATTTCTAATTGTAGACACCTATGATTACGCCCAAGAAATTTAAATACTTAAATTGCGCTAATTATCCCCTTTCTTGCAAATCGACAACGTATCATCAAAAGCGCTCTTATTCCCTCTTGTTGTCGTTAATCAATTATAATACATTAATTGATTAAGTCACCTATCCAGCTAACAACCTAGTTAACGACCTTCCATTAATTAGTCACTTCCTCTATCTAAATTAATTAATTCTTATTAATTAATTAGTCTTCCCCTTCATTTAACTAGTAAATCAATATTAAATTGATTTAATCCCTTTCTAATATCCTAAATCACACTAATATTCTTCTAAATGGCTTCTATAAGCTTACATCTACCTATTAATTAATCACCTTTGATTAATTAAAACACCCCCCAACTCCCATGACTTGCTAAACATGTGTTAAACCCTTCTAAAGTAAGGTTACCTTTAATAAAGCAACCTTATCCATTCTTAATTATGCTTTACCTTTATCCCACATTCATGAGGATGTGTTGAATCCTTTATCCTTTAGACTATATAAAGAGCCCTCCACCTACCTTTTTACTTACACCTAAACTCCTTAAGAGAGCAAATGCAAAGCATATAGCAAAAAGATTAAGAGCTTTCACTTTGACCTCTTGAGAGTTCATCATATTGAAGAGTTAAGCCTCTTTCTTAAAGTGTTTGGGTCATATGGGAGGTGTCAAAAGGGTCTTGTAGCCCAACTTTGATAAGCCCCCATTCCTAGGTTCTTGGAACATTAACAACAACTATTTTTGATATCCATGGAACCTACCTAGGTTCCTTCATTTATATGTTGTTAGAGAATAGAGGATATTTAGGTGCTTAACATAGTTGATTTAATAGTTTTGTATTGATAAATGTTAGCATCTAACCCTTAATTAATTCTTATCATGATGGTGTTTATAATGTTGTTTAATTCTTGCTAATTAAGACTATTTAGGTGTTAGTCTTTGTTTATATTAGCATTAGTTTAAAAACAACACTTGCACGCATTTGGCACGCCTAGTGGGATCCTTAGTCCCATGGCATTTTAGTTTCAATTTCATTATTTTGGCTAACTTTTGATATGCACATGTAGTAATTAATTTCCATTTTTTTGAGTTTTTGCTCATTTAATATGTGTTACTTCATGTTTATAGCCTTAATTTTAATGGGCCATTACCATTTTTGAACTAACTTGTCAAAATTTAGAGTATTGTGAAGTTTTTTGCGTCCTTTTCCCTACTTTGGTTGCAAGTCTAGCGCAAACACGATTTTAGGAGTGCAGGCACAATTTTATGAGCGCAGACGTGATTTTAGGAGTGCAGGAAAGATTTTAGGGGTGCACACATCTCTCTGGTGGCGCAGGCATGCTGTTAAACTTTGTCATTCTATCTGTCAACCCATGGTGCAGGTGCACTAACCCTAGCGCATCCACCCTAACCCACACGGAGGTACACTAACCTCGGTGCACACATAGTTTTGTACTGTACCTTTGCTACAGTCAAAAACCTGTCAGAATGGCACACATGCCCTAACCTGGGCACACATGTTGTTTTAGTGGTGCAGGTATATTTTTCTAGTAATACGACTATTTTGTCTATTTTTCCTGTCTGTTTTCTTAGAGTAGCGCATATGTTGTTTTCGTGGTGCATACACCTCTCGGGTGGCGCAGGTATTTAATTGATATGAAAAATCCACAGAGTGGCGCAGGTGTTTTTTTAGGGGTGCAGGCATTGTTTTAAGGGCGCACACATCTCTTAGGTGGCATAGGTACATTGTGTTATGGAAAATAGCCTTTGGTGGTGCATACACCCTAACCCATGCATAGGCACAGAAAAAGGCACGCAGACATCCTTTTACATTTTTTTTGGATTTAAAGGGTTGACGTGCTAACTTTTTTTTTTTTTGAAAATTTATCTAATCACATATTCATCTTTGCAGGCTATTTTTTTTACATGTTGGTATTTGATTAGGTAGTATTTCGCATTGTTTACTAATGGGATTGGGATCGCGTATGCTCTTCCCTCACATCCCTTGGGGCAACCTTGGGAATCATAAATGATTCTTATAGCCTTTTGCCACTTTAAGATTGTTAAGGGTATTTTAGTTAGAATTGGTCAATTTGGCATTTGTTGAAATTAAAGTATTGTTCCATTTGGTTATCTTTTGAGATTTGTGATGACATCACGTATGCTCTTCTCTTGCGTCCTTAGATGATCTGGAGAATCAGAAATGGTGCCTTCTCTTTTGATGGACAATTACTAATAATCGTCATTCAGGACCAATAACACTTGTCAAAGAATGAAGGAAATGAAACAAAAGTCAAAAAACTTCTAATACACATGTTCTTATAGGTTGTCAAACATTGTTCAAGCAAACCACATCTAAATTAAGAAAGATAAAAAGAATAACATATTCAAAACATTATATTGCAGGTTTCAGAAAAAGGTACGTCCCTCTCCGCTCAACTAGAACATAACCCCTTTGGCATAACTCCTTAAGCTACAACAATGGGGGTGGTTCCAGGAACCCCAAAGTAGTCCACACAAGAGGGAACCTTGTGGACAAAATGGGAAGTGCTCTGCACTACCTACTTGACTAGTGATTCCTTTGTGAGATAGCGTTACAGGTTGTCCATTGTGGCGACCCCAGTGATAGTACACATAGATGCACTAGTTGCCTACTGTTCTTGAAGGGGGTAAATTAAAGCCGAGGTACTCACAAAATAGTCAATGTGACTTTTTGGGTAAATCACGCTCACTCGTAGAAAATTTGTAACACCTAGGGTGAGAGAACCACCTAGGAGAATATACTTTGGCCAGAGCCCACTTTGACCATTTTAAAACAGTGTTGCGTTGTGATCCTTTTTTTTAAAACGTGTGACGTGTTACTTTCACCAAGTTTTTACTTGCCTTAGGGCGAGGTGAAACTCTGCCGAAGTGAGGCTAGTATTTTTTCATCATTTTTCTTGATTTATTTCCTTCATATTACTTTTGACACTTTATTGGTCATAAGGGGTGTGATTACCTTTGTGTTTCCATTCAACTATTTCTCTCACTTTTATGTTTGTTTACGCCCATCCAATTTTTACGACTGGGTTGGTTAAACGTCTAAAGTGAGTGGAGGAATTTTCACATCATTTGGTAGCCATTGTGATCTTGATACCCACGTCAAGATCACCATCATAGTTAGGCATGGTACTTCACCGTGGAATTCCTTAGAGGAGTTAGCTTGTTTGTTTTGTATCATTACAATTTCGATATTTACATCTTGTTTCTTGTAAACTTGACATAAATACCTATATTGTACGGTTACGTTGCACACATTCTTAACTATTCCTAGCTATACTTTGAGCTTGTTGGTTCAGTTTTATTATTACCTCGATTTCAAAAGGTGCTAGGCATTACCATTTGTGCATGTTATATCAATAACACCTCGATATCAATACTTCACTTTCTTGCAAAGTGGGTTAACATATCTTGGTGATATTGTTGTGTCATTCGCAAATCGTAATTGGCACTTTTTGAGATATAGGTCTTAATTAGATTTGAGCTTTCCCATCGTATATCTTGATTAGGAGATCGTATTTAACTTCGTGTATTTACTTACGTCTTGTTCATTCCTTTGAACTTGGCATAAGTGGAGACATCTTGTTAATCATTTGGTGTCACAAATTACTTTGAAACGTAGTCTAGGAAATACTTCATTTGATCAGGTTTTGGTACTAAATGATTGCTTCATTGGTGATTTTATCACTCTATCACATTGGTATTCTCACACTGTTAATTTACTCTTAACACATACATCTTGCATTTCACTTAGGGGTAGTCATTAAACTTTGAACAAATCTACAAACTCACCCTAGTGAAACCTTCATGAAAACATGGCTCCTAAGACGCGTCTAGGGCTAAAAAACAAACATATGAGAAATAACATGCACAAGCTTGGGAAACCTCCCATAGAAAAGGTTCAAACCCATTCATCAGACATGATTTAGGACCATTATTTTATGCAGAAAAGGAAACAAAAGAAATGGTCAACCATAGTGGAAACAAATTAGAGTCCCCACACGTGGACTTTGATTTTGACCCTACTCTGCTAGAAGAATTTCTTCTTAGAAACAAAGATAGAGTGTTGGCTTGGGTTGTCGAATTAGGGGCCAAATTTCCCATCGAGAATGAACCAATACTACAAACAAATGACACCACTGAGGAAGAATGCCCCCTTATCAATATGGAAGATATTTTAACAGGCATGCATGCTTCCACTTCTTACGTAGAAAATGATAAAGTAGTAGGGCATAAGATACCCCTCATCAAAGTGCCACGGAGAAACAAAATAGAACTTGAGACAGAGGAAGAACCTCCACAGTACAAAGAGGAGGAACCTTTAGAAGAAGAGGCTATAAACCAAGCCACAATCCAACAAAAAATCAGCAACCTCAGCTGACAACTTGCTTTGCTTACTTCCCATGTGTAGAAAGATGCAAACAAGAACATTCAAAAGGTGAGGCCTAAGGTTAAGATCAAAAAAATCCATTGGGAAAAACAAGGAGAAGAAGACATAGAGTACCATTATGTTTTCATCCCTACTTCTCCAACTAAAGAACAATTGCTCACACAGGAAGTACAGTCTATGAAAGTGACACTTGTGAGTTTACAAGAGAGCAATATAGGGAGCATCAGGAAATATCAATATGAATAACCATGCCCCTATCCTTTTGACAAGAAAATGACCCTTCAACCCTTTCCAAAGAAATTTGATATGCCAAAGTTTGAAAAATACAAAGGAAAGGGAGACCCAAGGGATCATGTTAAATATTTTTACATGGCATGTCAAGAGGTGTCTTATAGTGATAATTACCTTATCAGACTTTTTCCCAAGAGTCTTGGAGGTCAAGCATTAGAATGGTTTACACGCTTACCACAGGGATCAATTTCCACCTAGCTAGAATTGGCAGAAAGATTCATACATCACTTCTTGTATAACATAGAGAGTGATGTCACCATGGTAGACTTGTGCAGTGCCAAACAACACCCAAATGAGACCTTCGCTAGCTTCCTCCAATGATGGAGAGGGATAGCCAATCGCTTCCCTTGTGCTTTCCCTAAAAAAGAAGCTGGTCAGTATCTTTGTTCCCAATCTCAACCTAGATATCACTTTCCACCTCCAAATGCACTGTGTCTATACTTTTGAGGAGGTTATTGAGAAAGGGATTCAAATAGAAAAGGCTCTCATTGCCAAAGGTACCCTTAAAAACCAATCTAAAGACAACCAAAGTGTCAAACCCATGGAAAATCCCAAGATCTTCAACAAAAACAAAAACATGGTGGGAGACGGAATCACTGATTCCAAATGTGTTCAAACAATCCAAATTGGTCAACCTTTTAAACTGACCAAGGGCCCAATTCAACCACCACCAAAATGATGAACATTCACCTCTCTCAATGAACCGTTGTCAGTCATACTAAAATAGTTGGATGCGGCCCACATGATGACCTACCCAACAACACAACCGTTTGACAACAACGCTCCTAAACCTTCATGGTATAAAGAGCATGAATATTGTGAAATGCATCACGTTAAAGGTCATAAAATGGACAAATGTTTGCAACTTCACCACTATATTCAAGACCTCATTGACAACAGGGAGATAGAGGTGGATAACCCTGGCCACACACAAACACCTAACGAGAAAATGGGAATTTATAAGGAACCATTCCCAAAGCATGATAAGTCGGAAAAGGCAAAGCCGGATCGGGGAGAGTCATCCCAAACTTATAAAGCCATGAATTACTTGTATACTAAGAGAGATAACAATCATTATGATTCACTTATTAGATGTATTCGCTCCCTTGCTAACCGTGTCAACACTATCTGGATTAAGGGAAAAGACTGTGCTGCGGTAACAAGGCGCACCCACCTCATAATTCTGGAACCCTCTCTGTCGACCCTGCATACTGGTAAGTATAACCTTTTAGAACAGCTTGAGAAGAAATCTGCTAAGATTTCAATCTTGGACCTTCTCAAAATTTCCAATGTACATAAGGACATCCTGTATCAAACTCTTCAGGGGTCAGGAGTTCCTTTAAAAATCGATCTTACACACCTTCAAGTTGTGGTGGCAAACATTACACCAAGTGAGCATCTCACTTTCAACCATAGGGAGATCCCTACTAAGAATCCTACACATAATCTTCCCTTGTACATCGAGGTATTTGTCACCTGTAGGAAAATCAAATGGTGCTTGTAGACAACGGATCAGGATTGAACATCTGCACGCTTAAGTTGGTCAAATAATTAGGACATACAGAGGAAGATGTTAAGTTCCATATTATCATTATCACTGCATATGACAACGCGAAAAGAGAGTCAGCAGGCACCATCACGCTACCCATGGAGGTGGGCCCCACTTGTCATCAGATGAAGTTTCACATCCTAGACTTGGAACTTCCATATAATATGCTTCTAGGTAGACCATAGATTCATGCCATGCAAGCCGTGCCATCAATGTTTCACCAATGCATCAATTTGAAGCATGAGGGACATACGATAACAATACTAGGAGATTCAGAGCCTTTTGCTCATTGTAGAGCTCTTAATAGCTTTTCACGAAAGGGTACATATGCATGTCCCTCAGCAGATATAGCTATTCCTCTGTAATCTGAGGCTATGGAATCCCACGTGGATTCAAATTCACTTATTTCTTGCACTCATGGGGTGTCTACTTCAACATCTCCATTTGATTCATGGGAGATGAAAATCCTAGAATATGGCTATGGGGAGTATAATGTACAACGAGCACTCTTGGTGTCAGATCTCTCTTTGTCGACCAAGAATAGAGGATGACCCAACTACCGCTTCAGGAGACCTAGAGAAGAACACAGTATTGGGACGTTCCTTCCTGGAGGTTTGTTGGCTGAGGAGAAATTACTTGATCCACATACTACTTAGGTCCCTAAGGACACCCAGCCATCCTGTTATCAAACCCTGGAATATGAAAAATCTAGCAAAATGATGTACTCCATGGGCTACAAAGGCCTAGGATGTGGGAGGAATGAACAAGGACAACGAGAACCAGTTCCTCTTCCAGATTTCAAAATAGAAAGATACAGCATCAGGATTCATCCTTATGGATCGCACCCCAACGATCAAGATGCGACTTGTTCTGAGCATGAGAATAGTGCCAATTACCTAGATAGCGATACGGATTTCTGTTGTATCCAATATGAGGATTTGGCCTCCATGAACCTTTTCATGAATAACGTTGTCTTGACCATCACCCCCACTGAACCAACCCTTGACCTTGTATACCCCTCCCTTTATGAATGGAACAAACAACATCAAGTGTCACTCGATTTATTTGAGAATGATGAGGCTATTGTAGAGTTTATGGGCATAAGGGATACAATCCCCATTAGGGATCATAAGAAAGGTTTCTTTATCGAATTAGACACCTGCGCCTACTTCAGTGAGGAGGATGAACTTTGTGGTCAGAAAAATTTGAAGAAAAGTGAGGGAAAATTTTCTAAAGAAAAGCCTGGGCAAAAATCAAAGTCCAAGTTACATAGTGAAAACCTTTTTGAGGCACTGGGAGACAAACAAATAATAAAATCAAAGGACAAACAAAGTGACCACGCCAAGGATGAAAATCTCGTGGAGACATCCTTGGATGAAGATCTCAACCTTCCTTCTGACCCTATGCATATGGAGAATTTATCAAAATTGTTAGTCGAAGAAACCATTGATGTCAACATTGGAACCAAAGTAGATCCCAAGATAGTAAAATTGGGGGCATCACTCTCAGCTAGAGAACAAAATACATTCACCAGGTTATTACGAGAGTTCATTGATGTGTTTGCATGGTCTTATAAGGACATGCCTGGCCTAGATCCGAATTTTTTCATGCACAACCTGGTCATACATGGAGATGCCAATCCTGTCAAATAGAAACTCTGAAAGATGAATCCAAGAGTGGCCTTGTTGGTCAAGGAAGAGTTAGAAAGGTTGTTTGCAGCAAGATTCATCTGACCAATTGACTATTCTGAATGGATATCAAACATTGTTCCGGTCCAGAAGAAAACTGTCAGTATCTGAATCTGTATAGATTTTAGAGACATCAATAAGGATTTCCCTAAAGATGACTTTCCGTTACCTAGCATTGATATGATTGTTGACTCAACAATAGGATATGAAATGCTATCGCTCATGGATGTCTTTTCGGGTTATAATCAGATTAAAATCGCTGAGGAGGACCAACACAAAATAGTTTTCATAACTCCTTGGGGCACCTTCTGCTATTAAGTGATGCCATTTGGCCTTTAAAATGTGGGAGCAACTTATCAGCAGGCCATGACAGTAATATTTCATGATATGATTCATGACATCATGGAAGACTATGTAGATGACATCCTGGGAAAGTCCAAAACAAGAGAAGATCATCCTGTCATTTTGTGGCGTATCTTTGAGCACCTGTGGGAATACAAATTCAGGTTGAATCCCAAGAAGTGTGTCTTCGGGGTGCTATCAGGGAAATTATTGGGCTTCATTGTGTCAAGACAAGGTATTGAGATAGACCCTGCTAAAGTGTCTACCATCACTGAAATTCCTCCACCTGAAAATATCAAGCAACTACATAGCTTATAGGGAAAAATTCAAGCCATTCACCGCTTTATCTCACAGCTTGTAGATAAATGTCACTCATTCACCCATTTTCTTAAAAAGGATGTTACTTTCATATGGGTACTCGAGCAACAACAAGCCTTTGCTTTGCTTAAATAGTACCTGACTAATCCACATGTCCTCATTCCCCCTACTCCGGGAGAACCACTTTTGCTCTATATTTCCGCTACACAATACACTATTGGTGCGCTACTCACCCAATATGACATTAACCATAAGGATAAATTGGTGTACTATCTGAGTCGCACCCTCATTTCCTATGAACTTAATTATCCTCAGATTGAAAAGGCTTGCTTGGCCATTGTTTTTACCTTTCAGAAACTTCACCATTACCTATTTAATACTAAGACCAAGTTCATATCGAAGGTCAACCCACTCAAGTATTTGTTGTCCAAACCTGCCCTTATAGGTAGAATGGCTAATTGGATAATTCTACTTAGTGAGTTTGATATATAATTTGTCCATCAAAAATTAGTTAAAGGACAAGTACTTGCAGATCAGCTAACAGAAGCACCTTTGCAAAGCACGGAGCCTTTGAGTCTGGAACTTCTAGATGCCTCTTTTCTCTACATTGAAGAATCTATCATATGGCAGATACATTTTGATGGATCTTTTATGTTTCATGGTTTAGGTGCAGGAGTGGTCCTTATTACTCCTTCAGGTGATCCTATACCGTAGGCTTTTCGCTTGGCCTTCCCTTGCATGAACAACATTGCAGAGTATGAAGCATTCATTACAGGGATGAAGCTAGCCATCAAGTGGAATGTTCATCATGTTAAGGTTGTAGGTGATTCATAGTTAATCATTAAACAAGTTAATGATGAGTATAAGGTTAAGGATGACAAACTCATACCTTACAAAAATTTAGTGGAAACTCTAAAGGAGTATTTTGTGCACATCACCTTTTAGTAGATCCCAAGAATGCAAAACAAATCAGCGGATGCTATGGCAATGGTGGGATCTATGCTTTGTATTCCACCAGGGAATAATGATATGCCATTCTTCATAGAAAATCTATGCCAGCTCACATATGACATGCCAGAATCTTACCTGGCTTGTGAGGTTGTTGGTCCCCATTCACCATGGTATGAACCCATTTTCACCTATCTTACGGACAGCACATTCCCTCTTGATATCTTCCACTCTGAAAAGCAAAGCCTAATTCTCCAGATAGCCCGTTACACCCTTTTAGGAGGTACACTTTATCGTCGTGTCTACGACAGGAATATTTTATGTTGTTTGGATGTGACGGAGTAAATCAAGGAAATAGAGGAAGTGCACGAAGGAGTATGCAGAGCGCATACAAATAGAATGGTCTTGGCTAAGAAATTGTTAAGAGTAGGTTACTATTGTCCTACCATGGAAACTTATTGTTGCAATTACATTAGAAAATGTGTGCTTTGCCAAAAGTATGGAAATTTTATCCATGCTCCGTCACAGCCATTGCAACCAATCACTACCCCATGGCCATTCTCTAAATGGGGACTCAATTTAATAGGGAAGCTTGCTCCTACCTCGCCTGATGGTCATACACATATTATCACAACCATAGAATATTTTACAAAATGGGTGGAGGCCGCCCTATTAACCTATGTCACAAGAGCAAAAATTTATAAATTCATCGTGAATCACATTATTTGTCAGTATGGCATTCCTGTAGCCATTATTACAGATAATGGGAAGTCATTTAAGAATAACACTGTGAAAAGCCTTTTCCAATGGTTCCAAATCAGATTAAAATGGTCCATGCCATATTACCCTCAAGGTAATGGAAAAGTTGAGGCAACAAGCAAGACTTTGGTCAGGATAATGGAGAAGATGGTCAGCAAAATAGGTCGCAACTAGCACCTACAAATTCATCTAGCCCTTTGGTCTTACTGAACATCCATTTGCACCCCTATAGGTGCGACACCATATTCCCTAGTGTTCAAGACAAAATATATCATCCCCTTAGAGATTGAACTTCCATCCCTGAGGATCTCTATTCGAGACTATCTAGATAAAGATGAAGATTATCGAGTGGAAAGGTTGGCTAAGTTGGAGCTACTAGATGAGAGGCGCATTCGCGCTCTTAATCACTTGAAAGTATATCAACACAGAGTCTCTAGAAAATATAACAAGAGAATCATCCCTCGTCAGTTTCAGGCTGGTGATTTAGTCATGAAGGAGAATCAGTTCAACACCAAAGCAGAGTGAGAAAAGAAAGGGAAGTTCGTACCCCATTAGTTAGGACCCTATGTCATAGTTGCCAAGTATGGCACAGGGGCATACAAGTTGGCTCACCCTAATGGTGATGAGCTCTGGGAGCCCATAAACACCATGCATCTTAAGAGGTTCTATGCCTGAACATGGTGCAAGGAAGTTATAAAAATTAAAAATATAAAACAAATCAAAAAATTTAGAAAAGAAAAAGAGAAAACATGTTTTCCACTAGTGAAAACCACACAATTATGGCACTTTGGGCAAGTCCTTGGGTGAAAACCAGTTTTCGGCACCTCGGGAGGATTCGTTGTTCACAAGCATTCTATATTAGAAGGGTAGTTGTCTTTGGCCTAGACCTAGTTCTACCTCTGAGTTTCTTGGTACACACCATTCTTTCTAGCCTTGATCCGGCTTTGTCTTCCTCTATTCATTTGTGAGGGATGCGGTCTTTCATTATTTCCCATCTTACGATGGGGGCAACTTAATGACTTCACCTTCTTGTTCATAACTGCATGGCTTCTACCCTTGTATATTCCCCCCCTAATGCTGGGGGCATCCACGCTTTCTGTTTTACCTGCACATAGCTTTGAAAACTGTCAGAAAACACAAAAACAATAGAAAATTGTTTCGAGAAAACACAAAAATAATAGAAAATTGTCTCAAAAAGACCTAAACAATAGAAAATCGGTACATGAAAACATATCTTACAAAAACATTTACTTGCATCATCTTGTTTCCTTGCTTTGCTTATTGCTTGTATAGTGTGTTGCGTGCTTGCTTTTGGGTTGTTTGTTGCTTGAGTGTACTTTTTCATAGTTCATTTTTTCTTGCTTAGATTGGATTCATTCTTGCTTGTGTGTATTGTGGTGAGTTTCGACATGCTAGTGTGTTAATTCATTATGTTCTTTCTTAGGCATTTGGTTGTGTTTGTTACTTGTTCATAAGACATGGTGATTCATGATGTATTGCATTAATTCCCGGTGTTATTTGTTAGATTGTGTTTCTTGCATGTGCTCTACTTTGTTATCATTCACATCACATTACCATCACTTTCATCACATCTAGCATCATCTATACATCATATATAAACAAAAATGCTAAGTTTTACATCATGCATGTATGCTAAGCTAATCATCACATATCATATCATCAATGGGGACAAGAGGGGTTGCGCATAATCAAAAATATATCCCCCCCACACTAATATCATCATATCATCCTATCCATATACATCAATGTAACACATGAAAACAACATTTGATATCATCTGCAGATCTATCATCTATAATCTACAGCACATACAAAATCGGAATAAGATACATACAAAGTACAAAATCAGATAATACATCCATAAGTGCTGAATCAAAACATGTGGCATGCAATAAGAATCAATGTATGCCCACTCATGTCATAACACCTCTATATGTGCTGAATTAAATAAACGCAACATGCAATGTGAATCAATATATAGTAATTTCTGGAAAGGGGTATTTCACATCATAGAATTATGCCCATTCATGCCACATGCATCAAAATACAACAACAATACAAGGCATCATACGAAAACATCATAACAATATCCACAAATGGTGAATCAAGACAATAACATGCATCGAATCCAATGCAGGCAACAAGCCCGCTCAAGATACATAAACACGATTCATGTCCCATCATCAATTGGCTCCCCATATATTTACAGACAATGAAAAAACCATCTTTATACATGTATCAACAAAAAACAAAGATGTGCCTCATCTCATCACCATGTGTATCTGAGCCAAAACAAAATGAGTCCTCATATATATATACATGTGTGTCAAAAATACATCTGTATCAAAAATGGATACATACAAATCTGTACTCTATATCAAAAATGCCTTCAGCTGACACGTACAACAGGGATACATCAAAAATGTTTGTAAAATACACAATGTCCTTATCATTGCTCAATATAAATACATTGGTGATACACAATGCCATAAAAAAGGGGAATGTATTTGAAAGAATCAGCCTTCATAAGAGGCATCCATACAAATAGAATCTATACAATACAAAAGTGGCTATCAACCACAGCTCTTGCCCTCGTCGGGGCTCCCAGGTCGATCCTCTGGATACCAGATATCTATAGGCTGGGATGACATTGGTCTCGCTGGCTGATTTGGAAGGGGCTTTCTGACTGATCTAGTGGAATGACCAGACCTCCATGAATGAGACCCTAATGCACTCGATCCTAAAAATTGTGGCAAAGCCACTCTCTGCTCTGGTGGCACCACTCTGTAGTATGCGGTCCTGTAAAAGAGTGCCTCCCCACCAAGCCTAGTGGCATCCCAAATCAAATCAGCATCTCCTAAGGTGAGGGCTACCTGAAGGGCAGTGTCTCACTCGCCTGTAACCCAGCCCAGGTCTACCTCGGTCTGTCTAGAGGTGGAAGCCTCTCGATCTCTCTATCATCATCGCCTGTAGCTCAGTGCAGGCCTGGTCCCTCTGGGATACTACTACCTGATAACATGTATACACGTGGTCTCTCTGTGCCACGATCATGCACAACTGTGACTGGGACTAATGTAAGAGACTCAGTATCTGTGCCCCCTGTGCAGCTATCTCTCGGACCTGGCTCTACCATGCTGCTCTGTCATCTCCTGGCCCGGCCTAAGCCCAAGCCTGATCCCACCCTGAAAGTAATGTAACAATATGGGCTTAGGCCTCATCTCTCTGTATTGTGGCTCTCGCACACCAGCCTTAAGCCTCATATCTCTCTACTCTCACTGCATCTCTCTCAGCTAAGAGTTGTTGCACCTTTACCCATGTTGTGGTTGTCTGCGCCAATGGCTATGAAGCTATGCGTGCCTCAGGGACTACTCCATGTGGCACTCTGGAAGACTGCCCCTACTCAAATACTCTACCTTAGGGTGGAGGCATAGTTACCTGTGTTGGGCCCTATGGCCTTGGTCCCCATGCCTGTGCAACACCCTGTCCATCGTGAGGGACCCCATCAAAAGGATCCTCGGGGTCTGGCCCCAATGCTACTGCTCTAGCCCTGTGCTCTGATCTGTGCCATACCTCCACAGGAGGGTGAATACCTATTACCCATGCTACCTCTGGAATAGTCAGTCACTAGGGTAACATTATAGCATACCACGCTGCATAATTAGCTGTGGTCCCCATATCTCTCATCTATCGCAATGGATCCCTTACATGGGGGATCACCTGTAGGAAACTAACCCTGGCTTGGGATGCTATAATCCGAGGCCACATAGTCTTCCTCTCAGAGTCCCTATGAGCATGCTAGATATCTAGCTATAGGATGCCATGTACTTGGCCTAGCTTCCACTAGCACCTGTCAATTTGATATAGCTCCATGATGTAGCTACGGCTGCCAATCAAGAAGTGCTCCACCAAGCACACACTAAGCTCTGTGGCATCCTCTAGCCACTGGAAGTTTCTATATGGATGCCAAATGATGTCTATCACTGCTAGCTCATCAAACTCCCACCTATATCTGAATAGGCTACCAAGGCGACTATAGATGTCTCTGCCCACTGCTATCTAAGCCATGTATGATGGCTCCTCAGGGTCTCAAACTCGGAATGGGCCAACAAGGTGTCCAATGGATATATGATCCCATGACCATATCTGTAACAATGATGTCAGCCCCACGGTCTTTTAAAATCCCAGTATAAATGGGCCAATATACACTGACCCCAGCAATACCTCTCACCACTATAAATCCCATGTACTACTGGTAGCAATCCTCTCGGGAACGAAGTCTCTATCTTATCAGTGAGTAGAAACCCACTGATAAGTGCCATAATATACAATGGTCCCTGATCCAATGTCAGGTCTAAGATGCACTCGTGTAAGGCCACAGTCATCCCATCATGAGGGATGTCATCAACACCGAATAATGCACTCCATGCTACTCTGATCAACCCTGCATCTGAGCTATACTCGATCAATGTACCCATCATGGGCATGCGTAGGATCTGCCACACATCCTCTATCGTCATTGTCATCTCACCTATGGGCAGTCTAAAGTACTAACTCTCGTTGTGCCATCGCTTGGTAAGCACAGTCAGGAGGCCATGATTCAGTACAATGGAGGGCATCTGGGCCACGGGGCCTAGCCCCACTACCTCCAGTAATATCACCATCTCTCGATGGTCATGTCGTTGCATACTGCCCTCTAACTCAACAATCTAGGAGTGACACTCCCGCATCTACAACACTGTAGTCATATCTGCAAAATAACACGCCACTCATTAGTTTCTAGCATTTCATCTACAAATCTATCTCTATTTTTTAGGGTTAACCCAAAAATCCTAAAAATTCTTCTAAGTGTCACATTTTTTAACACTTTCCTATCTTTTTCTACCTATCTAGGATGTCTACGTGCCCTTTTGGGCATGTGCACCATATTTATGGAGCCTGCGCTTGCGCGCAAGTTTCTTCTGGCACATGCGCCCTCTTTTAGGTGCCTGCACACCCTTTTTTACGTGTGCTCCACCTAATTGGTGCTTGTGCATGTAAATGTGCACTTCTCTTTGTGTGCACTTAACTACCTGTGCCTACGCCACGCTTTTCACATGTGTGCCCCATTCCCGGTGTGTGCACATGTGCTCATACATGCTCGTGTGTGTTCGTGCATGTGTACGCGCATAGCCCTGCACCTGTGCCCTTAAACGGATGCATGTGCCCCCAAAGTGGCGCTTGTGCACCCTAACCCACACTTGCGCCTGTGTGCAGGAACGCCTACACATTTTCTACGCCTAATTACCCTACTTAGTGCATTAATGACAAAATTTTAAGGGCAAGGTTACAATACTCACAAATGGCCCCTCATCTACATGCCTCTGGTACCTCCGGACTGCATCAACACGCATCAAATGGTCTCATGTGATCACCATCTCTCCTGAGTGTTAGAGCCTCACGGTAAGTTTTCTAAACTAAGCAATTAAAATGAACTGATTGTGATGTTTTTAGCCCCTTGGTGGGTATATTAACCTATTTTTCACTGTTCGGACAGCTGGGACATTCGTTTCACTAACCATTTTATCCTCTGTTCGCTGTGGAATAATTTTTTTTATTAAATAATTATGTTTCTCTTCTTTTTCACCATATTGGGGCATTTTTTGTCCAATACCCCTTTCTTCTCCCATAGATAATTTTATTTCTCCCTGGTGATTTTTATTCTTCTTCACACTCTCGTAAATAATTATTTTTCAAATAATTATTTTTTCTTAATTTTTCCACTAAACAAGGACATTATTTGTTGTTTGTTTCTCCTTTCTTCCACCTAGGGCACTTTCTGTTGCCCCTAGGCCTTTCATTTTCTTCTTCTCCTTTCTTCTATTGTTTACCATGGTTCAGAAAGCCAAAACAATACAAACAATTAATACAAAAAACGGGAAATTTTTTTTTGAAAAATTCCTAAAAAGTAAACAACCCTCCAAAATGGTAACTTGCTTCTTACAGCTGAAACTTGTGTCTTACGCATGGTATTTTCTCCATATACTATTGGTTTGTCTCACATCTTCCCCGATTAATACGACTCGTGGATCACCGGATTCACACCCATTCACAAAGCTAGTTTCTTTCTTCGTCTGTACTCTGGGGCACTTTTGGTTACCTGGTGTTGTTTCGTTGTGCACAAATGTTTTTCATGGACCCCATGTCCATTTTCTTTTCCCCTTGCATATATCCTTTCTTGGGGCATCAATTTTAACCCTTGTCTTCAATCACAAACTTGTGGATCTCTTCAGCACTGATAACAAAACATTTTTACAACTGTCTTGATCGTTGTTGGGTTGGATATGTGTGTTTGTACTTGTTTTTCCTGTTATATGAGCTTGTTTCCTTCTCGTATTGCATTGCATTATTGTATGTTGCATGGAGTTGATACTTTTAGTAATGGACAATTGTTCGTAGTATGGATTTTCATGTCATTCTACATTTGTCGCATGCTTATATTTTTAATAAGGGCCGATGAAGTAGTTCCTATGGCAATATGATGACATCAAATTTGTTCCAAATAAACAGCAGCTAGAGGCTAAGCTATTTTCTCCCCTCTTTATTTTTTCTTCTACACCACTTCCCTTTTCACCCCTAATTTTCTCTCTCATCGGGGAATTCTACCTCTTCCCCATCCTTCTACCTATTTCTCATCTTTTTTTATCGTCGATCAGCTTCTTTCATCACCCCATTGACACTCGAGGGGGCATCTCTCCCTCCTACTAATCTTTCTTCTATCTCTTCAAAAAAATTCTTCCGTCTACTATCTTTGAAGTGACGTCACTTATACCACCCCAAAGAGGAGAAAATGTAGACACCTATAATTACTCCCAAGAAATTTAAATACTTAAATTGTGCTAATTATCCCCTTTCTCGTAAATGGATGACGTATCATCAAAAGCACTCTTATTCCCTCTTATTTTCATTAATCAATTATAATACGTTAATTGATTAAGTCACTTATCCAACTAACAACCTAGTTAACGACCTTCCATTAATTAGTCACTTCCTCTATCTAAATTAATTAATTATTATTAATTAATTAGTCTTCCCCTTCATTTAACTAGTAAATCAATATTAAATTGATTTCATCCCTTTCTAATAGCCTAAATCGCACTAATATTCTTCTAAATGGCTTCTATAAGCTTACACCTACCTATTAATTAATCACCTTTGATTAATTAAAACACCCCCCGACTCCCATGACTTGCTAAACATGTGTTAAACCCTTCTAAAGTAAGGTTACCTTTAATAAAGACACCTTATCCATTCCTAATTATGTTTTACCTTTATCCCATATTCATGAGGATGTGTTGAATCCTTTATCCTTTGGGCTATATAAAGAGCCCTCCACCTACATTTTTACTTACACCTAAACTCCTTAAGAGAGCAAATGCAAAGCATATAGAAAAAAGACTAAGAGCTTGCACTTTGTCCTCTCGAGAGTTCATCATCTTGAAAAGTTAAGCCTCTTTCTTAAAGTGCTTGGGTCATATGGGAGGTTTCAAAAGGGTCTTGTAGCCCAACTTTGATAAGCCCCCATTCCTAGGTTCTTGGAACATTAACAACAACTATTTTTGATAGCCATGGAACCTACCTAGGTTCCTTCATTTATATGTTGTTAGAGAATAGAGGATATTTAGGTGCTTAACATAGTTGATTTCATAGTTTTGTATTGATAAATGTTCGCATCTAACCCTTGATTAATTCTTATCATGATGGTGTTTATAATGTTGTTTAATTGTTAGTCTTTGTTTACATTAGCATTAGTTTAAAAACAACACTTGCACACACTAATAATAGCCAAAAATAATGAAAATATTTATATTGAGGTGCCCCCCCAACTATTGGCGTCCTAGGTAGTTGCCTAGTCTACCTGGGGCTTAATCCCCCTTGGCATGAAACATTGCCTCCACCATCACTGATGCATTCAAACACATTATATTTGTGAGTAGGATAAGGGATAATAGAGTCACAACAAGGAAAAAAATTGCTTGTTACTAAAGTGGCATCTACAATAACCCTTTTCCATAGTGATAAGAAGGAAAGCGGTGACACAAAAATTAGGACACACGCAATTAATAGTGCACAAAGCATTCCCCCAATGAAAGGGAAGGGACTAAAGATGTTCCACCTCCAAGTGGACTTTATCTAATTGGACTTGGATCTAAAGGAACACATTAGAGATCATAGTAGCTTTATTATTCATAGAGAAGTATCTATCCATAATAGTATTGTTAAAAATAACACAATTTCTACCTTTCTGGATATGAAAAAGAATATCAACAAAAACATTTTCCAATAATCTTTACATTATAGGAAGCATGGTTGAGTAACCCTAGAAAAATATTTTTAAAAGTAAATACTTTTTTAACGAAGGGTTGAAAAAGGGTATGAATCTATTTTAAAGCGAACTGTGCATGAGGGAAAAACTAGAACAAATGTTTGAAAGAATATAACTGATGGTAAGGTGGAAAAATAGGGTTCAAAACCACCATGTGTTTAATCATATCCCATTGTAAGATACCTTGATATATAATACACCAAAAAAACTAGGTTTTTTATGCTCAATGGGAAAACCTTCTAGTCTAAATAGAAACACAGGATTTAAGACTCCAATGGTGATTAAGAGAGTCACCTTAAACACATTGTGGGGTAATAAGTTGATAATTAGACCAGCAAAATTAGATAGTCAAAATCCAATGCCAATCTCTACCAGGGCCAGGCAACGTAGTGAGAAAATACCTTTCTTCTGAGCTATGCAGCTTATCAACTGATACAGGTTTGAATATCAGATATAGTCCTCGATCTGTGGGATGTGGATTGGATCAAGTTTTGACCTGGGAAGGAAATTCCTTGGATCAAAAGTGGGCCTTGTCAGGAATTTGTGCTTCAGATTGAGTGGTTCTAGCTTAGAAACCATTTCTCGGGCTTGGTGGTGAGAGATGCATGTGTATTCTAGGGGATCATAGTAAATGGGGCATTATGAAAATTGATAATGGAGTTCCACCCTTCTTTCTCTTCAGAGCACTTCTTGAAAGGTTATGTATATGAAACTGTCCCTGGATAGCTCCAAAAGGATCAACTTAGGACTGAGAAGCATATCCTTGGCAATTTGGTGGGCTCACCTAGGAAGTTAGCTGCCCTGATATTCATAGGAATGAAGGTGGGACGATTGTGTGAATAAGGCCCCCCCACTTCTCAATTGCTATAACAATGCTCTTGTTCATTAGGAAAACCGTGGAGGGATGTTGGGCATCAATAGGTAGACGATGTTGTAGAAGAAGGCATCATTGATTTTGGTGAATTGTGAGATGTTGTTTTCAAGCTTCAGCTCTGGGTAGTACTCGTATATTATCACCTGGGACCAAACCTCACATCAGCTCAATGCTGGATAATCCCTTTTCACAGGCTCACAACATAGACTATTTTTCAAATAATTAGTTTTTCATGTAGAACCTTCCACTAAACATGGTGAGTTATGTTGGAGTTGTTTAGATATGGTGCTGCTTACTATCCACCTAGGGCGACTCGAATCTGTTGCCCATCAGGTACGTTCATTATTCATGGTCATCAAGGTACTTGAACATACCATTGTATGAAAGTACCATGGGCATCAGAAAGCCCAAATACAATACTAACAATTAATGCAACTATGATAGGGATCACTCAGTTCCTTGGAGAATTCACTAAAAAGTGAATAACCCTCCAAAATGGCCACTTGCTAGTTATCACCTGAAACTTGTGTCTTACGCATGGTATTTTCTCCATATCATTAGTTGCATGCACTGGTCTTCATTATCCTCCCAAGCCTTAATGTAGTCCTCTTGGCTCATCAGATTCACGACCCATTCACAGTGGTGAGTTGATTGCTTCAAGCATGTATTCTGGGGCACAGTGTTGGGAAGTAAGTGTTGAGTGCAAAATCACAGCCACCCCTGGACGCACATCAGGCTTCTAGGTTGATGTTCAGGCATCCAGTGTGATTGCACAACATGGAAACCTCTCTCCAAGCGTGGGACTTGTAAAACCGAGAGAGGAATCTCCAGAGAAGGCTGGTTCCTGCTCCTAAACTACCTGCCACAAGCTATTCCAGTGCAGGCAAGCTAATCTAATCCTAATCTAACCATGCCAAGGAGACAGAGAGAGAGAGAGAAAGGAAAAACAGCAAAAGCCTACACTAAAACGGTGATACACCAGAGAAGGAGAATGTTGGACATCTATCAAAACTGCCATGGGACAAAGAGAGGTGAGCAATGGGAAGGATGGACAGATGCATCACAGGCCCAAGGATAGATTTCACACAGAAAATGTCCCAAAACTCCATGAACACAGCTCCAGACCTGCAATGAACATTCAAACATGCACAAATACCTGCAATGAAGAGAGGCAAGAAGAGAACAAGCAAAAACGAGGAAGGATGGACAGATGCATCACAAAACACGTTTTGTTGCTTCAGAAGTTTGCACAGAACATCATTCCATTAGTAAAAGGCAAAAAACGCCATTACAGAGCAGGGAGGAGGTTCGAACTCCATTTTCAACCCTAGAGAAGAAAAGAAGGGAGGGCAGAGCAGAAAGAATGAACAACCTCTTTTTTTTTTTTCAAATGAGCCAAATCTGGCTTTTACATTGCATGGGTCGAACCCAGGGGACAGAAACGTAGGAAAACGTGCAAGCCCATTCCTCATTGACTGCAGATGCATTAAAACGGCATGGGAGAATCTTACCAACCCATACCCTATAAATTTGACCGATTTTGGAGGAGAATGTGACCCATTTGTATTAATTTGGCCGCTAAAATGTCACTTCTGGCCGTGCAGAAGAAGAATGCGACCCATTAGCATTAAAACGGGTTGTTGAAAGGTCGCTTCTGGCCATTACCACACGTCAGAGCCGTTTCTCGATTTTCTCTCTTCAGACTGCACCAAAACTCGAGATTGATCCCAGAATCATGTAGAGCATCTCAACAGCTTTCCGTTGATATAAAGAACGTGGAAATCCGAGCTCTGGATCAAAAGATATGGCGATCTGAAGATTTAGGGCACGGAACAGACCAAAACGGATTTTGAAATATTTTCCCGCGCTCTGCCACTTTGATGACACGTGGCATGTTCTGATTGGTCGCGTGATTCTCTCTCCTCTACCTTTCGGCGGGCTGTCTTTTGAATTTTCCTTGTGGGCCCTAGCTGGGACACGTGGCACTATCCCATTGGTTCGGATCGGTGCTCGAAAACTCGCCCATTGACTTTTTGACTTTTCTCTTGTGAGGACACGTGGCAGCTTCTGATTGGTCCTCGGCTGATTCGGCTCCTACGCGTACTTCGCCTCCATTTGTCCCGGATGTCCCATTTGATTTTGGGCCCTTTGTGCTCATTTCGGCCGGTTCGGGCATTTCGCGTCCATTTGTCCCAGACGTCCCATTTGATTTTGGACCCTTTGTGCTCATTTCGGCCGGTTCAGGCATTTTTGGCCCGCTTGTCCCACTTTGCTTCGGACTGACTTGACTCTTTTCGGCCGGTCCGGCCGGTTCGCGCCTTTTTGGCCCGATTGTCCCACAGGCGTCTCTCTCAGCAGTTAGCCAATTTTTTCCTCTCGGTCGAACCGGCATTTCGCGTCCACCGCGTACTTTTGTCCCAGATGTCCCTGTTGCTTTGCGGGCTGTTTGTGCTTACTTCGGCCGAGCCGGCCGGTTCGGGCCTTTTTGTCCCAAATGTCCCGACTGCCCCTAGGGCTAGGACTTAGTCATTTTTATGATTTTTTCCTGGATCAACCTACTTGCCTTCTGCAACCTTTTTTCGCATTTTCTCAGAGCTTGCTCTTTTCCTCTCAGACAGGGGACTTAGAAAATATTTGAGGGGACTCTAGCAACATGATTTTTGGCCCCGAATCAATCAATCTGCCTGGGACTTGAATACTCTGATGCATGTTATCAAAATTTACCCTGGGGGGGTGAAATTTTGACAACAGTTTGGCGACTCAGCGGGGGCATCTGCCTGCTAGATGAATGATCAGTAGCCTGAAGCATCCATTGGGCATGGAGTCATAAGCAAGCCTGAAAACTGATCTGAACTTTGAAAATCTCCCTCTGAGCCACTTGAAACCCACCGGACATGGAGTGTCCTCACCAAGATGCCACTGAAAAGAACTGTGCAAGAGCAAAACCAAAAACACCAAAACTATGTACAGAACTGAAAATCATACATGCCCCAAATGGAACATGCAGAGTGTGCACAAGCACTTCTTCTGCTGAAAGCAAACCTACCTACTCTACTCTAACTGGAAGCAAAGGCAAGCTAAACAAACCCTGCAACTGGTTGTGAGAAATAGCTTCCTTTCTTCAAAATTGGCAGCCATGCAATTGATTTGGCACTGATCATGGCTGTTTGGATGGATGGAAAATCAACAAGAAGCTGGTCTTCTATCCAAATCATCAAGGTATCAACTGAAAAATCCAATACCTCTTTTAGTTGCTCTGCATTTGGATTGGAGAGGTATGGCAGCTGATCCTTGGTACTTTGTAGCTCATCCTCATGCTCAGAAGCAAGCATGACTGGTTGTGGCTTCTCCTTTGGCTCCAATGAAGCCAAATACCTGATTGGGCAAGGTCTGATCCGTTTGATATGCCCATAGCTCTGATTTTCAACTCCAAGAATGGAGTCTTCTTGTAGACCCTCTTGAATGGATGGTGTGGAAGAAATGGTAGGACCCTTCTGCCCTTTCTCTTCCTCCGATGAAGAACATGGAAGATTTAAATCTTCCAATTTTGGTTCCAAAGGGCTGCTATAAGATGCAGGCTGCTGCAAATGAATACTCTCCTTCATGGCAGCAGGCTCTTGTGTTTGGAATGTGGATGATGAAAGAGAGAAAGGTGAAAGCTCAACCGGCTCTTCTCCATCAAAACAGTCCTCCAAATCTGACAGGTAAACTGCCTCATTGCTGTCCTGCTGCTCGTTTTCAACTTCCTCCATGGTGTCCTCTTGATCTGCAACTTGACCACCATGGTTTCCTTCACTCTCCAATATTGAGTTTGAGAGATCAAACTCCTTTTCAGTGCTAGAACTTGAGAGAGATGAAGTGGAAAGAAGAACTGAAGGTTCTTCTGTAACCTGCTTTGTGCTCAAAGCCCTTGGATCTGCGTTTTTCTCCTCCACAGCTAGATTGTGCTCCTCTTCTTTTGGATTTGGAGCAGCTTCTCCTTCCTCCAATGTTTGAAGGCAATCTTGCTCTTGATTGAACTCCTTCTCCAGCATGAAGTTTGTCAAGTCAAACTCTTCAATCTGCTGCTCTAGAGGACAAGTTGGGGCTGCAAGATCTTCTTCTTCTGCTGCAACAAAATCAGTCCTGACCACCATTTGTTCTCCAACCCTAGCTTCTTCTGTAGGCTTGACCATCAAGGGGATCTTTGTCATCCCAAATTTGGCAGCCCAAACCTTCAAGCTGTCTGTCATTTCTTTTCTGTTTGGCTCTTCCTCTTGCTGTCCTTGATGACTGATTTTTACAATTTCTTCTTTCCCACATGGAATTGGGAATGCAAGAGGAGGGATGGGTTGTAACTCAGCTGATTTTACAATTTTTTGTGGTGGTGGAGGCAGTGAAACCTCTTGTTTCTTTGGAGGAGGGGGTATTTCTTTTAGCTCTTGTGGAGGGGGTGACTGTTTGGAAGGGAAAAGGAAAGAAGAATCGAGATGGGGTGGAAGACTAGGGGGTGGAGAAATGGATTCAATATTTGGGACAGCAGATGAGGAGTTTAAATGAGATGATGCTGCTTGAGTAATGGAAAGAGAAAAACCAGATGATGGTGTAGAACTTACCCATTGACAAGGTTGTTCAACAACAAGTCTGTAGGCCTCTATTTCTGCTGTCCATTGTGCAAGCAAAGGCAGCATTGCAATCATGAAGTCAAGCTTCTCCTGAGGGCTGTAATGCCTTGGAAAAGGTCCCACCCATGGACAGGGTGCTCCATAACCGATTCCAAAAGCTTTCATTTGTGCTTGAGCCCTGGACTGCACCATCCCCTCCTCCATCTTTTGGATTTTCTCCAACAGACCAGCATCTTGGATCTGATGGTCTTCATTGTCTGCATACTCTTGCTCTTGGAAAGCTCCATAGCCAAACTGACTTTGGCACTGCTGCTCATATGGGTATGCATACTGATCTTGAATCTGCTCAAAATGCTGATTTGGAGGATTTGCAAAATGTGTTGGAGGTGTGATATACTGCTGTTGTTGATGTGAATACCATGATGGAAATGAAGTCATGATTGCACAACTTCATAGAATGACAGAATGATGGAAGAGATGGAAGGAAGAATGGATGAAAATGGATGGAAAGGAAGGTCTGCAGCTTGACAGATGGGTTGTTGACCAGATGGAGTCGCCAGATGTGTTTGCAAGTGCCTCCAAAGGCTGAAAACTTCACAGGAACACACCAACCTGCAAAAGATGAAGTGAAAGACCTCTAAGGTCCCACCGGGCGTGCCAAAACTGTTGATGCAAAATCACAGCACCCCTGGACGCACATCAGGCTTCTAGGTTGATGTTCAGGCATCCAGTGTGATTGCACAACATGGAAACCTCTCTCCAAGCGTGGGACTTGTAAAACCGAGAGAGGAATCTCCAGAGAAGGCTGGTTCCTGCTCCTAAACTACCTGCCACAAGCTATTCCAGTGCAGGCAAGCTAATCTAATCCTAATCTAACCATGCCAAGGAGACAGAGAGAGAGAGAGAAAAGGAAAAACAGCAAAAGCCTACACTAAAACGGTGATACACCAGAGAAGGAGAATGTTGGACATCTATCAAAACTGCCATGGGACAAAGAGAGGTGAGCAATGGGAAGGATGGACAGATGCATCACAGGCCCAAGGATAGATTTCACACAGAAAATGTCCCAAAACTCCATGAACACAGCTCCAGACCTGCAATGAACATTCAAACATGCACAAATACCTGCAATGAAGAGAGGCAAGAAGAGAACAAGCAAAAACGAGGAAGGATGGACAGATGCATCACAAAACACGTTTTGTTGCTCCAGAAGTTTGCACAGAACATCATTCCATTAGTAAAAGGCAAAAAACGCCATTACAGAGCAGGGAGGAGGTTCGAACTCCATTTTCAACCCTAGAGAAGAAAAGAAGGGAGGGCAGAGCAGAAAGAATGAACAACCTTTTTTTTTTTTTAATGAGCCAAATCTGGCTTTTACATTGCATGGGTCGAACCCAGGGGACAGAAACGTAGGAAAACGTGCAAGCCCATTCCTCATTGACTGCAGATGCATTAAATCAGCATGGAGGAACCTTACCAACCCATACCCTGTCACTTTGACCGATTTTGGAGGAGAATGCGACCCATTTGCATTAATTTGGCCGCTAAAATGTCACTTCTGGCCGTGCAGAAGAAGAATGCGACCCATTAGCATTAAAACGGGTTGTTGAAAGGTCGCTTCTGGCCATTACCACACGTCAGAGCCGTTTCTCGATTTTCTCTCTTCAGACTACACCAAAACTCGAGATTGATCCCAGAATCATGTAGAGCATCTCAACAGCTTTCCGTTGATATAAAGAACGTGGAAATCCGAGCTCTGGATCAAAAGATATGGCGATCTGAAGATTTAGGGCACAGAACAGACCAAAACGGATTTTGAAATTTTTCCCGCGCTTTGCCACTTGGATGACACGTGGCATTATCTGATTGGTCGCGCGATTCTCTCTCCTCTACCTTTCGGCGGGCTGTCTTTTGAATTTTCCTTGTGGGCCCTAGCTGGGACACGTGGCACTATCCCATTGGTTCGGATCGGTGCTCGAAAACTCGCCCATTGACTTTTTGACTTTTCTCTTGTGAGGACACGTGGCAGCTTCTGATTGGTCCTCGGCTGATTCGGCTCCTTCGCGTACTTCGCCTCCATTTGTCCCGGATGTCCCATTTGATTTTGGGCCCTTTGTGCTCATTTCGGCCGGTTCGGGCATTTCGCGTCCATTTGTCCCAGATGTCCCATTTGATTTTGGACCCTTTGACTCATTTCGGCCGGTTCGGGCAGGTTCGGGCATTTTTGGCCCGCTTGTCCCACTTTGCTTCGGACTGACTTGACTCTTTTCGGCCGGTCCGGCCGGTTCGCGCCTTTTTGGCCCGATTGTCCCACAGGCGTCTCTCTCAGCAGTTAGCCAATTTTTTCCTCTCGGTCGAACCGGCATTTCGCGCCCACCGCGTACTTTTGTCCCAGATGTCCCTGTTGCTTTGCGGGCTGTTTGTGCTTACTTCGGCCGAGCCGGCCGGTTCGGGCCTTTTTGTCCCAAATGTCCCGACTGCCCCTAGGGCTAGGACTTAGTCATTTTCATGATTTTTTCCTGGATCAACCTACTTGCCTTCTGCAACCTTTTTTCGCATTTTCTCAGAGCTTGCTCTTTTCCTCTCCAGACAGGGGACTTAGAAAATATTTGAGGGGACTCTAGCAACATGATTTTTGGCCCCGAATCAATCAATGTGCCTGGGACTTGAATACTCTGATGCATATTATCAAAATTTACCCTGGGGGGGTGAAATTTTGACAACAGTTTGGCGACTCAGTGGGGTCATCTGCCTGCTAGATGAAAAGACCAGTAGCCTGAAGCAATCCATTGGGCATGGAGTCATAAGCAAGCCTGAAAACTGATCTGAACTTTGAAAATCTCCCTTTGAGCCACTTGAAACCCACCGGACATGGAGTTGTTCTTCACCAAGATGCCACTGAAACGAACTGTGCAAGAGCAAAACCAGCAACACCAAAACTATGTACAGAACTGAAAATCATACATGCCCCAAATGGAACATGCAGAGTGTGCACAAGCACTTCTTCTACTGAAAGCAAACCTAGCTACTCTACTCTAACTGGAAGCAAAGGCAAGCTAAACAAACCCTGCAACTGGTTGTGAGAAATAGCTTCCTTTCTTCAAAATTGGCAGCCATGCAATTGATTTGGCACTGATCATGGCTGTTTGGATGGATGGAAAATCAACAAGAAGCTGGTCTTCTATCCAAATCATCAAGGTATCAACTGAAAAATCCAATACCTCTTTTAGTTGCTCTGCATTTGGATTGGAGAGGTATGGCAGCTGATCCTTGGTACTTTGTAGCTCATCCTCATGCTCAGAAGCAAGCATGACTGGTTGTGGCTTCTCCTTTGGCTCCAATGAAGCCAAATACCTGATTGGGCAAGGTCTGATCCGTTTGAGTATGCCCATTGCTGTGATTTTCAACTCCAAGAATGGAGTCTTCTTGTAGACCCTCCTGAATGGATGTTGTGGAAGAAATGGTAGGACCCTTCTGTCCCTTTCTCTTCCTCCGATGAAGAACATGGAAGATTTAAATCTTCCAATTTTGGTTCCAAAGGGCTGCTATAAGATGCAGGCTGCTGCAAATGAATGCTCTCCTTCATGACAGCAGACTCTGGTGTTTGGAATGTGGATGATGAAAGAGAGAATGGTGAAAACTCAACCGGCTCTTCTCCATCAAAACAGTCCTCCAAATCTGATAGGTAAACTGCCTCATTGCTGTCCTGCTGCTCGTTTTCAACTTCCTCCATGGTGTCCTCTTGATCTGCAACTTGACCACCATGGTTTCCTTCACTCTCCAATATTGAGTTTGAGAGATCAAACTCCTTTTCAGTGCTAGAACTTGAGAGAGATGAAGTGGAAAGAAGAACTGAAGGTTCTCCTGTAGCCTGCTTTGTGCTCAAAGCTCTTGGATCTGCGTTTTTCTCCTCCACAGCTGGATTGTGCTCCTCTTCTTTTGGATTTGGAGCAGCTTCTCCTTCCTCCAATGTTTGAAGGCAATCTTGCTCTTGATTGAACTCCTTCCTCCAGCATGAAGTTTGTCAAGTCAAACTCTTCAATCTGCTGCTCTAGAGGACAAGTTGGGGCTGCAAGATCTTCTTCTTCTGCTGCAACAAAATCAGTCCTGACCACCATTTGTTCTCCAACCCTAGCCTCTTCTGTAGGCTTCACCATCAAGGGGATCTTTGTCATCCCAAATTTGGCAGCCCAAACCTTCAAGCTGTCTGAATCATTTCTTTTCTGTTTGGCTCTTCCTTCTTGCTGTCCTTGATGATTCTGATTTTTACAATTTCTTCTTTCCCACATGGAATTGGGAATGCAAGAGGAGGAATGGGTTGAAACTCAACTGATTTTACAATTTTTTGTGGTGGTGGAGGCAGTGAAACATCTTGTTTCTTTGGAGGAGGGGGTATTTTTTTTAGCTCTTGTGGAGGGGATGACTGTTTGGAAGGGAAAAGGAAAGAAGAATCGAGATGGGGTGGAAGACTAGGGGGTGGAGACATGGATTCAACATTTGGGACAGCAGATGGAGAGTTTAAATGCTTGACACTGCTGAGATGAAACAGATTGGGAAAGAGGAAAAGAAAAGGTATGAGATGGTGTGCTTACCCGTTGACAAGGTTGTTGAATACTTCTCTCATACACCTCTATTTCTTCAATCCACTTGTGCAAGCAAAGGCAGCGTTGCAATCATGAAGTCAAGCTTCTCCTGAGGGCTGTAATGCCTTGGAAAAGGTCCCACCCATGGACAGGGTGCTCCACAACCGATTCCAAAAGCTTTCATTTGTGCTCTGAGCCCTGGACTGCACTATGTTTACCTCCATCTTTTGGATTTTCTCCAACAGACCAGCATCTTGGATCTGATGGTCTTCATTGTATGCATACTCTTGCTGTTGGAAAGCTCCATAGCCAAACTGACTTTGGCACTGCTGCTCATATGGGTATGCATACTGATCTTGAATCTGCTCAAAATGCTGATTTGGAGGATTTGTAAAATGTGTTTGAGGTGTGAATATACTGCTGTTGTTAATGTGAATATCATGATGGAAATGAAGTCATGATTGCACAACTTCATAGAATGACAGAATGATGGAAGAGATGGAAGGAAGAATGGATGAAAATGGATGGAAAGGAAGGTCTGCAGCTTGACAGATGGGTTGTTGACCAGATGGAGTCGCCAGATGTGTTTGCAAGTGCCTCCGAAGGCTGAAAACTTCACAGGAACACACCAACCTGTAAAAGATGAAGTGAAAGACCTCTAAGGTCCCACCGGGCATGCCAAAACTGTTGATGCAAAATCACAGCACCCCTGGACGCACATCAGGCTTCTAGGTTGATGTTCAGGCATCCAGTGTGATTGCACAACATGGAAACCTCTCTCCAAGTGTGGGACTTGTAAAACTGAGAGAGGAATCTCCAGAGAAGGCTGGTTCCTACTCCTAAACTACCTGCCACAAGCTATTCTAGTGCAGGCAAGCTAATCTAATCCTAATCTAACCATGCCAAGGAGATAGAGAGAGAGAGAGAAGGGAAAAATAGCAAAAGCCTACACTAAAACGGTGATACACCAGAGAAGGAGAATGTTGAACATCTATCAAAACTGCCATGGGACAAAGAGAGGTGAGCCATTGGGAAGGATGGACAGAAGCATCACAACCCCAAGGATAGATTTCACACAGAAAATGTCCCAAAACTCCATGAACACAGCTTCCAGACCTGCAATGAACATTCAAAACATGCACAAATACCTGCAATGAAGAGAGGCAAGGAAGAGAACAAGCAAAAAACGAGGAAGGATGGACAGATGCATCACAAAACACATTTTGTTGCTCCAGAAGTTTGCACAGAACATCATTCCATTAGTAAAGGCAAAAAACGCCATTACAGAGCGGGGAGGGGGTTCGAACTCCATTTTCAACCCTAGAGAAGAAAAGAAGGGAGGGGCAGAGCAGAAAGAATGAACAACCTTTTTTTTTTCCAATGAGCCAAATCTGGCTTTTACATTGCATGGGTCGAACCCAGGAGACAGAAACGTAGGAAAAACGTGCAAGCCCATTCCTCATTGACTTGCAAATGCATTAACTCAGCATGGAGGAGCCGAGAAACCAAAACCCCTCCGCACTCACTTCACCAATGCCTGTAATACTCTACGACGCGGGCCTATACCGACGCCCCGCCTAACAATCAATATCTGACATACGCCCCCCCGTCCCACCTATCCCCCTAAGACATTATAACGCCCAACGACTAAACCTCCACCCTCCCAGCACATGTCGCATCCCCTACCCCGCCCCCACTCTACCCCCTGCGGGTAAAGCCACCAACCGGCAACCTACCTTCATCTACTTCCGGCCAAGAGTCAATTGCCGTAACTAGAAACCTTCCCCCTTTCCTCCCCCCATCGCTCTCTTCCCATTCTACCAGTATCACGGCCAACCAGATCGATTCCCCGCTCCCTCCTTTTCATTCCTTGCTCTTCAAGGCCTTCCCCTCCAGTCACCACCCGCACCAACTTAGCACAAATACACTCCCCCCTCCCTCGTGCCGCAATTTAGGTCTACTCACCGGCCCCTCTGCCCCCTCGCGCCCCGTATACATCTACTTATTCACCCCTCCCGTTCCCCCCGCACCGGAGCCCCTATTCAGTGTCTGGCCCCCCCAAGTGATATTCTATACAGGACCCCCGCCTCCACTCAACCCAGCCTCCCCCGAAATCCCCACCAGGGACCTGTCCCAACCATCTTATTCCACCCCTGGACCACGCGGCCCCACTCGCATAATATGCAGTTTCCACCCCGCCGACGTTTAGGTCCCCACACAACTCCTCCCCCTGCCCCTTGCCCATCTCGACTACTCACGCTCTACCCCAGCCACCCCACCTGCCGACCCCACAACCACTCCGATCCCAGCCCCCCCCGCCTCAACAGCGAGCGCCCAGCGCAAACTACGACCGTTGCCGACCCGTCCTCCGATCCTCCGTCCGACCTCAACACAGAACCGGATCCTACCCGGCCACAAGGGACTTCCGAACTCACTCCCCCACCCTCCTGCCAGCTTGTACTCCAAGTCATAACTAACTCCCCCATCCCACCCTACCTAGCGACTCAACCCACCCTCGTTCCGAACCTGTCAGCCCCCCTACGGCACCCTCCCCGAAGGCCCCTCCACACACAACCTCACACTGCCCCCGCCCTCTCCCACTTCCACTTCATCAGGCACATTATCCGGCGCCTACCACGTGCCCAGCTGCTCTGCGCCTTCCAACTCCAGCGCACCACATATCCCAGGGCCGAGGATCTACACCCATCTACCACTCCTCACCACGACTCACACCATCCTTACCCTCAAACAGGGAGAGAGGTCCCTTAGGCTCATTCGCCTCAGCGATGCCCACTCCCTACCCACAGCTCATACCCCCTACTTGTCACCCAGATCTTAGAACTGTATAATCTCCACGGGGTCCCCCATTAGTGGACGCCCCTCTACCACCAGGCTCTCCGCACGTTGCCTTGGAACCCAACGCCATGATCCAACCCCCACCCCCGAAAATCTCGGGTCTCGGTGCTTGCCCGAGCGCCTGCGTACCTGCGTTCGAATTGCGACCCATTTGTATTAATTTGGCCGCTAAAATGTCACTTCTGGCCGTGCAGAAGAAGAATGCGACCCATTAGCATAAAAACGGGTTGTTGAAAGGTCGCTTCTGGCCATTACCACACGTCAGAGCCGTTTCTCGATTTTCTCTCTTCATACTGCACCAAAACTCGAGATTGATCCCAGAATCATGTAGAGCATCTCAACATCTTTCCGTTGATATAAAGAACGTGGAAATCCGAGCTCTGGATCAAAAGATATGGCGATCTGAAGATTTAGGGCACGGAGCAGACCAAAATGGATTTTGGAATTTTTCCCGCGCTCTGCCACTTGGATGACACGTGACATGTTCTGATTGGTCGCGTGATTCTCTCTCCTCTACCTTTCGGCGGGCTGTCTTTTGAATTTTCCTTGTGGGCCCTAGCTGGGACACGTGGCACTATCCCATTGGTTCGGATCAGTGCTCGAAAACTCGCCCATTGACTTTTTGACTTTTCTCTTGTGAGGACACGTGGCAGCTTCTGATTGGTCCTCGGCTGATTCGGCTCCTACGCGTACTTCGCCTCCATTTGTCCCGGATGTCCCATTTGATTTTGGGCCCTTTGTGCTCATTTCGGCAGGTTCGGGCATTTCGCGTCCATTTGTCCCAGACGTCCCATTTGATTTTGGACCCTCTGGACTCATTTCGGCCGGTTCGGGCAGTTCGGGCATTTTTGGCCCGCTTGTCCCACTTTGCTTCGGACTGACTTGACTCTTTTCGGCCGGTCCGGCCGGTTCGCGCCTTTTTAGCCCGATTGTCCCATAGGTGTCTCTCTCAGCAGTTGGCCAATTTTTTCCTCTCGGTCGAACCGGCATTTCGCGTCCACCGCGTACTTTTGTCCCAGATGTCCCTGTTGCTTTGCGGGCTGTTTGTGCTTACTTCGGCCAAGCCGGCCGGTTCGGGCCTTTTGTCCCAAATGTCCCGACTCCCCTAGGGCTAGGACTTAGTCATTTTTATGATTTTTTCCTGGATCAACCTACTTGCCTTCTGCAACCTTTTTTCGCATTTTCTCAGAGCTTGCTCTTTTCCTCTCAGACAGGGGACTTAGAAAATATTTGAGGGACTCTAGCAACATGATTTTTGGCCCCGAATCAATCAATCTACCTGGGACTTGAATACTCTGATGCATGTTATCGAAATTTACCCTGGGGGGGTGAAATTTTGACAACAGTTACTTGGTGCTATTTCGTTAATCACAAATACTTTTCATGGACCCCGTGTCCATTATCTTTTCCCCTTGCATGTATCCTTGCTTGGGGCATCAATTTTAACCCTTGTCTTCAATCACAAACTTGTGGATCTCTTCAGCACTGATAACAAAACATTTGTACAATTGTCTTGATCGTTATTGGGTTGGATATGTGCATTCGTACTTGTTTTTCCTGTTATATGAGCTTGTTTCCTTCTCGTATTGCATTGCATTATTGTATGTTGCATGGAGTTGGTACTTTTAGTAATGGACAATTGTTCGTAGTATGGATTTTCATGTCATTCTACCTTTGTCATATGCTTATATTTTTAATAAGGGCCGATGATGTAGTTCCTATGGAAATATGATGACATCAATTTTTTTCCAAATAAACAGCGGCTAGAGGCTAAGCTCTTCTCTCCCCTCTTTCTTTTTTCTTCTACACCACTTCCCTTTTCACCCCTAATTTTCTCTCTCATCGGGCAATTCTACCTCTTCCCCATCCTTCTACCTATTTCTCATCTTTTTTGATCGTCGATCAGCTTCTTTCATCACCCCATTGACACTCGAGGGGGCATCTCTCCCTCCTACTAATCTTTCTTCTATCTCTTCAAAAAAATTCTTCCGTCTACTATCTTTGAAGTGACGTCACTTATACCACCCCAAAGAGCAGAAAATGTAGACACCTATAATTACTCCCAAGAAATTTAAATACTTAAATTGCGCTAATTATCCCCTTTCTCGTAAATGGATGACGTATCATCAAAAGCACTCTTATTCCCTCTTATTTTCATTAATCAATTATAATACGTTAATTGATTAAGTTACTTATCCAGCTAACAACCTAGTTAACGACCTTCCATTAATTAGTCACTTTCTCTATCTAAATTAATTAATTATTATTAATTAATTAGTCTTCCCCTTCATTTAACTAGTAAATCAATATTAAATTGATCTAATCCCTTTCTAATAGCCTAAATCACACTAATATTCTTCTAAATGGCTTCTATAAGCTTACACCTACCTATTAATTAATCACCTTTGATTAATTAAAACACCCCCCAACTCCCATGACTTGCTAAACATGTGTTAAACCCTTCTAAAGTAAGGTTACCTTTAATAAAGACACCTTATCCATTCCTAATTATGTTTTACCTTTATCCCATATTCATGAGGATGTGTTGAATCCTTTATCTTTGGGCTATATAAAGAGCCCTCCACCTACCTTTTTACTTACACCTAAACTCCTTAAGAGAGGAAATGCAAAGCATATAGCTAAAATACTAAGAGCTTGCACTTTGTCCTCTTGAGATTTCATCATCTTGAAGAGTTAAGCCTCTTTCTTAAAGTTCTTGGGTCATATGGGAGGTGTCAAAAGGGTCTTGTAGCCCAACTTTGATAAGCCCCCATTCCTAGGTTCTTGGAACATTAACAACAACTATTTTTGATAGCCATGGAACCTACCTAGGTTCCTTCATTTATATGTTGTTAGAGAACAGAGGATATTTAGGTGCTTAACATAGTTGATTTCATAGTTTTTTATTGATAAATGTTCGCATCTAACCCTTGATTAATTCTTATCATGATGGTGTTTATAATGTTGTTTAATTCTTGCTAATTAGGACTATTAAGGTGTTCTTTGTTTACATTAGCATTAGTTTAAAAACAACACTTACACACACTAATAATAGCCAAAAATAATGAAAATATTTATATTGAGGTGCCCCCCCAACTATTGGCGTCCTAGGCAGTTGCCTAGTCTACCTTGGGCTTAATCCCCCTTGGCATGAACCATTGCCTTCACCATCACTGATGCATTCAAGAAAATTATCGTTGTGAGTAGGATAAGGGATAATAGAGTCACAACAAGGAAAAAAATTGCTTGTTACTAAAGTGGCATCTACAATAACCCTTTTCGATAGCCATAAGAAGGAAAGCGGTGACACAAAAATTAGGACACACGCAATTAACAGTGCACAAAGCATTCTCCCAATGAAAGGGAAGGGACTAAAGATGTTCCACCTCCAAGTGGAATTTCTCCAATTGGACTTGAATCTAAAGGAACACATTAGAGATCATAGTAGCTTTATTATTCATAAAGAAGTATCTATCCATAATGGTATTGTTAAAAATAACACAATTTCTACCTTTCTGGATATGAAAAAGAATATCAACACATAACATTTTCCAATAATATTTATATTATAGGAAGCATGGTTTAGTAACCCTAGAAAAATATTTTTACAAGTAAATAATTTTTTAATGAAGGGTTGAAAAAGGGTATGAATCCATTTCAAAGCAAACTGGGCATGAGGGAAAAACTAGAACAAATGTTTGAAAGAATCTAATTGATGGTAAGGTGGACAATTAGGGTTCAAGACTACCATGTGTTTAATCATATCCCATTTTAAGATACCTTGATATATAATACACCAAAAAAACTAGGTTTTTTATGCTCAATGGGAAAACCTTCTAGTCTAAATAGAAACACAGGATTTAAGACTCTAATGGTGATTAAGAGAGTCACCTTGAACACATTGTGGGGTAATAAGTTGATAATTATACCAAAAAAATTGGATAGTCAAAATCCAATTCCAATCTCTCCACTAGGGAACGCATGAGAAAATACCAATTTTGAGTATGCACTTATCAACTATAGAGGTTTGAATTTTAGATATAGACTTTACATCATCATTTGTATACTAAATTTAGCTTTAAGCATATCCCATGATAACCAAGTATGATAAGTGTTACAAAATATGTCATTAATAAATTTGATTCCCATTTTGAAATATTTGAAGTCATTTAATCTAGGGGATCATAGTAAATGGGGCATTATGAAAATTGATAATGGAATACCACCACAAAGATAGAGAATCAAGAAAGGTTCTATATATAAAACCATCCCTAACCCAAATGAGCTTAGGTTTGAGAAGCATTCCTTTCAAATGCAACTTACAAAAAAATTGTCACTAATATTCATAGGAATGGGTGAGATGAGGAAATTTTGAAACCCCAATTCATTTAAAAAATTTCTTTCAATAGGAAAACCTTTAGTGATGCAATGACGTAGAAAAATCTTCTAAGCTTCTAAGCCTTCCAAAACTTGGATTATCCATTTGAAATTTCAAGCATGCCCTTGAAGTTTGATATCCAATGGCCCTATCCCTATTTCTTTTTTTTTGGCTTGCAGTATATATCCTAAGTAACTCTATAAAAACCCTTGTACCCTTATGAATAATTCCATTAAAAATCCTTGAGAATATTTTCCAATTTAGCATAAGCTACCTTGTAGGGATCCCAACATTAAGAGCAATAAATATGAGTGGTTACTGTTATCCAAAATTACCCCCCGAGTTAATTTTGGCTTCAAAAACTTTAAAATTTGACTTAACCATTTTTACAGGTATGTGACGATCAAATAGCTATCAATTTACACTTCCCAAATGCACTGGCCATTGGTATTCAAAAACCCACGGGAGTGCAGTTTAAAGACATTGGTGGGTTGACTATAAAAGCCTACTAACTTTCATTTGTATGTCAAAATTAGCATCGACATCAACAGGAACACATGGCAAAAGCTCAGAGGTCCTGGCACAAGGGCCACTTGGTGGGAGATCATTGATCAAGGTGAGCTACTTATCTCTTTTCAAAGGGGGATGGGATTAAAAGGGTTTCTAAGTCTGTGGGATAGGCCACATTTTATATTTCGTCAGGTCTAGCCAAGTTAAGGAAACAAAGAAGATAGTTGGTGGCAACATTAAAAAGCCAAAAAAATTCTAAGTCCCTTGGACTTTGAAACTGTGATGTGAAGAGCTATGTGGCACCATTTCATTAGCTTGCCTTTCGTAAATCTAAAAAATGTGAAGGCTTGTCCAATCAGATCCAAGCACAAAGTAACAGACTGATAAATTCTGACACTATGGAAACGTGGAGCTTTCTCATTTTCTTATGTTTTGTAGTTGTTAGTGCACATCAAATAAAATACTGACAACATGAAGTATGTGGATCCTTTCTATTGGCTCGCACTTCACAAATTGTCAAAAAGGCTATCAAAAAGTCTGACAACGCATCAAGGTGTTGAGCTTCCTCATTAGCTAAAATATTTTGTGAACATTAGGGGCTGGAGATCAAACAACGAACTAAAGTTCAAAGTACATGGATCCTTCCCATTGGATCACATTTTGCAATGGTCAATCGAGTTGAAAATTGTGAACAAACAGGGTTGTTTCTTATAGGCTCGCGTTTCTAGGGGGTCTGACAAGGTTTGCAATGAAAAATAGCATGGAGCCTTTTCATTGGTCCACGTGTCATAGAGACTGACAGAGGTCTAAGGAAAACCTGGCATCCCGAAGGAATGTGGTTAAGCTCTATTGGCCCATATTTTCATAAAGGCTAAAGCCCACAAAAGGTAAAAAATACAAGGACAGATGGCGAGTGGGAAGTAAAGCCTGATATTGTGAACTAATGGGAGACTAAAACTTGGTAAAAGGAGAAGCAATTACATGTTGTAGAGGTCAATCCTTGAACCAATTAAAGGATTTAACATGTCAAATTTTTGTGCCTCCCGATAGCCAAATCTTAAAATGGCCATATCTTTTTATCCCCTAAATCAAATTAGACAAAAATTATACCATTAGAACTATCTCATCGAGCCCTTTAATTTGACATCATGAGAGTATTATTTTGGTGGCATATAGTGGGTCAAAATGGAAAACACCGATTTTGGAGGTAGAAGGAGACTATTTGGGCAGGCAAATGATTAAATCAGGTAGCTCAACCACTAGAGTTGATGAAGCATGGCTTCATTTGCTTCTACAAGATGAAATAGACTTAATGATGGCTCTAGAAGGTGTCCATGTTCTTTGCAGGGGATTTTAATGTAGATTTTTGGTGATTGAAGACCAAAAAATTTGTGCCCCTTATCTTTTGCTTCTTCTCTTTCTTCCTTCTCTTTCATTCAAGCTATATATTGTAAAATATTTCATTTTAAAAGGACGGACATTCAAAAATTGTAATGGAAATATGTCAAATTTGTTTCAAAATAGTTGTGAGTTGTCAAACCTTCATTTTCGGCTTGGAAATGTGTTTGTGTTCCTTCCTCTACAATTATAAGGGTCTGTGCATACTTTTATTGTGATAAATCTTGTTTTGTGACACATTTTTCTATCCTTCCTTGTTTTAGTTAAAACCTTGCCTCTCTTTTACTTATTACATTGTGTTGTGCATGTATTTCTCCTTGTTATTCCATTATGTTGTACTTCATGTGAGAATAGATGGTAAATGAAGCATTGGGGTTTGTGTCACTTACGTTTGGCATCTCCCTTCTTCATTTCTTTCTCTTTTTCCCTCATTATAGAGTCTCTCACCCCTTTTCAGGTGCTATCACTGCCTTTTATCTTAGTATTTCCATTTCATGCATCTTTCCAACCCTCTCTCTCTCCCTAGTCCCTTGGCATGGTTAGTTTGGGATTAATTAGATACATTCTCCTTTCTAGGAGTAGGATTAGTTTAGCATTAGATTAGGAAGAGGAATTCGGCCTTCTCCAAAGGTCCATCTTAAGTTTGCAAGTCCCACAGCTTTAGAGATGTTCCCATGTTAGCAAAAATTAAAGATCTATTTACCCAAATCTCAGGGTGCTACTTTTGTGTGATAATAGTATTGGAACTCCCAGTGGGACATCATATAATTTAGAGTTTCATCTTTCAGAGGTGTTCCACAACAAGCTGCATTATTCAAACCACTTTGCTACCTCCACTACTTGATACTATTTTTCGCACGCCTGGTGGGACAAGTACGTGAAAGTTATATATTTCATAAGTGTTTACTTTGGTCTAAATTTTCACTTCATCAAGTTTGATGTGCTCTTGGTGAAATTTTCATCCTTTGGAGGAACTATTAAGCATATTTGGTGACTCCATCTTGTTCAAAAAACCCATTTTCTCTAATTTACAAACCTTTCTTCCATTCATTTTGATTCATCTTTCTTTCCACATCTTTCCACTTTCTTCCATTCTATGAAATTGTGCAATTATGGCTTCATTCCCATAGTGGAATTCACACTTGCAGAAATGCAACCAGCCTCCTTCCGAAATCCTCCAGATCAATCCTATGATCAAATTTAGAACCACTATGCTTACCCCTATGAATAATGTCAAGATCAGTTTGGCTATGGATCCTATCAAGAAGAGGGATATGCATATGATGGAAGTAGTTACCTAGAGAGTGTTGATGTGTAGGAGAAGATTCAAATAATGGAGTCATACATGGTTAGAAAAATGTCCACAACTCAACACAAAGAATTCAAGATTGGATATAGGGAACCTTTTTCATGGGAAGGCCCTTTTCCAAGACACTATAGCTCACAGCAGAAGCTTGATTTCATAGTTGAAATTTTTCCCTAACTTACACAGTGGAATGAGGAGATAGAATCCTAAGAGAAAAATGAAACATAACCTTGTCAATGGGTAATTCATTCACCACCTCCTCATTCTTATTTTTCTCCTTCCCAAGCTTTATCATTTCAGCAGTGTCATAATCCAGCCCATTGCATGCTGCCCCAAGTGTTGAATTCCCTTCTCCATACTTTAATCTTGTATTTCCCCTCAGTTCTTCTTCCCTTTTCCCTTCCAAATAGCCATACCTCCAAAGAAATAAGAATTTATGGTGCCACAAACAATGAAAATAACGGTTGTGACCCAGCCCACCCCTCCTCTTGCATTCCCAAGTCCATGTTGAGAATATGAAGATTAGAAACATAGCCAAGAGAAACAAGAAGAAGATCCAAACAAGGAATAATTGATGAAAATATTGGTAACCTTGGCTCTAAAAATTTGAATTGATAAGATCCCCTTGTTGGTTAATCCTAAGAAGAAGGTCAAGGTCCTTCCACAAGTGGAAGCTAATTTTATAGAGGAACAAGAACAAGAAGTAGATGATCAACAATATCTTTATTCTGAATGTAGTTTGCATGTTGGCACCATATTCTTAGAGGTTTTTGATTCATCTCATCTTGTAAAATTTAGAGGAAGAATAGGATAATATGCAAACAAAATAATAAAATCTCCCTAAAGTGCAAGATGTTTTGATGGAATGCAATGATCCTTATTTTCCTGCATGCCTAGAGCTTGTTGCACTATTGGAAGGTTGCATTAATCCACTAACACCATCATCATCAGTTGTAACCAACCTTGAGGAGCCTTATGTTATGGAGGAGATAAAGACAAGTTCATAGGTCTTGAATGCAAAGAAGACCACACAAGAAGCTTCAAGACTTCATCCCACTTCATCCTCCCCAAATTCTAATGATGAGGGGAAGTTTGATCTCTCAAACTTCATGATTTAGGATGAGGGGAACCATGATGAGAAAGTTACAAATTCAAAGGTCATAATGGAGGAAGGAAAGCATTTGGCACAATAGGAAAATGAGGAGGCATATTATCTATCTGAATTATAGGAGTACTTTGAGGAGGAGCCCATGAAAATCACCACTTTTACTACTCCATCATTCATCCTTCAACATCAAAAGCCTGATGTCATGGAGGAGGACATGCAAGAGCAGTCTTCTCTTTCAAATAGTCCTCTTGGGAAAATATTGGAGGATTCAAATCTTCCAATTTTTTCATTAGGCAAGGAGAAGGAAGAAAATAAGGATGACATAATTGCCACACCATTCATTAAGGTAGAGGATCAGCTCATAGACAGCCCCCTTTTTAGGAAGGTCTATAGGAAGACTCCATTCTTGGAGTTGAGTTTCAAGAAAATGGGAAAATTTGAAGGATCCGGCCTTTCCCAATCAAGTATCTATCTTCATTGGAGCCAAAGGATAATCCACAACCGGTCATGCTTACTTCTAATAATGAGGATGAGTCACATAGCTCCATAGATCAGCAACAAAGCCTCCAGAACCTAAATAATGAGCATCTTGAGGAGGTATTATTTTTATTTGATGTTGATACTTTGGCTAGTAGGGTGGAAAATAGTTATCCACTCTTATCATAGGCCATGTGACCATTGCAAAATTAATTATATGGCCACACTTTGTAAAGAAGGGAAGTTATTTCTCCATGCTTGTTGCAAAAAAAATTTAACTTTTCCTTGTTTTGGTTAGGGTAGGGTAGGTAGGTTTTCTTTCAATAGAAGAAGTGCATTGTGCACACTCTACATGTCTCCACTTGGAACATGTATGATCTTTCCATTTTTGTATATAGTTTTGTGTGCTTTGTTACTGTTTCATGGTCCATTTCAATTCAGGGAAAATTTCTTGGCCAAATCAGATTTTGGGGCAGCTTTAAAGTTCATTTTTTGACCCCAAGAGATCAGTTGTAGTCAAGAGCCTATAGTGCCTCTTCTTTGGTCAAATTCACTTCTTGGGACAATGCCAATTGCATGCATTTAATTTCTAAATCAGCGTGATATCCAGAACTCTGCAATGCTTCATTATTTGTCAAGGATTCAATTCAGTTTTTCTCTAAAACTTGGCAAAAATTATATTCGAGACAACTTCAGATGCTTTTATTTGTCTCAATCGATCAAAAGCAAAGTAAACAGAGTGAATTCTTGAGCTTTTACAATTTTTCACTCCCACAAAATTAGAATTGGAAGACTTTTCACAAGGAGATGGTCAATTCTGTCTTCACCTCGAGCTTGAGCAGTCTAATGGATAAATCAAATAGTTAGATCAATTTAAAAGCTTCATTTGGAGCTCCAAAAATCAACATCAATCTTCTAGACCTTCCGAAGTTCATTTCATGCTCAATACAGCCCCAAGGTAATAAATTTCTATGTTGTAGATCATTTTTTAAGTTTTTAGCTTGACTCCACGCCCAATGGATGCATAAGGCCACTAATTTAATCTAGAAGGTAGATTACCCTGAGAGGTTGCTAGATTGTTATCCAAAATTACCCCCCAGGTTAATTTTGGCTTTAACAACTTTAAAAATGGACTTAGCCATTTTTTCAGGTCTGTGACGATCAAACGGCCATAAATTTGTACTTCCCAAATGCACTGGCCATTGGTATTCAAAAACTAGTGGGAATGCAATTTAAAGACATTGGTGGGTTGGCTATAAAATCTGACTAACTTTCATTTTCCTGTCAAAATCAGCATCAGCATCAACGGGGACACATGGCAGAAGCTCAGAGGTCCTGACCCAAGGGCCACATGGTGGCAGATCACCGATCAAGGTGGGCTACGTGTCTCTTTTGAAAGAGGTATGGGCTTAAAAGGGTTTCTAATTCCATGGAATAGGCCACATTTTATATTTCGTCAGGTATGACCAAGTCAAGGAAACAAAGAGGACAGCTAGCAGTGATATTAAAAAGCCAAAAAAATTATAAGTCCCCTGAACTTAGAAATTTTGATGCGAAGAGCTACGTGGCACCATTTCATAAGCTCATCTTTTGGAAATCTAACAAATGCAAAGCCATGTCCAATCAGATCCGAGCATGAAGCAACAGACTAATAGGTTGTTACACTATGGAAACGTGGAGCTTTCTAATTTTCTCATGTTTCAGATTTGTTAGTGGATATCAAATAAAAGACTAACAACGTGAAGTATGTGGAGCCTTTCTATTGGTTCACACTTCACAAATTGTCGAAAGGGATATCAAAAATTTTGACAACGCATCAAGGCGTGGAGCCTCCTCATTGGCTAAAATATTTCACAGATGTCAGAGGCTGGAGATCAAACAAGGGACTAACATGCGAAGTACATGGAGCCTTCCCATTGGCTTGAATTTTGTAATGGTCAGTCAAGGGGAAAATTGCGAAGAAACGTGGTCGTTTCTTATTGGCTCTCATTTCTAGGGGGTCTGACAAGGTCTGCAATGTAAAAGAGTGTGGAGCCTTTTCATTAGTCCATGTGTCATAGAGACTTACACAAGTCTAAGGACAACCTGACATCCTGAAGGAATGTGGCAAAGTTTTATTGGCCCGTATTTTCATAAAGGTTAAAGCTCGTAAAAGGTAAAAAAGACAAGGATAGATGGCGAGTGGGAAAGTAAAGCCCAATATTGTGAACCAATGGAAGACTGACACTTGGTAAAAGGTGAATCAAATACACATTGGTAGAGGTCGATCCCCAAACTAATTAAAGGCTACCATTTGTCAAATTTTTTTGCCTCCCGATGGGTAAATCTTAAAATGGCCATATCTTTTGATCCCTTGCACCAAATTAGACAAAATTTATACCGTTGGAAAGCTCTCATCGATCCCTTCAATTTGACATCATATGAATCTTATTTCAGTGGTATTTAGTGGGTTAAAATGGAAAACATGGATTTTGCAGGTAGAAGAAGACTATTTAGGCATGCAAACGATTAAATCAGGTAGCTCAACCACCAGAATTGATGAAGCATGGCTTCATTTGCTTATGTAAGACAAAATAAACTAAATTATGGCTCTATAAGGTGCCCATGTTCTTTGCAAAGGATTTTATGTAGACTGTTGGTGGTTGAAGACTAGAAAATTCCTATCCCTTCTATTTTCCCTCTTCTCTTTATTACTTCTCTTTCATTTGAGCTATATATTGTAAAATATTTAATTTTGAAAGGATGGACATTCAAAAATTGTAATGGAACTCTGTCAAATTTGTTCCAAAATAGTTTTGAGTTTTCAAACCTTCTTTTTGGGCTTGGTAATGTGTTATTTTGCTTTCCTCTGTAATTGTAATGGTCTATGCATACTTTTATTGCAATAAATCTTGTTTTGTGACACATGTGTCTATCCTTGCTTGTTTTAGTTGCAACCCTACCTCTCTTTTACTTATTGCATTGTCTTGTGCATGTATGTCTCCTTGCTATTCCATTATGTTTTGCTTCATGTGAGAATAAATGGTAAATGAAGCATTGGGGTTTGTTTCACTTATGTCTAGCATCTCCCGTCTTCATTTCTTTCTTTTATCCCTCACTAGAGTGTCTCTCACCCCTTTTCTAGTGTTATCACCGCCATTTAGCTTAGGATTTACCTTTTATACATCTTTCTAACCCTCTCTCTCTCTCCTTATTCCCTTGGCATGGTTAGTCTAGGATTAGTTAGATTCATTTTCCTTTCTAGGAGTAGGATTATTTTAGCATTAGATTACGAAGAGGAATTTGGCCTTCTCTAGAGGTCCATCTAAAGTTCATAACTCCCACAACTTGAGAGTTGGTCCCATGTTATCAAAAGGTAGAGATAAGCATAGCCAAATCTCAGGGTGCTAATTTTTTGTGATAACAGTTACCAACACTTTAGAAAATATTTTAAATTTTCATAAAATTGAAAGAGGCTTGGTGATCTAATAGGAAATTTTCTTTTCAACCCTCTAAACAATATAAGCCCAAATTTCAAAAGGTGAGAAGCCTTGAAAGAAAAATGTATACCAAGAAATTTGAATTACACACTTTTTTTAATATATTTTGATTTAAATCCTTATATCCAAGGAGATTTGGGGGGAGATGTTGTCTATAACATTGAGTATTTTTCCATTATATAGAAGATTTGGAAGAAAGAAAATAAAATTCATCTATTTCATGTTATTATTAACAAAATCTCCTCTTCCATAAGAGAGAAAATAGTCATATGTAAAATGGTCATTAATGAGTTGATTATATTGGGGGAGATTCCTTTCACCAAGTCTTGAGAAGAATATTTGGAAAGAAAATAACTAAAAACTTATGCAAATAACACATACGAAGGGGGCTAGAGGGTATCCTTTTTTGATGGATTTGAATAACCCAAACCTAGTAGATTGAGCACCATTTATTGTAATACAAGACCTGAGATTTTGAAATAGCATATTTATAATGTGGACAAATTGATGACCAAATCCCAAAGCTTGTAGCATAGCAACTATAAAATTCCATTCAATATTGTCATAGGATTTTTCAAAATCAATCTTCACAAAATGGGATTTTTGATCAAAACTTCTTGTCCATTCCATATCTTTCCAAATAGAAATTTCATTTCCAAGAATGTAATTATGCTGAATGAAGTTATTTTTATCACTTTTGATAATGAGGGGAATAATTTGTGTGATTCTGAGTGTCAGGGATTTGGAAATGATTGTATAGGAGACATTAAGTTGAATAATAGGTCTCCAATTGTAAATCTACTCGAGGTATCCAACTTTAGGAATGAACTTAATATTTCCCTAATTGATGAGCTCCCAAAAAGTTGGACAAAACAATATCAAAATAAACTTTATATAGATCAAGTCCCACAACATTCCAAAGGATCTAGTAGAACTCAAATTGAAAGCCATAAATTTTAGGAACCTTATCAGAATCCATTTCCATAGCCACATCCTTTAGATCATGAGCAGGAAGGGATCTGTCATAAGCAACTCTTTGGGCTTGGGAGAGCTTGTAAGGGACCACTTAAAGGAAATTCATGATAGCATCTTCTCTTTTAGGGGAAGAAGGATGATTATATAACACATCATGATAGTGATGCACAAAGGCATGCAATATGTCATCCAGTTTGGTAATTCTAGGATTGGAATTTTTTGTTAAGACGAGGAGATTAAACCACATTTAATCACATTAAATTAATATTTTAACACACAATAATTTGAATACAAAAATAAATAAACTTGAGGTATAAAATAACACAGGTGAACACAAATATTTACATGGAAAACCCCCAAAGGAAAAAAAATTGTGAAGAAAGTGAGATATTCCATTTATGAGAAATAAACTTTTACAATCCAATAAAATCCCATTTCCTCACTTCTTTCTAAACCATTCACCCGAGGTGAATAAAAATATGATCCATGACCATTTTTTTTTACCCCAAAAGTCACAAACCATATCAAGTGATAAGGTATGATTAACCGTACCTTGATTCAATATAAATTAGTTAATAATTAACCAATTAAACATAAACATAAATTTTATATTAAATAATTAATAATATAACTTATTCTAAATTATTTAATTATAAAGTAAAGTTTATAGGAACTTAATATTACATTCTAACACTCCTCCTTAATATTAAGTGGGGAACCATATGTCAACATTACCTTTTTACACAACATGATTTACAAATCCATAAACCATTAGTGAAGGTTTAGGATAGCATATCACTTTTGAAGGATTTATAACACCACCATCATGCTTAAATTACATTTTGGTAAAAAAGGATTTGGAATCCATAAATTAGAAGTTATGATTTAGACTAAGCATGATTTTTGATACTACATCTCATAGTTTCTCATGAAAAAAATATCAACCAACAATTCTAGGATCCTTTTATAACACAAGGACATCCTTTACAAATAGATGCAACACTTTGAATTGTAAACCGTAAACTTAGAGTGATATGTTTACAAAAGATCGTAAAGATATTTTTTTACAATGCTTTACAATTGAAGAAAAAGTATAGATGAGAAGGATATATCAACCGGTCGTCCATTAGGAGGTTACATTGCCATACAAACTCCCCCTCAATAGGAATCTAAAAGGTCAAGCATTACATGAAACTTACAGAATTTTACAGCACACAATGGCTTTGTAAACATATCTACAACTTGATCTTTAGTCAAGTAGTACTAGAGATATATATCACTGTAGATAACTTCTCTTAGATAAAATTCATATGAACCTCTATATGCTTTGTTCTCTCATGTTAAACTCAATTCTTAGAAAAAGAAATGCAACTTTGGTTATCAAATAGAAGAGAAATACGTCCTTTAGCTTCCATGTGTATCTCTTCCAACAGTCGCTTTAGCCACATGGCTTCTTTCGCTGCTCCCATTGCATTTCTATATTCTGCCTCAGTTATAATAAATGAAGACTATTGGTTACTTTTTACTGTTCCGAGTAATGGCACCTATACCAAAAAAATTGAACACATATCCAGTATATTTTATATCTAACACAACATTAACATGGTTAGATTCATAATATCCATATAGACATCATAATAAACATATAAATATTTACTAATTTCACTTTTAACCATTTATAAAACTTACATTGATAGGTTAAACACAATTTTTATAACACCTTAAATAACAATATGCTTACTAACCATGTTATATTACCAATATGTTGATTAATTTTGTAACATCCCCATTTTAAGATACTAGAACAAGGGGAAAAAAAATAAAAAATTATACAACGTTCTCTGTTATAAATTATATAATTCAAACACACGTTCAAGTTTTAATAATTGTTCTCTATCCAATTAATGCAATTTGGATCACACAATTTCTTTTTAAAACCAATGTTCTCTGTTCACATATTTGTAATATGGAACACACATTCAGTGCCATTCAATCATATAACAGATACCATATGTTGTTGTAAATGACTCGAAGAACTACCGATCTCCCATTTTATGGCTTGGAGTTTCAGCGATCTCTCTTTTCATGACTCGGCGACTTACCGATCCTTCATGTTGTTCCATGCATTATATAATAAATATACAAGGTTCTTTTACCATTTCCAGTTATCGAAGTGATCCATTTAAGAGGCCTATCTGAAAATTTGTTACTGATATTCCGCTTCTTAAACTAGGTGATTAGGACAATGCAATCTGCAACTTATGATACTTTGGCCAAAGATTTTCACATGCTTTGCATGATCATATTCCCAGACGTTATACGCCTCAATGGAATATGTCCTTCACCTCACTTTGTCTGTTATCTAGAATGGTCTTTTTTGACCTCTGTTAGTCCTTCTATCCAAGGTTAAGCTCTAACCCCTACTAACAATATGAAAGAGTATAGGAAGACACTCGCAATGACTAAAGGTATGTAGGCATACCATGTCGACCCTAGACGACTGCGTGTGTCTAGTTACCTTTAGTCCTCAGGAGTCACCCCGTATACACGGTCACATTCCTATCATCGTCTAGTAACTTGGATCCATCTTATGTAATCTTGATGATTTGATTCGAGAGAGCGTTGTAAGATGTCAGCTACAACATTGTGTCGTCAAGAAGGCCCTGCCTTCATGAAGACACCATATTGTAGCTGACATGTGCCAAGGTCCTACGGAATCCTCTCATCAAGGAATACACATCTAGCTAGAGTGTGATTGGATTTAATCTTAAATATTTAAGATCAACTTTCAACAACCATGTTGATCCTTTAACCTCATTGTTCGTTACAGTTGTATATAGCTAAGAGAGACTCAATTTGTCTTATAGCTTAATATACGTTTACTCCTCCATGCCGAAGGATTGCATAATTCCATCTTGGTTCTTTACTTTAAGCTTCGGACTAATCCATCCATTACAGATAACGTAATAAGTTTAACCTATTAAACTTAACCAAGTTTTTACCCACATCTGTAAATAAATTCATAATTCCATCTTATTAGACATCATTTAAACGAGGTCTAATTCTAAATGAGTTTATTCATTTATTCTCCTTAACCTTACTTTAGTTAAGGTCTATTAACAATAGATATGTTTTCCCATATCTATATTTTCTGAATTTAAACATTCGAGGCTATTAACGGAGTCTGAATACAAATTTTAGCTGCTCCTAAGTTATTTTATATTCCTTATCTTTCGGGCTAATCCTGAATACCTTTCAATTAAGAGATCATGTTTACCTAAATCCTTTTCAATGTCAATTTAAAATTCAACTTAACCCAAGTATGAATTGATTGCACATTCCAACTTAAAAAGTTGTATTCCAGTAAAGAATAGATATTATGTCTTTTTAAAATCTATCCATTATCATTTGAATAATTCCCAATCAATGAATAATATTATATTCTCAATCTTATTCAATAATATCAATTGATACAGCCATTAAAATATCACACTTTTCCTTGTATTCATCCATAAGATTTACAATCTATACAATTGCCAGTCCAAACAACTGGACTTCGTTTATATCAAACAACATTTCAACATATAAGGGAAGAAGAATGTAACTTCTTCTTTTCCCATTTCCTCATAGAGGAATAATAACTATCAATACAATCCATCCTCAGTTAATCAAAGGAAGTATCAGGAAAACAACCATGTCTTCATTTATACTCAACTTCCATCTGTAAAATTACTTGCATGGGTCAGTTCATTGAACTAAGCATATTAAGCACTTGTCATTAAAATGAAGTGCTTCTAATTAACTGTCTCAATAAAAAAACCCTGCTTTTATGAAACGTTAAAATAAACATCATCCAAGAATTAAGTACCGATAAGAATGAACAGCATAACAACTCAATCATCTAATTACCATCCCAATCAGACAAGGATTACTGCCCTCTTTCCCAAATAATTATTACAAGAAGTAATTTCCTTCAAACAGTTCCAGATTACAAACATTTGTAAGAACTAAAAACACAATTATGCAAACTGTTGTTCTAACATAAATGCTATCAATTCCATTCCCTTACATTAGTTAGAGAAAAGATTCACAATAAGATTTTAAATAAGACTTCCAGCAGAACTATTTTCCTTTCCTTTCATACTACTTGTCTAATTCCCATCCATCAAATGTTGAAGAGAAAAGTAGTCATTCACCATGAACTCATTGGTGACAATCTTCAAAATTCAACAACAGGATAATACTTCTTTCAATTCAGAAGAAAGTAAACAGCAATTAAATGCAAATGCTTACGCCTTAGACAGTACAAAATTCATTTCATAACAAGTATAGAATTTTAGCTGTGTAAGAAAGAATTGATCATTACTCCTAATTACTTATCCTACACTTTCTTTCCTTTCATCATAACTAAACTAAATAATTCAATCCGGATGTAATATCAATCAATGATAACAGCCCATAGAGAAGTAGACAAATTCAATAACCAATTAAAGGAGGATCATATTACCTCTTCTTATTGTCTAACCAAATATCCACTATATATAACAGTCATAATCCAAGAGTATAATTCAATATGAAATATATATATATATATATATATATCAGTATTCAAAACTACTAATTGCCTTCCCAAAAAGTTGACCAAAGTTCATTGCACGGGTTCATAAGCATTAGTATCAAAGGTACCTCTAAATACAATCATTCCTTTGAAATATTTCAATCAACGGAAATTCTCGTCCAGAAATATCGAATAAAAGTGTACAACAACAACAAATCATGCTTTCATTTAAATGATAAGAGAATTCACTTTCCAAACAACAAGTAAGAAATCCACTCATATTCCGTTTTAATGAAAACACTGAAGAATTTACAATCCGTAAATTATATATATAAATATATATATTGAGTTCAACAAGACGCAGTGTATAATTTGCATGTTCTACCCAGTCCATTATATAGACTGGCTATCCTATTCCCATTCAGATCAGAACTTCCTTTCAAACAGGCATATACGAATACCAAGAACAAGTAGGTAGAACATCGTATCCAACTAGAGCAAACAATGTAGAGATGTTACTATGCTCTTACTGTTACTAGAAGGATTCATACCTCATACACTATATTATAACCAAAGGAACAATTATACAGCAGTCTTGTCAAATATTTTTACGTCTTTCCATATCCATTAATGCACACAAATCATAGATAACAATTTGCACATTGCTGTTACCTACAGCAAGTTCGACCCGTAATGCACAGTGAAGCCCTATTGCCATTATTTCCAGAATTCAAAACAGTAGAAAGAGAAAAATTCGTTCCATTAATTATTTCAGTAAGAAAAACTCTCATTTTCTTCAAAACACAACAAGAATACCCAAGTCGAGTTCATTTTATAATGATAGCTCAAACCAGAGGTCATACGAATCATTTTATCCTTCCATATTTACAAAAAAAACACATAACTCATAAAATAATACACGCATAGCTAATACATTCAACAACTCAAACCCATATTGGGTAATAGAACGAATGTCCAACACTGTCAAAACAAACTCACACAGCATGAACAAATTCATTTGATTTACCCATTTGCAAATAAATACCCAATTCGAATTCTTTCTCAACAGACAATTCAACCTGAAAATCACATTAACTAAATCAACCATTCCATTTTTCAAAAACACCCAATCATAAGAGTAGAGTTGTTTTAATGAGATGCTTAAACAAGAGCAAAATGATTTAAGGAGAAGGGCTCAACATGCCTGTTAATTTTTCTTGTGGCTCAAAGAAAACCGCACCCACAGGAGCTATTCTTCTTCACAGCGACAGCAGTAAAGCTTTCCAAACAATCCACAAACTTCCTCAGGCTCAAAAATAGCCATGGCTACTCCAAACAACAGCAACAATAACCAGAAATAACAGCAGGTTCGACAGAACCATGGAAGAACAAAATGCAGAGCAACTAAAATCCGATTACACACAATAACAAACAAATATCCTTTTTTTTCCTCTATCCTCTTTCCAAGGCAAGCTGGTCGCTAAGACCAATGTCATTGAATGCATTTCCTTTTTTTCCTTATTCCTCACGCCACCGCCAACTCAAGTTGGCGAGTTTCCAATTTCAAATTTTTGCATGTAATCATAGTCTAGCTTTGTACCTAGTTAGATGCCTCCAACTTTTCCATGTTCCCGCCAAACTTGGCGCTGAAACTGTAAGGACTTCATTTACTATCCCATTAAATTTCTAACCTTCCCTCCTTATCCTTTCCATCCACATGGGTCCATACGTCCCCTTCCATGGGTTAGGAATAGTTTAGGATTTTTAATAGTCCATATCTAGGTTATTCACCTAGTTCATAGGTTAATAGAATTTACATTTATTTTCATCTTTATGAAGTTTAAAATCCATATAGGGTAGTATTTAGGGTATGGGATAAAAATTAGGGGTAGGTTAGGGTTTAATCCCCTAATACTTAATTAATTAGTTTCCAATCAAGTCTTTCCACCTGACAGTCGTATTCAACACAATGCAGGACGTTTCGTCCTATGTTCCACATACCTGTGCTCCTCACATCCAGGCCCTTATCATCTTACACTGTCTAGCGTTACAACAGTGTGTGGTTCGAGAATCAAACCTTTTTCATTGGCATCTACGTACCAGATATTCATCCCTGAAATCAGGTGCTGCAACATTTATATCAACCTTCAATCTGGTTTCAGACTTCATTCTGGTTTAGAAGTAAATCGACAAGGTGATCACAAGAAGGCCACAGCATACCTTGGATCAATGAAATTGATTCAAAGTGTTATATCAATTAGCGAAAAGAGTTCATCAAGCATACGACAAGTCTGTTGTCTCATTAGCAATTATACAAGCAATAATAACTTCTGTCCCAAGTAAACAAATTATGGCAAACAAGGGTCCAGATTAGCAACACATTCTTTTAAGGTCAAAAGATGTGTCTTAACATATTTATCTTCATTTCTGCAGTTACAACATCATGAAAAGTGATTACTATGCTAGCTTACAAAAATTCAAGGTGGTACAAATTTCAACATATTGATATTGTAAAATATATATTAGATGTAATTTGTATTGGACATCTCCAATACAAACACAAAGGTATTCCTACGTGTCATTTGATATGTGTATAATAATATTTTTAGTAATCAAATTTAGAATTTTAGAAATATTTTATCAACAACATATATATCTTCATTATTTATTTTAACTTGGTAAAAATGTGATAAGACTGATAGATAACATATTTGAAAAGATAACCAAATAATGTAAGAATAATCACAGCATACATTGAATCATCTAAGATAAGATCCTATAATTGTGGAAAAAATCCATGGATTATGAGGATTTTGCTTCAAGATGAATATGGGTTTTGGTGACTACTTACTACGTAAGCACCCTTCACACATCTCATAGGAGATATGTGGTAGACCAAAAACTAGGTTAAGTCGATATATGTCATACATGCTCCTAAAAATCACATGACCTAGTATTGCATGCCACAATTGAACATTACTTCTATTTTGAGTAGATAACCAAGAAGTTGAAGCATAACCTTTTAAACACATATAATCCATTCTTTTGTATTCTTACTAACATCTAAATTGTTTATCTTTGAACAAAAAAATTATTAGCTTTTCATCTCCCTTCATGGGAGTCGTCATCAGTTCAAGAATCAACTTTATAATTTTTGATTAACATGTACCTTCATGCATTGATTCTAATTGATTCCAAACCTCACTCGTAATTTCTTGATTCCTGATATGAAGGATTAAATCATCTTGCACGCTCTGCAAAATAATGGACATAGCTTCATGCACTTTTTGTTGATATGCAACAACATTATCCAATTTCACTTGTCTATTGATCAAAGCCTTCTCTATACCATTTACGACCATCCAAAACTTGTGATCCATGAATTCCACCTTCAATCGTATCTTCTAGATGATATAATTGTTTCCATTCAACATTTGTGATTTATCAATAGTAAATTGGTTGGATCCCGTTTTTATGTAAATAAATTTTCAATGAATAAGAACAAGGGGGTTTTTAATAATCATTTTAAAAAACCCTTGTTGTTGTTCAGCCATGCAATCAAATTTTGATGAATTCACGATGAAAAAAGGACCTGTCAAATAAATAATTTAAATGTACAATATATTATTTTAACAATAATAATTATTTTTCGAAATGTGAGTGAATTTTTTTTATTTTTACATGAAAACGACAACTTAGTCGTCATGTCATAAGAAAAAAAAACACTTCACTTTATCTATCGTATTCAAGAGAAATAATTTAAACAAGTTTTCTGTTATTAGATAAAAAAGAGTAAATTAAATTAATAATTTGATAAAAATAAAATAGGGAAAAACATATCTTGCTTATTTACGAAAAGAAATTAGAGCATAGCTCCTTATAGAAGGGTCAAGATGGGTCCAAGCTCAGTGAACTATGGACCGACATGGGTCCCGAGATCGTTTATATTATTTCAATTAACCGAATAACCACATTATGAAACCATGTAATGTCAATGCTAACCATACACCAAGTTTGGAGAGTTAATGTTAAACACGACAAGTTCAAGTTAAATCAACCACCATGCCTCCGCCAACTTAAATGCCCACATGCCCAAGTTCAAACTGAGCCAGTGGACAAGCCGCTCAATAAAAAAATAGTGATGTGACCAAATTCACACCACTCACCATGCGCACTAAGGCTTATAAATCCTTAACAAGCATGTCACCCACTCGATGTGGGACTAAAATCCTATAAACAAACAAAAAACAAACTATGGCCCATGGTCATATAGGGTTTTCCCAGTTGAGTCAGGGACCTAGGGGGTATGTGGTGGCTATGGAGAGGTGTGGGTGAGGGGGGCCTGCAAAGGCTACATGTGGCATGAGGAACGCCGGAGAGGGTATGCAGTGCAACGCCCACCAAGTGGTGCATTCTAAGATGTGTGCGCAGAATAAGGGGCCAAGGGGGCTCACTTAGATATTAGGTTTATAAATATAGGAAAAATCCCCACGCCACTTAGACATTAGTTTATAATTTATAACTATTAAACTATAATATATATAGTTTATAACTACATTATATAAAAAAATTAATATATAGTTTACATTTATTATAAACTATAGGATGAAGATTGTAAAATAAAGTTTAGAACATATAAACTATAGTCATTATAGGTTAGGGTTTTAATATATAGTTATAGTTTATAACAACTATAACTATAGATATCAATATAGAGTTTATACTATCGCTCAAAAATAATGAAATTGAGCTTTATTTAAAGGGGTACTTAGAGACATAGGCTATTTCAAAAATAATAAATTTGAAATATTAATTAAATTTTTACCAGGATTATATCCAAACACCGAGGGGAAAAAGGTAAAAATATGAACCAGTAGGAAAATTTGAATTCCTATTTTTATGATTTGTGTCTCCCGAAAGGTCTAGAAATTAACTTGGATTTTACCCTTCCATTTTAACTTCTTACATTTATTTCCCTGCACACTTTAGAAACATAGGAGCATAGAAAAATATTTCAAACAAATTTTTAACCATTACCTTTATTTTTCAAGTCCTGGTAATTCTTCTTATTTCTCGGGGGCAAAAGATTTTTGAAGACCTTTTAATCATTTTCCACCTATGCACACTTGTGTAAAAAAACTACTTCCCAAAGGGAGGGGGTATTTACTAAAATTTTCAACCACTTAACCACCCAACCACCCCAACCAACACGCCCAGTTGGTTTTAAAAAAATTAAGATTAATTATACTTCACTCTGGTACCATGTAAGGACAAGGAGATTAAACCACATTTAATCACATTAAATTAATATTTAAACAAACATCAATATGAATACATGAATAAATAAACAATGTAAAAAATAACACAGGTGAACACAGAGATTTATGTGGAAAACCCCCAAAGGGAGAAAAACAACGGACAAATTCAGATATTCCATTTCTAAGAAACAAACTTTTACAATACAATAAAATCCCCTTTCCTCACTTCTCTCCAAACTATTCACCCGAGGTGAATAACAATATGATCCATGACCATATTTTTTTGACCCCATGGGTCAAGAACCATATCAAGTGACGGGGTAAGATTAACCATACCCCGATTTAATATAAATTACTTAACAATTAACCAATTGAACATAAACATAAATTTTATATTAAATAATTAAGAATATATCTTTTTCTAAATTATTTAATCATAAACTAAAGTTGATAGGCACTTAATATTACGTTCTAGAATTTTTAAAGGCTTTTATCTAGTCAGCAAATTGTTTCGAATGAATGAGAACAAAGGATTTTTTAGAATCTTTATCGCCAATTTGCAATCATTGCAATTTGTACCTAAGTTATATCCCTTTGGCTTTATAATACTTATCAAGTTTGAGTTTATATCTCCACTACACAACTTGATTTTGGAGGGAAATATTAAGTGGTGCATTGTCAAGCTCCTTTGAAATCCTTTAGAATTCACGGTATAAGGACTCATGATCTTGTTGTCTGTAGATGGAAATTTGTTTTCCATAGACTCTAAGGAAGGTGGAAGTCCTATGAATAGCATCATACCACCACTCAATCCAACTGGTATCCTATGTGGGTCTAAAAATAAGGTCCTAAATCTTTTTGATGTGCCCTATGGTTCTTTCATCCTTAAGAAGCATATTGTTGAGATAAAACTACAAGTATTTTATTTTTAGGCGAGGGGTGTTCGATGTAATACATAAGCATATTGGCAAATGGTTTGAAAGAATTAAATTCTCAATCACAGTAACATGCCTAATATATGTCGAGGATAAGGAAAAGAGATATTTCTCAGAAAATAAAGCACGATTTAGTCTTTTAACCACTCTGCCTTACCCAAATTTGAAGTTATACCAAGTAAACCAAACTGCATTGGATTCTTTTTCTGCAATGATGGTTGGGGTCATACATGCCAAGCTTGTGTCATATATAATACCATGTTTCTCACTCTCCTGTACACCACGATATAGGAAGGACACCTTTGTCTTCATTGGATTTCACCATGTTAAAATATCCACATAAGATCTATAAGGCACATGGAAGAAATTTTGTAAGCCACCACTAAAAAATGGGCATTTCGATGACATCATTTGAGGCATACGAGTTAGCCAAATTGTTAATACGCTCATCAAAATCAAAGAAATGATATTCTCTTATAACTCTGGAACTAGCAGCATGATAAACCCTCCATGCCCAACCTTGTTAGTGTACATATGGAAAATAACACCTAACCAAATAGTACATGTGGTAGACTGTAGGAAAAACCTAGAAATTTTAATTTCTTGCATGTATAACAATTTCATATTACAAAAACTAAGACAGTTATCCCTAACAATGTATCAACGGATCGATTCAATAAGGTCATGAACATTCCAAGAGTAAACAATCATTGGAAAACATCAAGCCACATGGATCCCTCATCAACTAGATCTTCTAGGGTAGAAAACTTATTAGAAAAACTAAGTTTTCTATGTTTACCTACCATAAAATCACTCATTCAAAAAGATTGTTGTTTCTCTTCAACATTTTTCCCATCTTCATAGGGATATGGGTTGCAAGAGTAGTGGAGCATGGCTTTGCAATCAAGTGTAATAACTTTATATTTTGGATAGGTTACTACATGAAGGGGTTGTGACACCTTCACAATGGGAGCAATGGGATTAGAAGGAATAAAAGAATCCTTAAATTTTGGGCACATGAAAATAGGGGTGGATCTTTGAGATTTGAATTCATATCTTGTTTAACAGTGTTGAGAAGGAACTAGCTCAAAAAGTCCATATAGGGTGGTAAATGGCAACTAGAGGCCAAGAGGCACCACAAGCAACCGAAGAATTATTTTTTTGGTGACTATGGTTCAACCACCATTACAATTTGTAAGAGATTTGATTCCTACTGAACTCTTATCTTGCAGGGTCTAATGGGTAGCAATCATTAAAGGGAATTCCCAAATCATATGGTCTGAAGTTTGATAGTAAAAGAAGTGTTTGGCTTGAGATAATGCATAAAATGTGTTATGCCACCAATCTAGATATTAATAGTTTCCTTAAGGTCTTTATCCATGTTTACTTCAACACATACGTGTTTTTGTGGGTGAGATTCATAGAACTTGGGTTATTCATGTCAAATCAAGCAAGATACGAGCTTGATGAGTTGTTCAACAAATTCCCAAAGTGGGGAAATGAAGACCATGGAATTTTATCTGAACTGGTATTTTTGAGTTTTTCTTTCTCCAAAACTTGGAAATATTTGGTCCAATTTGAGAAGACAACCAAAGTGTTGTGAATAAACCACGAACCATGGTTGACAAAGGCTGTACAATGTTCAACATTGCTAAACTGAAATGGGAAAAATCCATTGGTTAGCTTTGGAACACCCTCGATCTTGACACTATAGGGTACTCAGTGGTTATAAACCCATTTTTTTAAGAAATCTTTTTGGGGGATGAAGACAACAAAATACCCAACAAGGTTGAAAGATTCAAACCAGCTATATGCTTGATCTAATTTAGGTAATTCAAGAATAACATTAAGAAAAGGGGTTTATGCGATAGAGCTGGTACCTCATGAAAGAATTTCAAGACAAACTTATTTTCCTTCATTCATGTCACATGTGATTTTTCTAGAGCTCCACCAGGAATACATGCATCAAATGATGCACAAGTCAAAGAGATGCCCATTACTAAAGTTTTTTTTTTAACACTTCCCTAAGGATAAAGTGGTAGACCGATTCAATGTAGTAAAGACATAGAACAATTGAGATATCCTACATAGATCACTAATGGATCAACAGTATGGAACCAGAGCCATAGACATATGAAGAAGTCCTATAACATTCTCTAATATGTAGAGAAATAAATGTCTAGTGCTTATAAGATTTTCCATGTTTTTAATTTGATATTGAGTGTTATAAAAAAATCTAGGGTTGGTCTTAAGAAAAAAACATACCATAAAATTTAGCTTTCATCTCTAGAATTAATTTTCACAATTCCTAGATGAAATCCATTTGAACAGCTATAGTTTCTACAAAACACTTTTCTCATTTTTAATCAGTTGTCAAAGATACCACTTGCCCCTTTTAAGAAAAAAAAATCCTCAATTTGTATAGTGGGTAGTTTAAGTGTGTGAGCACCATTGCAATACTCGTGTTGTGTTTGTTATGGATAAGTAATGCATGTAACTTGATTAGATAATTTTATCATTCATAGGATTGATAACAATGAATTTTTAGGAGGATTTATTTATCTACAAACAAAACAAATTTCACTTTTTACTAATGCAATACTGACACAGGAACATATTGGCTCACGAGAAACCATGGGTCAACCAAAATCGGTGCATAGTGGATTATTTCATTGTTTGTATTCTATAAAGCAGTTTTTTATGTTTGTGGATTCATGTAGTGAATAAAGAAATTTATGGAGGATCATGGAGTCTAGAATTACAGTTTTTAGAGTGTGCAAGTTATTTGCATGATGTATGTTGAATGCTTAGTCCTTCTGCGTAGTGTCTAGCCTATTACACAATCATCCAGTTGAGTAGCTTGTTTGTGCAATCTTGTTCATGACATGAACTTAGAATTGTTGATTGATTGAAGTTTTAATTAATGATAAATGTCAAATGGTTATGTCTGGGTCTATTGTTGGGTCCTGTTATCACCAAATCACAGCACCCCTGGAGATATACAAGAACTCACAGTGTGATTGGATAACATGGGTACTATCTCCAAGTTGTGGGACTTGCTACTTGAGATAGACCTCCAGAGAAAGCTGGTTCTTGCTCCTAAACTACCTGCCACAATCTACTCTAATGCAGGATAAGCTAATTGTTCTAATCTAAATTTCCAAGGGACCAGGGAAAGAGAATGCATAAAATGAAAGCCTACACTAAAGCGGTGATACACCAGAAAAGGAGGGTGGGAGAGTAATCTCCAAATGTGTGAAATACAGAGGTAGAGTGCACACTAGAAGAGGTGATGACAGTTCACCATAATCTAGAAAAATGCATCCACAACAATATTCCAAGCATACACAATGATAATGAATCCCTGCAAGAACATAATAAATAGACACAATATTCTTATAGAAAGATCAAAGGGGCAAGAAGAATGCAAGAAAACACAGCAGGGGAAGATACATCCACAAACTGGTATTTTATTGCTTCATGATATGCACAGTTCAATCTATTACAAGATAAGGGCCTGGATCACCATGCAAGGAGTCCACTACAAGGGCCTGCAACACGCTGGCTTCACAAAGCAATTTTGGCAGAGCTTTGCTACCCAAAAACTCTCTTTTTACAATGAGCCCAACACTCCAATTTATAGAAAAAATGAGGAGAAGAGAAGGGAAAATGGAAATCCCGAAATCTATCCTTCAACCACCTGTAAGAGCCATTAAATTGAGTGGAATTATTATACATTACTTGTAAAAGGCTCCCCATACTGTCCCATGTGCTGCAGCAGAGAAAGAATGATGGCCATGCCTCTTAATTGCACTCCCAGCTACCAAATAAAACACTGTTCTGAATCCGGCCACGTTTTCTTAAAAATCTCAATCAATTTCTAATCAAATCTATAATTTCTTTATTTCTATGCATTTGGCTCGGAACCACGATTCCAACGGTACCAATTTTGTGTGATTTCGTTGAGAAATGCAAAAGTTATGGCCTTCTGAGTGCGAGCAGCTATTTTGGGTCTGGCAGGCGTTTTCTGTCATTTGACGGGAATGAGCACTAACTGACTGAAGCCGAATATATTTCTCTTATTTAAATATATCTACCCTCATTAAAATTAATAAATATAGTTTTTGTGGGGTAGAGGACGTCGTGCTCGTTCCAGAAAGTCCAATTTTGTGAAAATCAGAGCTCGGAGTCAAAAGTTATGGCCGTTTGAAGTTCCACGGGTCAAATGTTGACTTTTCTCCTCTGCCTTTGGCCGCTTCGGCTTTTCGTGTCCCACGCGTTCCTTTGTCCCATTTGTCCCAAATTCTGCATGGGACAAATCCTTCCGAACCACCCGAAATGGGCTTCCATGTCCCTTTTCTGCCGGTGACACGTGGCGTGATCTGATTGGCTTTCGGCTCCTTCGGCTATCCGCGTCCCGCGCGTCCCTTTGTCCCAGTGCTGAAGTTCCCTGTTTCAGCCGATTGCGTACTTCGCGTACCTTCGGCCCAACTGTTCCGGGCTGCCTTGACTCATTTCGGCTGATCCGGCCGGTTCGCGTACTTATTGCCCAGATGTCCCAGACTGCCTGTTTCAACAGCTAGTCAATTTTTTCAAATTTTCGGCCAGTTCGGATTTCCGCGTCCCGCGCGTCCCTTTGGCTCGGATGTCCCAAATTCTGCGTAGACCGCCTGGCGGCCTTTCGGCCGGTTCGCACCCAAATGTCCCAACTGTCCCAAGGACCGCCTGGACTAGGACTTAGCCATTTTTCGTGATTTTTCCTGGCCCGAGCTTGTTTTTGCAATTTTTTACATTTCCTCAGAACTTGCTCTCTTCTACTTGGACAGGGGAGTTAGAAAAAATCTGAGGGGACCCTAGAAACATAACTTTTCACCCTGAATCAATATAATTTCTTGGGACTAAAGAATTTGATGCATGTTATCAAAATTACCTTGGGGGTGAATTTTGGATAACAGGTCCTTTGATCTATTCATTTGAATTTTTTAGAATTAAGATTCGTAGGATGTGGCATAAATAGCTATATAAGTAGAGTACATTCCCTTAGATCAGTAGTTCAAGTTTAAGAAAGAACTCAAGGGTATGGTTAAGGGAAGAGTAGCGATGCGAGCTTTCTTCTCATTGTGAATAGAAATAATGAAGAAGTTATGACATGAGAGATGAGAATTAAATGAAGTCTATTCATGTGATCTAACATGCTAGAGAATATGAAATTGTGTAATAAGATGAATCGTTTGTGATTGGTTTGATGTTGTTTCTCTACATAAGATATCCCAAATCTTTGTTTTTATTTAAATATGTGTTCATTTCATCATTTTTTGTTGTATAAATATTTAAGTATTGTTTTTGTTGCATTCTGAGGGTTTTGAGGTTTTTGGTTGTCCTTTGTTATATTCCCACACCTCATCTATGTCATTTGGTATCATAGCAATGATTGTCTTCCTTAAGGAGAGGCACAAAAAATCTTGCATTTTTTCACATTTATGAGTGTGGGTAGAAAAATTTTTGTAGGCATCTTTGAAAAGGTCATTTTTACGTAGTTGTGAGAAAGAAGTGACACAGTAAGCTTTTGTGGCTTTCCACAATGCATATTATGGGTAAAAGGTTGTTACAAAAATCTTTCGACAAAGAAATTGGTGAGTAGAAGAGTGTGGAGATTGTGTTCATGAATTCAAAAAAATAAAAAGAAATAATGGATTGAAATGGAACACCAAAGGAATATAGGACATCGGAATCAAGGTACAAGAGTTGAGAACTTGGTTGAGATGATGTGAGCTATGCAAGTTTTCTTAGAATCCGTGTAACATTGAGGTGTTGTTGTGGAGGAAAATAGTGATGATGAAGGTAGAATCGTGCAATACAGAGTGCATGTTGTAATTCCAAATGCATATGTGAATGTAAATAAAAAGAAAGAGGAAGCACAAAATGGTCATGTGGATGAACTACTTTACGTAATCAATAGGATGGGGAGTGTAATGCCCACTCCTCTTCGACACCTATTTTTTCTATGATCATGGCTATTAGTTTCTTAGTGACATGGAAACTATTATGATATTTTGGATAGCCTATTGTAAGACATTATGGACATTATGATTATTATTGTGTTTAGCTCTTACTACGGACTGCATGGGTACATAGAAGACATGGATAGATATTGCAGTACATGATGATGATTTAGTGTTATTTTGTTACATGTTGGCATCTTGGACTCTTTAACAGTGGTGATTATGTTTAGATGGTTGGAATAACCATGTGTGTACATTGATGTTATGTTTTATTAATAATTTGATGCTAATATGTGATCAATAGTAGGTTTTCGAATGCATCTAAGTAGGTTTAAATTTTAGTAAGTATGTGAATTGCATGGTTATCGTAAAATATGAATTTTGATAGACGATTATGCTTAGGCATAGGGTGTTAGTAAATGTTAATGGATATGGTGAAATTATGATAATCAGTAATTGTGAATAATTGATTTAGAATATAATTTCTTAACCATGAAAATGATGCACGTATGTCGTATGATGATGTTATATGATAGATGATATGTGTGTTTTGATTTCTTGACGTATTGATATGGCCTTGAGGCTGAAGGTGGTATTATCTTGGTTGTTTATAGGGAACGAAATCACAATAAACAAAGGAGGGACTAGGAATACCAACTCTGGAGGAATGTCGTGTGTTTACAACATGCTCACCTTGGCATACGTTATGTGTGTGTGTGTGTCATCATGTTACTTTTCGTTTATTAGGAGGTGTCCAAGGGGGAGCAACCTCATAAGTGACCATGGGTGTAAATGTTTTTTTTCTTTCTATTTATTTGTCTTAGTTGATGTTGTGATTTTATTAAGTTCTAATTAGGGCTCATTTTAAGACCACCCTCCCAAAAAAATTATAGAATGGGTGGCAAACCTGACGAAAAATCCATTTGCACTGTAGGCGAAAGTGTGAAAACGGGTTTCGTGACGGTTGTGATAGGAAGCCACTTTCCAAAAAATGGACTGCAGTTTTTTTTACTGAAATTTTGAATGACAATAGCACAAAAAATGTTTATGTTACTGATTGGAAACCATTTTAGTGTTGTCAACTGGTAACACTTTTTGGTGCTACCAGTCGGTAACACTTTTTAGTGTTTTCGGTCAATAACACTGGTTGGTGTTACCGTTTGGTAACAATTTTCAGTGTTCTCGGTCGATAATATTATGTGGTGTTGTCAGCTGGTAACGTGTGATTGGCATTACCGACCAATAACACAAGTCAATGTTGACAACTGGTAACAATGAGAGAATTATTGGCTGGTAACATGTGTTTGGTGTCCCCGGACGGTAACACTGAAGTACGTCTGTCATTTAATATAGCACATTCCTTCCTCATTTAATGGACTTTCCTCTCCTATATATATAGTCATCCCCATTCATTTTGTCCCATTTTCACCTGCAGGTTTCTTCGAGATAGAGATTTGCAGATATTTCCAACCTTCTCGTCTACTTCCAGTCTTCCACTATTTGGGTCGATCATCAAGATTCAAGGTGAAAGCACATTTGTCATCATATACAAATATCTTAATCTGTAATTTGCAAACCTCTTATTTTATCAAGAAATCAACGTTCAAGAATAATGGCCTCAAGGAAAAAACCCATTAAACTAGCTTCATATGTTTACTAAAAAAATTTATATCCTAGTTACTGCAACTGCTCCAAGACCCTCAAATATTTGTCCAATCTGGTTGGATTGGTAGCTCACGGTTCCATAGTCTTATTTACATGCCCTAGTATCAAACAGAGTACACATTAATAAATAATTTAATGTAAATGTATAATCATTATGATGGCACATTCATAGTTCAATTACCCTCCCACGAATTTATCATCAAAATAACACCTGAAGACATTCATCGTATAACAGGCTTGCCCCATCAAAACATATCACCTGTAACCTCCAAATTCATTCTTCTTGATGAGAAAAAAAAATTTAGAGTCTCATTACAATCTCTCTATTGAGGTTGAGGTAAATAATCCAACCAAAAGAGGCATTAACTCTCAATCTATAAAAGACCCCTTTCTCTTGACCATGGTGGAATGTTTCTAGTCCTATATCATGTTACAGGAAAGATACACCAACATTCCTCAGTGGGCAATGAACTACCTTCTTCAAACCATTTCCGGCATTAGATTTGATTGGTGCACATATCTAGCGTCAAATATTCGTTCCAATCTTGACAAGACCAAAATCAATCCTACTATAGTTGTTTGTTCTTCTTGTTATGTTCTTGCTTTATATTATGAAGGGTTTTTATGGACTCAAATCTAGAGCTATTCCAAATTCTCTTCACAAGAAGATGAAAATACATGCAATGCCTATTGACCAATAATTGGTGAGTATTTTGTTTTAAAAGCATTTAATCTTGATTCCTTAAAAAAACATTACTAAATTAATTCTTGTATTGTAAATATGTAATATATAATTATGTTTTGAACCAATGAATAGGTCAAAGAAAGCAAAACACTGGAATGCCATCAAAAGGAAGTTCACTTGCATAACTCTATTGGGCTTGAGGGGTCTAGTGACAACAATGTAATTGATGTCTCCGATTTCAATGACTCTATGGCTCAAGAGTCAAGACCAGACAAATGGATGTGTGGTTCTTTGGATTCGTCGTGCTCATCCCAGTCCCATAGCAAGGAGAGAAGTAAAACATGCTTTTCTTCTATCTAACAAAAAAATCAAGGTTTTAAGTTTTACATACTACACAATGATCAATCATTTCAATTTTATTTAATTATTTTACAGAGTAATGATATTGATAATATAAATCTCTGATTCTCTATAATGTCATATTTCTAATTTCAATATCCTAATGTGTATCCTTTTATGGCATATCTGCATCGCCTCGGAGAGAGTCTGCTCATGTTGTAGCAAACACCACATACATACCTGAGGGCCAGGCTAAGCACGAAGAGATTCAGTCTGCTATAGTAAATGACCCATGCATTTCAAGTTTTGCTACAAAGCAACTAAAAAATAGTGACTTAAACTTTATTTATATTAGTGTTTTGAATTTATTTTACAAATTGATCATTCTTTTTAATTGGTTTTCATTAAATTTAGGATTTTCTGTAACAGGGCTTGTGCCACCACTACTCTTCCCCCCATTGCCACACCAAGAGTTTGTTGACTACAAACAACATTCACATCGTAAGAAATTCTTACTGCTCGTTTGTTTGTCTTTTAATTTCAAAATTTTAACATATTGATTATTGATACTGGTAGTTAAATCTTATATTGTTAAATTATATACGCTTATAGATCTTTTTCAATCTGAAATTCATCATGTGATCACACCCACTACCACCACCTATGCTCTAACTCCATCTCAGCACAAAAGGAGTGCATCAGTTCCTGCCTAACCTCCCCTTATGCCTCTGTCATCTGCTTATGGTAGGGGGGAAAAGGCTTATGCTCCCTAACGCTGTAATGAGTATGAGCAAGGGAACTCATAATATCACAACATCTAATTTCCCCAGTTTTAATGTTGAGGGTGTGCAGAGTGCCAGAGGCACTTCTATTCTAAACAATATAGATATGGATGAGGAGTTTCTTGGGTTGGACAACTATTATGAGATGCAAGATTCAGGGAGGAATGTTGATGATCTGACGCAATATGTTCGTAAGAAAATGCCACAGTCGGTAGGCTCTTTGGATCCTCCTTCCCCAACTGCACATCCGCAGGGGAAAATGGATGATGATGCAAAGACCAGCTTTTCATTTGACATCCTTATGTCAAATAATGTTGCAACCCTTATCATGGAAAATTTTATTCATGATCTTAAGGAGATGAAGATGTGGGAGATCAGAGTGAAAGCTCTAATAAAAGAAATTAATGATAGATAACATAATTTTGAAAACAGAGAACAACGGTTTTCATTGGTTAAAAATCAACTAGTGGTGATTGATGGTATTCTTTCTCAAGCACAAAAAGGAAATGTAGTCATCGAAAATGTTTACAACAAAGATGAAGTTTTGACAATAATGTTGAACAGATTGGCTAATTTTAATTATGAGGCGTGGTCATACTACAACAAGTGGAATTGTGACACAAATATTATCACTATTTCTAATGCAGAGAAAGACTTGGCTATGGTAAGTTCTATTTTTTGTATGTTGTTACATATATATATATATAGTTATTCTTTATCTTATTGTAAATACTAATTATGTGATTTTTAATTGCAATCAAAATACTAGAATTTGAAGATAGAGGTGCAGTTGTTAGAGGAACACCTTAGAAAAGTGAAAGAGAGTGTCAAAGGGGCTATTGGTTTTAAAGAAAAACTTGTTCTCTTAAACAAGCAGAACAATACTTTGTGGAGGATTATCAAGGAGCATCATATGGATCCGAAAATTCTTATGAAGAAAAAAACTGATGAGGATCCTTTTATCCTGCCAGCAGGAGATGCAGCTACGGAAGAAAGAGAAAATTTAGAAAGCATTAAGGTTGCAGAAAAGGAATTAGTAGAGTCTGTTGTAAGATAGTGAGAATGTTGTAGTTGTTGAATATGGTCAAGGACAAGGATCCAATTAACTTGAATTAAAACTTTTATCTATGTTACTATTAATGTATTCAATATTTGACTATGACAAATGCAATTTGAAAACATTATCTTTATGAGAAATTGTTGATCTATTTATTATGAGATCTCATGTGAAATGATTTATTATCTTTATGTGAAACAATTGATAAATAGTACACATGGATTCTGGAATTTAGTTTCAAATATGTTTTTGATTATTCCTAATAATCACGATGTTATATAACATATATGGATTATAATATTTTTGCGAACAATTGTGCTTGTGGAATTGTGATAGTGATATTGGATTATAATTGGAATTTGAAAACATTATCTTTATGTGAAATTGTTATTTGTTGATCTGTTTATTTCTGTCATGGGTGTTGTCGAATGAAAACTCTAGTCATTTATTTTTTCAAGATTCTACAGTATTAGAATAGTACACATTGATTATGGAATATGGATTTACATTGTTCAATTTAGTTTCAAAAATGTATGAACTCAATAATTAAAACTTGTGTCTTGAAAGTTGCATGTGCATGTTGTTGTCAATCTTAATAATTGTCAATTGATTCTTGAATCTTGATTCTTGATTCATCATGTAAATATTATCTCCAATAATGATGGATCAAGTGATGTATTCGTAGATTGCCATGTTTTTTTATTAATCCTAATAATCACAATGTTGTTACTTGTATATCATATATGGATTATAATTTATAAGATATTTGCCAACAATTGTGCATGTGGAATTGAAAGTGAGAAATCAACTAATGAACATACTTTATTAGTAACAAACTTTAATTTTATTACATCATCCAATTTACATATTGCACAAATATGAATTGTCTACCATTTGTTATTTGCAAAGTTCAAACATTATTAAATATATAGAAGGGATTAAACAATTTCCAAACATTATATGCCCAATATATGTGAATGAAAAAATATCAAGTAACAATTTATATTTCAAAAAATGAATACAATCAACTGTTTGGTAACTGAAACAACCCTATCCTGGATGGTCCTTCATCACTTCTTATATCTGGTGCAGTTTCTTGTCTAGCAGAGTCCAAGTCAATTTCACCATTATTAGAGACTTCATTGTTCGCTAACTGATTAACAACTCTACGCTCTGTCAAGAGATGTCCATGTAGCTAGTGCTCTTTCATACAGAAATGTGTCCACCCTATATCTTGAAACATATATTCTCAAACAAGTTTCCAAATTCTTGTCCAATTTGTTGCAAAGTTTTGATTTGACAAATGAAAGTGCACTAAATACCCTTTCATCTTCAACAGACCCAAGAATCATTATCTGTATGAGTTCATATAGTTTGAAGTATTCACTTATAGTTTCTCTCAGAATGTTGCTCTGATACATCCTTCTCCACAATAGCATGACAACTCCCATTTCTATTGGGTCAGCTATAAGCTTATATTGATCAGACATTGTAAATCCAAAATGTTGTGACTGGGATATGAGTAATTTTCTATCCAATATACGATTTAATTCCCCTCCATCAACATGTGAAGATTTGCAAAATTGTTCCATAAGTGCAGCCATGGATTTCCCAAAGTTTGTATTTATTTGTTCTTCATCAATCATCGGGTTCCAGAAAATGGGATTTACAACTCCCATCACCTCCAGCAGATCACTGTTTTTAAAATTCTCTTTGATCTCAAAAGATAATGTTTCAGATATTTTCATCAATTTTTTACGTACATCAGAAACTGCAGCATCAAAAAGACAGCTCCTGACAGGTACTTCCTCAAGTTCAGAACCTACTACATAAGGATCTTTGTATAAAGTGTGCATTTTAATATTTTTCCCATCAACAGAAATACAAAGATGACCACTGATATTGAACTTTAAATAGCTATTCGGATCTTTGGTGTATTTCAAAACCTTGAAGCTACTAAAAACTGGATTTTGAATCCAATCTTGGGTGATATACAAGGTATCTAAAATCATACATAGTCTCTTCAATTTTAGAAAATCAACAATGTATATGGATATTTGTTGAGCATGTTTCACTAAGTTGTTTATTTCTTTCAGCATTGGAAAAATACCACATAAAGTTAATAATGTCTCTATATCAGTCAAGTGATACAACAGATCTTTAGCCTTGTCCACTTGTCTTTGATGCTTGAACATATACCCTGCTAAGGACTTGTATTCCTCAAAAATCCTGCAAGTTGGTTCATACAATGATATCCATCTCGTGTCAACATCTTTTAACAATTTTTTACCATTTGTTATTCCAAAAGAAAATCTTTGAAACTCCAGAAATCTTTTAGGACTTCTTGACATATATGAATGCAAGTCTTATATCAGCTCCTCCACCTTAGCAACATTTTCAAAATTACTTACAATCTTGTAATCCAAATTCATTCAGTGAGCCATACAGTGAATAGGTATCATGTAAGGGGCTACTCTTGTTTGTAGATGGATACAAAGTCTAGTTTTTTTACCTTGCATGATAGAAGCACCATTAGCTCCTACACAAATCAGCTTTGCAGAGATGGAATGATCATCCATACCAGTTATTTCCTTCAAATTTTTAATAACAAGTTTACAGATGTTCTCAGCATTGCAGTTCTCTGTCATTTTGTGCATATTTAGTAGATGATTTTCCCTAAAATGGTTACTGAAACTGAAAGTGTAGACATGCATGCACACCCAAGATGTATTATCTACTATTGTGACCTCATCAATTGACAAAGCAATAAAATTTGCATTTTTTACCTTCTCTCTCAAATCAGTGATTTCTATTTCTCCAATACACTTTGTCATCTCCCATGCACTGGTATCTAACCAGTGTGTTGTTAGAATATTTGGAAATCCATTAGATTGATAAAATGTCTTAGAATTAATCAAATCTGAAATTTGTCTACCATCTTTTAAAATGTGAAATATTGTTCTAGATTGAATGAGTTTTTCTTGAAGACTTATGTCAGTAAATTTTTCAAATCTAGCCTTTATAGTTCCACCTTTCTCAACAAGGTCCTAAAGATGTATATGATGATTGTCATATTCTACAGCATATCTCATATGCAAACAATCTTCCTCATTTTTCCATCTAGTTGTTTTTATAACTATTCCATCATCTTGTTTTTTAGACTTGTATATCTTCAAATAATGTTTCTTTATTGTATCCAACTTCAATTGCATTTTGTAGTCTTTTCTAAGTTTCCAACTACAGATAGCACATCTACATTTTGTAGAAGTATCAGTATTGTTCTCAAGTTCAATAGGATCAATGAATGGATATTTGGTTGACCATTGAAGTTTATAAGTCCTTCCTATAGTCCACTTCCCACTCTTACATTTCTGATGTGAGTTTCTGGAATGTTTATCAAAAGTTTGATTTGGACGAGAAATGGAATTATCAGTACTATCGATTTGAATTGGATTACTTTGGTGATTAGCAATTTCATCTGGAGTAAGGTCACTGTTGGGGGTTTTTTGCATTTGAGAGAAATTGGTTTACTTACAGCTTCCCTAAGTAAATCAAAAAATTAAAGTAACATTACATAGTAGAAATTGGTTTTCCTACCTCTCACCATTGGGGTTACTTCTAGTTGACTGAAATAGTTTGAAATTGAGTTATTTTTCCTTGAATTTGAGTTCTTTTCTCATTTGTAATAGGGGCCATCAAATGGATGATTTTGAAGTCTGCACATGTGACAAAAACATAGAACTTTAAAATACTGACAACAACAAAGCTTTACCCAAACACAAGCCAACACAACTTAAGAATGACATATGATAACACAACTGAACACTCGAACAGAAAAGGAATATGCGAGAAGGATATAAAACATAGAGTTACCAGTCGACAATACAAATAACTATTACCTGCTGGCAACACATATATTTGTTACCGATCGACAATGCATATATCTATTACTGGTTAGCAACACAAATATTTGTTACCGGTCTGTTACTGGCACACACATACACACATATCTACACACACACACACACATACATTATTACAGGTAACATTATATATATGTTACTGATTGGTAACTCATATATTTGTTACCGATCGGCAACAGATATATTTTTTGTCGTTTGGTAACACATATAACTGTTAGCAGCATGTGACATTGATACATGTTGCCGGCCAGTAACACTTGCACATTTGACTTTTTGGCTTGTAACACTGATACATGTTGTCGGCCGGTAACACTTGCACATTTGACTTGTCAACCTATAACACTGATACATTTCACTTACCTCTTAAGTCTCTCACTTTTTCCTGAATCCTTCGACTTGTGGTCTTATACTTTCATATTATTCACACGCTTACAATGTAAAAAATAGGACTATACTATGGTGAATTAATCCTATATATATTAGAATGTTATAACATGAAGGTGAATTTACTAACTTTAATCGACCCTTGGAGGAAATACGTAGGCAAAATTAAATTCAAATTTTTTTAGGTCCCGAAAAATTTTGGCGAACACGCTACCATACAGTAATACAAAATTCATCAACTTCAAAATTCAAAATCTCTTATATTCACCTTTTCACAAATATTCATCCCTAAAATTTACACTGGTTCTAATGTTCTCTCATGTTCTTGTGTTTATTAATGTACCCTTGATTAAGTAAGCAATTTTGTGGTTTATGTTAATTGGATGATGTGGCATATGGGTGGCAATGATTGTGTGGGATATACCTTATTTTCTTTATACTTTTATTGGATTTTATTTCAATCTTGGTTTGTGTGCCCATCCCCATCTCCAAAACTTGGATTTGGGCATTGAGCCCATTTTTGGAGACTTGTGGGACAAGTTTTACTTACTTGTCCCACACTCCTTAAACTCTCCCTCCAACCTAACCTATGGTATGAGGGGTCAAATTTAGCCCTAATCATGTGCTTTTGAGGGAAAATAGGCAATTAATGCCACCTCTTTCTTAATTCCCTAAATTTGAAATCTTGAAATGTGGAATGAGGATTTTGTATGGGAAGGAATGTGTCATGTCTTACCTTCTTCATTTATGGGACCTTGGTTTGTGTGTTGGGTTGTGAGGTGGATTGAGGGGAAATGAGGTGGCATCCTACATGGAGCCACATCACCATCCTCTCCACCAAATTCTATTTTTTTGGAGTCTTTTGGTGGTTTTTTGGGTTACTTGCTTGGAGATTTTTAGGGAAGCTTGCATGGGAGTTGTTTGGATTGTGGAAAAAAGTTGGAGCTTGGGTACTTGAAGGTTGAAGGAGATCTATGGCAAGGTAGGATCTAAACATGGTATTTTAGTTTCTTGTTTGTGAATTGAGTTTTGAAATGTATGAATGCATGTGTTTTTGTATGGGTTTGGGTAGAATTGGCCATAGGATGGTGTAAGGAGAGGGAAATGGGGCCAATGTGGAAGTAAAAGGGAGTGTGTGAGGTCTTGTGGTGGAAGCGTTGGAAAGGTAATCCACCTATGTGGAGATATAAAGAAATCTATATTATTGTGTATTCTTCAAAATGGAGAGATAAGGATTGTGTGTGTGTGTGTGTGTGTAGTGCACTTGGAGGTTTTGCGTGGATCTCTATCCCCTTTGGGAGGTATAAAGAGATGAGCACCATGTTTCCCTTCTCCTTTGGCTCAACTTTTTGAGCCTATGTGTTTGTGTATGTTGCAGGTTTTTCTATTGTTTGTTCTTGTGTGTTTTGTAGTTTTATTATGTGTGTATGTGTTGTTGAAGCCAATTTTATGAGGTTGTCATGGTTGTGAAAACCCCTCATTCCTTCTTGGTTGGGGCTCGGGGGCCAATTAGAAGGTTGGCTTCACCTTCTCATTGGATTAAGGCTGGGAGGTGAGTGTTTCCTAGCTCCCTCCCCTTTGTTGATGTGATGGAGATGGATAAAATTTGGATTGCATACTTAGCTTGGTGTGTTGGAGCTGCAGGATGGAGTTAGGAAAAAAAATTAAATGGTCATGTTATCTCCACCTTTAGGTGGAAGGCTTGTAAACTTGTATTTTACTTTCAATTCTCCTTGTAAAGAAATTTAATTAAGGTTGTTATGAATGTTGATTTATGAAATATAAAGGGTTGAACAAGGATAAAAAGTTTGTATTTTATTTTATTGTAAAATTTGTTTCATAATGCAAATTTGTAACTTATTTGAAGGTTTGTAACTTATTTTAAAGCTACCTCATATTGTAGGCTTGAGTCTAAAAATGGTTCTCCTTGAATTCCAAATGTGTAGAGATATATATTTATTCTCTTTTGAATGTTGTTTAAAGGAAATGGAAATTTGTTTTGGGTTGCAAGTCTCGTTCAATTAAAATGAAATCCTTGAAATTATTTGATGGCTATGTATGGTGGATTAGCATGATTGAATTATAGTTTTGTCTGTTGATTTTAATAACAGGTTGTAGAATAAAATGTCATTGGATGTTTGTATACTTTGGCAACTTTAGGCTTAGGTATCTCTGTTTTATTTGTAGAATATCATTAATATTCCATTAAATATTTCATGTTTGATTCAAATAGAAAATTGTCTCTTTCATTCATGTACCTTCATATGAAAATTTGAACCTGTAAACATATATATAAAGTTACACACACACACACACACACACACACACATGTATATAAAGTTGATCTCCCTATGTATTTTTTGAAACTAAATCATAAACTAACAAGTACATTTACACAAATATATGTATATTCAAATGTATAAATTTATTCTTCCTATATACCTCTTTTTGAAAACAAATCAGGAAGAATATATATATAGACACACACACATATTTACATTAAATAAAAGGTTGTATCATATTTAAAATATATATGTATACAATGTTAAAATGAAAAAGGAATCGATTTTGTTATATTGCATAGTTATTAAACTAAATTAAAAAATTACAACGGTGGGTAGGGGTTGTGTAGCGTCCTCCCCACCCCTTTGTATTGGGAAGTATGGAGTGTGGGGGTGGGGGTGAGGAAGGGGATGCGGCCTACCCCCCACCCTCACATTCCACACTCCCCCTACCACCGTGCCCTCACTATCAACCGCAGTCAGGCCATTGTGACCTGCACCTTCAACCTGCGTGCAGCCTTGTTTGGGCGCCTAAAATTTGCAAAAAAATATGATATATATATATATATATATATATATATATATATATATATATATATATATATATATATATATATAATATATATATATATATATATATATATAATCTGATTCAACCTTACTTTTATATAATATAATATAAATATGTGTATATATATGTATATACATGTATATATACATATTATATGTACATGTATATATACACATATTTACATTATATAAAAGTAAGGTTGTATCATATATATATATATATATATATACGTATGTGTGTGTGTGTGTGTGTGTGTGGAAAGGGAATTGATTTTGTTTTATTGCATAGTTATTAAACTAAATAAACAAAATTACAATGGTGGGGAGGGGTTGTGTAGCCTCCTCCCCACCCCTTTGTATTGGGACACCCTCACACTCCATATTCCCCCCTGTCACCATGCCCTCACTACCAACTACGGCCAGGCCCTTGTGGCCTGCGCCTTCAACTTGCGCATAGCCTTGTTTGGGCGCCTAAAATTTACAATATATATATCCAACCGCAGCCAGACCCTTGTGTCCTACACCTTCAACCTGCACGTAGCCTTGTTTAGGCACCTAAAATTTACAATATATATATATATATATATATATATATATATATATATATATATATAGAAGTTGTTTATTTAAAAACTCAAATCCATCTTTATGAAATACAATAAAAGGGTTTCACGGTAAACTAAATACCCTAAACCAAAAACTTCCTGGTAAACAAATCGGCAGAACAAGTTTTCATACTACAAACCCTAAGAATAAATACATTAGAACAGAGAGTAAAATGGAGGAAGAAATTCCCCCCTCATTGTAGATCTTGAACAAAGGAAAACTCCATAGCTCTCCACATCTTACATGGCCTCCCCCTTTTCTTTCTGTGCAAACCAACCTGTGCAAATGGAGGCACATTAGGGCAAGCAAAGGAAATAAAAGAAAATTTAAGAGAAATTAGGGCTTCTTTTAGAATACCTAAGATATAGGGTGAGGGTTAAATATATCCTATGGCTCGGATTTAATCCTCACATCTTTAAGTGATGGGAAATAATTGTTTCAATTAAGTATGGGGGAATTTAATTAAAAGGAAACATAGGGATTCATTCACGGGTAACAGTGAGCTTAGGTTATATTGAGATATTTTAGTTAAGAGTAAATAAATAAATGTTGTGCATGGGTATTTTTACTATGTTACTTAAGGGGATTAAAATGACTAAAGTTAAATCTGTAGCTAATTAATTAAATGAGCGGTATGGGTATTATGTGTTTAGGAATAAATTGAAACTAATTTAGGAGATAACATTAATAAATTTAATAGGAACTTAAGTGGGTGAAACTAACGAGTTTAAGTTAGAAAATATTTTAAATAAAATTTGATTTAATTTAATATGAACTTAAGGAAAGAAATTAAATGAAATTAATTTAGGGATGAATTAAATCGTAATAATTTTGGGTAGTAAAATAATATTATTTAAGGAGGGGGATGTATTAAATAAATGAACTAGTGTTTTAATAAACGCAACACATGTATGTTATTTTTTTTAATTTACTGCAATTTCTCTAAGTAATGTGATGTAGTTTTGGTGTGGTTTGACGTGGCGAAATGCAGGCATCAAAGGGAGTAAGCCAAGATTGGATACCCCTTGTTATTTTGGTAGTTTGGAACCAAAAAAACTTTTAGATTGGATAATAGAGATGGAAAAGTATTTTGAATATGAAGACATGGGGTCCCCTAAGAAGTTCAATTTTGCATGCACGAAGTTTAAAGTTCATGCACCCCTTTGGTGGGAACATATCCAGACCAACCAAGTGCAACCTGATAAACAAGATATCAAGACGACAAACTAGTGTTAACACTCAAAGAAAAGATTTTGCCCACGTATTACCAAGTCAATTTGTTTAGAATATTATAGGGATTGCGACAAAAAGAGCTTAGTGTGAAAGAATACACTAGGGAATTTTACTAACTCGTCGTTAGAATGGGAAATGTGTAGAATGATGTGGAGGAAAAATTAAGGTACATGGCCGGATTACGCAGGGAAATTCAAGAGGAGGTTGGTATTTTACAAGTTCATTCCATGGAAGAGGCCTATCAATATGCTCTAGATGTAGAGGAGGAATTGGAATGCAAACAACATAGCACTAACTACAGAAAATAAAAGACCATGAAAAGTCATGGGCAAAGTAAAGGTAGTGATAATTCAATGCAATATGAGAGCTATTTGTGTTTGAATGCACAAAGTGAAGGAACGTCTCAAGGATTTGATCATGTATCACAAGGAAGAGGTCATGGTGGAGGTTTTGGATTCAATTGCACGTGTTATATGTGTGTAGAGACAATGCACAAACCATATAAGCGTTTGCAAGCCCAAAATGGTGGAAAGAAAATTGTGCACATTGCACAAGGAGAATCAAGTGGTTCTATAAGTCATGAAGATGATCTAGAGATGAGAGAAGCGTTGATGTTCAATTTGGTATTGTTGAAACCCAAAAAAGGACACCAGCTATTGGTGAAGGAGCAACGTTTGGTAAAATTCTATATTGGAAGATATAAAGATGAGGTGATGTGCGACGCATACCTATGGACGCATGTCATGAACTACTTAGTAGGCCTTCGCAGTTTGACCTAAAGGTGAAACATAATGGCCGCACAAATACATACACAATTGATAAGGATGGAGTGAAATATTCTCTAAACCCATTGCAAGAGAAGAGTGAGGTATCAACAAAAGTATTGCTACTTTTAGGTAAGCAGTTTCTGAGAAAATTCAAGATGGATAGAGCATGTTTTGTGTTAATAGTGTAGACCGTGTAAAAGGAAGGTATGGCAGTAGTGATGAAAGGAGAAGAAACAATACCTTAAAATTCAAAAGAAACATTATAGGAGTGTAGAAGTTGTGTCTAGTGACTTACCTCAAGGGTTACCACATGTGAGAGACATTAGTCACTACATGGATTTAATTTTAGTGATCAAGGTATCCAAATAAGGTAATCATATATGAATGGCATCCATAAGAGAATATGGAGATACACAATCAGGTCCAAGATTTATCTAGATAGATGACTCATTAGAGAGAGATATAAGCTTATACACAGTAACTATAGTTCTCAGCACATAAGAGAGCATGATGAATTGAGTATGTGTACCAATATCAAGATACATGAAGAATATCACCATGTATGTAAATGTTCCCATTTTTGTCACACGAATGACATCATAGATTAATTGGAGGGGTGAAAATTATTTTAGCAAGATTGATTTAAAGAGTGAATACCATCATATTTGCATAAAGGAAGGAGATGGATGGAAGACAACATTTAAGACCCAAAAAGGATTGTATGAGTGGCTAGTGATTCCACTTAAATTGAGAAACAGACCGAGTGACTTTAATGAGGTTGATGAATCAAGTACCGATAACCACTTTTAGGATATTTTGTGATCACTGTATGTATGGATGATAATCTAATTTTTAGTCAAGACCCATGAATGAGGAGCATTTGTTACATATCTAGAGAAGTATTGTATAGACTAAGAGAAGAGAAGTTATTGATAAATCTAAATAAGTGTAGTTTTATGCAAGAAGAGTTGTAATGTATTTGGGATTTGTGATCTATAAAGAATTATTGATAGATGGAACACTAGAAAAGGTTCGCACAATGTTGGATTAACTATTGCTAAGGAGTACATGTGAGGTACATAATGTTTCATGGGTTGGATAAATTTTACCGGAAATTTGATCAAAAATTTCAGTGTTGATATGCATACATGATTATAAAGGTCGTGAGGTGAGATAGTGAAGAATTTCATCTATAGAATATGCGCATTAGAAGATATTTTGTATATAGTTGAAGAGAAAAATAACATAACAACCAAGTTGTGTTAGCATTGCTATATTTTGAAAAATTGTTTTAGGTTGATTATGCCATGTTATTGGTATATTCCATAGGAAAAATGTTGAATCAAGGAGGACAAACCCATTGTCATTATGTCAGCTGAAAATGTGAATGATGCACAATGAAAAAGTATAGTGTGTATGATTAAGAATTCTATGTAATAATATAGGCATTGAAGTGGAGACATTGCTTGTTTCCTAAAGAGTTTGTTTTGTACACAAATCATCAAGCATTTCAATTCATTAATATTCAAGGAAATTTGAAACAAGGCATATAAGGTGGGTAGAATACCTACAAGGCTACACATTAGTGTTGAAGAATAGAAGAAAAAAATCTAACAACGTGACTAATGCACTCAATAGGTGTAAGTTTGTGTTAACAAAGATGAGAATTGAAGTTGTGGGTTTTGAATCCATGAAAAAATCACATGTACAGGATGAAGTCTCAAATATCGGATTGGAGACATGGGCTTCGCATATTTGCAAAAGGAGAGGTTTCCAAAAGAAACTTACAATAAGCTCAAGTGGAAGAAGATAGGGTCATGCAAGATCATCAAGAAATTTTCACAAAACATTTATGAGATTGAGTTGTTTGAAGGCATTGACATCTCTAACATATTAAATGTTGTGGATTTGTATCCTTACTACGTAATACAGGAAGATGAAGAAGAACCTGAATCAAAAGACAACGGAGTAGATTGGAGGAAACATATGCATGAGAAGTGTGATGAATTAGAAGGAATACTAGATACCATAACTAAGAAGACACATGATAAGGAGTAATTGAGAATTTGGTCAAGTAGAAAGGGAAGAAGACTAAAGAGGTGACTTAGCTAAGTGTTGTGGATACTGCTCAATGTGGTATATTGGTTCCTTGAGTAGAAGCTCAAGTTTTGAAAATTACTTGTGTATGATGTAGGAGCATCTGGGCTCATGGGAAATCCTGTGACAACAAAATTTGATGCACAATAGAATCAGCTAGTGTTTACATCTTATAAATCATTTTTTTTGTGTTTCTAGATTCGCATAGTGAAGAAATACATAATTGGAGGATCATGGAGTCTAGTATTGTATTTTGTGGAGTTCAGAAGTTCTTTGTGCAATGTCGGTTGAATGTACAATCTTTTGCGCAATATATAACCTATTACTCAATCATCTAGTGTGCAACATTGTCTGTGCAATCATGTTCATGCTAAGAGTGTGTCATGAACTTATAATTGTTGTTGATTGAAGGCATAAGTTATGAGAAAGGTCAACTGGTTTTGTTTGGGTCTATTGTTGGGTTCTTTTATCCATTCATTTGAATTGTGTAGAATTATGAGTCTTAGGAGGTGGCACGAATAGCTATATAAGTAGATCTCATTTCCTTAGATAAGTAGTTCAAATTTAAGAAAGAACTCGGGGGGTATGTTTAAGGGTAAAGTAGTGATGCGAGCTTAATGCTCATTGTGAGTAGAAAGAATGAAGAAGTTGTGACATGAGAGGTGATAATTAAATGAAGTATGTTCATCCGATTTGAGATGATAGAGGATATGAAATTTTGTAACACGTTGAATTGTTGGCGCAATCGGTTTGATGTTGTTGTTTCTCTTAATAAGATATCCCAAGTATTTGTTTTTGTTTAAATATGTGTCCATTTCATCATTTTGTCGATGCACAAATATTTAGAGTAAGTATTGTTTCCGTTGCATTCAGAGGGCAACAAGGTGTGTGGCCATCCTTCATTGGATTCCCACACCTTGTCTACATCAAATACTCTATTGTAAACACTAATTTGCAATACTAAGGGTAGTTTAAGTATTGTGGGTAGTTTATGTAAACATTGATGCAATACTCTTCTATACACACTTTTGGCATTCATACTACCTACAAGGTTAAGCCCCACATGGGACTTGATTAGATAATTCAAAAAGAAGAGATTTGGCTAGAATGGTTTGGTCTATAAATGAATAAATCCTATTACTTGCAGCTTGAGCTCTGAAATGTAACCTAAAAAGTCAATATTATCAAATATTATCAAGCATGAGAGTGAGAAGAAGGATAAAAGGAGTAAGAGTCGCATATTCTATAATTCCAAATTGTATTAAACATGAACACAATCACAAAGATTTCTAGAGAAAGCTACTAAAAATAAAAAAGAGCACAAAAAATCGTCCAATGACTTCTTTCCAATAAAAAGCCACCCTATTGTTCAAATTGTGTCTCGCTTGGGTGGATATCTTCTTCTCTTAAAACACAATGATTTTTTTCCATATATTCCAAGATATGACCTTATTTTTTAAACATAAGTTCATTTTTTATAAGACATATCTCTGAAAGCATATGAACCAGTGAATAATTTTCTATGACAAGTATAATTTGACATGCCCTTGAATTTATGTTTATTTATAGGCATTCCTAATCTCCTCTGCTATTCACCCTTGGTTCCAAAAAATACTCTCATCCTACTAGTTTAGATTCATTGGTTTTATGGTGGCCATTTTTCTACTCTCCTTTCAAAGTATTTTTAACATTATCCTTAATAATTTTTTGAGATAAGTGCTTAACAAGAAGTTTGAAAATGGTTTGGTAAGTTTGCTTTTTCTCTGGGACTTTTTATTACAGTCTTAATTTTTGTTTTCGAACTCGGAGAAACGTCCTTGTTCCTTCTATTTATTTTGTTATCATCATTTTGGTTATAAAATAGACAACAATTTGACCCAAATCATTGTTGTTGTCAAGATCCTTGTCCCCACTACTCTTTTCATGTTGGCTCTCTATTTCATGCCAAGCATGCTCTTTCGTCATTTTACATTTCCAAAATAATGAGTATAAATGCAAAGTTTATAATCTCAATTAATATCATTGATACACAACACTTGATGCCTTATGGAGCAGTCCCATGGAGGGGTTTTCGTTGCAAACAAAATATGTAGCCATATGTCCTCCTAAAGTATTTGTAACCCGCTATAGGAAAAAATTGAATCTTCCCCTATAAAATATAGCCCCATAATTTTTGTTGGTTTATTTTAGAGGTTGCTTTGAGAGTGTAAATGGAAGTTACCCCTATTGTTTAGGGTTTTTCTACTCATATAACACTGTGACATCTGAAATATGCATTGTTTTAATACTATAGTGGTTAATGACCCAGCGGCCTGGCACACTTTGTGGCGCGCTAATGCAAGGCGAGTCCTCCCAATTGGTTGTGTAAATGCAAGGTTAATACCCCTAGGGCCCAGGGGATTAGAACCTGGGTGGTTGGTTGGCGAGCACTTAGGCCCCACCATCAGGGCACATCTAAAATATGCATTATGGTTGGCTTCTCTACTCTAGATTCATATAATTTCTCACCTACATTTTCTCAACTATGTTCCCTAAATTTTCCCAACAACACTCATTCGGACAATTTAAATAGCCCCCCTCCATGAAACCATGGCCTTAGTGATTTCTCAATTAAATGTTTTCCCTCACTTACTCCTTAGGGTTGGAACCGAATTCCATGAACGTAATTTTGCTTTACCCTTGTTCAAGAAAATCATCTTTCTACAGATTTTCTAGAATGGATGGCCTTTCATGGAAGGCATCCCTTCACAAACACTCTACTTTTAAATGGTGTCACAACTTTGAAATTTGAGTGAATCAATAAGCCCATTTTGTTCATATTCAGAAATGATTGCAGCCTAAAGACCACATCTTGTTGAAGATTTTTTTTTTTTTGAAAAACATAAGTGAAATCACCATTTTATGTGCATCCTGTAAGCATTACACCAAGTAAACCAAAGAGGCTAGGAGTAGCACCAAGTAAAGATCCCATAGAGCCATTCTCAAGCACATCCCAAGATCAATAAAAACTTATAATCAACCAATGTTACAGTAGGTAATTAAGGCTGAAACTAACGAAGTACTCTTCCCAATTCAACCAGACATCATTAATTCCTAATGAATTATCTACCTTGTTTTATAATAATCTTTGGTCGTTAATCAAAATAGACGTAATAGTTGTAATTGAGGAGTTTAGACTCTAGATGCAACAAGGAAATGGTCAAGTTGTATGAACACCACAAAGATTAGTAATCCCAAATAATCATTGACCAATTTGCAGTGTGGTCAGAGTTAGAAGATGCTCCAAATGGTATTCCATTCACCTGAATATGCTCTATACCCCTCCTCGTGACTCAACATAATCATAGTTAACCCTTTTGCAACATAGTCACAATCATAATTAATTCTATAGGATTTATCCACATGACAACCATCAGCTTCCTTGCTTTCAAAGAGCAAGACTAATTACATAAGTTCTGGATATCTTGACCTTGTGCTTGCATTACAACGCCCCTAAAGACAATAGAAGAACCTTGAAGTAAGCATCCTAATAGAAAAGATGGAGAAAATATATGTTGAATCTGACAACATTTAAGTAACTGGAGTTACTTTTCTATTTAATTATAGCAACCCAGAACAGGATCATCTGCAACTTAGGGGAAGACGACCTCAAAATATATATTGCAACTCCAGAAGAAATAGTAGCATATTTAACAAAATTCTAAGTCCATAATGTCACAAAACATAAATATAAATATCAATACCGAAATTCATTATAAAAATTCTTTTGCTTTGGACTTGGGATGTTACACTCATGTTTCAATTTGGGCTGTCGTGATTTTTCTGGCATAATACTCTTCGCCAGATTAATTCCTTAACTTAGAGATCCCATGATTCACTTCCATCGTAGCATTCCTTTTTCTTGAGGTTCACATTTTGGAGGGGTTCCTTGAGTTGGTGTCACTGTAACTATTGACAGGGTTCTTCATCAAATTTTGGATAAGCCGCGGAGTCAAGGAAATAGCCATTGAACAAGGCATGAGTCAAAGGAAGTGACTTTTGGAATGTATTGAGTTTTGTATATTTATTGTAACTAATACATTGTATATGGGCATGTCACAAGAAATGTATGTGTGAGTTCCATTTTGAGATATTTTGTACGAGAGTTGAGATAGATAAGATAGAATGAGAAGAATATACATGTACTTGAGAATGATGTAATTATTATTGATAAATAAATAAAGACTGGAGTTTGGGATGAAATCTATTGTATGCTTTCCTTTATGTTTATGTTCTTAAAGTAGATGTGGTGTATTTCCTGTGTACATCCTTAACTAAGGTCAAATTTCCTAAGCCTCACAATATTGTTGGGGTTTTAGGTCAACATTTGGTGTCTAAGCCCAGGTTCCTTGTGTTAAGCAGATGTCAGGAAAGATTTCACCACTAGGGTATTGGAAGCCCGCATTGTTAGAAATTGAAAAGTGGTGGGAGAAGCAGATCGACATATTCGTAAAAGGAGAATAAAAAAGGTAGAAGATAACTTATAAAACAACAGAAGCAGAAGTGTTTGGAGAGTATGGAGAAGAATTTTGAGCCCAGTTTCCACATCAGTTGTGGCCCTATTTATTAGCACATGCAAAGAGGACATAATGGTCACGGATGTATTTAAGACAAAACCTTTGAGTGGACTGTGGAAAAATTAACAATTGTAAAATATTTGGATGAACCATGGACCAGAGTGATCGATTACTGGTACAAAACTACTCTAGATTCCTACATAATCACGTGGGAAATTCAAGGTTGGACCAGTTTTGATAACAAGAAACAAGAAGTTCTAAGCGGAGCCCGTGGTCGATTTCTTCAGTCAGTTCCATTCTTAATTAAAGTGTTAATGATAGAAAAGGGATTAATTAGGGATGCGGCTAACTTCCTTTGGAGGGGGACAGGCACCATGGGATGGCATACATGAAGGGGGTGATCCAAGAGTCATGACTTATTAGAATTAATGGGGTGTTGGTTGGGGTGGCAGAAATAGGATGACATGGGGAAAAAGAAAAAGAAAAATTAGATAGTTGGCAAAGAGGAGATTAAGAAAATTAAGGGAAGTTAAATTAAAAAGAGTAACTAAAATGAGGAGGATGGAAGAAAGAGCAAGGATAGCCGAGGAAAAGAAATAAGTAGAGAAAAATTTGGAAAAAAAAAGGATAACACGAGAAGAAAGAGCTAAGAAAATGAATGAGAGGAAGGAAAAATTGAATAAAGTTAAGAAAGTAAAGAAGAAAATAGAGAAAGAAGATTCACCCACATCAAGTGGAGGCCAGCAATTGGCTTACCCAGAAACGGAGGCGGACGCATCAAGTCTAGCTATAATACCTGGTTCATGTAGAGACCAATAAAGTTTTGTTACCCCACATAATCCCATGGTTCAATACACTATAGAAAGTCCAATTCAACAGGAAATAACAAGACAAGCAATCCTAATGAGGGATCTACAACAGTTAGTAGGAGGTTTAGAACCAACATTTAAATGAATATTAGAAGCAGAAGGATGGAATGAAGAAGAGTTAAGAACCCCATTAATGATTAAGGAAAGAGGCAAAGAAGAAGAAGAAGTCACTGAATGAAGGAATTAATTGAGGAATTCAGAGAGAAAATAAAAATAGTAGATGAGGAGAATAAAGAAGAAGAAAATATAGATAAACAAGAAGAAGAAAAGATAGAGGCAATAGAAGAGAAAAATGAGGAAAGAGATAGAGAGGAAAACCAAGGAAGAAAGGAAGAAAAAACAAATAAGAAGAGAAAGAGTGATGAGGGATTAGAAGAAAGACATAGATTAAGGAATAATAAAGATAGGAAGGTAGTTGTGGAAAATATTAGTTATGAAAAGTCACCAAATAAAGATGCACCCCCCAACCAACACACAATCCCAAAGGAGATGACCCCCCGGAGCGGATGCCATTCCATGTGCCACTTAATACACCATTTGAGAATCTAGAAAAAGGAAAAAGTTTGGAGGAAAGGTATCAAACATTGCGAGAAGAGAGTCAGAAAAGACAAGAGATAGTGAGAGAATTTCGAGAACTACTAGGAGAACTTTACTTTGACATTGAATTAAGTAGAGAAAAGAGAAGAAAGAATAACTCAAAAGCAATTCATAACCAAACAAAGAAGGTGAATACCCGATCAACGAGACAAATGGCTTAGAAAATCAAATTGCCAATTTTTGACAAGGACTCCAGTGATGCCCTGGAACATTTGTTTCTATTGGAAGCTTACTGGAAAAACAATAATACCACAGATGAAGCTACTAAGCTACAAGATTTTGTATACACATTAAGAGATGATGCATTGCATTGGTACATGAAGATAATTGCTCAAGGACCAAACCATGGGCTAACATTGAAAGAGAGTTTAAAACATACTTCCATTTTCCAGAAGTGTCGGAAGAAGGAGTAAGAAAGATGAGAGATATTGTACAGAAAGAGGGGGAATCAGTGAAATAATTTAGTCAGAGATTCAATAATGTTACTAGAAAATTGGAAGAGCCCTTGATAGATAAGCAGAGGATTGAATGGTTCACCTCGGGGCTACTTCCCTACCTTAGAGCAGCATTAGATTCACAACAATTTAAAGCATTATCAGATGCAATTGAGATGGCAATTAAACTGAAAGCCCAACCATGGAGAAGGGGAGGGTGAAACTTCATTGAAGATTGAGCTAGAAAGGGTGTAGTTAGAACTAGCAAAGTTAAAATTACAGAAGGAGATTCAGAGGACTGAAGGACTAAGAAATAGTTCACTGCCAAAGAGCAATATGAGGCCAAAGATATGGTGCATGGTCTGTTGTAATGAAGGTCATAGTAGAATCAAATGCCCATATTTTGAAAATGCAAAAAGAGCAGCCACAGTAAGAGTACATTCATCACAAAAAGCATCCTCTAGCAATGTAACACCATCAGAAAGGACATGGTGCGGTATTTGCAAACTTTGGGACCAACATACACATAGACACTTATCCTTTTACTAGAAGTAACACGTCCTACGAATCAATTGATGTATTCTACAACATGTGGGTCGTATAATCATTATCATCATACTTTCCCCTCGGTCGATGCACTGGACGACTTAAAAGACTATGCTATTAAGAGAGCAATGGTCGCTAGATAGAATGCAACACCAAACCCTCCCCCTACTCAACCGCATATGCTTACAGTAAACACGCCACCTTCACAACCAACGATAACTGTACCACAATATTCAAATCAACAAGGTGGCCAACCTCAGTTTGGAGGTGGATATCAGGGAGGTAACTATAACCAGAACTACCAAGGTTATAATGATGGAGGATACCACGGAGGGTACTGAGGTAGATATAGAGGAGGTTTCAGAGGTGGATATCAAGGTGGATATAGAGGCAGTTATGATAACTACCATGGTGGTAGAGGATATCAAGGTTACAATGATGGTGATTACCTTGGAGGTTATAGAGATAACCAAGGAGGAAGATATCAAGATAGAAGACCCATGAATTGTTATAAATGTGGACAAGATGGGAACCTTGCAAGAAACTATACAGAACCTGATCCCTGCAGATTTTTCCATGAGAAAGGACATGATGCATTTAATTGTCCTAAAGCTTACCCAGTTCTACATAAGCGGAGCAACGAAGTCAGAAGCTTTGGGAGCAAATGCTCAGAGAAAGGTGTAGCACATCACCAAAATCCCTTGGAATGAAGAGACCATACCAAAAGATAAATCCATGAGGGCCTCTACTTTAGGAAATAGACCTACAGAATAAGACAAGAAAGAAGAGGCCAAAGAAAGTTATACGAGAAGAAAAGCAACAAAAGTAGGAAAGAATACTGAAGAACCTCAATATAGAGTAGTTGATACCACCAAAAGTGCCACCAAGAATGAGGTGGAACCTAAAAAGAAAAAATAATATGATACCACAAGAACAACATTCTTCTGATGAAGAGGAGTGGAATGATAAAGAAATTAGGTCAAGTTTGCACTTAAAAGAAGTTGAAAAGAGTAGGGCGGTTGTAAAGGAAGCACAAACCATGGAAGAAAGAGAGAAAAACTATTTTGTAGAAGAAGAGATCCTTTCTTTAAAGGAACTAGCTAAATTAACAATCAATCATGGGTTGGTAGACAAGTTGAAACAATTCAACAAGTATTGGAACAAAGAAGAAATGAATTTTCACATCCACAGAATTGAAGGAGGACATAGTAAAAAGAAAAGAAACATATTTCATACTCAACGAACATGGCACAAGTCCACCATTTACTTAGAGGTGGATATCTTTGATACCACCATTACCAAAGTACTACTTGATCTCGGTGCAGACATCAATATGATGTCTAAAACTACATGGGAGATGCTTGGGAGGCCTACATTAGAACCCATGAGATACTTTATAAGGTTAGTGGATGGATCATCAAGACAACCACTAGGAGTACTGAAGAATGTAGTAGTAAACTTCATGGGAATAAAGAAGATGGTAAACTTTGAAGTAGTGGAAAATGTGGCCAAGAATCCTTCATACAACACCATTCTAGCCCTAGAATGGTTTTTAGACTGCAATGGAACACTGAATTCTGAAGAAGAAGAAGTGACATTAAACATAGATGGTATATGTGTTCATGTACCCTTACATGCAGGAATGAGTGCCGCATGGGCAGAGGAAGTATGACATGACATAGAAGGTGAAGATTTTGATGAAATACAAGGGGTGTATGCATTGAAAAAATTCTCTAACATTGACAAAGAATTTGAACCAAACTCGGATGGTGAGATTTCAGTTAAATCAGAAGATACCACCGAAAGTTTAGATAATGTGGTAGAAGCTTGGATACATGGGTTTCCAGAGTCAAGAACTCAAAAATTACACTACGTGAGAAGAATACCACCTAGAATTATCACACTAGAAGACAACTATAACACCGCGGGTGACATTTTTGTGCCCGCCAAAGACACATTTGAAGAAGAGGATGGATACTATTCCACACAAGAGGAAGAAAAACATGATATTTTTATGCCAACACAAGATAGATTTTCCAAAGAGGAAGAAGAGGTAAAATATCTTCTAATCAAAAGAGTTTATAGGTTGAGCCACGGGGCATCCCACCAAACCCTACCAAAGTATTCAACATTTAGGGATCTAAAAGGGTATATTAAAATCATGGAAAGGATATTTCCTAATGAGAATGCAAGAATGGAGGCGTTGGATGATACCCTGACTATAAATGCCACGGGGTTGGTGGGTGATGCATAAGCCTAATGTATCTCACTGGAACTCAGTAACAACATTGCTAAAATCTAGATATATGGAAAGTGAAGGCTACTATGCCACAATTCCCAAATACACTAGTGAAACTGATCCGCATAAGCATATTCAAGTTTGTGAACAACATTGGTGACTATGCGGGGAGACTTCTCCCTTGTTATGGATTCAATTGTTCATATGGACCCTAGGTCCCATACCGCGATCCTGGTAAAAACGTCAAGAAATTAGAGAGGAGACTAGAAATTGGGATCAGATAGTTAAAGACTTTTTCCATACCTTTAATTTTTGGGACACAGATTTGAATGTCTTGAGGGCATTACAAAAGATTCAAACTTTCTTATTTTTAACACCAGATGAAGCAAAAAAACAATATTCTGAAGAAAAGGAGGAAACAAAACCTAATATTTTGAAGCCATAAGAAAGTTTAAATAAGATTCCAAAAATGGCACGATGTTTTACTATCGAAAAACAAGAAAGAGAGGAGAAACCAGAGAATTTAAGATACAAGGTTATAGAGGATGAAAGAAAAGTAGTGGAGAAAAAAGACGAAGGGGAAAAATATTATTATCAATCCTTAAAAATCAGAAATGAGAACATTGGGATGAATGGAGACGATAAATTTTCCAAGATTGGAGACTATTGGCTGGAGGAAGAAGTGGCCAAGGTAGTAGAATTACTACAAGAATTTTAGGATATTTTTCCTAAGGACTTCAAAGAGCTGAAGGGAATAAAAGAGGAGGTAGGAATGATGAAAATTCAAATTAAGGATGGATTCAAGCCAATGAAGAAAAGACCATATAGATTGAATCCTAATTTGAAGGTGAAGGTGAAGTCAGAAATCGACAAAATGTTAAATGTTGGGATTATTAAACCCATCGATGATTCAAAATGGATCAGTCCCATGGTAATTCAAAACAAGAAGACTAGAGAGATCCACATGTATGTGTAGATTATAGGGAGTTAAATAAAGCATGTGTGCATGATCCATTCCCAACCCCTTTTACAGAAGAAGTATTGGAAAATGTGGATGTCAGAGAGGTATATTCATTTACAGATGGCTTATCCAGTTACTACCAAGTAAAAATTACCCTAGAGGACCAGCCCAAAACCACTTTTTCCATAGAATGGGGGTTGTTTATGTATACTGTTATGCCATTTGGGCTTAAGAACACACCAACAGTATTCACTAGAATCATGATCAACTTGTTCAAAGATTTCATTCATGATTTCCTAGAGGTCTATCTTGATGACTTGATAGTTTATGGACTACTGAAGAACCATATACAAGTATTAAGGCTGATGTTTCAAAGATGCAGAGCATTACAAATATCATTGAATTTGAAGAAATGTATCTTCTTGACTCCCTTTGGCACATTACTAGGGCACATAATTTGTAAGGAAGGTCTATTGATTGATCCCTTAAAAACTTCTGTGATTGTTAATCTACCACCACCAAAAACACAGAAAGAGGTGTGAACAATTCTTGGTTATACTGGTTATCACAGAAATTTCATTAGAAACTATGCAGAAATAAGTGCCCCACTAGAAGAACTATTGAAGAAAAGAACAAAAAACAAATCCCTTGGTCCAAAGAATGTGCGGATGCATTTGAAATCTTAAAAGAAAAATTTTACATGCACCCATCTTGATTTTCCCTGATTGGAAGGTACCCTTCCATGTTCATGTGGATGCATCCGGGATAGCAATTGGAGCTGTATTGACACAACCTAGAGATAAGATGGATCATCCTATAGACATTTTCTAGTAGGAAGTTGGCTAAGGTAGAAAGGAAATTATCCCACAACAGAAAGGGAAGTGTTAAGTATGGTTTATGCCTTGATGAAATATAGACAATACTTATTAGCCACCTCCTTTGTATTTTATATTGATCATGAGCCTTTAAAGTATCTATTGAATAGACCAGTCTTACAGGGAGAATATGTAGATGGCTCATGCTTTTCCAGGAATTTGATTTCACTGTTGCAGTAAAACCTGGGAAACTAAACAATGGTCCAGATTATTTATCAAGAATTGAGACAGGAGAAGATGAGGGGCCCATAGATGATGATTTTCCTCGTGCTCATTTATTCAGGATTGAAGCCATACCCAAAGAATTTGATGAAATTGCACAATTATTGCATACAAGAGAGTTTCCAAGTAACTATACTCAGCAACAGAAAAAAATAAATTTGTTAAGAAGGGCATTCCCATTTACACTGATTCAAGGGAAGTTATACAAAAAGGGACAAGATGATGTCCTTAGAAGAGTAGCTCTGGAGCATGAGAGGAAGAATATCTTGATCAAAGCACATGAAGGTATAATAGGAGGTCACAATGGAGGAGAGCAGACAACAAGAAAGGTAATGATGGCTGGTATATGGTGGCCTACACTTTTTAAAGATGCACATAAACATGTTAGGTCCTGTGACATATGTCAGAGAGTAGGGAAACCAAATGCAAGGGATGAGATGCCAATGAGACCTATTTTGGCATTAGCTCCATTCAAAAAATGGGCCATTGATTTCATCAGACCTATCAAACCAGCCGCCAAACATTCTCAAGCAAGGTTTATCATAACTGGGATAAAATATTTAACAAGATGGGCAGAAGCGGTTCCCACAAAATATTGTACTACAAAAATAGCTGTCAGATTCTTATATGAGAACATCATTACAAGGTTTGGATGTCCTTTGAGCATTACCAGTGACCAAGGTAAACTATTCAAGAGCTATTGAGTGGGTTTATGATCAACCATAATAGAAGCACTCCATACCATCCCCAAGAAAATGGAACAACAAAGACATTCAACAAAGTATTGGAGAAGGTATTAACCAAAATTTGTTCCTTACAAACTGTAGATTGGGATTTGAAGATACCCACCGCTCTATGGGCATACCGCACAACCTATAAAAGGCTCACAAAATACTCCCCATTCAGATTAGTTTATGGACTAGAAGCCGTGGTCCCCATAGAGTTTGTGCTTCCAAGTTTGAGGATTGTAGTGGCATTTAGAATGACTGAAGATGATTCACTCCATGAGAGGCTAATAGAACTAGAAAAACTAGATGAAAAGAGGTTCATATCTACATATAACCAGATTTAGAAGAAGAGAAGATAGAAGGTGTGGCATGAACACCACATTAAAAGGAAGCAGTTTGATGTTGGAGATCAAGTACTCATGTATGATAGCAAGTATAAGCACCCAGGAAAATTGAAGGTAAGATGGCTAGGACCATACATCATTAAGGAGATATTGCCTTCCAGAGCAACAAAGTTACAAACCTTGCAATTGAAAGAACTCCCTGGATATGTGAATGGGGCAAGACTCAAAATATATGTGACTTAGCCAAAAATCAAGAAGAATAGAAATAATATAAAAAAACCCGAACACCTATCTGAAAACCGACCTATTTGGTGGGTAGGTCGAGGGGTAGGATGAAAACCTGCAAGGGCATATCTACCTTTAGAAAAAGAAAGATGAGGGGAAAGAAGAAACCGCGGAGGAGAAATACCCACGCAATAAAAAGAACACTGGCCTATCTGAAAACTGGAAATTCGGTGGGTAGGACGAGGGGTAGGATGAAAACCTGCAAGGGCATCCTTACTCTAAATAACAAAAAAAAGAAAAAAGAAAAGAGCCATGGAGGAAGAATACCATGCAATAAAGAGAAGATATAGCCGCAGAGGGAGCATACCCGCACAATAAAAAGAAAAATCAAAAACCATGGAAAGGAAAAAGAATAAAGAAATTGAAAAAAAACCACAAACAAAGAACTGAGGGGAAAACCATGGCAAGAAGAAAATAGAAAAACCACACAATGAAGAGAAGAAGGATAAATTCGCAATACGAACGAAGAAGCAAAACTGCCAAACTAAGGGCAGAGCAAAACCACGGAATAAAGAAATGGATAGCCACAAAACAAAGGAATATAAGAAAAAACCGTGGAAACAAAGGAGGGAAAATCCACTATACAAACCATGTCAAAAAAAAACCACAAACAAAGGAAAACGCTAAGCAAAAGAAACAAAATAAAATACACGTGAAAAAAAGAAAAATTGACCCACAAAAATGACAATAAATGGGGTAGGTAAAATAAAGATATATAAAGGATCAATTACAAAAAAATAAATCACAAAATCTAAAGAAGAGATTGAGCAAAACATCAAGGGAGAAAAATAGAGCTAGAGAATAACTAGGGAAAATTTAGAAGAAAACATGGATACTCCAGTTAAAGTCACACAAGTAGATCTTCCAAGGCCAAAATTCTTGAAACACTCCATGAAATAAAATATGCACGACCTAGAGGGAGCATTTTCACATATTCCTTTCAAAGTCACATGCACACGCGACCTCCAAAGGTATATCCATTCTCCCATTGTCGAATACAATCACACCAGACTTGAAGTAGACAGGGCATTACTGGTAGTTACAAATTCAGATACCCACCAAGAGGAGTATAAGAAAAATGTGAAAGTAATTGGGGAATTAAAACTCGATGCATGGAGCAGAATTTTCTACTTCCCTAGGGCAGACAGGGCAATTAAAGTTCTCCTCAGCCATCTACATAATCAGATGCTCTATTTGGATCAACCATACCAAATCAATATGGAAGTGATGGCTAGGGTTACCAGGCTATGGGTGAGGATGACCGGTTAGCACTTACAAAGAAGAAGGTCCCAATGAAGGATACAATGAGGGTGATGGGCATCACAACATGCAAACGAGGCATTCTGAATCTCTAATATTTCAAACCCTACTTTGAGGTATGCTGCCAAAGCCATTTGTTTGAAAATTTATCATACTAATAGGGAGGATGGCACCCATGGTGTGAGTGCCCAAATTGCATTAGATATGGTCACAACCCACTCAGAATATAACTTAACAAAATTATTAGCAACAAAATTTCATGAAAATGTAAGGAGAATAAAAGAAGGCAAACACACATTTTGTTATGGGTCAATACTATTATGTTTGGCAATGTATTTCACAAGAACACTCCCTCACAAAACAAGAACTAGTCAATTGGAAGATGGATACCCCTATGTAGCTGAGAAAATATGGGAACATATGAAAACAATGGATGTAGTCACCCAAATAACCTCACTCATTAGATGGATAGATAGAATCAGGGAGATAGTTGCAAATAAATCTAGAATATCAGAACAAGTTGTGGCAAAATATGAACAGGAGGTTATGTTTATTGTGGATATTGATTATACCTTCATCAAGACATTAACTCCCCATATCGGCCAAGTAACACCATTTCCCTATGAAGCTTCAGATGAATTAGTAGCTACATCCATACAAGCATTGCAAGCATACCTAGTGGATCCTCATAAACCTACCCTCCCCAACTTTGATGAAGTTATTGAGGAAACCTTTGAAGAATATCGGCAAAAATATTCAGTGCAATCAGGAAAACCAGAATCAAGTGGAGGAGTACCCAAGACATATAAAAGAAAGAAATCCCCTACTATTGCAAGACCCATTACTAAACACCAGAAATCCTTAGCAGAAAAAGGGAAGTTAAAACAAGTCGCGGAAAACATAGAAAAAGAAGAAGAAGAATTCGGAGACATAGAAAAAAAAGAAATAAAAAGAAGAAGATACTCCATCACCCATACACCCACAGGAACAAGAAGCACCACATATTTTAGAGGAGGCAGAGCCATGGGTAGAAACACATCTAACAAAAATAACATACAAGTATTATCAAAAATGCCTATCTCCAGGAGGCATTTCTCAGCTAGCACAAGAATATGAGGCTACACAAGGAAGAGAACAAATGGCAATAGCTGAAACAATCGTCTACTATTCAAAAAATTTGGCTTCGTACTTGAAGATATCATGAGGTTACTCCTAGATGAATTAATAAAGGAGATAGAAGAACAAGTAGAAGCAGAGGAGACAAGCCACCTGAAGGATCTTCAACAAGAAAGATCAGAATTAAAGAGTAAGAAGAAAAATACTACCACGGAACAACACAAGTTCAAAGAGGTTGAAGAACTCATTGGGTTATTGATTAAAACAAGAAAGGAAAGGGAGAATAAAACATCAAAACCCACAGAGGCAATAGTAGAAGAAGAAAATAAGAGGAAACATATAGAAGAGGAAAAACAAAAAGCCACGGAAGTGGCTAAACAAAAGAAAATACAATTACAAGCACAAAAAGAGGAAGAAGAAAAACAGACAGAAATAGAAAAAACTAAAAAGATAGCTGAGAAAGAAAAACAGAAAACAGAATTGGAAGTGGTAGAAAGGCAAAAGAAAGAGGAAATAGAAAAGAAAAGGAAGGAACAAGAGGAAATAGAGAAGAAGGAAAAAGAAGAGGCAGAAAGAAAACAAAAAGAAGAGAAGGAGAAAAAGGAGCAAGAAGAAGCATTAGAAAAACAAAGAGAAGAAAAAGAAAGGGTGGTGGAAGAATAGAAAAAGAAAGAAGAAGAAGAGAAAATGGAGAGGGAGAAGAAAGCCAAAGAAGACGTGCAACACAAAATAAGGAAGAACAAATCAAGAAGGACAAAGAAGCACAAGAAAAGAAGGAGAAAGAAGAAACAACCAAGAAGGAGAAAGAAGAAAAAGAAAAGAAAGAAGAAGAAGAAGAAGAAAAGGAGGAAAAAGAGGAGGAAAAGGAAAAACAAGCAAAATAGATCTTACAAGCATCCTCCTCCACCAGTATAGTGACAACACAAGCACCTCGTGACTCTCTAGAAAAGATCAAACAAGCACTACAATAGAGGAAAAAGGAACACTCAATACAATAGCAACAAGGGGTTATGAAACAAACCACCGAAGGCTACAAGGTACACTTAGATAAACTCTCCCCATTGCAAAAGTCAGCATGTGGACAGATACTTAAGCAAAGTGTCAAGCAAGATTGGATGCAAAGATGTGTGGAGTTAGAAGAAACCATGCAAAAGATGTTATCCTCCATTCAAGCATCAAAACCACACATCAACATAACTTCAAACCTCCAAGTAGAAGTCAACCACAGAAAAATGGTAGTGACACAACTTGTGGAAGAAGATGCAAGTAGAATGGAGGCACAAAAGAAGAAAATTTTAGAGGATGTTGTGGAAGAATATAAACAACAAACTCTTAAACCTTACAAAGTGGAGAATCAAAGGAGGAGTGAATTGCAAGCCGTGATGGCTAAGCTAGAAACAGAGTTGAACAATGTTGCAGTATATTATACATATGTCATTGGATGACCGAGCATGACCGCGGAAGACAAGGCGGAAATGGAAAAGTCAGAGCAACAAATACACAAGGCTTCCACATAGTATGACATTTCCAAAGATACAGATGGAACTCAGAGGAGGAAGTTGGCGAAACTCACTGAAAAATACCAAAACCAACAGAGGGCGCAGATAGAGAAAATTTATGATATGCAAGAATGTAGCGGTACCTTGGATAAAGCCTTGATAAGAATGCAACAAGAAACTACACTAGCATAGACTAGATGGAATAAGGTACATGCACAACCCACCCCATCAAACATAGTTCCATTAATTCAAGAAAATACACAACTCCAAGAATGGACCGATCAGGTGAACAATCATTTGGCTTCTTGGTATATTTATGAAAAGAATATTACTCCTCAGATCACCAAATACATGCCACAAAGTACGCCATAAAAGGCTTAGAGGCCGAGGCATCCCACAAACCTAGTCAGGCGAGTCGAGTGAAGGAACTCTTCCTTATGCCAGACGTCTAAGTTTTTGGGGAGGTTGATGCCTCTATAAGTTGGCATCCCATAAATCCAGTCGAGCAAGGGAATCCTTCCTTACGCTAGACATCTAAGTTCTGGTGGTTGATGCCTACATAAGATATTTTTGAAGAAACTTTTTGGAGGAAAAAAATAGGGTTCTTCATTAGTTGTTGCCTCGAGGATGAGACAAGGTTTAAGGGGGGGATGATGTTGACAAGGTTCTTCATCAAATTTTGGATAAGCCGCAGAGTTAAAGAAATAGCCGCCGAACACTGAAAGTAGCCATGAAGGATAGAGGAAAGTTGCGAGATAAAGAACAAAGCCGCATGAAAAGGGAGAAGTCATGGTAAACTAGACAAAAATCCATGATACTAGATAAAACCATGCATTACATGGAGAAATGGAAGAGAAAAATCCACGTTACACTGGAAAATCGTGGAAGCCAATACCATGATTGAAGACAATCGAGCCAGTAACAAGATAGAAGCCAATGAGGCATGAGTCAAAAGAAGTGACTTTTGGAATCAATTGATTTTGTATATTTATTGTAACTAATTATTATATATGGGCACATCACAAGAAATGTATGTGTGAATGCCATTTTGAGAGATTTAGTTTTAGAGATATAAGAGATAAGATAGAATGAGAAGAATATACATGTACTTGAGAATGATGTAATTATTATTGATAAATAAATAAAGACTGGAGTTTGGGATGAAATCTATTGTATGCTTTCCTTTATGTTTCTGTTCTTAAAGTAGATGTGGTGTATTTCCCGAGTACATCCTTAACTAAGGTCAAATTTCCTAAGCTTCATAATCCTGTCGAGGTTTTAGGTCAACAAACATTGAGAATTATCTTAATTATATGTTTGAATTTGTCCTCTAATTTAAAGCATAGTTGTACATGTTGTCTACAAAAAATCCATCTTAATCTAAATGTATGAGAACAAGCCACTACGGTGCTTGAGAACTATGTTAAATCCTTTGCCACCAACTCTTGTGCTGTAGATTGTTGGCTCATATCCTACAATAAATATATTTTCATATCAACTTATTTCAATTAGTTAAATCCTCCTAATCAAAATCCTTAATTAAACAAGCAGTATTGCAAAAGTTCCAATTTCCCAAATCTAGGCAAGTGTTTTAGAAGCCTCCTTTACAAACCAGAAGATATTAGAAGAATGATAAACAAATGCAATGGAAATGCATCTTTGTGATCATTGTTTCTTCCCTTACATTGGGGTCTCAGTATATGACATATTGATATGAATAACATAATTTTATAACACTATTGTTAACAGAGATTAGAGCAAAATCAGCTAAACGTAATAGAGAAAAAAAAAATTGAGCAAAAAACACATCCACACGATGCAAAATCCATCTCGCATAACAATTTATATTAGTTTTCGGACCTGAGATATAAGATCTTAATAGGCTCATAGACATAAATATAACTGTAGGCATTGTAATTATTCTAAGATGGAATTCTGCAATTTTGAATGGCATATTTAGCATGGAAAATTCCCAAACTATCACTCTAATTACTCGTACTTAAATTTTATATTTCTATGTACAAATTTTCCTTATAAGTTTAAGGTCATACATTTCATCAGGTTTGTATATTGTTGTTTTAAAATAGGGTTGAAGGTGCTTTGTACAATAAGAACCAGTTCGGGTGTTCCCTAGGGTATATGCACTTACCATTTACAAATATATATATATATATATATATATATTGTGACATACATTTGCAGTTGTGTTTTTCCTGGTCTTGTTATATATAACAAGACCAGGAAAAACACAACTGCAAATGTATGTCACAATAAATTCCTAAAGCAATAGCTTAAAAGTATTCTCCTGTTTTCATCCAAGAATACTCCACGAGTATACTATTGTTGTTACAATTTGTAAATAACTTTCCTTATGATTAGTGGTGTTTATAGCATTTAAATCTAGTCAATTGTTCACCTCAATTTATTTCTTCTAAGCTAATTTGTAAATAAATAAAATAACTTTCCTTGTGATTGGTGGTGCTGAATTTTTTTAAATCTAGTCAATTGTTCACCTCACTTTATTTCTTCTATGAGTATTCTCATGGCTTTGGGAGGTCTATCGGGCGCTCAATCCACTCAAGAAGCCCAAAAACTCTCTTCTAACAGTAGACAAAATTAGATGATATGATCTCGAATATCCACTGTTCCAAGCTGGCATGCCATAGACAAAATGGAAATCATCCACCCCTCCAAAGTTCCAAACCATAAGCACAACATTTTAGTTACTATATATATTTACAGCAGCATAATGAAATCCTGTTAAGCAAAAATTGCAAATTTTGAGCAAGATATCAACCAGGGAGGATTGTATTTGGTGCATCTGCATTAGAGGAAATGATATCACCACTGATTCCCACAGCAATCTTTGCTGTTCAACAACTCTAACCTTTGAAATTCTCTTTTCTGTAGCAAAAACCAATGTCCTCTGTACTACTTTGATCAAAGAAAGAAACAATGAACTCTTGTATAAACCAACTTTAAGATCCAAAACCATGTCATCTGCTGTGTACAAAACTTGTCTGATTAGGATCAATGACTTTTCATTGAGAGAGGAAAAGAGGACTGCAACCATATCCCTTTCCCTGTCATGGCTGTCCATGATTTTTTAAATCAAAATAAAGGTGATAGTTTAGACAGCCGAGATCACTGAGCTTAGCAACAGTTTCGGCTGATTTGCTAGGTACTCCAGAGTCCAGACAACTCAAAGGCTCCAGCAAGAAAATTACCCACTGATTACAATAGCAAGTCTTACTTTAGCAACTATTTTCTCAGCACCTATCAGCGTTGATTTAGTCTTTTCTGAGACATAACATCTCTCATCTACCAACCTAAAAGATTCTGCAACCTCTGACCCGAAGATCTCACTTTTCCTACAACACTAATTGTAGACTGATGAGTTTCATTGAAGGCATCTCCTTGCAATTAGTTCAAAGAAAGTGACTAGATTATGTTAACTTGGGTTTCTCCTGTTTCACTCATATTCTTCCTTACACAACCGTGCACATGAGGGCAGTAACTAACTGCAAAAGCCATATTGAACAGCTCATGGCTCTAATAAAATAGTATGGAGAGATTGACAACAACTAACCTAAAATATATATGTAGAAATTGAAGGTTTGAAAAACCACTTAGAGCTAATAAGTTGGTTGAAGAGATGTGGTGCACAAATGAATGTAAATGCAGCTCATGAGGAGAAAATTCAGAAGCAGATAGCTGAACTAGGCACTGCCATGCTCAGCTGTAGATAAAGCACTTGGTGATGTAAACGACTTCTCTGAACCTGAAAATTAAACTCCAAGAGATACCCTGTTTTTGGGAATTTTTGAATGCTCAAACTATGAACAGTATCAAAACAGCAGAAGCTACCAAGGTCCAAAATGGTGCAGATCAGATCTTTTAAATCAGATCTGTGACAAGTTGAATCTTCCAGCAAGAACAAATGCCAATGCAGCAGGCAAATAAAAGTATACGGCAAGCATGATTTGCATCAGAGAGATGATTAAACCTCCACAAATACAAATCACAAATACAAAATCACAAATATGCAGCAAACTACCAGCAAAAACTCTCTTTTGTTTTAGTAAAAACTTACTTTTTACAAAGTCTCCCTCTAAAGACCTGTGACAACTGTTAGATTCAATATACGCTTCAACAAACATCTGTCCCCTTTCCACAAAAACATGGAAGTTCCACCAAGTGCTCTTATTAGCAATAAGACTTCCTTTTTAACAAATCTATGACAGCTATAACTACTATTATTACAAAACAGATTCCCTCTCCAATTTCCTTTCTGCAGTTTGTCTTCCTGGGTCCCACTCATAGAGTTCTTGCATCAATCTTCCCGGGTTGGAAGAATTCTAAACCTCCTAGTTCAGAGCTGGTCTAGTTTGTCTTCCTTCTTTTACTCTATCTATCAAACCATGTCTCTTCTTATACAAGTTCATGTGAACTCACAAGGATAATTTCTGCCTTGCTTATGTAGATACCTAAATTTGGTAATTAGATACCGGACAGTCTTGATTTGGCTTATATCCTAGACTGCACGGATACAGGTACGGGTACGGGTACAGGTATGGGTACAGTTTTGGTACGCTGAAATGACAAATTTTTTAAAATCTCAGGTACAGTACGCTTTTGGGTATGTTTTATATATATATATATATATATAAAGAAGCATTTGCATACTTACTGAAATTTAATTATCATACATTGCATACTTATTGAAATTTCATACCCATAGAGTCATACAACTTAAAATCATTCATAGAACATGAAAACAAAATTGAAATTTCCAATAATTTGAGAATTGAGACTTGAGTTTGTATTGATTCATAATGTTCAAAACATGATAGTAAATAACATAATACATTCAAGTTCTCAACTTCTAGAGCATATAATCTAGATGATCGTCAAAATCATCTTTATGGATGCCACTTGCAGCTCCACTCCCACTAGCTCCACTTTTGAACCCTTGTGAAGGGCTCCCTCGAAGTTCCTCATCAACGCCAAGAAGTGAAACATTGACCAAACAACCAGCAGAAGCTTCAAAGTCCATGTTTTCAGGTTGGAGGTCCCAAAGCTTGTTAGGACCGTTAGTATACTCTTGCGTCCTATGGGTTAAGAGGCACAAGTTGGAATGAACGTATACTAGATCTTCAGCCTTCTTCGATGCCAACATGGTGCATTTGGCTAAGTGGATGAAGCCATAAGTACTCCAGTTGCGCTCTGCAAAAGAATTACTAGCCACCTGTCACAAAAACAAAGTATTAATATTATTAATTAAAAATTAAAAAAAAGAATGATATCATTTTGAATTTTAATTCTTAATTGGTAATTAAAACATGAAAAAATTTATACGAGAGCAATTTGATCGCAATTGGTCGTAAGAACTTGGCATCATGGCTATGACAAGTCCACCACGTGATTGGATCCATGGTGGGTTTGTCACAAATAGCCTCTTATCTCTCCCATGCTACCTTGTCCATTTACAAACATCGACATCTCCTGACAGACTGCAAGTGATGTAGCTGGATTAGGAAACAACCTCTTGAATGTTGTTCTCGTCCCATTTGCAACCTCATGGTCATCATATGGTCGCTGCCTACCAACTCTCCCAACTATTTCACTGCTGTAATATTTGGGATTTAAAGCATAAGCAAGGAGATGTAATGGGGTGGTCATTTTGTTCCACCTTCTCATGATCACATTTTTAACTTCACTGTAAAAAATTTCCTCAGGGTCCTGCTCTTTAGCTTGTATGATATCATGGATTTTTTCCAGCATGGAGTCAATGCCATCATATATTTCTCCAATGCAAGCATTATCTTTGTCTACAAATCGTATCATACTCAAAATAGGCTCCATGAAACTCAACAAATATTCAACTTTTTCCCACCAATGCTCATCAAGGATCCATGATTTTATTTTTTGGGCTCTTTCAGTGTTAGATTGCCTCCAGACAGTCCAAACATTATCAATCACCATCATGCTCAAAGCATGTCTCACCTTTACAAGTCGTCTCAAGATGAGTGTGTGAGAGGCAAACCTAGTCTCAGCAACCAATTAAAAAAGAATGGAAACAATTCAATAACAACACAAACTGAAATTAATTTAAAAATTTAAAATGAATTGTTCATTTACCTTCAACAGCTCCAACTTTGAAAATCTTCTTAATATGGCTTGAGACATGTGATGGTTGGTGACAAACATCTGAATCTAATTTGCCTCTGTGTATATTTGCTCAATCCATGCAATTTTCCCAATCTTCTGCATCATTAGATTCAGGGAGTGTATTGCACATGGTGTCCAAAATATGCGCTCATACCTACCCTCTACTATCAATCTTGTTGCCTTGCAATTTTTGGCATTGTCTGTGATGACTTGGACAACCCTCTGTGGGCCCACTGACTTAATAGCCTCGATGAGAATATTTGCAATGAATTGGGCATCTTTTACTTCCCCCTCACAATCAATAGCCTTCAGAAACATTGGCCCTTTAGGGCATACTGCAATAATGTTGATGAGAGAGGTCTATTTCTGGAGTCTTTCCATCCATCTAATATAATAGAGACTCCTGATTCAGTCCAAGAATCTCTAATTGGTTGTAGAGATGTCTAAACGTGTTGCACTTCTTTTGCCAAAAGAGAGGTGCGAACCTTATTATAGCTAGGGCTTGTATACCCCTGTGGTGCCTCATTAATGCCTCTCACCATCTGCTGCTAATAAAGTGATCTCAAGACATTGAATGGTAGTCCACATGCAAATATACACCGAAACACCAACTCATCTGCAATTTCCCTCTTTTCAATGTTAAATGTTTTTTCTAATGGGCCTTTTGTTCTCTTGCTTGATGGCCCTGAGGTATCTGCATCAAAAGGGTCATCATCTGGAATAGTTTCAGTACGAGTCTCAATGAAAGGATGAAATGATGGTGTTGATGTTGGTGGTTTTCCCATGGTCCTCTGCTGTAAAGAAACAGTTCTAGAGCAAGCTCTTGTTGCTTCAATGTTTGCATCCTCTTGCTCTTTTAGATACATGGCTATGGTTTTCTTTTCCACCTTCTTACACAGTCTAATACCCGTCCCTAATACCCCAGTCAAATGAGTTCTCAAATGGGTATATGAGGATTTAAATGTGGCAACACAATGGGGACATGTCCAAACACGGACACCACCATTGGCAACAAACTCTACCACTTCCACATGTCTCTGTAAAGGATAATTTGGATCCATTTTCACTGTCATACCACTCAAAACATTTCTCCCCTCTTGCCCCACTGAAGTTGAACTAGATGCCATGATTGTAAGATTAATTTGTTTTAACTTTTAACCTATAATAAGAGATTTTTTTTTAAACATTGCTAAATATTAAAATAATTTAATTAAAAACAACAAATACAAATTAGAAAATTAATTTGTTAACCCATACACGTCATTCTCTGATTTTGATCACCAAGTTCGCCATAAATGGTGCGAGGTGAGAGCATACACAAAGGGTAGACATTTAAATTTTTAACAAATTTAATTTAAAACTTTAAGATAAAAAAAACAAATACATAACTAATTAAAAAAATTAAACAGTTAGTCTTACACGTCAATCTTTGATTCTGATTATCAAGTTCGCCATAAATGGTGCGAGGTGAGAGCATACACTAAGGGTAAACATTTAATTAAATAAAACTTACACTATTAAACTTAAAATACGGAAAAATTAATTAACATGTTATATTTTAATAACCGTAAAATAAAAAAAATACTAAAAATAAATTTAGATCATGATCAATAATCATGAATGATGTGTTTGAAACACATCATTCATGATATTGATCATTGATTATATTCATATACAAAACATTGCTCAAAAGTTTTTTTTTTAAAAATGCCTGAATGCATGTAAAATACCTGGAAAAATCCTCATTGATGTTTTAGACTTGCTTCTCCTTCACTCTTTCTCCTTCAAGCTCAATCACTCTCTCCTCCAAGCTCTCTTTCATCTCCTCCAAGCTCTTTCTTTCTCCTTCAACCTATCTTTCTCTTTCTCTCCTTCAAGCTCAAGCAAAATAGCAAAGATTGAGTGTGAGAAAAAAGAAGAGGGATTGGGTGTTTAAATAAGTGTTTGGGGAGTTGTTTAAGGTTAGGTTAGAAATAGGAAACTTTAAAATTTTAAAAAAAATGCATATTTTAAAAGTTTTTTTGAGTTGTCTTTTAAAAAAGACGTGTAAAGGCTACGAATACGTGTGGAAACATTTCCACAGAGGTAGGATATGCTACGGGTATGGTTTTGTCGTACCCATAGCGTACCCTGTCTCTGTGGAAATGTTTCCACACATACCCAGAGCGTACCAGTCCTCGTACCAGTACCTGGTACATTTCCAAGCTAGTACGAGGACCCCTAGGGCATTTCCGTGCAATCTAGCTTATATCCCTTAATCATGACTTGCGCAGACCAACAGATTTTAACTACATTATCCTCTCCTAAAGCTTGTTGAGTATGATGTCAATATGGGCACCTAATTAATTCTATTAGAATTAGTTTTAGTTGTGTTGTTGGTTTTTTATTTTAATGGTAAAGTGTAAACTTTTATTTTTAGAATTCTATTTTTAGACTAGAAGTTTCAGTTAGAGCGCAGTTCACTAGATGTGTACTTAACTGAGGTCAAATCATTATCCATTTATCCTCAAGAGGTAGAGCACTATTTCTATGTTTAGATGACTAGATATAATTTATTTCTATTTTTAAGAAAGTTAGGGGTGAATAATTTAGCTAATGTGCAAATAGACTATGCATGTATCATTTAAAATAATGATGACTTCTTGCATGTTGAACATATATTATTAGTGGATGATACTTGTCATCCTGAATCTATTTTTGGTCTTCTTTAGTTGACTTTAGTTCATTTAGGAATTATAGTTCCTATTATTAGTTTTTAATTTGTCGTGCAAATTTAGACAAGTCCTTTTGTGATGGCTATATTAGCCTTGTTTCTTGATTACTTGAATAAGCAATAATTGGGTGAGTATTTCCAAGTGGAAACACTTTTTGCACGGTTATTCTCTTATTTTATTGCAGGTATTCACAAGGAAGACCAGCATGCTTAAGAATCTGATTAAGAGGTTTAGTGCATATTGCCATCAATCTCACTTACAAGTATACTAGTTTAATAGCCATTAATTTTAGGCGAGATTGGATGATCACTAGCTTCATTTCAAGGGAATTTCATATCTGATTTTCACTCCTTCCACACATCAAAAACCTTCAAGGCTTGCAAATACATCATAAAATCTTAGTTTGTTGCTCAAACACCTATAGGAAATCTCACTACTCATATACATCTTAGACTTTGTATCAGATTTCTCCAAATTTCCACTTGCAATGTTCTACCTAGCTGGACACTACCATACAAAGTGAATAGAACCGTTATACAGCTCTATCCTAATCTATGATTTTGTCGTTTGTGGGCCAACAATCATATTTTCTCATGTTTATTTTTATTTCAACTCCTAGTCGGCCTTAATGCAAAATTGTATCCTTTGAAAAGGTATAAAAGCAAGTTAAACACACTTAGTTACTTGCTTGGTCACTACTCGGCACCTACTAATAATTACAAGGCACTACTTGGCCTTCATCTCCAAATCTTAAGCAAAGCTGCCCTAAACTTCCCTAAATCAAGAGCAAACATCAGCAGCAAGCCCTAAGCAAGTTTGAAGTGCTCTATACTTAGCCAAGAGCATTCCAAGCGAAGTCGAAAGTGTCTCAAAGCCAAATCAAGCACTACCAACTATCTATATACAAAAACCCTTCGAGAGGATCTAATTTAGAAAATATCTATCTTTAAGTACTCTATTCAACACTCATAAAGGGTACATCTAAAGTATATTTACCTAGCTTGCTATTGGTGTAGAGGCACAAGGGCAAGCATAAGGGAGGGCAATCTAGACTTGCATTCACTCCGGCATGTGCACTAGGAGAACTATGTGGAATTTGAGCCCCCTTGTTTGGGAAATGTAGTGCAATGCTTGGCTAAAGGGGTTGGTTGTCAAGGGCAATCAAACTCCACCACACACAAAACCCTTTTATGTTATCTAATTGTGTACTTGAGTGTTAGTACAGGAAATTAAGGTTTTGGTCATTACAGGAACATGCGTGAGTATTCTGAAACAAGTGAAAGAAGAGGAAGGCATTAAATATGAAGACGAACCAACCTAGATTGACACAAATACACAAACCAAGGGCAAGCATAAGGGAGGGCAATCTAGACTTGCATTCACTCCGGCATGTGCACTAGGAGAACTATGTGGAATTTGAGCCCCCTTGTTTGGGAAATGTAGTGCAATGCTTGGCTAAAGGGGTTGGTTGTCAAGGGCAATCAAACTCCACCACACACAAAACCCTTTTATGTTATCTAATTGTGTACTTGAGTGTTAGTACAGGAAATTAAGGTTTTGGTCATTACAGGAACATGCGTGAGTATTCTGAAACAAGTGAAAGAAGAGGAAGGCATTAAATATGAAGATGAACCAACCTAGATTGACACAAATACACAAACCAATACAGGGCACTTCCATACAACTAGACACTATCGTTTTACTTTACTGTCCAAATTTGATGCTAGTGCCCTTGAGGGTTTTAGCACTCCATTTCAGAGACAAAACACCGTCATCACTGTCAAAGAAATAGTGAGACTACATGGATTGTCGCACTATATTGTATCTGATAGAGATGTTAAGTTTGTGGGTCATTTTTGATGTGCATTGTGGAAGAAGTTGAACACAAAGTTGCAATTCAGTTTTGTGTATCACTCACAAACGAATGGCTAAACAAAAGTTGTTAATAGGAAGGAGCCTTGACAATTTGTTGTGATGTTTGGTTGGAGAGAAGGCAAGGAGATGGGATTCAATCCTTGCGCAAGCGGAGTTTTCTTATAACAACTTTATGAATAGGGCATTGGGAAGTCATATTTTCAGATTGTCTATGGGACAAATCCAAGAGGAGTTGCGAGACTTGCCGTGAAAAGAAGAAATCAAAAATTGAAGATTTTGTGTAGTCTATGAAGGAGGTGCACAAACAAGTGTGCAAACTAGAGAAAATTAATGCGTGATACAAACAATACGCAAACTTGAGGAGGAGAAAATTAGAGTTTGAGGTTGGAGATATGGTTCTTTTCCACTTGAACATAGAGACGTTCTCGAGAGGAACCTATGATAAACTCAAGTGGAAGAAGATTGGACCTTGGAGAGTGCTGAAGAAGTTTGCAAAGAATACATATGAGATAGAACTGCTTAAGAGAATAAACATTTTGTCTATCTTCAATGTAGTGGATATATACCCGTACTTTGAGGGGTAGACTAGTAGTGAAACAAATCACACAAATGTATATTGGAGGAACTACTAAAGCAAACGAGAAAGGAAATTGAACACATTTTGGATGAACACATAGTAAAGACAACATGCAAAAATGAGCATAAAGAATATCTAGGGAAATAAAAAGGCAGAGAAGTTGAGGATGTGTCTTGGCTTAGTGAGTAAGAGATTCCTAGACTTGGTCATTCCATTGCAAACCTTATGAAGCCCACTTGAGCAAGGGCTCAAGTTTCTTCTTACACAAGTTGTATGCTACAAGAGTATCCGAGATCACGTGCAATCCTGCGTCAACCAAAAACATTTAAGAGTTAGCCAAATAAAGACTTGTGTAATCCTATGACACCTTACAAAGCATACTACACAAAACTTGATGTCGTGCAATACTGCGGAAAGTCATAAGAGACTACCTATGCCACGAAGGTTTATCAATGTCACACAAAGTTGTTAAGTGTTATAAGTTTCTAACAACACCATGTAAAACACAAAGCCTTATCCTAAACCGCGCAATGCCACAAGCTCATGCTTAACCCCGCGCAATGCTTCAAATAGAGCTCTACATTGTGCATCCGTTGACAAACTCTTGCGCAACCGTGGAGGCCATGCGCAAACTCATTCTTGCGTGTGAAAGCTGCGAAGATCTTACGTAATACTGTGAAGTCTTGTCAATGTTGCGAAGCATTCTATGTTGCCACATGCCCTATGGGACCACTTGTTGATACCACCACGATGAGATCTTGCATCTGGCCAAATCTCTTGTCAACATCAATATAGTTACAGGAAGCACACGTGGGCCTTGATCCATTTCTTTTGCCAAAGGACAAACCAAGCAACCTAGTAAAGCTTGATCCAACAGAGAAGATTTCATGGGGGGCTAGCTACAAACCAGCTATAGAAGATTTGGGGCATACTATGAAATCTTTACAAGGCATCTTACTCTCCCGCGTAATTCCTACCACATTCTATAAATAAAAGGGAGCTATGAACGTATAAGGCATCTTTTAGGATCATTTATCCATAGGGAGGGATAAAGGATTGAATCCGGTTTGGGAATTGAGTGAGCAATATAAGGAATAGTTTCCAAATTGAGCCAAGTATGGTTTTGTAGAAGCTTAACAGAGTCTGCAAGCTTAGTTAGGATAGGTCATAGGTTTGGAATTCTCATAGAATTCTTGTAGAGTCTTTGTAAATGACCATAAAAGGTTGTGGAATGCCATTGTGCCAAAGTCTATAATCTTTCCTCATAATCAATAAAAGAACCTTTCATTGTTTCTTATTAAAGTTGTGCCTGAGATCTTGTTTTGGTGAGATCTAACTTTGAAATTCTGGGTTGCGCGATCTAAAGCATCTGAAATGTCTCTTTTCAGAAAGATTAGTGTAATCTAGAAATTGTAATACACTCTTATCTAAAATTTTCAAAATTATGAGATCTGAATTTTAGAACAAAACCCTTTTCAAAATTCTGGAATTTTCTGCTATTTCAATAAAAACCCTCAATCTGAAAATACATTTCTGAATGTAGAACTGGAAATAACAAGTTTTTCGAAACAAATGGCAAAATTTTCATTCAATCAAATACAGAAAATTATATTCTATTCCAAAGCAACCAATTGAATACAAAGATATAGAATTAACCTGAAAAAGGCTGCAAATGAGGATGCCCTAGCCTAGAAAGGTGATAACGTTAGCCGAGAATACTGTGAACCGAAAATTATTAAAGGACTAACAAAAGCAGTGGGAGACGTGATAGTGGTCGATCCGACCACCCGGTCCAAAACAAGATTGCTTCATGCGCGATTTCGTGCCAATGTTCAAATGGATAGAGAACTCCCAAGATGCGTTACTCTGAAATTTATATGGGGAGAACACCAACAAAAAATAGATTATGAGCCAAGCCCGCTTATGTGTTTCTCATGCTTCAAAGCAGGTCACTGTTCCAAATCTTGTCCAAAATCTAAAGAAGCTAAATCCTCCAGGATTTATCAGATCAAAGAAAGTTTCAATAAGAGAATGGATCCGAACAAAGGTCAAATGGAACAAGGAGAAATCTAATACCATCCTCTCTCCTAATAAAGGGAATGGGCAGAGGAGTTTGGAAAATGAGAACAACATGGAACCAGTCATTGTGGCTAACGACATAGAGTAGATAAGAAAGGAAGAAGGGAAACTCCCAACCGAAGCCCAGAAGGTAGCATCCACACAGGTTGAAGATGTGATAGCAATCCAAGAGAAGGTGGTGGGTACTGATGAAGATCTTGGGACTCCTCAAGTTAAATCCCTTGTCGAAGATAGCTTTGGAAGTCCAAAATTCTTTGCTCAAAAGCTGGAATCTAGTTTTATGGAAGTCAGCAATATCTTTGAGGCCATTGGCCTTGAAGAAATAGATATAGTTGAGGCGGGAAAAAGCCCAGTTGTCACACCTTTATCCCAACCCAAACAGATTATGAAGAAAGCTCCTCCTAAGGAAGATTTAGGAGGAAATAAATCCAATTATGGGCAGCCCACCTTGAGAGAGAAGAGGGACAAAACTTCAAAGAAGGAAGTCTCATAACGGTGTCAGAGATCCTTGACGGTAAGTTTCTCCAATTCTAAAACTTCTAAATGATCATTTTATCTTGGAATATTAGGGGGTTAAATAACCCTCACAAGCATAGGATTTTAAGAGATCTCATGAAAGATAATAAACTGGATATTCTTATGATTCAAGAGACTAAGATGAGTTTTGAAAAATTAAAGGATATCAAGAATTTCTTTTGGAAGGATTATGTTTGTAGTGGTGTTAATTCAGTTGGAGCCTCTGGGGATTAGCTTGTTTTTGGAATGGTCTAACGGTGGAAGGAGAGGTTCTTCTGGACAGTCAACACCATTTAGCTATCTGCTTCACTGATCTGATTACCAAAAGAAAATGGATTTTATCCAATGTTTATGCTCCCAACTCTGGGAATGGAAGGAAAGAGCTTTGGAAGGAAACGTCAAGTTTTAGAAGCATTTTTAAGGATTTGGATTGGATAATAGGAGGAGACCTGAATACCCCTCTTCTTCCCTCTGACAAAAAGGGAGGTATAACTACCTTCTCTGAAAGCATGGAAGATCTTGCCAATTTCATACATCTTAATGGTCTCTTTGATTTGGAACTTATAGGACCCAAGTTCACTTGGTCAAACAGAAGAACATGCAAAGACTTAATCCAAATTAAATTAGACAGATTTCTTGTCAATTTTCAATGGGTCCAATCCCAATTGTATTCCTTGTCTTCTCTAGCCCGCATTGGATCAGATCACAAACCTATACTTCTTAAATTTGATGATGCTCAAAATGTCGAAGGTATACCCTTTAGATTTGAGAAGATGTGGAAAACCCACCCTGATTTAAGTAGCAAAATTGAGGAATGGTGGAATATTCCAACTAGAGGGAACAATATATATCAAGTCACTGCAAAACTGAAGAATGTCAAAGAGAATATTAAAAGATGGAATAAAGAAGCGCTTGGGAATATCTTCCTGCAAAAAAGTAAAGTGGCTAAAGATTTGAGATATCTCGAAGAACTTATGGAAGTTGGGGAGTGGAGCATGCAAGACAAAGAACAGGAAAAAATCTTGCTCTCTGAATTTCATAATCTTCTCACCAAGGAGGAAATCTATTGGAAACAAAAATATAGAATTAACTGGCTCAAGGAGGGAGACAGGAATACCAAGTTCTTCCATGTCTCTGCTTCATCAAAGCTAATAAGGCTAGAATCCATGAAATCACCAAACTGTCCCTAGCTACTGAAGAGGAGGAGATTTCTGAAACAATCATCAATTATTTTCATAGGTTGTTTGCCAAAGGTCCACAAGCCAATAAACGAATTTTGGACAATACTCTAAACCTTTTTTATAGAATTATTAGTGATGAAGATAATAGGGATCTCTTGGCAATCCCTAGTGAAGAGGAAATTAGAGCTATCATTTTTTTTTGTGGAAGGAGATAAATCCCTAGGGCCGGATGGATTTCTTGCTTTCTACCAATTATATTGGGATATTATAAAAAAAGAAGTGGTGAAGGCTACTTAGGACTTCTTCAACTCTAAAGTGTTGCTTAAACAGGTTAATAATACCTTTATAGTCCTTATTTCCAAAGTTGTTGGAGCAAAAATATCAAGGACTTCAGGCCCATGAGCCTTTGTAACACCCTTTCTAAGATCAATTCTCAAATCTTGGCCTTTAGATTGAGGGACGTTCTTCACATGTTCATCTCTCCCAACCAAGGAGCTTTTGTCCCAGGCAGGCAAATTTTGGATAACATTATTGTCATTCATGAAACTGTTCACTTAGTGGAAAAATCAAACCATGAGGCTATGATGGTTAAATAGGACATGCACAAGGCCTATGACAAAATTTCTTGGCATTTCTTAACCCTTATTCTCCGTAAGTTGGGTTTTGCCCCCAATTTCATTCAAATGATTCAGGAGTGCACTTCTACCCCTAGTTTTTCAGTTATCATCAATGGTAAACCTCAGGGTTTCTTCAAGACGGAAAGAGGGTTGCGACAGGGGGATCCTCTTTCTCCCTTCCTTTACATCATTGTTGTTGAAGCCCTAAGTAGACTGTGCCAAAAAGCTAAAAGTGAGAGTAGACTGATGGGCATCAAAGTGGTTAATGGGATTGAAAACATTAGTCTTCAACAATTCGTTGATGATACTTTTCTTCTGGGACAATCAGATGTTGATAAAGCTAGAGCCTTCAAAGAAATCATTAAAAACTATAAGGAAATCTCTGGACAACTAATAAATTTCCACAAAAGCTCATGCTTCTTTATAAATGTCAGTCAACAACAACAATGTCGATTAGCTAACATTTTGGGATGTAGAATTAAAACATTGTCTGACAACTACTTAGGGATGCCATTGTGTGGTAGTAAACTGGCTCAGGATACATGGAACCCATTAATTGAAAGGTTTCACAAAAAATTGGCTTCATGGAAGGGATCCCTTCTTACCCAAGCAAACAAAGCTCAATTGTTACAGAGTTCATTACAAGGAGTGGCAATACATATAATGTCCATCTTCAGGATTCCTGTTAAAGTCCGAATGGCTATTGACAGAATACAAAAGAGATTCCTATGGTCTGGCACTAAGGAAAAAACCAGAATTCCCCTTATTGCTTAGGAGAAAGTTACTAAACCCAATAAGTATGGTGGTCTTGGACTCAAGGATATTCAGATCATGAATGAAGCCCTTATAGCCAAGGTTGGTTGGAGAATGTATAAGGAGCAAGGGACATGGGTGGATATTCTCCAAGCGAAATATTTGCAGATTGTTGGTTTGCAAACTGTTGGCAGAATGAGAGTCTTTTTTTTATAATGATGACCTCCTGAAAGGTTCTATCTTTTGGAATAATTGTTCCCAAGCCAGAGGTCTTCTGCCTAAGGGTGTATTATGGAATCTTGGGGATAGTAATAGTATAAAATTCTGGGATGATCCTTGGTTGGAAAAGGAACCTCTAGGGAGTATTGAACCTTGGGTCCATCTCAAACATTACTACTGTCAAGAAAAAGGTCTGTTGATTAAAGACTTATGAGATTTTAACCAACATGATCCTCAGTGGATTAGCATTCTTCCACCTCCTGATTATACTGGTCCAAGAAGGCACTTTGAAGATTTGAATAAAAAACTAAGAATCTTTCACATACCTAACAGACTCAGTCATGATGAGATGATTTGGAGCAAAATTGTGTCTGGGGACTACGAAGTAAAGTCTGATTATGCCATAGCATTTGAGGACAATGAAGAGCTCAGGGATTGGTCTAAAATTTGGAACAAGAATCTCATTTCCAAGATAAATTTCTTCTTCTGGGAAACCATTCAAAATAAGATCCGCACTATCGACAACCTCAAGAAGAGAGGAATGATTGTTATCAATGGATGTATTTTGTGCAAAGAAGAGGAAGAAACAGTTAAGCATCTCTTCATGGAATGCAATTATTCCTTCTAGATCTTTTTTGTTGTGTTGGATTGTTTCAAACTACAGTTCCCTCTGCCTAGTGATCTTGATAGCTCGGTAGACCAATGGTTGTTCCCCTTCAGATCTGCCATGATCAGAGCTGCTTAGAGATGTGCCCTTCCACATATTCTATGGGGATTATGGAAAGAGAGCAACAACATGATATTCAACAACAAATCCGTCCACCCCATCAAGGTTTTGAACAAAATTTGTCAAAGTTTAAAGGAAAATGTCATGATTCTTAAACAGAAATGAATGGAAACATACACCAAGGAGGAACAACCTCTCTAAAAACCCTCAAGATCAGCCCTGCAAAAGAAGGAATCATTTCAAAGAAGAATGATAATAGGAGAATAAGATGGAAACCACCGCCAGCTGATTGGTTCAAGCTTAATTTTGACGGGTCTGCCAAAAGGATAGGGCAAAGCAGGTGGAGGCAGTCTTATCAGGGACCACAAGGGCTATTGTATCAAGGCTTTTGCAAACCCCCTTGGGAATCAATTGAATATTTATGCAGAGGCTATGGCTGCGTTGTGTGGAGTAAAAATGGCATGGACATCACAGGTTAAGAAATTGATCATTGAAGGTGACTCCCTAATGATCATTAAAGTTTTAGACGGGAAAATTAGGGTGGGATAAGGCATAAAAAACATTATTGAGAATAGAAATTTGATTGAATCTTTTGATGAGGTGGAGATTTGCCACGTCTTCAGGGAGAGAAATATGTGCGCTAACAGCCTGGCTAATCAAGGAGATGACATGGGAGAGAAGATGGAGTGGGATGGCTTCCAAGTACCCTAGAGCCACGTTTCTAATCTTATTGATGATCAAAAGACAGAGGAAGCTTTTTTGTAATAATCACAACAGGTTGGGACATTATTCCCGAGTCAGGGGATCGCCATATGATGAAAGGATTTCGACGGCGGATGGTTTTTGTTTCCTAAAAGCCAGTGGCAAAGTTAACAATTATAGAAGCTTGGACAGATTCGCTGGGAATTTCGACAAAACAATGGGGGGTGATCCTATTAGAACCGAACCCACGACCTACCAGGCCATTAAACAAGATGCTACGCTTTGGAGACTACTCAGGTAGGGAGGCTTCTCGAATTATATCAAAAGACTTCAAGGTAATGAACCTTCCCTGGCTCTTGATTTTGGTAAGGCTTGGGATAATGGCAGAGTTCTTATTAGGGGGATGGAAATTATAGTGTTCGAACAAATCATAGCCTCGGTCACTGGGATGTCCTTGGACGAGCTCAAATTGTTTAAGGACAAAAACCATAGAAACCATGAAATTGTTACTTTTTTTGGTGCCAATGAAAGGGTTCACTTGTTCGCGGATGGTATAGCAAGGAACTGTTTGCCCGAGAGTTGGGTGGATGTCTGCAAGGTGGTGATGAAATACATCACTCTGGAGGGTAAATTTAGGAAAAAATTTACCCACCATTTGTCCATTCTTAACTTTCTTTCAAGGAACTAGGCCATGAGCCTACCTTTTTTCCTTTTGAGATCCCTTTCTGTGTTTATGGCGACTTCAAAGATGATAAAACCGAGACCCCTTTACGCTATGGCCTCATCTTGCTTTTGTACCAAAATGGAAATCATATCATCCCTCCCCAGCCCCTTGCCACCAACTATGATGATGAAACCCTGACTGACAAAATGAAAAATCTAAAGCAGAAAGAAAAAGCCTTCGGAAACAAAGAAGGGGAAGTGGCGGAGGTCCTTTCCAATTTGAAAATTGGCGAGTCTTCCAAGGGGAAGAGTATCAATGAAGACGAAACCAGGGACATCAAAATTGAGGCTCGGTCTGCTAGCATGGAAGTCTCTATCGATACCCTGCTCAAGGTTACTAAAGATTTGGTGCCAGAGATGCAAGGATTTTGGCCCTAACTACTCTATATATAGTTGGGAGCGGGTAGATCAACTCTCGGCTGATGACTAATATCACGATTGGGATTTGTATATAATGCTTCAATGGATCTCAATTCTATATCATACGCAATAGATAGACTCAACCTAGATAGATAGATATGTAACCAAGCAATCGTCCGGGGGGGCATTCATGTCTAGTACAAACAAGTACAACTCCCTGCCTAGAATCGAATAGATGGGAATCAAATAGATGGAAATCATAGATAGTCAGTCGATTCAACCACACCACAGCAATCTAAGATCAAACCCTCAACCCTTACATAGTAGAGAGAGAGGGGTATAGTTGGGCTGGGCCACATCATCCATTCTGGAAAGCGTCCATTCAAGACAAAAGAATTAACGGCCTAAAAATGGAACTCATTATGCAGGAGCAAAGGGTGTCCATCACCCAGGATTAGGTCTCCAGACTTCAGAATAGTTCCTCGCCTAGAAAAAGGATGTGCTTGGTCATTAGCAGCTCGGATGATGAGGAAGAGATCACGGTTACAAAGGAGAGTAACAACCAGGGGACTCAAAAGACCAAGGAGTTCCAGGACCCTAGGCCCAATTCCAGAACTAGAAGCAAGAAGAAGAGGACTGTTAACTAACTTCAAGTTGACTGTTGTTTTGCTCTGGTTTTTTCCTTTTTATTGGATCTTTTAGCATACTATCTTTATTCTAATTTCAAAAAAAAAATTGAAGGCATTATGTGCCTGGTCTCTCTTTGGGCTTCGGTCTTGACCAAGCTATTTTGTAATATTCCTAATGGGATACCACTTAAAAATGCACAAAATATGGGAAAATAGCAGCAAAGAAAAATACTAATTTATGTAGATTTTTACAATAAGGACAGCAAACGGTATTAAATTGATGTCACACAAAATATTTGCCCACAATGCATGAAATTTGAGGGAAACTTGCAACAGTAATATTAAACAATATGAAAACATTTTTGGAATAATATATTACTGCTAGAAATATTACAGAATACCCTAGGCGGTTGGAAACTTCAGAGGCTCGTAACTCTCCAAATACCGGAGTAGAAATTAAGGGTCTTTGGTAATAACAATAACAGTTACAAGAAATAATATTTCCACCTTCAGATCTGACAACGGCCGACTAGAGGAATATTACAAAGATTAAAATACTGACAGGAAATCACACCGAGCCTAGACAGCTGGAAAACCCTCCACGTACAGGTTGTACCTTCGGATCTGACAACGGCCAACTGGAAAACCCCTAGATCAAGTTTACAAGTCACCACGCTTGGAAAGGGGTCGAAAAATGATGGTTGCACCTTCAACAAGCTACCACGCCCTACCCAAATGGCTGTTGTGAATCGGATCTGGAGCCCCTCTGCTTATCTTCCCTAAATGCCCCCAAGACCCTCGAGATCCTTCCTCTAAAACCTCTGTTAATGTCTCTGCTGCATGGTCCTGAAAGCGGCTCCAAAATGACAGACTAGGGTAGATCTCTCACTACCGAAGAATGCCCTGCTATCTAGGGACAGGTCTCTCACCACCGAAGCTAGAGTCCTTGTGGGATTTGACTCCACAAGTTGTAGATGCGCAATAGCAGCAGCTGCACGAGAAGGGGTCAATAAAAATGGATATCAAAAGTTCCTCTCCTTTCTCTCCCAGCTCCTTATATACATTCCAAGGCAAAAGAGCCCCCATAGACCAAGACGTGTTTCATTCCACGGAGGGGTCAATAAAATAAAAGTAACTAAAGTTACTTTTTTCCGTTTAAGTCGCGAAGGTCCAAAGTGACCCCCAAATGCCAAACACGACTATTAGTACCATGCGGCCCCTTCTCAGTAGCCCCCAGCATCCCCAGCCCCTTGGCTATGACCATGGCTTGGACTCGCTTGACCCTTAGGCCTTTGGCATAGGAAAAGGGGCCATTACAATCCTCCCTTCCCGAGAAATGCTTGATCCCAAGCATTAACCTGTCCTGCTGCAGCAGTTGAATACCGTGTAGTAAGTTTCTCCACCTCACCCTGTCGTCCACCAAGGATCCGTGTAATCCGAGGTAACCACGAAACCGTGAAATAGAATGATACCCAAACCGTCTCTCCATTGGTACCCGCACCAAAATTTCCAATCGGTCCAATACCTGCCAATGCAAGGCTATCATCACGGGATCACTCACGGCCTCTCCAACCAACGCCTGGGAATGAAAGTCCACTTTGAATCCTGTAGAATCCCCCGTATCAGCCTGTGAAACAACCTGTTTGCGCACAAATAGTGCTAACTCTCCTACCTGACCTGCACTCGTGTGAGAGCCAGGCTCCTCATACTGTATCTCGATGTGTCCCGTGGAGGAAAAGTCCCAAGACTCCAACAAACAGTCAACCGGCAATATCAACTCCATATAGTCTACCTCCTGTGCTAAATGTGAACCTACTGAATAACCATGGATCACTTTCGTCTCTCCACTGATTAACACGTGGGTGAGGTGCTCACTGGGCATAGAAGCAACAAAAAGCATAGGAGTGTTGTCCCATGTCGATTCAAAAAAACATGGTCCCGTAAGCTCAGACTTGTCATAGTGACAAACCGTATATGCCTGTATAAAGTTGAGGAAATCCTCCCTCAACCTCTGCCATATGAACCTCTTAGACATGAGCCTGTAGGTCTCATCGAAGCTCAAGCGCACAGTCACGAAAGAACAATGCACATGTCGCAATATCTCCATCCTCCAATCTGCAGTTGTCATCCTGTATGCGGCCATCCAAAATCTCACAAGAGTGTCAGTTCTTGGAGTACTCAACAAGCAAATGAGATCTCCAATCTACCGAAACTTCACATGACCAACATAATGATAAACTCGGATGATCTGAACCTATAGTCCCAATCTCTGTAACTGTCTCATGTGCAACATTGCTGGTCACACCCACATCCATAATTCTCCACATCGATCTGCAATAATTAAACTCCTCACCAAGCCGGAACGTCCTCTCCATCCCCTTAGTTGTAACCACCCTAGGTGCTCCTGTAGGTAATCCCCTCAAAATCACATTCCTACCCTCGGATTTAAACTTCAACTCCATCGTCTAAAACTCACCAAGAGAGTGAAGTCAGTGCACTCTCAGCACTATGTTAGTCTCTCCCATACCAATGATGTGGAGATCATCGGTAACTGTATAGTTACCCATCATGATGCTCACTTGGGGAACCCGCCGTGTGCCCCTCATAGACTCTCCATTGGCTATAACCCTGTTGAGGCCCTCAAAATCCTCTGTTTGTAATCCTCACCTCTCAACCAATGAGGCATCAATACAGTTGTGGGTTGCCCCACTCTCAATGAGTACCCCAACTTGCTGACCCTGCATAACTCCTCTAATCCTAAATGCCTTATACATCAGAGTACTAGACAATGTGGCTATAATCTCCCGAGGAAAAGTCTCCTCCTCCTGCCCCGCATTAGCACTATCCAACACAACCCCATCTCCATCATCCATCTCGCGATTCTCTATCTGCTCACCTCTGTCACCCTTGCTCTCCTCATAAGTCATCATGGTGTGCTCTATCTGCAGCAAACAACCCGTCGAAATAGGAGTCATCAAATATCTCACTTGTCTCATACCTTGTGATGTCACCATGACCCACAAGAGGCTGCGTTCCTTCCTAATTCGACCGTTGCAACGACATGCTCCTTTCTTCACGAATCACATCTTTTGCGATCTGCCCTTGTATACCCTGAAATCTGATTTCTTTGTTTTCCTTGAAAATTTTTAGTTTATCCACATGAGGGATGAATGCAAATTTCCCAAAAGATGGAAGCGAATATGTCCAATGAATGATTCCAACTTCAAGTAACCCAAATGTACAAACACATTCAAGTACTTCACGTCTCTCAATGACAATAAAGAAATGCGTTACCTTCTTTGTGCAAGACATATCTTTCCATGGACATAACTCATCAATTCCCTGTATGTTGAGGATACACATGGCTGCTCCCTCATCATACTTTATTCTCTTTCCCCATATTTTCATTTCACCGTAAATGCAAGAGAAAGGGAAATCAATATTAGAACTCATGCATCCATAAACTTTATCTTAAGGAACTTCATACCCTTTGTTGTACCCATGGATTCTCGTCATGAGAGAAGACAACACATCTGAAATAGCATAATTGGGGCTGTTCATCATACCTTTGCAACTCAAAATTTCTGATATAGGATCAACATTTTTATTCTCCTTTGATTTTTCAACCCATGCATCATCGTTTTCCTTAACATCATGCAACCATTGCATCCCAAAAACAGCCTTACCTCTAGCAAATTCAACCACAATAAATACACCACATACCTCGTGTCCTTTCAATATCATGGGCCCCTGCATTATTTTCTTTGCCAACATATGTTTATTGGCTAAATCAAGAGCAATGTGAATGGAAGATGTGTTTATTCTATTTAGCATACCTTGAAATGTGATTATGAAATAGTCTTCCTCAATCATCCAAGCATGTAAATGTTGTCCCAAATAATAGAAACATGGCAACAACATAGTAGAACTCAACAAGCTAGGAAGATGGTAACCATTCTCATACCTTAGGATGCTAAAGTCATGAATGCACCTTGAATTCAACTCTTCTTTTTTAACAGCAAAGTGCACCTTGATTCTTTGAGCGCTTTGAGGACCAAATGCCCCCACTAACCCTTCCAAGGGTTCCACCATGTAGCTGGTATAAAAATCAGTCATGGGTTCTATTAATAAAACATTTTCTCCTCTCTTTATGACTGCTGTTATACACAGTCCAACAGGCTGAAGAAGATTAAAAAATATTCTCTTACCCTTTTTAGCAATCAAAAAACCAACGCTAGTACCTTGAGAGTTACTCTCCCTTCTTGAACTGGAGTCCCCAATGAAGGAATCGTGTTTGCCAACACAAGACACATTTGAATTCCTTCTTTTGCTTATGAAATCCGTCACAAAGTTTTCAAAATCAGAATTGATAGTTTTGGATAATTGCCACATATTACCAAGATCCCATAGCTTATAATGCCCATGAGCCCTTGTACCTGTTAAGTGAGCTACAACTTGCCACCATATATCATCCACAAGATGCTCATATGCACATAGTTGGAGCAATGGTCCAACAAACTCTCTTTCAAAGCCATCAATGTCCTCTGTGTGTTCAAGATAGACATATGTTGAGTTGCCCCCAACATTGTTGTCTGAGTGCCCGTTGAAAGTATCTGAAGCTAATCAAAAGTTGCTAGTTTGGAAATTACAGCAGGCTGCAATTTTATACCAGTGTCCATGTGAGGCTCCTCCTCATGTGACAGCTGCTCCATAGAGTCTTCTTTTGTGGGTGTAGGCTTCCTTGCATCATTTGCCCACATCTTTTCCTTGAACTCTTGTTGGTGTTGTCTTGCTTGGGCGGCTATCAATCTAGCATCTCTAGCTCCGCTATTCCATTCCTCACACCGTTTTAGAGTTTCCATTACATCCTTTTTGCTTGCATATACAAATTCCTTCTCCTGAACTGGAAGAATTTCTCCAACAAGCAAAGTTTCACTAATGCGATTATTTTTCTCAATGGAAATCATACCCTTTTCTCTAGAAGCTTCTTCTTCTTTAAAGGAGTTCCTTTGTAACTTGGGTACCGACATATGATGATCTTGTTTGGGCTACTACCAATCTTCATTATGCAATAATCTGGAAATGGCATATTATCTCTAAAACCCTTACTCAAAGATTGATATTTCCTCCAACAAGAACCCTCATCAAACACCTTTATTGGCCGCCCTTTATCACTGTTCTCACCATGTTCCTTAATGTCCCTAGATCTGCTTTGATTCAAATTCTAAGTGAGCTGACTCAAATAAAGGTTAGTGGCTTCTTGTTGTTTCACCATGTTGGTGAACATTTCCTTCATACAACCCCCTTTGAGATCTTTCCAAACTACCATATTTTAACCCACACAGGCTGGAGGAACAACAGCTCTGATACCACTGTAATATCCCTAATGGGATACCACTTAAAAATGCACAAAATATGGAAAAATTGCAGCAAAGTAAAATATTGATTTATGCAAATTTTTACAGTAAGGACAACAAACGGTATTAAATTGATGTCACACAAAATATTTGCCCACAGTGCATGAAATTTGAGGGAAGCTTGCAACAGTAATATTAAACACTATGAAAACATTTTTGAAATAATATATTGCTGCCAGAAATATTACAGAATGCCCTAGGCGGTTGGAAACTTCAGAGGCTCGTAACTCTCCAAATACCGGAGTAGAAATTAAGGGTCTTTGGTAATAACAATAACAGTTACAAGAAATAATATTTCCACCTTCAAAATTGACAACGGCCGACTGGAGGAATATTACAGAGATTAAATTGCTGCCAGGAAATCACAGCGAGCCTAGACAGCTGGAAAACCCTCCATGTACAGGTTGTACCTTCGGATCTGACAATGACCGACTGGAAAACCCCCAAATAAAGGCTACAAGTCGCCATGTTTGGAAAGGGATCGGAAAATGATGGTGCGCCTTCAACGAGCTGCCACGCCCTGCCCAAATGGTTGTCGTGAATCGGATCTGGAGCCCCTTGCTTATCTTCCCTAAATGCCCCCAAGACCCTCGAGATCCTTCCTTTGAAACCTCTGTTAATGTCTCTGCCGCACGGCCCTGAAAGCGGCTCCAAAATGACAAACTAGGGTAGATCTTTCACTACCGAAGAATGCCCTGCTAGCTAGGGACGAGTCTCTCACCACCGAAGCTAGGGTCCCTGTGAGATTTGACTCCACAAGTTGTAGATGCGCAACAACAGAAGCTGCACGAGAAGGGGTCAATATAAATGTATATCAAAAGTTCCTCTCCTTTCTCTCCCAGCTCCTTATATACATTCCAAGGCAAAAGAGCCCCCATAGACCAAGACGCGTTTCATTCCACGAAGGGGTCAATAAAATAAAAGTAACTAAAGTTACTTTTTTTCCGTTTAAGTCACCAAGGTCCAAAGTGACCCCCAAATGCCAAACACGACTATTAGTACCATGCGGCCCCTTCTCAGTAGCCCCCAGTGTCCCCAGCCCCTTGGATATGACCACGGCTTGGACTCGCTTGACCCTTAGGCCTTTGGCGCAGGAAAAGGGGAAATTACATATTTTGTCCAGGTCTTGCCCTAGTTCCTGTGTGGGCTGTTTTGTTTCCCTAGCCCTTTTTTCTAAGGCATTGTACTGTGGCATTTTGGGTCCCCTCAAAACCAATATATTTACCTAATAAAAAAAACGTTAGCCCTAAATGATGCTCCAGAATGTGATGCATCCCTAGAAAGGTGCCCAAAAGTGTGACAGCACCCCCCCAAAGCGTAACTATCAACCCCTAGATAGGTCACATAAGCCCTCAGTTGATTTGCCCTAAAATCCACTGAAATTACGATCCAGCTGCCCTAGAATTTTGATAAAAACAAATTTTAAAAACAATTATGATTCTTAGATGGAATCGCCACAAAGAACCAAAGGGTATTCAACTTTTCGTCCCCAATCTCTTATCCATAAGAGGGTTTTCGTCCTCTGATGCTCCAATAAAGGGTTTTCGTCCTCAGTGTTGAAAGCTGAAGTGGAGTGCTCAAACTTGTAATACAAAATAGATATGTCCAAAAGAGATACCCAAAAGACCCCCATCGACCTCTTTTTAGGACTTTTCATGGCACATTTTTCAAGAAAAGGTCCCCAAGTGGGATGTCCCATGTCTTATTTGACATTTGAATTTGCTTTATGGACAAGTTACTTTTATTTTAATAATAAGACATTATTTTAGTTGCTTTTATAATATAAAGTTACTTTTGGCAACTTAAGTCACTTAATTAAAAATTACATTCCCTTGCAACACCCCTTAAGCCTATGAGAAATAAAAATTAGGCTAAGGGTACTTTTACGGATTAATTTTAAGAAGGGGACATTACAGTCCTCCCCTCCCAAAATTGTTTGCCCTCAAGCAATGCATAGTTCAGCTCTTACTCTCTTTTAGACTAAACCCTCCTGCAAATACCAGGGTCCCAAATCAATCTTGGAAATTGGCAATTCCCAATCCATGCTCCGCTTTGTGAAACAGTTGACTTCTGTTACACCCTTCTAATATGATTAGGAACTTCTGTACCGGATGAAGCTCCTTCAACATCCTCAACAAGTGCATCCAAAATGGGTGAATCATGAATCAACTGGGATCTAGAAAGAGTACTACCATCTGTGATACCCTCCATTTTGTTTGTTGCGATTGATGTTGAAACTGTGTTAGTGATCCCTTGGAGTACTACTTTCCCATCTGATTTAAACTTCAGCTCCATAGTCTGATAGTTTTGGGTGAATTCTCCCAAAGAATGCAGCCATTGTACTCCTAATACCATGTCAGTCTCTTTCAGACTAACCACATAAAAGTCATCACTCATCTGATGTTCACCCAAGGTGATGCTGAGTTGTTCAACCTTCTTCTTGCAAGGCATGGAAAAGCCATTTGTTGCAATGACGCTGAAACCTTTTACGTCCTTTGTCTCCAACCCTCCTCTATTTACCAATCCTTCATCTATGAAATTGTGGGTTGCCCCACTATCAATCAATACTATAATGTCTTGCTTGAGAAGAACTCCACGAACTTTAAAGGGTTGATATTGTGGTGTGCCTACAAGTGTAGCAAGAGTGTTGCCCTTAATTTTTGGCTCTTCTTCTAAACTGGACTCTCCATCTGATATCACCTCTATGTAGTGAACTTGTCCTTTGCCAAGACAATGATGATCGGGTGTCCATGGATCCTTACATGAGAAGCACAAGTTCTTTCTCCTTAATTCATTTCTAGTCTCTTCTTCTTTTGTCCTTGGCTGCCTAGAAGGTGTTGTTTTTAGCTGCCCTAAAGGTGTTGTTCTTGGCTGCTCAAAAGGTGTCATCCTTGGCTGTACTATAGGCAAAAATTTACCCTTTGGAGTTGATGTTTCCAAATCTAATGCCTTCTTAATTGCTTCTTGAAGAGAAAGAGGGTTAAAAGCTCTTACCAATCCCTTGAGTGGTTCAACCAACCCCTCAACAAACAATACCACAAGTCTCCTTTCAATTACGTCCAGTACCATTGTGGATAGCTTTTGAAAGTCGGCTACATAGTCATCCATTGTGTTGTGTTGTTTCAGCTGTGTCAATTCCCTAAAGTGAACTTCCAGATCAGTTCTATCAAATCTCTCAATCAATCTCCTACTAAACTCATCATAGGAATTGATGAGATTATGTCCTTGTGTGATCAGCCCATGGTACCACCATTCATGTGCTATTCCCTCAAGATGAAGAGTTGCAAACTTGATAGCTTCATCTTCTAACATTGGCCTAAGGGATAGGTAGGTATCCAACTTTTGTATCCATGCACGGGTTGTACACTTGTTGGAACCATCAAAGGTGGAAAGTGTTAACTTGCCCAAAGCATGTTGAAGATCCCTCTGATTTGCTTGTGGTCTAGGTTTCGGTCGTGGTCCACCTTTGTTTTTCTTCAAACCCATGAAATTTGCAAGAGATATTTCCTCACGTATCTCAGCTGGAAGAGCTCTATATTCTGCATAGCTGGCAGCAAGGTCATCTACCATAGAGGACTGAATTTCCACCTCTGGAATAGCTTCTTCCCTTGGAATGAAATTAGGTTGGAAAGGCCTAGCAGGAGAACCAATAACGGTTCTTTGAGGTTGATGGTTGTAGTTTACCCTTGAAGAACTACCTTCACCATTCTGATTTATGGGTGCATGCATGTTTTGCATGGTATGAACCAACTGAGCCATCATATCAACCAATCGCTCTTACCCTTGGACAAGCCTATCAAACCTTGCCTCCTATTCCTGTCAGCCACATTTGCCTTCTCTTTTCCTTTCCAAAATCATGGATCGGTTTATTCAAGCCCTTCCTTTGGTTCTTCTAAACCTTTCTTTTTCTCTCTCTGGTAATATTTGAATACTCTATCACTACCCTGCAAGAAAATTTATTTCCCTAACAGGTTGGCGAAAAAACCAGCTCTGATACCACTATGATGTCCCTTTTCAGAAAGATTAGTGTAATCTGGAATTTGTAGTAAACCCTTATCTAAACTTTTCAAAATTATGAGATCTAAATTTTAGTACAAAACCCTTAAGAGGGAAATATTCAAAATTCTGGAATTTTCTGATATTTTCAATAAAAACCCTAGATCTGAAAATTAAATTCTGAATTTTAATGTAGAACTAGAAATAACAAGTGTGTTGAAAGTTGAAACAAATGGCAGAATTTTGATCCAATCAAGTGCAGAAAATTATATTCTATTCCAAAGCAAACAGTTGAATACAAAGACTGCAGAATTAACCCAAGAAAAGGCTAGCAAATGAGGATGCCCTAACTTGGAAATGTGACACCAGCCCTAGGGTGATAACATTAGCCCCAAATGATGCTCCAAACTGTGATGTAGCCCTAGAAAGGTGCCGAAAAGCATGACTTCTAGCCTTCCAATGTGTGATGTCATTCCTTGGAGGGAAGCCTTAGCTGATCTAGATAAAATTTGGACTTTTCATTAGTCTGAATTTGATAAAAACACCATTTAAAGAACCGGATTGCGTTTCCTGGATGGAATCCCCATAGCTCTTGTCCACGTGAGGGTTTTTGTCCTCTAATGCTTCCAATGGAGGGTTTTCGTCCTCAGTGGTTGAAATTTGAAGAGGAGTGCTCAAACTTGCAATGCAAAATAGATAGTCCAAAAGAGATGCCCAAAAGGCCCCCATCAACCTCCTTTTATGACTTTTTATGGCACACTTTTCAAGAAAAGGTCCCCGAGTGGGACGTCCCATGTCTAATTTGACATTTGACTTTGTTTTATGGACAAGTTACTTTTATTTTTATAATAAGAGATAAGCTGCTTTTATAATATAAAGTTATTTTTCGCAACTTAAGTCACTTTATTAAATAAAGTATTTCCCTTGCAACACCCCTTAAGCCTACAGGAAATAAAAATTAGGCTAAGGGTACTTTTACGGATTAATTTCAAGAAGGAGACATTACAACATCCCTTCATTGGGACCCCTAATCATGACTGCATCATAAAAGGGCACAAGGAAAGAGTTCAGTTGGCTCCAGAGAAATGCAACAAATTGAGAAAATCAGACTAAATTCCTGTGAAAGAGAGAATCTACATGTATCTAGTAAACCATTGCTAAACAAACAGCCATAAGGAGGAAGAAGCAATAACATCACTGCAAAATGTCTTTGATCATTAGAAGGGAGTGAACAGCTAGAGACTTCAGAACATAGAGAATCCCCTACAAAAAGCATAGATGGAAAAAGGGATATGCTCAAGGCCAAACTACAGATAAGATCCCTCAAAAGATCAAAAATATAGAAAGGGCATAAGAGGACAAGCGGCCAACCCTTCCACCACTGAATTGGAACTTCTAAGGTAATCTGAGCCAGCTATCAGGGATTGGAAATGATTATTCATTGGTGAAGAAAAGAAGAGGGGATTGAAGGTCTGAATCTGAAAAATATGCAAACAAAAACATCAGTGATGCTTTAAAAGAAAGATGCAAATATTTTAAATCATGATGGATTCTTGCTTTCTACAAAGAAAAAAGCTAGTATAAAGTCAGCAACTTTTTTATCACAGAAATTCATTATGATTAATTATTAAGTAATGCTGCTTGGAATGATACAGCATAATTGAAAGGCATTTATATAATGTACAGAAACAAAAGGTCTTTGAACGAGCTTGACATCAATATCATTGTGGTTCTGATCCTTAATCATCAGTGACGAATTTTCTGAAGCACAACAAGATTAGTAGTGGACCAAATCCAGGCTAAGAAATGGAATGAATATAAAGATACACATTCTCAAACCAATTTCCTCCTAAATCAATTTGGACAGATGGAAATTATATGCCAGATTGAACTTCATGTTTAGCTTAGTCATAGACAACACGCATTAAGCTCTTACTGTTCAGTTAAGATCTTGAATGCAATCGTAACAGAATTGAAATTAATGAGAGGAAGTTGGCCACTTCTCAGATCATAAGTTTGTGATTATAAATGTTTATTTACACTGCACTTTGTTAATTACCATCACCAATAGTCACCACAAGTACATAATCCATCTTTAAAATGATGAAAACGGGTTGCATCCCTCACTAGAATATCTCGCATTACGATTTTGGAGATGAACTTGGTAGCAATGTGGCAGTCTCCACATACACGAAGGTTCTTTGTGATCTTGATGGTCATCCCAGCAATAGTATTAATAAGTCCAAAAGCAATTGCTAACTTTTCACTGTGACTGCCCAGCATGTCCATCTTCTCCTCCTCCTCCACATCATGCAATACAAAGCTCTTGTCAGGAGTATACCCTGCCTCCTTCATCTGCCCAGCCAAGATCTTTAATGTTGAGTAAATTTTCTTGGACTGGGGATGTGATCTGTCCCCTCCAACAAATGACTGAAGCTTATTATTTAACTCAATAAAGGTGCATCCGGGTAGTTTTTTCAATCCCCGGTCTTTCATTATTGTTCTCACCTTTGCTACCTCATCCCACTTGCCCACTGCAGCATAGATATTTGACATTAACACATAATACCCTGGATTTTCAGGTTCCAAGTCAGAAAGTTGTTTTGCTATGTGTTCTCCCATCTCAACATTGGAATGAATTCTACAGGCACCAAGCAGGGCACCCCATATACCAGCATCAGGTTTTAATGGAATTTTATTGATAAAATCATATGCCTCATCAAGACATCCAGCACGCCCCAGGAGATCCACCATGCATGTGTAATGCTCTAATCTGGGTGTGATATGGTACTCTTGAATCATGCAATCAAAGTAGTGCCAGCCATCATCCACCATTCCTGCATGACTGCATGCTAACAAAACACCAACAAAGGTGATATGGTTTGGCTTTATGCCAGCCTCCTGCATTTGGCAAAACAGTTTAAGGGAGTCCTCACCATGCCCGTGCATTCCATATCCCCCAATCATTGAACTCCATGAGACAACATCTCTTTCACACATCAAGTCAAATAATTTTTTTGCGATTTTAATTTTCCCACACTTTGCATACATAGCTAAAAGGGAATTCCCAGTGGAGATATCTGATTCAAATCCTTTCCTAATTATGTAATCATGTATACACTTCCCTTGTTGTAGAGCTCCTAATTGACCACAGGCAGATAGCACAATCATCAAGGTGACTGAGTCTGGTGCCATGTCTGCCATTCGCAATTGATGAAAGAGCATCAAGGCCTCATTAATAGGTCCATGATGGGCATACCCTGCAATCATTGCATTCCAAGAGACTACATTTCTTATTGACATTTTGCTGAACAAATGCCGTGCAATCTGTATGCTCCTACAATTGGCATACATATCTATGAGAGCAGTCCCCACAAAGACATCTAACTCAAATCCATTTTTAATTATGAAATTATGAATCTGCCTGCCTTGTTGTAAGTCTCGTAAGTTAGCGCATGCTAAAAGCAAGCTCACCATGGTGATGGAGTCTGGTTTTAGATTTTCCATTTGCATTCGATTAAAAAGCATAAGGGCTTCCCTAGCATGTCCATTCTGCTCATACCCCGCAATCATCGCATTCCAAGAGACCACACCTCTTCTAGACATTTTTTGAAACAATTGGCTTGCAATTTCTAAATCTCCACACTTTGCATACATAGATACAAGAGAATTCCCTATAGAAACATTTGACTCAAAGCCATTTCTAATAATATAATTGTGTACACATATACCTTGTTGCAGGTTCTTTGAATGGCCACATGAAGAGAGTAAACTCGCCATTGTGATTGAGTCAGGTGCAACACCTGCAAGTTGCATTTGACGGAATTGTGTTAATACCTGCTTATTGTGCTCATTTTGTGCATAACCAGCAATCAATGCATTCCATGAGACCATGTTTCTATTGGACATTTTATCAAAAAAATGTTGAGCACTATCCATGCTGCCGCATTTTGCATACATGTCAATAAGAGCAGTCCCAACAAAAACATCTACCTCAAATCCACATTTGATTATATAATCATGTATCCTCTTGCCCTTTTGCAGAGTTCCTAAATGACCACATGCAGACAGGGCACTAACAAAGGTAACCGGGTCAGGTGTTATGCCTTCTAGTTGCATTTGATAAAAGAGTGCCAAGGTTTCACCAGCATATCCATTCTGGGAGTAACCCACAATCATGGCAGTCCACAAGACTTCGTTTCCTTGAGATATCTTGTCAAAAACATGACGTGCATTCTCTATACTCCCAATTTTGACATACATATGTATAAGTTCAGTCCCGACAAGCACATTTGATTCAAATTCATTTCTGATTACATAATCATGAATCCACTTCCCTTGTTCCGGATCCATCAAATCAGCATAAGCAGGAAGGACACTTGCAACAGTAATTGCATTGGGCTTCATATCTGCCTCTTGCATTTGATGAAAAAGTGTATGTGCCCGATGGGATTCCCCATTGTGGGCATATCCGGCAATCATTGCAGTCCAGGAGACTACATTTCTCTCTGACATTTTATCAAACACATCTTGTGCATCCTGTAAAACTCCACATTTAACATACGTATTGACTAGCGAAGTGCCTACAAATACATCCACTTCAAATCCACTTCTGACAATGTGACAATGAATCTTCATGGCTTCTTGCAGAGCCGAAAGGCTTGCGCAAGCCTTGAGAGCGAAGGGAAAAGTCATATTGTCTGGCTGTACACTCGCCTGCTTCTGCATTTGGTAATACAAACAGAGGGTTTCCTCAGGAAACCCGTTGGTGGCATACCCTCTAATCATGGCATTCCATGCATAGACATTTGGCTCAGACATTTTGTCAAACAGTTGGCTTGCGTTGTTGAAAGTGTCATTGAACAAAGCATACATGCTTACAAGTTTTGTTTGCAGGAAAATACTGTGATCCAATCCGCATTTAACAATGTGTGAATGGGCTTGTTTGAGGGATTTGGTGTTGGTGCAGCTCTGTAAAAATGAAGCATGGTCTTTGGAATTGATTGGAATACCCGGGTAGGGTATATCTCCCAATAGAAGAGACTCATTATTCTCCGTATCGGTAACTTTGGTTTTTATTGGTTTTGATAGCCCATTGAAAGTAGCAAAAGCAGCACCTGGGCCATGGATGAGCCGGACTTTGATTAAACGATGCCAAAGCTGATTGTAATTTTCGAGATGACGAGTGTAGAAGTCTTGTAGACCAACCATAACTATAAACCATCATTAGCAAGGACAACATGTTTTTGCGCATGTAAGCTTGTCTATTCCTACTTACTGATAACAAATTCGCCAATGAATTTTGAAAAAGATGATTAAATAGGTAAAGGGATTCGTATCCAAACGAGTCCAAAGTAGACGCACTCGCTGTAGCAGACAATGGGTAGCGGAGATCGGTTGTAGGGTAATCTCAACCATCGCAATCATGTTTGTGGTTATTAAGGTGTTGTCCCCTTATGGAAAAGGGCTTTCGGACATTTACGTCACTATGTTAAATTTGAAGGCTTTTTCAAACTTTTATCGAGGTAGGAATTTGACGGCCATTTTTAACGTTTTTACTTTTAAAAGCTGTTTTTAGATTTTTCCCCCTCTAGCAGTTGCATGCTGAATGCGGGGTTATAACAGCAGCATGGAGGTGGATTCGGCTTTCGTCCTAGGAGCTCTGTTTTACTCTGGCACGTTGGCCCCTCTTCATCCTGACTCGTGCTACGCCATTTTGGGCTCGTTAATCTCTCCCACCTGTGCCTTTGCCCTGTGTTATTAGCTCTTGGATCGGCCTTGTCTTCGACCTGGCGTCTCTGTGCTGGCTTGAACCCTTTCACCCTGCATGCGAGCTCGCCCTTGCGTCCATCTTTAAGATCCTCGCCAAACCCCTGCCATTGTGTCTTCGATTGGTCATACTGGAATTTATTCTCATCGGATTCGATGCAGTTTTGACTAGTCTCAGACCAAATTATTCAAATGATTGATTCGGAGATTGAAGTCATGGATGATGTACGAATCCAGGTCATAATCATGCCCACCATGCCATCTTAGAAAATATTTACAATTAACCGTTCAAATGAAAAACTGAAACAGACTTCTAAAATTCAATGTTAGCTGAGATTATGTATACATCCCATGCACTTCTTGTCACGTGCTGTGATTTCCAAGCCACCCTTTGATATACACCTGAGTGATATCTCAAGAAACAGAGGACCTGAATCTATCTGAACTGATCTTCTATCCATGGCCTCTTCCAAGAAGCATTACTATGAAACTATTGTTCCTGCTCATCTGTATTCTTCTTCTTCTGCTAAAGTTGGGAATCTTGTTATGGCAACATCACCTAGCGAGCAAAATAAAATTGCCATGTTCAGTCCAACATATTATGGTGCTTGTGCCATTGGAGGCCTTCTCAGCTGCGGGCCTACTCATACTGCGGTCATTCCTCTGGATGTTATCAAATGTAACACACAGGTAAACTATTATGTAGTATACAATTATAACACCATTTGTTTTCAGATGATTATGGATTTGGATTGACAAATTGAATCAGTTGTTATTTAACATGTAAAAGTAATCACACCACTACACTGTAAAAGTATAGGGAATAGGTGCATCTCATATCCGGATTAAGATGAATCCTTATTAGTTTAAATTACTTATTCATGTATCTTCTTTAGGTCACCTAAGTAGCAAGATGAACATAATTTTTTGATGTTTGGATTTTCATGGCAGACACAATGATGAAGTTTGCATCTTTTGAGAACACAATAGAATTGTTGTACAAGCATGTAGTCCCCATACCAAAGGACCAATGCAGTACCCCTCTTCAAGTGGGTGTGAGTTTTACAGCAGGATATATTGCTGGAATATTGCGTGCTGTCATTTCTCACCCTGCAGACAACCTTGTATCATTTCTTAACAACTCTAAAGGTGCCACTGTGGCTCAAGTAGGATCTAATCTATAATTTTCTCAGCTTTGTTATATATTGTTTCAAGTTCACAAGTGCCTATTTCTTTTTCTTTTCTTTTCAAGTGTTTATTTATACGGAAAACAGGTTTTGTACTAACTAATTGTGGGATGTTTATGTTGTGATATGGTCTAGGCTGTGCGAAAAATGGGGATTGTAGATCTTTCCATTAGAGGTCTTCCTTTTAGAATTCTTATGGTGGGAACACTCACTGGAGCACAATAGGTAATATATGATTCCTTCAAATTGTATATTGGTTTGTAAGGTCTTCCTTTGTACTAACTTGGTTTTGTAGAATAGTTTTTGTCAATGTTGTGAACTTTTCATACTCTGATTTCCCCCTTTTCTTGGTGAGTTTTTCGGTCAGGTGTATAAGCTGTCTGAAAAGATATTTTATCTGCAAAGAATGCCTCTTTTAACTCATCAATTTTAATGGTTAATATTATATTGGTTGTTAGACTATGTTAACTCTATAGTGGTGGATGAAATAATAGGAATCAACATTATGCCTTATGTACGCTTTTCAAGATGTAGATAACCAACTCAATAGGTGTGCACACTCTTCAACATGGTTCAAAATAAACCATCACATTCAATTTCATATGGATTAAAATCTATGTGAGAATGATTCAACATGTATGATACCTTGGATTACAAGGATCATGGATGGAGCTGAATTGGAAAAATCATCACATAAGGTTGTCTAGGTTTCACCTAAATGATGTATAAATGAATGAATTAAGTTGTTTCATTATGAATAGTTTATAAGATATAAAATTTGTTGAAGGTTTTATAAATGTAATAAGTTAAGTAAGTTTGATTATGGGAGAAATTTTATAGTTAACCGCGCTCGAACCAAAATAGTATTAAGATGGGGTGATTTCAAGTTTGGGTGTAAATACTTAATTGCAATGAGTACTTATACTCGTGAGAAATGAGTTCTTGTGAAGCACTAACAAAATATAGGTCACTATTGATTGGCTCAAAATAAGGCATGTAAATCCCGAAATATCATTACATAATTTGATCCACTAGAGAAACACCACTTATATAAGTGAATGAGTTAGGGAGCTCCATATTGAGTGGTTCATAAGTTTTATCAAAGCCTTATGATGCAGGAAGCACTCTCAATCCTTATACCCAGTCATCTCAAATGTTGTTCGTCTTCGTCTTCCTTTTCCCCTCCGTGTTCAATATCTCATTTTTAAAATATATCGGTTAGCGCCACAATGCCACTTCAACATATAGATTACATCACTCGAGTGTTTGATACCTTACCCAAAACACCCAAGTGATGTAACGATATATGTCGTAGTACTTTTTTTGTCTTTATTTTAATTGTTTATCTCATAGTTTGAAAGAGGTTTGTATGTTTTCTTTGACTAATTTTGTGCTACTGGAATCCCCTACCTGATATATTTTACAATTTGATACACATTTCTCATAGCCCTACAACACAAACCCAGTGAAATTCAAAGTAAAATAATAGTTTCTCAAAGTTAATACTGTTTTTTTGGTGTTATAGTAAGGCCAATAGTTATAATTAATATAGTCTATTAGATCTAATGATGAGATTTAGAGTTTTTCTTACTATAACTTAAAAGCCCCAACTGATATATTTACATTGAAGGCGTTCCCTATTAGAATCGGGGTGGTTTATTTTAACACCATTTAGAACATGGACGAGAAAGATTGAAGTTTGAGTGCATGCGTTGAAATTTTATGATGGCATTATTTCTTCTTTTGACAAACCATACGACAAGGAATCGTTGCACCACCATAAAAAGCATGGCCTCAGGACCTAGGACAAGAGGATGAAAAATTCATGGTGTCTCCTGGTCTCTCGACATCTCTGAATATATTAATATTGTGCACCCAAAAAGTAAGGCCAGCCTGTCCAAAATTGTGCATTGCCCATTATTCAGATGCGTTATTTCTTCTTTTGACAAACCATATGACAGGGAATCGTTGTGCCACCATAAAAAGCATGGCCTCAGGACCTAGGACAAGAGGATGAAAAATTCACAGTGTCTCCTGGTTACCCGAGATCTCTAAATATATTAATATTGTGCACCCAAAAAGAAAGGCCAGTCTATCAAAAATTGTGATTTGCCCATGATTCAGGTGCTTTATGATGTCTTTCACGTGGATTTTTACTGGCAATGAAGTGTTAAAGAAGGCTCGTGCTTCAGGTGCTTTATGATATCTTCCTTGTCAACCATGATGGTCATATTTTAAAATTGGCTTTGATTTGTCATCTAAAATTTACCGCCATGTCCAACACTGCATGGCGGTAATTTTGTGGTGATTGAATGCTTAAGGGCAAGGGGTTGGCCTTTGGACTTGCATATAAGGAAACGAGAGCAGTGTAGTGATCAATCACGGTATTAAAATTGATTTTAGTAATGTCCTCTATATTTACGTCGAAGGCGTGCATAATTAGATTGTTAGCGATTGAGGCTAGCCAACAGTAACACATATTAGAAAATCAATGACACAGATGTACGTGTTGTGCATGTGTTGACATTTGTCTGTGGAAACTTGTCGGCAAGAGTGCGCTATCTCTGCTTTTGACGCGCCATACCATAGGAGAATAGTCGCACCGCCGTTAATTTGTCGCTGCAATGTCAACATAGTCTTCTTTGTGATTTTTTTTACCGTGTTGATGCTTATGATGTAAAACTAGAATTTATTTTGGTGAATGTGTCTTTACTGTATCATCACAGCTCTAACTTATTGCATAACTTAGATTTATTGCATTTATTTATTAGTTGACAAATTAACTTGTATTAATGTGGAAATATATACTCATTGCAGTGTTCTTTTTTATTCGTTTTATGTGGTTCTGTTGAAATATATATATATGATTTAAAATTAATTATTTAATTCTTGAAATGTTATTTTTTTAAATATAATTTTTCAATTATATTTATGTTGATATATTAGTATATAATATTAAATTAAATATTTTGATTAAAATTTTATGAAAACGATTTCTATTACATTTTATCATGCATAGTCATCAAATTTAATAATTAATTTCAACCATTTACACTTCTACGGTTATTCATCTCTGTGGAAACATGTATTCAGATTTAATTTATTAAAATGAGTATTTTAAATTGTAATGTATATATTGTGGGTAGTAATCTTTCCACGCTCTGTATTCCCAACTGGAAGATCGTCAAATCATGGAAGATTCAAGGATAGATGTCAATGCACTATTACACACGAATATATTGTTCTATATTTATTTTATATTTTTTACCAATATTTCAACCCACAATAAAAATGATATATTCTCAATGATTACAAGTTTGTTACAAATCTAAAATAAGGTGCTTTGACATTATTTTAACGTTTTTATAAAAACGGTTTATATAGTTTCGCATTCATTCGCATTTATGTTGAATGTGCATTCCCAAGAACAAAAGCTTGAGCTTTGAGGCTTCAAGAATTACAGGCCTAAATAATTTGGGTATGACCACCTAATGTTCAAATAAAACCAAATTCTTTTTGCATCATAATAACTCTAGAGTCAAAAAATACTTGGTTGTTGCACTCTAACTTATTTGTCATGTCTTTGTTGGACGGTAAAGTTTTAGATTGTTTCCCCTTTCCATTTTTTCCACACTCTCACTTCTCCACCCTCTAACCCTTTCGTCTTCACCCCTCTTCCTTTGTTATTATTTCTCTCCCTCAAACTTAAATCCTTCAAAAGATCCCCTTCGGTGTTTCCATCGTACATTTCATGTACGATTGCTAGTTTTAACTTTTAATGGTAGCCAAGAAATGATATTTCAAATAACTTACACGACGGTGCACGACCACGTAGGCAAACAACAAGTTGGAAGGTGTGTTGGGCAATTCTAGAAGACATCTCATCCCTACCGTTCACTCATCACTCTCCTTTCTGTTGAAGATTGTCTTTTTATTTTTTTGTGTTTGGCCTTTTCTAGTTTGTGTCCAAGAAATGATATTTCAGAGAGCCGGTATGATGGTGCATGACCACGTAGGCGCAGGAGGAGTTGGAGGGCGTGTTGGGCAAGCATAGAAGACCCCTCCTCCCTCCCTACCTCTCTTCTTTGTTGAAGATTGTCTTTCTATTCTTTTGTGTTTTGCATTTTCTAGTTTGTGTCCAAGAAATGATGTGGTTAAAGCTTGTTATGGTGATGTGCTCTATTACAGTGGCCCAAGTTATGCTCCAGCATGACCAATGCTCACACTATGTTATATGGAGGCAGCGATGCATAAGGAACAATGGGTAAGAACTCTCATTATATCTCACAATGCAACAAGTTTGATATTTTTCTTTGTATTTAATTTCTTACTTTGTTTTGTCATGCAAGTGGGGTGTGTGGCTATGAAAATCTATACATCGAAGGGTATGACACCAACAAAACAACCACAACAACCCTAAGCATTGCATTGTTTAACAATGGGTTGCGCTGCATAGGTTACTACGAGATTAAATGCAACGACGACCCACAGGGGTGCCTTCTTGGCACAATCGGTGTTACTACCACATATTTATGCCCACTCAACAACGTGGTTTCTAACAACAACAGGCGGTGCAATCCTTTGCATGAGCACTTTGACCTCTCATAGCCATTTTTTGAGACCATTTCAAAGCAAAAAAGTCGGGATTGTGCCTATCATGTATAGGAGGTAAGTTTTTTGCAACTATATCTTTGAAAGTTTTTTGTTTTGTTTAAGGCATTAAGCCTAAAATATTGTTGTTTAATTATAGGGTACCCTGCCAAAGGGAGGGAGGAATATGGCTTACCATTAATGGACAATCCCACTTAAACTTGGTTATCATCATCAATGTTGGCAGAGTAGGGGATGTCCATGCAATTTGCATTAAGGGCTCTCAAACTGGGTGGCAAACAATGTTCAAAAATTGGGGGGAAAAATGACAAAGCAACAATTACTTGGATGGGCAAAGACTCTTCTTCAAGGTCACCACAAGCGATGGAAAAATTGTTGCATCCTACAATATGGCTTTTAACAACTGGCAATTTGGGAAAATATTAAGCAAATAACTAGCTTCGCTCTTTTAGGTGTTGTTAGAGTTTGCTATGGTGTTTAGTTTAGCATACTTTTTCATTTTTTCCCATACGATATTTTACTAGCTGAAGTAGGGATGTTTCTGATGGAGGCATCGGTAATAACTCAAATGCTAAGCTATGTGAAAAAGTTTGAAAGCATGGATAACCATCCCTGACCCAAAATGGATGTGGAGGAGAAATTATGACGTAGGAGGAAAACTTGGATGAAGCAGAAACACGATTGGATGAACAAATGGGGCATCGACTTGCAAGAGTGTCCTAACACCAATGAAGAAATAAACTATTTTGTGATAGAAAAATTTAGGAATCTCGTGTGGATGGGGCAGATTGATCGAAAGAAATCTCATTACATTAAATAATTCAATTCCTCCTAGGAACATGATGAAAAAACATATTTATGTTCGATCATTGAGGGCAAAACAAGGATGCTAGTTGCACAGTTGAGGATTGGATCGCATCATCTTCAGTGTGAGACCGGTAGATGGACTATTCCCAAGGATGATTGGGAGAGGAGAACCTGTCTTTTTTGTAGTAAGGGGGTGGTGGAGACAGAATGACACTTCATCATGGAATGTACGACTTATGAAGATATTTGTATCCAATATGAAAGCAACTTGAAAGTGGACAACCTAAGCGAGTTATTTGAAGAAGAAAAGCTTAACAAGACTACGGGTTTTTTGATCAAGATCCATTGTAGGAGGTCTAATATGAAAAGAAATCTAAAAAATATCTTAGGGCTATAGATTTAGTGTCATAGACTATTTAGTCTCATGGATGTCATTAAAATTTTCTAATTCATTTCATTTCATTTGTGAATGTACAACTAAGATGATATGGTGTTCGTGGAATGGTACTTGCCCCCTCATCAAAATTGAATTGTTATGTAGTTATCACAATATCTTGAACAGGTGTGGAGCGGCAGAGGTGGTTTGTTGTCACCTGCCTTTCTCAACCATTTTTTTCATTACGTTTTTGAGTTAGAAATTATATAAGATTAAATGATGTCGAGTTATAATAATGTGTGCATGTATTCCATTTTTAATTATAAAGGTAAGACATTAACAAGTGCCTCTTATATTACATTCGTGTTTCATTTGGATGCATTAATTTTTCCATTTTTATAAATAAAATTTAATAAAAATAAATTGATGGATACAATAGTTGTTTGGTTATTGAATTTCTCTAATTGCTCTCTACCTATAAGTTGTGAGCATTGGAGTTTATTAGCATAATGATCTTAAGGATTTGGGCGCTCCTTTTGTTTTTTAAGTATTCCCCATTAGTACCTTTGGAACTATGTGATCTAGAAGGTTGAGATACAAACTCCCATATGGGATTAAACTTGTGCATTATGGTGGAGCGGGTGTTGTAGAAGACTAGAAAGACCCTTTACAACAATAAAGAGAGAAGCATGCTTCCAAGTTGGGTATGGGAGGAGGAGTTCCTAAAGGTCATTGACCATCATCTCGTCTTCTCCTACATCAACGACCTATCCTACACACTCATGCCTCAAATCTAAGTGATTTAACAAAAATAAGATTTTTGTAAACCCATAATTGTAGTGTAATAGTTGATAAATAAACAATAAAGTGCAGATCTGACATAAGCAATAAGAAATATTAAAATGAAACCCTGGGTGCAAGAAAATGGATAAAGTACTTAGTTGATTTCGCAATAATCCCGAAGATGTACAGAGCTAGAAAACCATTGAAACAGGAAGGCAAACTATCACAATTGAACCCAAAAAATTGTAGAGCTGTTGGAAATGTCGGGACTAGGGCGCCGAGGTCAGGTCAGGGGTGCCTGGATGCTAGATACCTCTAATGGGGGCCTGTGACTACGAAAATGACCATAAACTGGTTTGTCTTATGTTACTTTGATGTTGCTACCCTTCGTTGTTGATCACCTGTAGGTCGTTGGAAGATCGCCAAGTTCACATGTAACCTGCAAAATAAAATACCTTCTGTAAAACCCCAAAACACCTCAAATCCTAAAAAGAAAAAGATGCAAATGGGGAGTCGAACTAACCCCAGTGGTCACCTGATAGATTGAACTTACCACCGAGCGTTGCACTACATCTCAGACTCCATGTAGTTCTCTCTCTCTCTCTCTCTCTCTCTCTCTCTCTCTCTCTCTCTCTCTCTCTGTGTGTGTGTGTGTGTGTGTGTGTGTGTGTGTGTTTGTAGAATCGTGCCCTAGGTGGCTTTTGTGTCAGACGCACTTGATGACAAGCAAGTAGCTAGATGTAATAATGTAAGTAGATGTTTGGATGGAAAAATGAACTTCCCCTCCTATGTGTGTATGTAGAACTAAGAGTCCCTTGTCCCTTGTATGAAGCTAGATGGATGCTTTGATGTTCTTGTAATGCCTTTGGATGTAACCTTAGGTGGTGATAGTAGATGCTTAGAGCTTGGTCCTTTATTATGGTCACATAAATTTATATTTATATGATTCCTTTAGTTGAATTTCACAATTAACAACTAAAAGGTGAGCCCATGAGAAAACAAGATGCCTAAAAGATAAAAGATGCCCAAAAGGGGCGAGTAAAGTAAATAGAGGTTGGGGGCACCTAGAAGGATGAGGGTGCCTAGGCGTCGACGTCCTTTATGGGCGTTGGTGTCCAAAGTGATAAAAGATAAAACAATGAAGCATCGACTGGACTGTAGGGTGTAAGAGGCCAAGAAAAAGACATGAACAAAGGCAAAGAGGCCAAAAACAACTATTAATTGCTAGTTTTCTCTCTTATGAATCATATGAATAGTAGCATGTGACTAGGACCTAGAAATGTACCCAAAGTGTATGATTTAATGTCTACACCAAGAAGTTCTAGTCGATGAAGCACTCAAATACCCTCTCCAAGATGACAACTAGAAGCTTGGAATGCCCTTACTATGCCACGTGATTCCCATTTTCCAAAAGATGAAATATTTCCTTGATGAAGAGGTCCCCAAGTCGAGGGAGAGATTCAACACTAAATACTTCCCCATTCCGAATAGAATAAAGAATGCAAAATTTACCTTATTTATACATTTTTGAGATCTGAATTAGGAATATAACTATTGAGTAAGGGTGGAGAGAAGCAATGAAACCCAAACAAAGACATGGAAAAAGTGTACAACAAGCGATTCTAACATGATATTTAGAGAGTTTATCAGTAAATGTTTGGACACATGGTGCGGTTTGGCAAGGCCCTTCACTCCACAACCACATCTTCCTCCTCCCTTACCCGTGGCTTCCAATGCATCAAATTGGTCATGGTTTAACATTGTCAACTTGCTCTTTTTCATTGTTAGAAAAGGATTTTAGAGAAATATTGTGTCTCAAGTGCTTTGACTCAACCCTCTTTGGCATGGAATCCCTCAATAAGGTATTCGACTCTTTTTATGTAATCTTTATGAAGCTTTTTCTTTATCACACACTTGTTTGTGACCTAGTGGATGACCCATTTTGTGTCCTTACAGATTTGCAACGCCTTAATCTGTCTCTTTTCAGCAATGAGAAGGCCATGCACCAACGCCTCATACTCTACTAAATTATTGGAGCATGCAAACTGCAACCTGTGTGTGAAGAATAATTTCTTATCCTTAGAAGAAATGAGAACACCTGCTCCCATGCCATTTCTGCTTCTGGATCCATCAAAGTATAGCTTCCATAAACTAGAATTTTCTTCATTTTCTTTGAGCGCGCGCAGAAGCACAACCTCTTCTTCAAGGATGCAGTAAGTTCCTAGTCCATTTTCAAGGGCTTCAAGTTCTTCAGCACATGCATCAAATTTGTGATGCCTTTCTACCCACTCATCTAGCACTAAATCAGGTAGAGGAGGAGGGATTAGGCTACTCCTCATAAACTTGTTCTTGGCCTTCTTGGATTAGGAAGTTAGCTTGGAGAGGGGATGGGTCATATGACTCAACATGATAGGAAAATATTGGTTCAGCTTGTATGGTAAACCAGGTACCATACCTTGTCTTGAGCAACATATGGGACTAATGAGAAGACAAATAACCACCCACTTTAGTAGTAAAATCTCTTGATAAACAAAGGGAAAAAAAGGAGGTAGGTCAATGATTGACATGTCTTGAGTTATTGTGAGGCTTGGACATGCATGGAAGGTTAAATCAAGACCCTTGATACCTCCTAAAGTGGTGACAATTGAGCCATCAAGTTGCAGGACTCCTTTGGAAAAAGGGTTGTACTTAAGACCTAGGACATCAACAATTTTCTTAGGCATGACCGAAGTACTAGCACCTGAATCAATCATACAACTATGGACAAGATGTTTTCCTATGATCAAGGACATATAAAAGGGTGGGGTTTTGAAAATCTTACTTATATGTTTCTCCTCTGCTTGACAGATATTGACATTAGTGTGTAGATTTTGGTAAACTAGATCAGCGCGTAGGAGTTGTGCCAGATCTTCATGCAACATGTAGCACTGAGATGGAATGGCCAAGGCATCCCACATTGTGATATTTATGTTTGTCTTCTTCATCTGATCCATAATGTTGAATGGGAGGCCCATTGATTTATGTATTTTAGGCACAACAACATCTTTTCTTGCTTGTTTAGGTGCAGAGGTAGGTGCCCTAGCTAGAACAAGAGTTTGACCTACCAAAGGAGGGGCACAAGCTACTTCAAGATGAGCGTTGCGTGGGACCTCACACACAAGAAATTGCATGCCATGAATTCTTGGCTGATGATTTGCATCCTTGTGCTTTTGAGGATCGACCTATGCTACAGGAACTGAAGGTTGCACACTCGACTCGAGCTTTCTTTGCTTTTACCTTATGTTGTCAGCAACCTAGGCATCGGTCTATCTATGTCACATGCAACTTGATTAATTGCACATAAGTCTTTAGTGCCAAATAACATAAGGTTAGCCTTTGGAGGAGTTTCTGGCTTTTCTTTATTTTATAGCTCACTTGCACTTGTAGAAGGTTCACAGCTAGAAGCAACTTGAATCATATAAGCCCTTTCACGCGCAACATTGGTGCAATGATTTTGACTATGAGGCATATTACAAGGGAAGAACCATTATGACTCATGCAACATATTGTTCTATACTGGGATAAGTGCTTGGCTTGTGTTGGGCGCTGGAAGAGGCTACGCAGGAGGAAATACTTACAATGGAAAGTGCGTGTTAACATGTCATCTATCATTTTTCTGGTTCTGCCCATATTTTGATTTACATATTGATTTCTTAAGGGATGATGGCTTTACTTATAGCCTTGATTAGAAATATTTCAGAAGGCTTACGCCTACTACTTTTCTTAAGATATGAATTTATTGGATAAGTTTCTAATCAGGGCCTTCATTTCTTCATCTTCCTTCTGCTACGCAGGACAAGAGGACTTGGATGTAGAGGGTTGCGTGCACTGCATGGGAACAAGAGGAACAAAAGGTTAGGGAACTGGAGACATTTCTAGGAATAAGGGCGTGGGAGGTCTAGGGGATAACTTTCCAGCTTGAATAAGACTATTCTCTGCCCTTATTGCAATATTGTAAGCGATAGGTAAGATTCTACCTCACATAGATTGAATCATGACGAAGATGTTACTATTCAAATCCCTTAGATAATATAGGAAAACATGTTGGGCTGTAGACCTTACCACTTGAGGAATTTTGTCTCAGTTCTTCTGGAATCTAATATTGAAATCAATCATCTGTTCATTGGGTATTCTTTTTGTTGTTGTCAACTGCTCCACCAAAGACAAGTGATCTGACTTATCTTCAAAATAGTTGCAAAGAGTTGTGCAAAGCTCATCCCAAGTAGCAATAGATGTAGGTCTCAGTATTTTGTACCACTGAAGCGCTTTGCCTTAAACGAAGCCGCAAACACCCAAATTGCTACATCATCATGTGTGATCAAATAAATAGAGCATATATTGGCTACATCCTAGATGTGCTCAACATGGGTGACTTGATTTTCAGCAGTGAAGTATGGAATACTCTTGTGCACATATTTTTGCATATCATGTTCTGCGTTGAGGACAAGAGGGCTTCCACTAGTGAAGTTGGCAAAGTTCCTAAAAGGTGGTGGAGGGGCTGCCATGACAGGTTACACAAGAGGTATATCGAGAGGTGGAGTTGAAAATGCATAGTTCATGGGATTTTCTACTACGTATTCTTCTCGGAGATAACTGGAGGTACTCAAAAGACTCTTCAACTATCATGCTCTATTTGGTATGCACTCTTCTCATGAAAGGTGCACAGACTGCTAGAAACAATAGATCTAAGTGTTGGGAGTCACCAGATGTGTTGAAAAATCCTCCAAATGCTGGAAATCACTAATTCACACACCATAACTTAGTAATAATGAAATTTGAGCTTTTAATGCTCTCCCACCTAGTGTGCCATAAATTGTTGGAGCTCAATCTTGCACCTGTATCAGAACAAGTTGAATTGAGTCATTGAGGCAACAATGGGACTGTCTCCAAGTTGTGGGACCTTGCACACTTGAGACAGACCTCCGGAGAAGGCCGGATCCTCTACCTATTTCTACTGTTACTACTACTCCTAATGTTTAAATGAAAATCCTAAGCTGAAACATGCCAAGGGAACATGGATAAAAGGATATGCAAAAATGGAAAACTAATCTAGGGGAGGCAATAGCACCAGAAAGAAGGGGGATGAACATGATTAGATTTGAGTGAAAATGAAGGAAAATGTGCAGAGGAAGGCTAGACACATGTAGCATAAACCATAATGTAGCCACACAATCATTTTCATAGAACACAGTTAGAAAAGGAGATGCATGGGACGTGAAATAACACAACAAACACACAATGTAAAAGAGAGGCAAGGAAAAAGAATAAAAAGAAGTTAAGAAAGGAATCAACCACATAACAATGGTTCTATTACTTCCAGAAATGCACAATCAGTTGCAATGGCATATGAGGACGATATCAACATGCAAAGACCAGATCTAAAGGTCTGTAACTCAAAATGCAAGGCAATACCTATAAAAACTAAAAGAGTCCAACCATTTACAATAAGCAATACTCTTATATTAATAGATGAATCAATAAGAGAAGAAGAGGAGGGAAAATCCGATTTGAATCTTCAACCACCAACAACCAGCAATGAATGCTTGTAAATCCACCTATAAATATTTCAAATGCACTTCCCCATGCGTGTTTGGCGTGTAGGAGAAGGAAGGAGGGAAAATATGAATCAAATCGGGTGGTTGGAGTGATCAGATCCTACATTAATGATGCGAGGGACATTTTACATCTTCTCACCTACCTAATCTTGCTAATATTTGAACTCAAGTGATCTGAAGTGTAACCCATGTCATCAGTTATTTTTTCATTTTCTGCTATGTGTCACACTTTAGTTGGTTGCAAGGATTCGGTGCCATTAGGTAGGCTTTGGTAGGTTGCATGCGATACACTTATTCTGACATGCTTCCATGTGGCATAGTAACTAGCGCAGAAAAAGGCATGAAGGTGTGCGTGCAAAAGAAGGAGATGCAGAGGGAAAGCAGAGGAAGGATGCACAAAAGTGTTGTGCACAGGAGGAATGGAAGTTTGCTTGTAGGGGACAAGTATATAAGTTGGGCGCGAGTATTAGGATGATTGATGCACGACAACAAGGAAGGGACGTGAAAGAGTTCTAGGGACTCAGCTAATTTGGGAAGTAAGTCTAAGGTGTGAACATAATGCATGAGCTACTAAGAGGAAGGTGAATACACAAAGAGTGCGCCCAAGAGGAGTGAAAGAACATAGAGATGATTAGTAGGGAAAACAGAAGGCACAAATCAAATGGAGATCACGAGATGGAATGCGAGGAAATGGATATAAGAAAATTGTGCTAAGTAAGAAACCAAAGGGAGTGCAACCTGCAATGTTGAAAATTAGAGCCAAAATGTGGATATAAGTTTCCAAAATAACCGGGGGTTATTTTGGACAACAGGACTCAAGTCTGATTCTGAGCCCTATCTGAAACTGAAAACTATGTTGTATGGGGTGACTGATTCATGCAAATGATGCCTGCTTGTTTGGGGTACATGTGACGTCACTGAAGGAGTATGCAGCCCAAAAGAGGACTGACCACTTTGTTGAAATTGTGCCTTGCAGGGGGAAGGGAATGTGCTTGGTAGAAACCAAGGCACACACAAATAAGTGGTTAGGAGACAAGTGTCAGTACAAGCAAAGACAAACATGCATGTATAAGATGAAATGTAAGCTAAGAAGACAATGTGTAAGCTAAGATACAAGCAGAAGACAAAGTAGACCGTGAAAAGAGGGTTGCAAACATGGGACACCACTCACAATGATGCAAGAAAAACAATGCCATAGTAGCCACAAGTATACAAGTGTGCACACAATATAAAGGGAAAAGCCCGCAAATAGTGGTAAACAATGAAGAACAAAAACAATAAAAGTAATAGACAACCATGGAAGTAAATAGCCTTACATAAAAAATGTTGCACATAAAGCACCCGTTAACATGTTAGGTAGATAAAAATATGTCAAAACATGTATAATATGATAAATTAATGTGCTATGAAATAAAATGAAACAATAACATATGTAGTGTAAGAAAGTGGATTCCCCCACAAGCCTTTGTGGGACTGGTAATAGGTACTGCTGCAAGCATCCATGTTGCGTGTATAGATTTGTAAAGTATGTGATCACAACTAGAAAGCAAGTGAATTCATATTTATGTATGTTAAAGATAATGACATATAAGATATCTATCTAACATAAGTAGTAAATTAAACATGTAAAAGCATAAGTAAGAAAGAGTAAATGCAACCAAGATATGCAATATGTTGTGGATGAGGTGGAATGGAATGCACAGTGAATGATAGGAGCAGTGTGCCCCAGAGTATATGTGAATGGAGTTGTATGTAGTGAGGTTTGTTTGTTTATGCCCCCTTAGTAGTCAAGAATGAACCGTAAATGAGAGTGTGTCATCGAGAAATGGTTTGAGCAATGTGTTTTATGTAGAAAGAGGTGATGAATGAAGTGATGCTATTAAATGTGACATAGAGATGATGTGCTAGAATGTGTGATTATTTAGCCTAAAGTATATATCACTAGATGGGTGAGTAAGTTACTAGAAATTGTGATGATGTAGCACAAGGCATATATCACGAAATGCATGAATATGATGATAGTAAGAAAAGGTGATGATGTAGAACAAAGTGTATATCATGAAATGGATGAATAAGGTGATGGCTAAAAATGTCACACAATGTTATAAATGGATTGATTGATTGGTTGTGAAGATTAAAGTGTAGAATGATGTAGATATGATGAGGTGAGGTTCAATTTTGATTTAGATCCTCAAAAGTCGCGTATGAACCATTGGACTAGAGTGTGTCATCAGGTATTGAGGTGAGAAAAAGTCACCTACCAGAGATTAAGGGGTCATGGAGCGGTGGAAGCAACATTCAGACCATGCGATGGTGGCAAAGTTGTAAATGTGTTCTAACCATCAGTAGAAGGAGTAGTTTCTTTGACAAAAGTGATTGGTTACTGAAGTGGTGATTGTGGAGGGACCTTGCATGATGGTGGCTTGTCTGATTATGTTGTGGAAGACTTGAGTGGAGGCCAGGTTACACTAAGCTTTAGAGGAGGTTTCTTAGATTGGCTTGGTAATATTGTAGATGATTTAGTAGGAGGAGGTGATGGAGAACGAATCTTGAGAGGTTATTTCTTAGTTGGACTTGGCAATGTTGTAGATAGCTAGAGTGGAAGAGAAGTGGGACCATAATTAAGAGGAGGCTGAGTGGATTGAATAGGTGGTACTTGACTGGCCAAAGAAGACACCTCAAAAGTTATAGCATGATGCTCATTAGACGTAGAAGGAGCAGATTTAGGAGGCCATTTGGATGTAGCATTTGTAGATGGGTATGCTACAAAATGTTGTGCAACAAATGAGATAAAACATTGACGCTCAAGGTGCTTGATTCTTCGTTGTAAAGCATAACAATAATTTTAATTGTCCATTGATTTGATGATAATTGCAATATGGGCAACCTTGATATTTAGTAAGTCGGTAAGGATGATAACTTTGAGTAGACGGTAAAGTGATCAATTGATGACTAAGGAGCTCAGTAAGAATATCATGTTTCTTAGTATTGCAATCAAAGGTGAGAGGCTCTGGTAATGGTATGGCTTGAGGCTCACTGATATGAGCACATGTTGTAGTCATATAATGAAGATGAGATGTAGATGGAGAACAAACAAACATGAGCCTAAGAAGCATCCTTAAGATGTTCGATTTCAGATTTGAGAGATGTAATCGTGGATTCCATAACCTGAAATTTGTCTTGATATAAAGAATGTAAATCTTGGATTGAGTCCAACATGGATTGATTAGATGGGGGATTATGAAGACTAGGGTCATTAGAGAGATGATTTAAAATAACAGCCACTTGATGTGGTGACGTATCGCTAGGGAGATACATTGTGTCTAGGGCTTTTTTCAGAACAACTTTGCAATTAGAATGCATTTGAATCAAATCATGCAAAGAAATTTGAGAAATTTTAGGAGCAATTATAGAGAAGATGATATTCCAAAGAAGGATCCAAAAGACCGATAATCAGTGGGGTTCACTAAAATGATTAAGATAAATATAGAAATATATACCTAATTTGAATGTTATGACAATAGTAAATGAATAAAAATTAAATACAACAATGATACACAAGAAAACTAAGTAAAAAATAATGAAACCCTAATTACAAGGATAGGGTATAAAGACTTAGTTGATTCGTCGAGCTCTGGAGAGTGCAAAAAGTTGAAAAAAGAGAAACATGAAGCATTGACCATCGCATAAGAGCTCATAAAATTTCAGATCTAGAGGATTTGACTAGACCTGGGCACCTGGAGAGGGACAGAGGTGCCCATGGGCGTCCTAGACCTATTTATGGGTGCCTGGGTCTGCGGAAATTCTCAGAAAACCTCCTCTTAGGTGTCACGAGATGTTTACCTTTAGTCGCCTTTGGTCTCTTTGAGGTCGCACTAAGATCGCCGAGGTCATTGGAAACCTGTGATAAAGAATAAACCTACAAAACCCTCAAATAGACATCAAATCCTAAAAAAGAAAGATGCAAAATAAGGGGTTAGACTATCCTCAGTTGCCACAATGATGGACTTACAACTGAGCGTTGCACTACATCCCAAACCCAATGTAGTTTTGTGTGTGTGTGGAATTGTGCCCTAGGTTACTGTTGTGTGTGTCACACTTGGAACATAAACAAGTAGCTAGATGTAGAATGTAGTAAATGTGTGCATGGAATAGAATGAACTTCCCTCCTATGAAGTGTGATGCATAAAACCAACCCTTGTGTCCCTTGTGATGGATCTAGATGGATGCAATGGCACTCTTAGATGCCTTAATGATTACAACCCTAGGTGGTGATGGCTAGTGCTTAGTCCTTGGTCCTTTATTATGATCACGTAACTTTATATTTATATGATTCCTTCACTTGAATTTTGTAATCAACCCCGAAAAAACTGACTACTAAAAAGATAAGGTGCTCAAATGGATAGAAAGGAACCAAAAAGTGAGAGTAAAGTATAAAGGGGACAAGAGCACCTAGAGGGGACAATGGCACCTATCGCTGGTGTCATGGTTGGGCGCTAGTGTCCAGGATGACTAATGTAGAAGAGAAAAAAGACAGAATGAGCAAGTAAGGGTACAATACTGAAAGTATTAAGAGAAAGCAAAGGATGGTGGCCAAAGACATGGGTTAGTCAGTAATTTTCTTACTTGGGAATCATATGAATAGTAATATGTAATTGAGACTAGATAATTACCCAAATTGCATGATCGTGTGTCTACAAGCTCTAACAATTATAATCTAGAAGATAGTTTTTCAAAATCCAATTTGGTCAGTTCTTACTCATTTTAAAGATTTTAGCATAGACCTAAAGCTTTCAGGGCATATATATTGTAGTCAGTCTTTGTTTCAGGAAAACATAGAGTAATTTTATAGGTTTTTTGACCTTCTGGATTGGATTTTTGCCCTACCATTGCTTGAATTGGTACTGATTTTGAAATTTGGTCCACATTTCACTTTAGTGACCACGAATCAACTCTATGATGTTTGTGTACTTCTTATTGAAACAAGATCCTCACTTTTTCAGTAGAGTATTGCTCCCTGAATGGGATTCTTATCTTATGACCAAAATGAGGTGATTGTAATGTGCCTCCTCTTTAAGGCATGATCACATTAATAGACGTTGAATGATTTTTTAAGAATATGACACCAAGTTAATTGCATCAAGTGGAATGATATGATTGATCATTTGTGGAAATAGGGTGCTCTATATGAAGATCATCCCCTCACCTTTCATGGCTCTAAAATCATCCTTTGATGGAATCAAATTCATGATTCTCATACACACCTTTTCTCATACATCTCTCATGGAGATATATGATGCCTTAATACTTCACACATGATGGTCTTGGATACCTTGGTTACATGACTAGCTCATTTTAGCTTGTTCTTTGGAGAGATTTGGGTACAATGTTAGTGTCAGGATATGATGATCATCAAGTCACTTCTTGAGCTCCTTATTTCACCTTTGAACATGACGAATCCTTCACAATTCAAGTTCTTAACCAAGATGACACCTATAGACACAACAGTATGCACATTAGACAATATTTAGCCCGGTCTTATACTACTATTTAGAAGGTTCTCAAGTGGTCAAAGTACTAATTAATCCCACCTTTTGGCCATCTTTATTTTTTATTTTATTTCGTACTTCCTGTGTATTTCCAACACATACCCACCCATTTCGCAATTGCCCCGTCATTCTAGCCCAAAATCAAGGCACCCCAGCCTGTATTGGGGCACCTCGAGGCACTCTGGTCCCACTTCTAGGCTCTCTGGTCTATGCACATCTTCTTCTGCTTATTTTTGGGGCTTTTCGAGCCATTTTTTGTCTTTATCTTTTCCCTAGTTGGCCTTGTCAGGATTAATTATGAAATTAAAATTGAGAGCCCTATAAATGTAAAGCTTATAAGACCATAATGAGGGTCCTAGGTCATATCGTCACATAATACTATCACTCCATCTAGAGTTGCATCCATTTCATCACTTGCATCCACATAGTGTCATGCATGAAGGCTATGAGATCTTCATCATACACACTACATAGGGGGATGTATTCTATTTTATGACATACACACATGCTATTTACATTTTTTATAGCTACTATTGCTCACTACTTCACAAAGTGCGAATGACATGAGAGCACCTAGGGCACAACATGCACACACACACACAAACTACATCCGGGTCCAAAATGTAGTGCAACGCTCAGTGATAAGACTACAAGTTTTGTGGTCGAGGTCAGTCCGATCCTTTCATTTATATATTTTATTTTTCTAGGGTTTGATACTTCTCTTTGCATTGTAGGTCATTTTGCAATTCATCTAGCGTATCCGACGTGAAAAACAGGCGAGTTTCAGGACAAGTTGTGACACAACCGAACTCAGGTTTTGAGCATTTACAATGTTAAGAGCACCCAAATTGTAGACTAGGGTGCGTCAGGGCACCCCAGTACACTCCCAGATGCCTCAGACATCTCAGATTTACCAGATTTTCCCTTCGTAGGGTCCTTGAGTATTCATTTGGACTTCAAGATTTTCAAAATAGACCTATGATATTGTGCAACCATCTACAACAATCAGCTAAGCTATTTCCTTCCCTTCTCTTACTTACTTAGGGTTTCATTTCACTTAGAATACTCATCTATTGCATTTATTTATATTTATTCTTTGTTATTTCAGTTCATTTACTATAACGTTTTAGGCCTCCTAAGTTAGATTAGCATTAATACCCTAATACCCCCATTTAGGTCCCTTAGGCCCTATTTTTGTTAATCATTTTGGTGAACCTGATGTTTCTTTCTAACCCCCTCTAGGGATTTTTATTCTCCCATCATGGATATCTCTGTCACCGAATACCTGCTTACCCATCTTGATTTGCTTCATCGAGCTCAAACCCTTTTTGCTACTACCAATGTTGTTGTTGACATGCATCCTGATTCCTCATATGACACGATTGTGTATGAATTTTCCCAACATATAGCATTCATGGGCAATCCTCCTGTTGACATCCACCCCTTTGATGATGACCCACCACTTTATATCATGTCTCACATCTACAATGTTGTTTTCAAGAGCACTCTTATTGAGAATGGGTTTGAGTTCAATTTGTGCCCTATGTCCTTTCTCCAGGTTTTAGGTTTATCCACTTGTGGCAATAGACCTTCCTCCATCACACTTCACGCTTATGATGGTACTTTCCATTCATGTATAGGCCATGTTACCTTGTCTTTCAATGTCGGTCCTAAGACTCTCCCCACAATATTCTTTGTTATCGATTTCCCTAATTCATATAATTACCTACTTGGAAGGCCATGGCTTCATACCATGCAAGTTGTTATTTCTACAATACATCATTGTGTTAAGTTCTTGCATGAATGTATTGAGTATACTATATTCCTTGATCGTGATCCATTCCAATATTGTATTCATGACTCTCATACTAGTATCCATATTCCTCACATTGACACTACAGATGATCCTCAAGCTATGAATGATCAACCTCATTTACCGCCGCTTGAAGACACTATTTGTTTACTAGATGTTATCCCTTCTACACTATCTCCTACTACTGCTATCATTCCACATCCGCCATATGTTCCATCCATACACAATACCCTTCCCTCTTTTCCTTCACCACTAGCTCATACTCCTTTTTCATGTACGCTTTTCAATCATGATTCTTATTGGGAACATGTTTTGTTCGACCCCACATGCACAAAACCATATGTTCTCCCACTATTTAATCTTGTCTTGGATTTACTTTTGAGGACCTTCAACCATCTACTCATGCTTCTCATCTATATTGTGCTTTTGTCACCATCATTGTCACTTATGGTTTGTGTGTCTTTGATCTTCTAGTCTACCTACCATGTACCCTTGTTCTTCTCCACTCACATTAGGGGACTCTTGGCTTACTTACATCGGAGGTAAATCAAACCCTAGTCACAACGATATTTCATTTCCCATGCCCTTTGGTCATGTTTTCATTTGCAATAGTTCCTTTCTTGGCTACTCACCTTACCTCACTCGATGGTACACACACGGTTGTCCACATCCTCCATTTACTGATGAAGCATATGCTATGGGCATGTACCATTTATCTCTCACTAGCTCATTACGTGATCAACCTCATACTATAAGCTACCAATTTGCAAATTCCGATCCATTTGACTTTGATCCAGAGGACTTACGATGTCTTTGATGAGTTCAACCTAGTCATCATGTACACTACTTGCCGGGGCATAGTAGCACAACACATACATACCTCACCTTAGCTTCTATCCTTGCATACTTATATCATCTTACACTATATGCTTTATCTCTATCATCATCACTTCTATCTCACGCGTTGTAGATTCCCCTACCCGATGACACACTCTTGTGCTTTGGTACACACTCGAATGTTAAGGGATTACCATTACACTAAACCCCACACATCCCACATCCTACATTATCCTATACATATCTCATCTATTAATCATTTCTATATCCTAGTTGATCTCATCCGACACTATCACTAGTACATACATTATATATGAGTCTAGTTTTATATTTCATCCATATCATTCCATATTTACACTAGGTCATCACTACTCCATGGGTCTAGATTTACCTATCATCCACTGCATATCTACATATCTACGCTACCTACAGTATCTATAGGTCTTAGCATTACATGGTCTTATTCTACATAGCACATTTCTATCCGATTACCTATACATTCTACATCTTACACTAGATTCCATATACATTTGGGTCTACGTTTTATCCATCATTGCATCCTACCTATCCTACATGCTATAAGATTTGACATATTACGTTAGGTCTATCCTTTACCTATCATGGGCCTTAGCTCTATCTATTTCTATCTACTACACTTATTACTTTTTCACATTCTACACCTACTAATCACATTCTATCATTGCATTGCCTACACCATCGCTATTCACCATACCTTGGTCGTTTCTACCATGTACATTATTGTACGCACTGCACTCACTACCCTATGACACACTCTAGTTCCTTGGTCTATACTCGACTGATGAGGGTTTACCAATCAAATGGACCTTACCTACATGTGACATGTCCTCATACCACATTCATAGGACTAGTGACCAACGCTCTAGGCTATATCGTCACCCATAATCCTCATTGCATACCATAGTGGTATACACCTTCGGTTATATCACCACTCTTTTCATCAATTCTACATCATCCTATTACATTCTATCATCTCCTATTATATCATCCTATTACATTTTTCTTTTCTCAATTCCAAACTATTCCATTACATTATCATGCCTTCGATCATCATGTAGTGGTATACACCCTAGGTTAAATCACCACTCTCTTTATCATTCCAAATTATTTTATCATCCGCTCAGCCATATATACTATTTCATTCTATCATCATGTAGTGGTATATGCTTTAGGCTACATCACTATTCTCTTCATCATGTCCAGTCATTATCTACTTAACATCACATTGTGGTATACACTTAGGCTATAGGGCCCGTCATGGTATACTTTCCATAGTGCTAAATCGCTCATCATCCTTTTTTTCATTCTATAGTGATATAATCTTGGGGCTAAATCATCACTCTTCCATTCAACAATTTGTGGTATATGCTTCCGCTATAGGGTCGATGCACATCTTCCCACATGTCGTATTTCCTCACCATCATGTATAGACACTCATCACAACGCGTTAGATACAACCTACACTACTTGACCATTTCCCAATGACGCACTCTTGTTTAGGGTTCATTCTTGACTACTGAGGGGGAAAACAAAATGAACCTCATTGCATACACTTTAGTACACTCGGGGGGCATGTTTCTCTTATCAGTCCATATTGCATTCTGTTCCATCCATCCACAACATACTGCATTGTCTTGGGGGCATTTACTTTTTCTTAGTAGTTTTTTACATGATCACTTCACTACACACATTAGCTTGATTTCTTATATGTCATTATCATACACACATGCGCATTCACACCTTTTTCTAGTGTGATCGTAGATACATGACTCTACACGCGGCATGGATACTCACCTTCTACCCTTCCTATACCTGTCACTGGGGGAATCCACATTCATCTTATTCAGGTGCTATTGTTTCATTTTTGGTGCTTAGCATATTATTACTTGTTAATACACGCTTTGAAATATCAATTATCATTCTAACATGCTAATAGGTGTTCCATGTGTAGCACTTGTTTTGCAGGATACACGTTTCCATTACTACTTGTTTGTTTCTGCTTGTCTACTTTGTTTGATATTATATACATGCTTTTGCCTTTTCTTGTGTGCACACTTGTCTGCTATTTATGGTCATGATGGCCTTGCGTGTCTTTCAACATCATGAGTGATGTCCCTTATTTGTAACCCACTTTGTGCGGTCTTCTTGTTGTTTCTTGCATGTTTACACTATTGTGCTTGATTTTTTTTGTACATTGTTTGAATCTTTACACTGATTACATGCATGTGCTTGTGGACTAACACTTGTTTTGGATAACCATGCCCTTTTGTGTGTGCCTTGGTATCTACCAAGCACTTTCCCTTTCCCCCCTGCAAGGCTGAGTTGGTTATAGGTCATAGTGCGGTTGGTCCTCTTTTGGGGACACATTCTCCTTTTTAGGTCATTACATGCACCCCCAAAGAGGGGGGGCATCATTGAGGCTTTTCTACTAACACAACATATTTACACCGGTTCACACATAATGAGTGAGTTTAGACTAGTACACGAACTCCATACACAGTGGCCATAACAGTGGTGTCCTTCAAAAATTCTATGGAGTATTTACAGGCTTGGGGGTTATAATGTGTGCGCCTCTTTACACTTCTCGGTCTAGTGGCGTCAGGTCACCCAAAAAACTAGGAAAGTACATAGATCTCTTCAACAAATTTCAGTTGAAGTAGTTAGAGGTTGAGGACACAAAGCATTTCCTCCCTACACTTCTTCAGCCAGGGTGGTGTGAGATCACTCGAAAAACTCGCGACAGTACAAGATATCCTTCTACACCCTTTTTCTCAACATGGATTAGGTGCACATATTCCATTTACACTTTTGATACCATATTTTACATTTGCATACTTTACACATTTCTATATACATGTGTATTCTACACAACATTTTTACATACATACATATTTGACTACTCGATCATTTTCTCCTTGCAAGTCCACTATATGAGAAGCAAGCAGTCAAATTGGGAGCAATAACAACAACACTGATAGTGAAAATGACAACGACAACACATCACTACAATCATTTTCCTTTACTAACCATGCATGTACACTACACACAACAACTACACTACACATGTGTTTCCACCCTAGGTTCACTCTCATCACTTTTTATGTGCATTTTTCATCTTTAGAATCCACGCTCCTCCACCTTTTTATTTTTGTGATTCCATGCTTGAGTCTAGTCCATTGACACGTCTTCTTCTACACTCTACATGGATATCAGGTACACATCTCTATCTACTTTATGTTATCAAGCTTTTTGCTCACTGATATAAAGTGGGGGAAAATGTAGACACAAAAATATGCACATTAGACAATATTTAGCCTGGTTTTATACTACTATTTAGAATGTTCTCAAGTGCTTAAAGTAATAATTAATCCCACCTTTTGGACATATTTATTTTATATTTTATTTCATACTTCCTATGTATTTTCTAGTACATACCCGCCCATTTTGCAACCGCCCCATCATTCTAGCCCAAAATCAGGGTGCCCCAGCCTATACTGGGGCTCTCTGGTCTATGCACATCTTCTCCCACTTCTTTTTGGGGCTTTTCTAGCCATTTGTTGTCTTTATCTTTTCCCTAGTTAGTCTTGTCAGGATTAATTATGAAATTAAACTTGAGAGCCCTATAAATATAAAGCTTATAAGACCATAATGAGGGTCCTAACGTCACATACTACTATCACTCCATCTAGAGTTACATCCATTGCATCACTTGCATCCACATAGTGCCATGCATCAAGGCTAGGAGATCTGCATCACACACACTACATAGGGGGAGGGATTCTATTCTATTCCATGCACACATGATATTTACATTTTCTATAATTACTATTGCTTGCTACTTCACAAAGTGTGACTGACACGAGAGCACCTAGGGAACAACATGCACACACACACCAGAACTACATCTGGGTCCAAAATGTAGTGTAATGATCATTGATAAGACCACTAGTTTGGCGACTGAGGTCAGTTCAACCCATTCATTTGCATATTTTATTTTTCTAGGGTTTGATACTTCTCTGTACATTGCAGGTCATTTTACAGTTCATCTGATGAATGTAGCGCGACAAACATGCAGGGTTTTAGGAAAAGTTGTGACACTGCTGAACTCAAGTTTTGAGCATTTACAGTGTTCAAAGCACCCAAATTGTAGACCAGGGCACCCCAGTACACTCTAAGGCACCTCAAAGATCTCATATTTTCTAGATCTGCTCTTCACAGGGTCCCTGAGTGTTCATCTGCACTTCCAAATTTCCTGATCAGACCTATGACACTGTACAACCATCTACAACAATCAACTAAGCTATTTCCTTCCCTTCTCTTACATACTTAGGGTTTCCTTTCACTTAGAATAATCATCTATTGCATTTGTTTATATTTATTCTTTGTTATTTAAATTTATTTACTACAACGTTTAAGTACTCTTAAGTTAGATCAACATTAATACCCTAATACCTCCATTTATGTCCCTTAGGCCATTTTTTTGTTAATCAACACCTGGGTGGAAGCATGCTCAAGGTACTTGAATACATTTTTCTCAAGTTACTCCTCATGGAAATGGGTTTCCTCCTCCAGATAGGGGATGAATCCTTTAATGAAATTTGAGGATGAGTTACATTTTCCTTACCTCCATACTTCATTGAAACATTGAAAATCAAATTTTACGATAAATGAAACTATTCTAAAAATCCAATTCTACTTGCAACTCAAAATTTGAGTCCTATTTCATTTTAAACTGGGAGGGGCCGCTGCTGAGTTTTGATGTAACCCAAAAAAGTATTTGAGCCTTAAATCAATATTGATTATTCTACCTTGTAGCGTATTCTAATAGCTTTCCAATGCCTTTTTTTATCACAAATCTTTCAGGAACTTTTAGAACCATCCATGGAAGTCAACTTTCATCATTTTAGCTTTCATTCCCTGCATCTAAAAATCCAGTCTTAAATTAATTACTCATGAAAGAGATTTTATTTCCTAAACTTTCCTAAATCTACTTTAAAATATTCAATTGTCTCTAAAATCACCCTCATATTCTTTATATTTTCTCTAAACACTCCCAGAGGGTGTTCAATTAGCTACATAATGGCCAAAAAATGCTTAAGTGATGATAGACACTATTCCCTACACACTAAAACACACTAAATGATATTATTAGGAATTTCCTTTGAGCCAAGGTAAATGTTGAAGTGATGATAGACTAGTCATATGAAGGATCCACAGTGACTGAGAATCCTTATTTTCAATTAAGGGCTTAGTTGTTATGCTTCAAAATTTTCAATTTTCATGTTAGTTATTTTGGCAATTCTGGAGCTAATCAAGCACCCTCCAGGAGAGTGTAGGAAAGATATTAAGCATCCAGAGGTTATTTCAGGGAATCCTGGAAGTGTTGGTGGTAATTTACGAAGATTTAGGAAAGGTTTGCTAATTCAAGGACTATCTGTTTAACAACGGGTTTTCTAGGTGTAGGGAACAAACACTCTAATGGTGATAGATGACTTCTCCAAAAGATTCCAGGAGATATGTAAGGAGTTAGGAGGAGAAAAATAGGCATTAGAAAGCTATGTGAATCCTCTACATGTTGGAGACATCCAGTTTTCTCTAAGGCTTGAAGGTTTCATGAATAATTTCAAAACAATGCGGCTGCCCCTTTTGGTTCCAAACAAAAATGAACCTGAATTTTTTAGGTTCAGCCAGAATCAAGTCTTGAAAGTTTCTCCATTGATCTTAGAATGTTTTTCTCCATTGATATTATGATATTTCCAATCATGGTCAGGAAAGTGAGTGGAATTTGAGACCAACATGAAATAACACTTCAAACGGCACTTCTAAGCTCTTCCACCACTTGGAACACTTCAAGGGCATCCTTACCAACATGCTCAAGTACTCACAACCATAAGTCACATGTAGAAAACCTCATAAACATACTTGTTCTAAATAGATTCTTGACAAGACTAATAGGGATTATTACACCAGTAGGGATTAAGTAAGAAATCACCTCTTCAGATCAAACCAAGACTTCAAACATATCATGTTAGACCATACCAAGCTATTCATGTCCTAACAACCCTACCACATTATGCAAAATGACACACACACTCTCTCATATCATCATGTCTGGTTCTACACTTACAAGCCTATTAGCGATAGGGCACATTAGAGGACATGTTGAACCCATTTTCTCCATAGAATATTCCCATATCTCTTCATGATCTCTTGTAAAATATCCAAAGAAAGACCCCACATAAGGTCTTTAATCATGACACTTACAACACACAATTTTACCAGTACATCTCTTCAAAATAGAGGTTTTTCTTCAGCTTACCAAAACACCTTGAGCATGAAATCACCACCAAAAGGAGCTCAAAAAAATTCTCTACAACCCTGAAGCTTCACATTTTTATTTCTCATGCCATTTAGATACCATACAAATCATTTCTTCTTTATCACTATAAACTAGGGTTATGAGGAGGGTTTAGACCAACTCTTCTTCTTAACAATCCTTCATAAATGACATGACATCATTTGAATTCATTCCAACTACAAAAATTTATTATTTCCATGCATCGACTATGGTGAATGGATCTGGTCTCCATGCAAAAAATTCATGTGCAAGTGAACACTCCAAACATGGCCTTCGAACTAGGAATGGAATTATGAGAGCTCAATAGAGCTAAAAAAAACTTATCTTAGTTTTTATTCATCCATGTGTCCTGAAAATTGGCACACAACACTCCAATAACATCCTCAATAATCTCCAATGCTCATACATACTTGGATACTTCTGTAACTTACCATGTTATCTTGTTTTCCCATGCATTATTGACTTGTCCATAAGAACATGCCTCCAAAGGATCTAGAACATGTAGTAAACTCCTACAAAATATCCTTTGACAACTTCTACACACGCCCTACAATCTCAAAACACATATCACATACTCACATAAGCCTACTCTGCATCATACTTCATGCCACCATATCACCTGCTATGAACTAGGTCTAAAAATAGGTCTAGAATGGCTAGTTTCAACCCATGCTTCACACAAACTTATCTTGTCTTCACCATGCAAACACTCTAACAACTTTGACATACCTTACTAAACATGTTTGACACCTTAGAGACATCAAACAACCTTTAGAGTACAACTACAATCACCTTCATGTTAGACCCATGCATGCAAACTAAGACACCATGAAATGACATCAAAACAACATATCATGACAATAAAATTGGAAAATACCAATAAACCTTCAAGCTTGATTATGAATTATACCTCATACTGACTTCTTTTCCAGTTGGACACCATTTTCCATCAATGACAACAACAAGACATAATGTCCAACAAATCCAAAAGGCCTCAAAACCTAAACAATGACTATATTATTTCCCAAAATAGACATTGATTGTAGAATTTAAATGCTACAATCTTTAGGCTGAATGCTGAAATCATGAAAAATTAGCTATGTACTGACCAAGTGAGACTATAAAATCTATCTCCTAAACCGCTACTCATAGAGCTGTGAGGCTAGTTCCATAAAGTGCAGAGTAACCCTAATTTCTTATATTTAGTAAAAACATTGTCTTATAAGAAATAATAAAGTATAGATAATAATAAATGAAAAACTTAAACATTTTTTTTTATAACTAAAAGCCCCCCACAAACACATATAATGTCTATACTATATAGAACACGTACACATTCCCTTAATTATGAACCCAAACTAAGATTTAACAAGCTTGGTACTGCTTTGGTTTCCTAAACATGCATTGTGGACATGTAACAACAAATCAACTTGTGTGTTTTTGACACAATATGTAAAAAATTACCTTTCACCATGTTGTCGTGCAAATGTGCAATAGGGAAATTGGAAATTTCCAAGTACTACAACTATACCCCTATGCCGAAATTTTCATGCTTTATCATTCCTAGGCAACCCCAGCTCTGTCTAGTCGGTCCAAATTACCTCCCAACCAATTTTATATCATCCCCCTAGGTGATTTAGGAAATTCCATTCATTCCCCTAGGTGATTTTAGGACTTCATTGAAAATGCAAATTTTAGGGAGTCACAAGAAGGGCTATATCGCTGGCCTTTCCAGGACTAGATTGACCCCCTGGAGTAGAACGGAAGGTAAAAATTCAACATGGAGGTTAATGGAATACCTTATGACATCAAAGAAATGATTTTGGTAGGTTTTGAGAAGGTTCTTCAAGACTTGGAGCAGTCTGAGTGAAAAACAGGGTTCACAAGCCTAAACAGTACATAGGCCTAAAACAGTCGTTGGGCTTCAGAAAAAGATTTTGAGAGCTCCGAATGGAGTTGGAAGTAAAACAAAACATCTTTGGAAATATGATTCCAAGACCTACATGATGACAAAATAATATTTTTCACAACACCTTGGTGCATATGATTGGAAGGCATTTTTTCTCAGGCACAAGTGGAGTCCCAGATCAAAAATCCGATTTTTCAGGGATCATATGGTCGAATTAAGGCATGAGACCCACATCATTGGATTTAAAATTCCATTTACAGTCAGGATCATATAAAATTTTACCAAGAAATTCCACTGGGAGCTCAAGTTATCTGCATTCCAAGTTACCCTCTCAAAGGCAGTTCAGGACTTAGTCATTTTTTCGAGAGGACACGTGTCAAAACCAGGAGCTTAGCGGGATTTCATGTCCCCGAACGTCCCTGAGGTCAAGTACATCAACCATTGGAAAATTTTCCCAGCCCTCATGTGACCCTTGGGACCCTCATATGACCTCCAGACTTGACAAATCAGCCCCCCAGGTGCTTATTTGGAACATGCCTTCCTTGCCATCGGATCGGGTGCCATGTGTCAGCTCCAAGACCACCATAGAATTTTATGTCCCTTGTGCACCTAAGGTGGGGGATATCAGACCTTGGAAAATGTTCCCAGCCCCCATAAGGAGTCTTTTGGACACCCATGTGACCTCCTTTCAGCTCCCAGTGCTTCAGTGTAACTTTCTCCCTCTTCATTCCCTGTCGTTGGATCAAACGCCACATGTCATACTCTTGACCACCGTGGAATTTGATGTCCCTCATGTCCCTGAGGTTAGGCAAATCAAACATGGAAAAATGCACCCTAACCCTAATATTTCATATTTTTTTATAAAGTTTCCAGGTGCCACTTTCTTCACTTCTAACTTCTAATAGTGTTTATGCACTCCATTCCTCCATTCTTCCTCTGCAACATTCTACCATCACCCCACCATTGCAAATGCTCATACCAGCTCGACCCAAACACTAAAACAAGATCCCCATGGTGATTTTCAGGTCTCAAAAGGATCTTTCATCAAAACAAGAAGGAGAAACGAAGAGCAAGAAGAAGAAAATGGTGAAAATCTCCATAACCTAAAAACAAAGTTCTGAAGAAATATTGCAAGCCGGTGCATGAATCAACAAACCATTTGCTGTATGTTCATTCCTCTATCCAATACCATTAGAAATACACATTCAAACTCCCCCCTCATGTGATAGAGCAGCCATAATGATGAAATCTCGTTTCCCCGGCTCAACGAAGAAAGAAGTGGGATTTCCCGTCAAACCAGTTGCCAGATTGAAGCAAGATCACACGTGAAGCATCGGAAGAAAAAACCCACATCAAAAATATAAATTTATTTGTAAATGGAGGAGAAAACCACACCTGTAATTTTCAGGTCCATTAATGGCTGTCATACCCAGAGGCACTGCCAGGTCTGAAAACTAAAACTTTAGAATCTCCTGGACTATTAAGCGGGCGGATCTAAAATTGCAAAAGGAGGGATATTGGGCAAAAACCCATATCAAAAAACTTCATTCCATGTCAGTCTAATTCCCAGAGGCCAAATTTCTAAAAATAGTAGGTCTACTACATAGGAACTGCTATTTTGGGAAAGTTAGCAACAGAAGAACCTGCAAAGGAGACAAAGACGTTGGAGGTAAACTATAATTGAAAAATCACCAGGAACAAACATTTTTGGCACTTATTAAAAATAGTATGTGGGCCCTTGAACACCTGCTAAAAATAGAAATTTTATCCATAAGAAATGAGGAACATGGGGAGAAAGAGGAAAACTAAGCCGCAACATCCAGTTGAAGATCGAGGAATTTCTTTTCCACACTTACTAAAAATAGTAAGTTACTTTTTCGAAGGGAGATATGAAGAATAAATGGACAGGTTAGAAGCTGACACAACCCTTTGCCTGCAAGTATGATGTGGAAGACAGTGATGTCTTGTACATGGACCTGAACGACCTTAAAATTCAAAATTCAAAAGAGAGAATTTCTGGAATTTGAATAGCTACATGAGCCACATGTCTACAAACCATGGCTATTCCGGGAAATCCTCCTATTGAAATACCCGAATTGGTCTTCCACATCCAAAAAGATATCACTTCTGATTTGAGAGAAGCTATTTGGTATAACAGACAAAGTGTCAACCACTACTTCATTAACACATGAGAATCTTAGACCTTGAAGAAGAATGCACTGCTAAATTGGAGAGGCAAAGACAAATTCCAGCACCACAAAGGTGAGAATAGATTTCCAAGCTAGGTGGATAGAAGGTACACCTGACAACAAAGGCAAGGAGGACAAACTGACCTCATTTTTGAAGAACTTCAAAGAAGACAAGAGCTGCTCAGAATTCAGAGGACCTCGCCTTCGTCAAGACAACTGGTCATGTTGAGGAGCTTGAGTGTTGTCAATCCTTTGGATGGTGAGTTTCCATACATCAACGAGAACCTTGAAGATTTTCACTGACGTAGAAACTGAAGAAGAAGTTAGATAAAAAGAGAAGAAAGAGCGGAAGAGGAAGTAAGAGCTCAAATCAAAGAAATCAAAAGACTTCAAGCTGAGGCAAATGAAAGAGCAGCAGCAGAAACCACAAGTGAACAAGGAGTATATGACTCATGATCTAATATTTGATTCACTTTAAGAGGTCCCACATGTTTTTGACTCCAACATTCCTCTCATTCAGGATTTACCTTCTCCATCAGAACAATGAATGGTTGATGCGCCCATCATTGAGCTTGAAACCGACGAGATGTTTTCTGTGGATGTGAGAAATGATCATCCTCGACACTCATACAATGCAACAAGTAGTAGCTCCCGATATATCAACAATTGTCACATTGGCTAAAGAAAAAAGATCAAGAAAGATCATGCAGACACCATCACAATTCTACAGTGAGGAGACAGGTAATCAGTATATTGAAGTAGCCTCGGCCAAAAGTAATCAAGCCAGTGGACGAGATGACACCAGCTGACTATGAGATGAGCACGATCTAATTGGAACCAACTACTCATGAGGGAGATTTACACATATTACAAATAATCTTCTACTCGCATGATGGCAAGGAATAAAGAATACAAAGAGAAGATTGAGGGACTAGAGGAGCAAGTGTGAACTCTTTCATCTTATGTGCAACACTTGGTGGAACCAAGCACTATAACACTTCCTATTGATAAAGTGGTTTCCCTCAGCATCTTCAATCCAGAATCCATTAGAAGAATGCATGATTTCAAGATGCAGGGCCGAGCAAATAAAGAATGGATCGATTCAATCTCTGAAAAATGGGAAGTCAGCACTTCAAGAGGCAGTCAAGCTCTTTGCATACATGTGCACCATCACCAACAGAACGTGAGCACTCAAAAAATATGTGGGGAAAGAAAGAGATAACTAGGAACCTCTAGGACCAGTAGTGAGTGAGATGAGCAACACCGATTGTCAGGAATTGATCGATAAGAAGGTTTTTGGAACTCCTATAGAAGACTTGACACATGTATGGGCGAGGGCCCTGGCAATTAGATTTGAAGCAATCAATCGGGCCTTCACAGAGCTAGAGGAGAAAGAAGAACAAACATACAAGCTGCAGGATAGCATAAATTGGAAATTTCAAAAACTTGGAGTACCCGTAATGAGCGAACACTCAACTGCTGATGAGTTGATCGGACCTTTCGAATAATACATCAAGAAAGGGGTGGGCAACCCATTGTCCTTCACTAAGGATACCCTCAACTTCTTCTCAGAAATCTAAGCCTACATTGCACTTATCGTAGAAAAGCATTCATCATGGTTTGAGGAAGTGCAAGGATGTCAACAGTGTGACTGATGGATGGACCTGAAACATTGAGCTACATTCGTATCCCTCATGCCGACAAAGTAGAACTAGTAGTGACTCGTTTCAACCAGGAGTTTGGAAAGACAGAAGCCTTCTCAGGATCACAAAGTGGAGAGCAGTCAGAGAATGGAGCTAAGTCCACTACAGTAGCTCATCCTTCAGCATAATCCTTCTTCTTCTTCCTCTTCTTTCTCTTTCTTTTTTCTTCTCATACAACACCCTCTCTCCTCAATGTTATAATTTTACATTGAGAGTTGCAATTTTTGAACATGACTTAAGTGAATTCAGAAATGTAATTTAAATTTAAGTCACCTTGCTATCATAAAAGTGGACTTAAGTATTTAAAGAGGAATATGAACAGTCTTAAGTCACATTAAGGTATTCAAAAAGTCACCAGGAAGATGAAAAGTTTTCCTCCTCTTTTATAAATTATAACAAGCTCCTCATTTAAAGGCCTTCTAAAAATTATTCTGAACTTTTGCTTCTTAGATGTTGGAGCTGTTTTTTGTGAATTCATAAGAGAGTTATCCTTGTGAAGACAGACAAGAGATAGAAATTTTCTTCCATTTCTCCTATTACAAAATGTCTTCTACTTCTCACACTATGTGTAAATTCTGCTTGAGCTTCAATAAAGAAAGAAGGAATTTTAGCCTCTTTGATTGAGGAGTTTGTTGGTACTTTGTGCCCATTAAGCTTCATTTGGTCTTGTAGCTATTACGTAGATTTGTTTTCTTCTATATTCAAGTGCATGTAATGAAACTTCTGGCTGGTGTATGCAAGTCTCTGATTCTCTACTTGTAGCATTAGTTTTTCTCTTTTCTAATTTTCCCATTCCCTTTCCCGCCTTCCTAGTAAAGTCATCTCTTACAGGTATATGCAAGCAATTACTACAGGTTCAATGGAGTGCCCTTGTTGGATCCTCGGTCGAAAGGCCACCACATAAATCCACCTTTTCATGTGCATACACATACGACAGCTACACTGGTTAAGTAGAGGGACTTAGATTCCTAGAGCGTTGGCAAGAAATCCATAAGTTTTTCCACCTGGCAAATTTTCTCGCCAACACACCATGATAATCCTACAAAAATGATTGTTATCTTTCTTAAAAATTTACCTACAATGCCAAGAAAAATATCCTCTTTCTAAATATATACTTTTAATATTTTTATGACTATTCCAAGGTTACCATTTATATTTATTTCAAACTATGTCTTTTATACCTCCATTTTTGGTGATTGTAAATGTTTATCTATTTTAATGTATCTTTTTTTTTTCACTTCTCCAAATTGAAAAAATTTATACAATCCCAAACTAGGACTAATTCTATACACAATAAAAAAAATTAATTTTTGATATTTTTTGAGGTAGTTAGGGGGGAGCACAGTCGGCTATCTGTTATTTTTTAATTTTCAAAATCTTTGTACTTGAAAAATCATTAAAAAAAAAAAACTTCTATCCCAAACTTGATGCTCCCACCTATATTTCTACCAAAGGGTTTTTAAAAATACTAAATAGTGCTTAAAATGGTGGGGGGCACGACCGACTGTCTACTATATTTTTTTGCAAAAATAGGAGCACCTATTGACATTTTATATATTTAACCCCATTACACTTAACCATTTAAAAATAATTAGTAGTTTAGAAAGTAAACTTGAAATGTTAAAATTCGTGTTCTTATAAAATCTTCAAATTTTGAGTGTAACTATCTCAAATAAATCGTATAAGTTGAAGTTTTTTATTTTTCAGAAAAAAGTGTCCAGTTAAGACCCCCTTTTGGCCCCCGATTTCCATGCACTTACCCTTCTTTACGACACATCTACACTCTTCGGGGGAATTAACACAATACATCATAGTGCTAATACACATCTCAACCTCATTTATGTTAGAGTTGACAAGGACTGAGAGGGGGGGTGAATCAGTCCCAATAAAACTTTCTCACTTGTACTTCAAAACCTAATCACACAATCTCATATAGCACACACATCAAAGAATATATTCATTACAACGAAATAAACTCAACGCAAGGATCACAAGATAAATTCAATGACACATATTGAATCTAAAATCATATCAACACACTTATTTTGATATTCAAATCAGATTACAATGAGAAATGGCTTCAACAATGTTCAACAAGATAAAATCAAGTGCTCTCAAGACAATCAACCATGTCTTATAAATACATATAAAGATATATAACTTTTGAAGTGTCTTCAATGCAATATCAGATCTGAAAAAGCTTCAAAAACCTGTAAATAACATCAATATGATATGAAGATAACATCCAAGCACAAGTATCCAAATCTGCACCCCTTCAACTCACTCTCAAATAAAAAACACCAAATTTTCTTTTCTCAAATCCACCTCATGAAAAATCAGCTAGATACAATCCTAGAAGGAAATTACAGGGGTTTTGTGCTAGGCCCATAGGGTTTTGCTTTGTAGCAAAGAGTTGTTCAAAAGAAGATAAAAGGGGTTCCAAAAGATTAGCACCATTGTACCTAAAAGTCCATTTTTATAGCTTCAACTTGATTCAAATTCAAAATAGGCTAGTTTCCCTCCACTTGCATGACCATGCCAACCTAAAAAGATCCCATAATAATCACTATAACATTCACAATTGATCCATATAGGTTGGCATAGAAAAAACACTTCATCCATGCACTAAAAATTTCAATAACCCTTGCATTGGGATGACAAAAATATCCTAATCACAAAAATAATTTTATTCAAGCTCTAAAAATAATCACACATGTTTAAAATAACATTTAAACATCATATATGGTCACAATTTATGTCAACAAATCAAATTATTTTGTTTACTGGGTCCAATGCTCTTTGTACTTCTCAAAACAACTATTTCCTACACCCTTCCACACCCTGTAGATTTCATTATGCCACCAAAAGACTTCAAATCAACCAAACTATGTCATGTAACAACTTGATGGAAATGAAATATCTTTTATAAAACTTCTAAGCAAGTTATAATCCTTGAAACAATCTCCTGCTCAAACCATAGAAAATTTTATCTTCACCAAATCATCTTGCCTAAAAAGATGTTTCCAAATATCATATGATAAACACATTTATAGGAACATTCAAGACCTAAAAATGGATTAATTTGATGAAAAATTCATCCCTATGCACATTACAAGTGATATAAAGCATCACCTAATCCATATCATGCTTCAATCAACTCAAAACTTGCAGCCAAACACATCCTATCCTGAATTGGAAAAATCCTTCCCATCTAAAGAATGACCCAAAAACCTCATTAAATAATCTCATCATAAGGTAAAAATTATATAAATGGAAATATATTTGAATTTTCTTTCTAGAACATTTTTAATCACCCCAAAATTCCACTTGTAGCTCATGTTATGGCCATTTTACTGAACACAACTTTTTATGGCCTCAAAATTGCCCTTTGACTAGTCAGCCTGAATGGAGCTCAAATTGCACTTTTCCATTAAAAAAATGATCTGAAACCTTCACAAACAAAAAATATAAACTCACATACATTCCATAAGATCAACTTATCTCATACCTCATTTGGAAAACTTTGCCACAAACTAAAACTCTTCAAAAATAAGAATTTTTAGGTGGGGTCCACATAATGTCACATGCTCTATCCTACATTTATAGAAATATGGAAGAGTTATCTACAATATAAAATCATCACTTTTTCATTAAAAATAAAAAATGGCTCACTATACCTCTTCTTTTGCAAACTGATCCTAGCTAGGGTTTAACCATGGTTTTAAAGCACTTTGTCTTTTTAACCTTCGTCCATAAAAATGTGATGATGAAATGAACTCATTATTTTTGTGAAACCTTCTATACTCACTTTATAAACATCCCTGAAAGCCATAGGGTCCCATGAAAAACCCACAATTCATGGTGAGCATTAGAAGTTCATAGTCGAGTTGGAAATTGACTTGTTTTTTACCCTGTTCTACCAAAAAAGTCATATCATGAAAGATACTCATCATGGAAACTTGAAATATTTCCCACAACACAAAGAAACACCCTACTAACATCTCAAATAATTAGAAAATCATCACCATACCTCTAACCTTTCATACATTAGGACTTTCATAGCTAGTTCTTAAGGTTTTACACTTGAAAGGATAGAGATAACTGAAAAAACCTCAAAACACATTGTACAAACACTCTAAATGGTCCTAACATACATGATACATTTAATCGCATGCATCCATGGCTCACATAAATCCAAAACAAAATCTCACACCTCCTAGCAACCATACTTACTCTAAATGAGCACTTGTAACATAGCTAAACACCTGTATCTACATCATGCCACTATTGTGAGTTCCCAAACACTCTCTAAACCTACTATCCATCATGTTAACATGATTCAAAATCATCCAAGAAGCTTCTACCTCTATGCAACATCACATAAGCACCTGAATAGGCTTGTAAGAGCAAACAATCCTCACTAAATCTCACTGTTCTAGCATAAAAACATCTAGACCATCATGCTAGCATCGTATACATCATCAAATGATCCTAAAACATCATTTAATTTGTCATTAATGTGGTTTTCCATCAATGACAACACCTAATAGGACCACATGCCAATAATCTCCCCCTTTGTCATTGATGGAAAACACCCTGAACTTCTCCCCCTTTTTACATTAATGAAAAGGGCATACTATACCTGCATATTCTTCACCCACCTCATCTTCATAACATCATGCTTTGGTTAGAAACATCAACTAACAGTCTCAAACTAGCTCAAATTGTTGAATTTTACCTCAAAAATTGATTTTAAGCCTCTTTTCAAGCATAGAACACACCATGCTCCTGGGAACAACATATACATCATCTAAATGCATCAAGAAAGAATAAAGAAACATTATCATACCTTTTTAGGAGCCAAAACATCATTTTCAACCTTCTAGGCATGCAAAACTTGTCATTTTTCTCCTCAACCCTGTTTTGATCTTCAAGAAACCATTGTAGCTGAGCACTAACTGAACCATGCATTATGTAATCATGTCAACAATGTCATGAACAAGCATAAAAATATACCTTACCTTTTTTCTTGATCATATCCATCTTGAATAGGCTTAAACTTGGCTTGTTACTTATCATTGATGTCTTCAAACAAACCCAAGAACTCATTTCCATAAACAGACATCTCAGTGTATTTAGGGCCATCATTGACATGCCATAACATGTCATTCACCCTTTGGTATAGCTAACCATCACTCCCCTTGGTCTTAGAATAACCACCTCTAGTAGAAAGACACAAAAACAATCAACTAACCCTGCTTGCTTGTCTTGAGGACAACTCAATTGCTTAAGCCGGGTCCTAAAGCATCCTTTCAGTCCTTTCATCCTTACAGAGTCCCAATCTTGACTATTAAGATCCTATTTGTCACAAGAAACAAGCATGAATACCAATTCCACCTTACCATACATTCCTCCAAGATTCTTTATATCAAGAGCAATTCATAACTCACCCTATCATTCCAGAAGATGCCTTATACCACTTTTAGGCAAACTTATTTTAAGATTTTAACACACTGTTTACCAGATTTGCCACTTCATTTTGTATAGAGCATTGGCATAGGTACATTTTAGTCAACAACTAGACACTATGAATTACCTTAAGTCACCACACTCAGGCTTATCTCAATCTTCTAAGTATGTATACATGGTATACTTTAGACCTTTCCTGTAGGAGACTATCTTATCAAACATATGGAGGATAAGATCCATGTAAGTCATAATAACTTTTTCAAATTTGTGCATTCTTGCTTCCTTTAAATGCATAATACACCTTTTTTCATCACTCATTGTAGATTTCTTGTTCTTAACCCCTATTAATTGGTTTGACATCTTTCAAATATCATTGACACCCTGTAGAAGATTATACAACCTTGTATGAGTGCATACAAAATGTAGTAGAGCATTTCTCTATCTCTCATGATGCCCATTTACATTTTTTTTATGTTTTGATGAATCACTCAACACACAACTAAAAGCATATGTTCTTGACAACATTCATATCTTGAAGATATAACTTTGCAACCCCTGAAGATATTTTAGAATAAAAAGTACTCACTATAGGTTGACATAGCCATCTACATTACAATAACTTCGTACTTCACAGAATCTGCCTTGATGAACTGTAGCACATCATTTTGCATTTACTTGTTATATTATGTAACACATCTTAGTAGTCCTGAGAAACACCATTTGATCAAGATTTGTAGTCACTTGAATCATTTAAACCTTCATGATACTATCATTGATTCTTTCTTCATTATACCCTTGAGAGGTTAGACTTTCTCAACTAAGATAAGCTTGAATACAACCTCCATGAATGTAACCTTTATTGAAGAGCTTGAGTGGAATCATTTCACATAATCAATGACTCTGAGAAATCGCCTTACACTTCTTATGTGACTACACACAAAAGATCACTTATGACAAGCCTTAGATACTTCCACCATCTTTATATAAAAATACCTAGACCTCTATAGCTTTCTCTCAGAGATATGAGGACTCATTTTCACATTACATTCATAGACCACCTTTTGAGTAACATGTCATCATACTAACTGAGACAAACATCCTTTCTCAATTTCATGAATTCAAAATCTACTTGAGTCTCAGACATGACAAAGAACACACTGACTAAGTAGAAGCATCAACCTATGCCATTCACTCATATTATGCTTCTTCATACTGATGTATTTGTAGACTGTCATAGGGAACTTATATTCTTCATGTACTTCTTCAATCAACTTGTGCACCATGAGATGAGATTCCATTTACCAAATGTTTACCCTTGACTCTGTTGTTAGTGGTACTTAGATCTTAGCAAATTTATTAGAATTTGATGTCCCTCATATGGCTTGTGCACACTAGATATACCTTAATATAGGTTCTTGAGACACAAATCAAAATATTTTGATGTTGACACATCATATTGGCTTCACAAGTGCCTTGAACTCTAAGATATGCTTTGAAGCCTCATATCAAGGCCCTGCCACTTGTAAATACCCAATACAGACTTCTGAGTTCACTGTGAATTGGTTCCATAATCCTTAGTCAAGAGACAAGTATGGAGATTTAACTTAGGAGCCTAATGATGAATTCACCACTGTATGATTTTAGCATTAAGTCTTCAACCTTATCAAGGACAGGACAAAATTTTCTATAAATCCTATAGCTTTCATCACCACTCCATATTCTGACCTTACTCTATCACATTTGGCTCATCCATAGGATTCATACTAAAACTCATGCTCATATTTTCTTGATAATAGAAATACTACTTAAAACCTCTTAGTCTTAATAGGCCTTTCCTTTATGATGTGATGGAGTTGTAATAACACTTTGAGATGGAAGAACTATACATTATTGATCAGTAATTGATCACTAATTTTGTACCTCACAGACTTGAAGAATGCACTTACCTTCCCCTGGAACACCATAAGGGCTTATGATTTTATAGAGCATTATTTATAGATCCATACAGGGTTTCATACACTCATAGATTCCCTTAGATATTAGATAAGACAATAAGACAATTGCAACACAACAATGACACTCCTGATCTGATTGCACACACTATTAGGTCTTCAAGTCATGACTTTTATGCTTAAATTTTGATGCCCACACTTTCATGATGAGATATTATTAGTTGCAGATACCCATTATGCCATATAATCACCTCTGTGAACTTTGGATCATGCACATGAAGTGACATAACCTAGATTCATCAATACCCATTAGGAAATTAGGTCTTTTGTACTCCCACAGTCAAAATCTCAACACTGTAAGAGATTCCTAGAGATTTATTTAGTTTTATAGATTGAGACCACCTTCAACATGATTTTCATGCTTTCTAGAAGATTTTAACAAAATTTTATCTTTAGAGATTACCATTTGATCATCCAAATCCATCCTTTTCAACATACTGCTCTCAGTGGACTGTAAAAATCCAATCAGGTCAGTGAGCCTACCAAAATGACAAAATTTATTTTCCAAGAGCTCTAACTCAACCCATACCATCGTAATCACACCTTTTACCATTATGAGCACTAATGACATGGTTTAAAGATAATAATATCATCAACTCATCAGAGTTTACCTTTAATTTACCTCATAAGCCTTAAAGAACACTGCATAAGTCTTCATCTTCATACTAATTAAACAATTTCCCATACTTGATGCCACAAGAGAATTTCCAAGCACACTTATATTAATCATTACACCCTTAGAGATTTTGAACATATGAACTAATGACTTCACAGACTAATGATCATGACTAGACAACTTAATATGACCATACCATACTTTTGAGTAGGGTGAATGCACTGAAGGACTCTATAGCATTTTACATCTTCTATGACACCTTCATAGATTCACACACATACAAGAATTTTAGACACTCATGGTACATGTTATTTGAATCAGGATAGTTTCCTTCAAACACCATATACCACAAACACCTACAACACAACTAAGCATAAACTACAAATACTATGAAACATTCCTCATGAGTTCAAGAACATTTACATACACCTTATGATTTGACCATGAGACTTATGAGCATACACAACTATCTCATAACAACCATTCATTTGATAATACAAAATCAGACCATAAGGACTCAAACAACTATGCAACACTAGCTTATATGCTTTAAGTCCACGAGACATGACATTTGACAAACCCAACATGACCAACCAATAAGAACTAGCTAAACAAATTTTAAGAGACATACCTCAACACCATGGAGAAGAGAAACACTGATAAAGACAGCTCCCCCTCACTCTAAATCTTCATTAGAACCAATACACCTCTAAAAAGCTTAGTAGAGGCATAACCCATCATGCAAGGCTAGATGAGAGACCTAAGAAGGTCTCAAGCCTACTTCCTTCTCCTTGACTGATTCCTTATTTTCTTATTCTACATTTGTCATAGTAGATACCTCCTTTTGATCAGCCACACTCTTGAAATCCTCTTGAGTACTATGACTAGCCTCAACCTTATTCTCGTACTTTTGAAATTGTTGTTTGGATCCATGAGTTTATTTCTTCAATTTTCCCGCATCACAAAACCTTGCTATGTGCCCTACCTTGTGGCACCTAAAGCATTCAACTTATCTTCTCTTGCACTCAAAATCCCTATGTGCATATCCATTACAAGCTAACAATAACCATTGGACTTACTTACACACCTTCTTGTGTTTGATGGACCATTTTTTAAATACTTTGTAAGATGTCCTTTCTCATGACAATCATAACATTCAGCTCCATACCTTTGACCTATATTTTTCCCTTTCTTATCTTGACATTCCTCTTCCTTCTTTCCTTCACAAAGTTCTTGAGTCTTTTCTTTGCAATCTTCTTTCTTTTCAACATTAGGACTACACATGCTAGCCCCATGTCCATCAAAACCACAATTATAAAAATTACCATGAAACACACCATACCTATTTGAATTTGGATTCCTGATAGATGATATTCCATGAAGTGGAAGATTTTATTTATATCCCTTGCTTGGGTACCTTCTTTCATGGGATCCTTGACTTGATTCTTCTTCACTCTTCTCATTTTTGGATGGACTCACATTGAGCCATAGCCTTGTTATATCACCATAAGCCTTATGTTTTTCCAACATCTTACTCAGAATTTCTAAACTTCCTTGAAAATATAGTATTTTTCTTTTCATAGTGCCTAGATATTTCTTTAAATCCTATGTTTCTTTCCTCTTGATCTTCAACTTATCTTGTGCCTCTTCAAGTTGATTCATTAAAACCTTGAATATATCTTCTTTCTCAGCCTCATGTTTGATACATTCTTCCCTCTTGATCCTAAACTCAACTTGTGCCTCCTCAAGTTGAGATTTTAAAACTTTGACTACTTCCTCATGAGATGTATTCAACTTGTTAAGCCTGTCAACATTCTCACTTGTCATTTTACTTATCATGTAGGTATTAATCTAAACTATTTCCAATGATGGAGGATTCATCTTGTCACTAAAGATCTCCCTCTAGCTTGTTAGGCTACTTTCATGGTCCTGCTCTAATACCAATTTTTGGAGGTGACAAGGACTAAGAGAGGGGGTGAATTAGTCCCCTAATATTTTTTTTACTTGTACTTCAAACCCTAATCACACAATCTCATGTAGCACACACATCAAAGCATATATTTATCACAATGAAATAAACTCACTGTAAATATCACAAGATAAAATCACTGATAGATATTGAATCTCAAATCATATCGACACACTTCTTTTGAAATTCAAATTAGATTACAATGAGCAATGTCTTTAACAATGATCAACAAGATACAATCAAGTGCTCTAAAGACAATCAACCATGTCTCATGCATACGTATGAAGATATACGACTTTGGAAATGTCTTTAACTCAATATCAGATTTGTAAAAATTTCAAGAAACCTGTAAATAACATCAATATGATATGAATATAGCATCGAATAACACATCTCCAAATATTCCCTCCTTCAACTCACTCTCAAATAAACAACACCAAATGTGCTTTTCTCAAATCCACTTCATGAAAAATAAACCAGATACAATCCTAGAATTAAATTCTAGGGGTTTTGGGCTAGGACCAAAGGGTTTTTCTTTTCAGTAAATGGCTCTTCAAAAGAAGATAAAAGGGGTTCCAAAAGATTAGCATCATTGTACCCAAAACTCCATTTTATAGCTTCTCCTTGATTCAAATTCAAAAGAGGTTGGTTTCCCTCCACTTGAATGACCATAACAGCCTAAAAACATCCCATAATAATCACTAGAACATTCACAATTGACCCATATAGGTCGGCCTAGCAAAAACACTTCATCCATGCACCAAAAATCCCAAAAACCCTTGTATTGGGATGACAAAAATTTCCTAATCCCAAAACTATTTTTATTCATGACTCTAAAAATCATCATGACATGATTAAAATAACATTTAAACATCATATATATTCGCAATTTATCTCAACCAATCAAATTATTTTGTTTACTAGGCCCAGTGCTCGTTGTACTTCTCAAAAGAGTTGTTTCCTACACCCTTCAACACCCTGTAAATTTCATTATGCCACCAAATGACTTAAAATCAACCAAAATATGTCATGTAGCCAATTGATAGAAATTATAGAGCTTTTAGAACACTTATAAGCAAGTTATAAACCTTGAAACAATCTATTGCTCAAACCACAACAACTTTTGTCTTCACCAAATCATCCTGACAAAAAATTGGTTTCCAAAGATCAACTGATAAAAACATTTATAGGAATAATAAAGACTTATAAATGAATTGATTCGATGAAAAATTCATCCCTCTTAACATTCCAGGTGATAGAAAACATCACCTAATCCATCTCATGCTTCAATAAACTCAAAACTTGCAGCCAAACACATCCTATCTTGAACTAGAAAAAACCTTCATGTCTAAATAATGACTTGGAAACCTATTCAAATCACTTCATCATGAAAAAAATTATATCACTAGAAATATATCTGAATATTATTTCTAAAAAAATTTTAATCACCCCAAAATTCCACATATAGCCCCTGTTATGGCCATTTTACTGAACACTACTTTTTGTGGCCTCAAAATTGCCCTTTGACTAGTCAACATGAATGGAGCTAAACTTGCACTTTTTCATTAAAAAGTGATCTGAAACATTCATAGAAATAAATATAAACTCACATAAATTCTATAACATCAATTTATCTCATACCTCATTAGGAAAACTTTTCCAAAAACTGGAACTATTAAGAAATGATCATTTTTAGGTGGGGTCTACATACTGTCACATGCTCTATCCTACATTTATGGAAATATGGGAGATTCCTCTACAATATCTAGTCATCACTTTTACCTAAACAATAAAAATGGCTCACTATACCTCTTCTTTTGCAAATTGGTCATAGCTAGGGTTTAACTAGGGTTTTAAAGCACTTTATCTTCTTAACCTTCGTTCATAACAACGTGACAATGAAATGAGCTCATTATTTTTCTAAAAATTTATATACTAACTTTAGAACTATCACTAAAAGCCACATGGTCCCATGCAAATCCCATAGTTCATGGTTAGCATCAAAATTTCAAACTCGAACTGAAAATTGCCTTGTTCTTAACCATGTTCTACCAAAAAAACTCATATCATGGAAAATACTTATCATGAAAACATAAAATTTTTCCCACACCATAAGGACACACCCTAATAACATATCCAATAATCTTATAGTCATCACCATACCTCAAACCTTCAAGCCATTAGGACTTGCATAGCTAGTTCTTAAGGTTTTTCACTTGAAAGGCTAGAGTAACTAAAACAAACTCAAAACAAATCATATAAACACTCCAAATGGTCCTAACACACTTGATACATCTGAATGCATGAATCCATGAGCTCACATAGCTCCAAAACACAATCTCATACCTCCTAACAACCATACCTACTCTAAATGAGGTCTTGTAACATAGCTACCTGTATCTGCATCATGCCACTACTATGAGTGTTAAAAAAAATCTCCAAACCTTATATACATCATGTAAACATGCTTATCAAGCACCCAAGAAGCTTCTACTTCCATGCAACATCACCTAGGCACCTGAATAGGCTTGCAAGATCAAGCAATCCACACTGAATCTCATTGTACCAACATAAAAACATCTGAACCATCATGTTAGCATCATATACATCATCAAATGATTCTAACACATCATACACTTTGTCATTAATTTGGTTTTTTTGTCAATGACAACACCTAAAATGACCACATGCCAACAATTTATGATACTACATGTACTTTAGGATCATCTCTCTTTGACATAAGACATGACCCTTTCCCTAATTATCACACGAAAACCACATAATTTATCACTTTGTATTCTATTTATTCATGGCATCATGTCTTAGCTCCAACACTAATTTTTGTGATATGGTGTAGTGGCCCTGACCTATTAGATTCACCATATTACATCCTTATTTTGACCCTTGGTATCCTTGGTGTTGCCCCTATTTATTGTACATATCTAAAAATTTCAACATTAAGAAAACAGCAACAAATTTTTAAAATACCAAAACATTCATATATTTACAAAATACAAAATCAAGACCTATAAACTTAACTTGAGATACTAGCACTTTACATTACATATGTTGTTAGTCACTTTGGTTTGATTGATATGATATCTCTTAATATTTACACACGTGTTCATGTGATATATTGAGCTTGATGTAGGACACACACAAAGAAGTATACGATGATATGTGTTGGCGATCCCTTTACCCAGACTTCCTATACATCTGGAAATATCTATTATATATTACACATAGATGTTATTGTTTTATTATAGTTTTTTAATACTTCCTCATTACGCTTAATTACATATATTGTGTACATGTTATCTTTTGAGCTAACGAGACTAACACATGTGTCTTATGTAGCATTAACACCTCTTATTTCACATGTCTCTTTCTATATAATTTTTTATATCATTTCATCGTGTTATGCAACTCTTGTTTTCTATACATGGTTGTTAGTTAAGTGTTTTTTGACTTGCTTTCTTTAGTGAGTGTGGCCTATGTGCCTTGTAAGTCTTGTAACACCACGTGTGTCTCATGTATTTGGCTCTAAGAATATCTTGTGTGCTCTTATTTGCAAGAATATGAGCCTTGATTGTCTTATGATACCATGGGTGTCCCATATTTGTAGGATCTACACATTTTGTGTAACATTGTTTGCATACTATTGACTCTTAATTCATTGTTGTTGCACCTTTTTTTATAGATGCATTAGTTCTATTATCTCTATTATCACTATTACTTCTATGTGTTACTACTATTATCACTTATTACGTGCCATGTTTTCCACCATGCGCAACGCCATCCTTTTTAGAGGTATAAGATCATCAAGGTGGCCACCTCTTCATTTTAATACACTCTTTTATAGCTCCCAAGACATATAGTGCATATGAACACGTCTATTCTTTTCAGCCATATGCTCAACATGGTTTTTTGCATGAACATCAAAAGAGGGGGAATTCATCCAGGTATATTTTAAGCCCATAATAAACACAAGCAAAATTTTGGGATAACATAAAAATACAAATAGGGTATAGGTCCTAAAAAAAATTAAAGCATAAAAATATAGAAAAAATCAGACATACGTTAAAAAACGTACAACTTGGTCAGAACCATACAAATGGTTATGACCATTTCACATGGTTTTTCCTAGTAGGCTTTTAGATAAATTTTCTCAATAGTTTTAGATTTTCACCTGTAGGTACAAGTTTTTTGGCACTATTTTAGATTTACATTAGTGAGTCTAGATCACTTATAGGGGAAATAACTACTTCACTCCTTGACCATGACACATAGTTTCTAATATGATTTTAGGGTTCTTGGGGGCACGAGTCTCCTTTCTTCATCTACATTTTAATACATTACAATTCCTATTCAATTTCAACTTAGTATTGGGGCACATGGAAGGGCATGGGGGAACTCGTTCTCTTTTCTAATGTGTGTACTTATTTATAAAATTGGTCTTGGATCCATATGTAATGGTGTCATCCATGGGGTTATGAAAGGTATCAAAGTAACTAAGTTATTCATAGGTAGTCCTTCTTTTCCGCTTACATTTAATGAGGAAGATACTAGAATCACCAAATGAATTTAATACATTGTCTTCTTCCTTTATAGGGTTCTTTAATACTTCATGATTCTTCTCTCTCATATCCATTTTCATGTTTTGTTGCATGAACCTAATAATTTGGTTCTTCTCCTCACAATTGGGGATTGATCAACCCCAATCCTTCAACAAACTTAATACTACAAATAGTCAAGTACAAGAAAATAATATGAGCTTCTCCCTCTGTAAAATAAATAAGTGTATTCCTTCCTTGGGTGCATATCTTTATTTCTTTTTTTATGCAAATGTAAAATATTTCATGTCACAGTTTAAATGTAAGTTAAACTTCAATTATTTACTATGGACATTGACTACACTTTGTATTGCAAGTTTCGTCATATTATAGCATGCTAACACCAAGGACAATAGGCCTCTACAAAATAAACTCCAAGTGAAGAAAAAGTGTGTCTACACACTTAAGTATCTTTTCCTTTAAGCATATAATTTTTATTTGACACTTAAGGGGGGTGGGAGGGAAATGTAGACACTCAAATTTGGTAATTTACTCTTTGAAATTTTTGGTTTTGAGAATACACTCTTGTTAAGATAAACACACCTTTTCTAATCTCCTTTAGTACATCCCAAGGTCTCTTGTCTAGCTTGTTTATCCTTACACACTGATATGCCATCAACTTCTAAGAATCAACATAAAATCCATATACTAAGTCAACCTAACAAGATGCAAACCTCATTTATCATGTTTTTCATACCTGGTACAAGCCATATAGTTTGGTCATGAATTTATATCTAGTCCTAACCTATTTGTACAATTTTACACTGATATATCCTCAATCTTTGATTTTAGTTCCACATTCTTAGATTAGTCTTTTACTCCATCTGGGTTGTCCTTTCTTCGATAGTTTATCTTTGGAACCCTATACAAGTAAGTTAACACTACCACAATTACTAACCTAAAAATCATATGGAAATACATTATACACTCACTTCCAACACTTGTATAATGCACCATATGCTCCCTAAATATTGCAAAATGTCATTATAGTCATTAGGGAAGAAATAACTATAGGTATGAATGTTCTCACCAAGTCAAGGAATCAATATATCTCATCTATAAACACTCAAACATCTCTTCTCCAATTATTTTAGCAAGATCCAAAATCAACTCAAGTATTGTCAAATAAGTTGCTAAATCTAGTTGTATTCATTTAGATATCACATTCTAGATGGAGAATGACAAGCGGTTTGAGACCTCTTTAGAGTAATGCCAACATCAGTAGTGCATAGGGGTTCCCACAACCCAACTAATTTTTTTGTAGGGTTTTCCATCAATGGTTAGGGTTTGAGATATCATTCAGAATGTTTAGAGGGATTCCTAACATGATTGACAATGACATACATTTCTAGAGAGATGACACTTCTAGAAATATGAAACTTCTAGAAAGTTGTAGAGCCACAATCTAAGTAGGTCCAAGACCATACAATAGGGTCAAGACCACATGAATGGTCCGAAGAGAGTTGTATGATCTTGCCCCAGGTCAATTTTTTGTCACTGTTCAAAAAATGAAGGATCAACAAGTTCATATCTCCCAGTTCTAGTAGTATGCACACCTATAACTTCCAAGATTCATCTGTAATCAACTAAGTGAACTCATCTTCTTTTGTTTTCAAGTACATATCTTACTTCATACATTAGTTGCAAGTACTAGTGTGTTGTTATGATATTGAATAATTAATGTTGGAAGTTAAGTACTTAGAATAACCTCCCGTATTTCCCCTTACATCCTTTAGTGTACATAATTTACTGATTTTATATTTCACATTATCTAATAAGGGTGTAAATATATTTAATACTCAACAAACATTACATTGAATAGGACATTAATTTGTATTAATTATTAATATCCAAGCTAGTAATGACATAGTTATGAATTGATTTTAATATAATTATTTTTAAATAAGATAAAAAAGGTTTGGTTTTAAACCGGGGACCAAAAAACCCCCATACAAAGAGGAGCAAGTTTTTCAAAGATAAAAACTATAACATAGCCATGGAGACAGAGTAAAAGACACTTGTCAATATATCCCCTCACAAATGGGCCAAACTACAAGAGTTTGAAAATTAATATAGAGTTTTTTGAATTCCCAAAGGGACAGAGACAAAGGAAAGAAAATAAAAAGAAAAGGGTAGAAATAGGTACATAATTAGTTCACCATAGCCATGCTACAAGATCTGGTACTTAGACCACCATCTCTCTTGCTAGCCACCTTGATAATGACCCTTTTAGCATGGTTGACTGCCTCATTCTCAGTCTGGGTCTCGAACTACTCTTCACTATGATCCTTCCTATGGTTGGACTCAACAAACATACTTGAGCTATCACCAGTATTTGAATCCTCACTGTCAGAAGAACTCAGTCTCAGCTTCATCTTGTTTTTCCCTCCTTGGTAGTAACTTGATCTTGCAGAATAGAATTCCACTACTCTTGCATAATATAATCGGCTTGGATACCCCTAATGGTTTTGTTCTAGGAATCAATTCTTTGATGGAAATATTTCAGCTCCTATATGAGGTTTTTATTGACGGTGAGAATGGTTTCAGTAGTGGTCTCAACCCGCATTAGTCTAGCCTCCCATTCAACAATTTGTTTGGCCCTTTTAGTGGAATTGTCATCCAAATTCTTGATTCCTTTTTAAAGATTACACAAGGCATCCGTGATACCCTTATTTGGATCAATAATTTTTTGTTTCTTAATTTTTTTAATGCTGGAAGTAAGGGTTTCCTAATCAGAATCATGGTCATTGACAGGGCAAGAAATTTCCATTTTACCTCTTTAAACCATGAGAAGAATGAGACCCTGATGGAGGGGGATATATGTCTTCTCTTTCTTAAAATCCTCAATGGTCGAGAGAAATGAACAATAGAGAAAATAAGCAAGACTCATAGTCTAGTCCCAACGGAAAACATTGAGGATAAACAAATGATGAGTAAATTTCTTTTGAAAATTTCCTTTGAGGGTCAAATAATTCATAATAACCATGTAGACATCATCCCACCTATTCGGAAGATAGATGCGAGTGATACCATTTTCATAAGCTATGATTTTTCCCCAGCTTCAAAGAAAGTAGCTATTTCGTGTTTTTTTCCTAGTTTTGTCTTTAAAATTTTTGAGGCCCTCCATTTTTAATCTAGTAACATCAAAGATTGCATTCTCAGACCATCAACATGAACCCCATGAAAAAGGAAACCACCATCCTTCTAGGAAATGACGAAATCAACAGACATGATAGGGTCGTTACCTTTGAGCCGTCGAATGAACTTGGTAAAACCACCTTTATGCAACAATTTCCACATACACATGTCATTTTTGAGGTGGATAAAATTAGAGGGATTCGTTGTCACCATATCAACCCCCATGAAACTTGCAAGATGAACACCTTCGCAGAACCAAGAGAGAAACTGAGAAAAATTAGGGAAAAAGAAAAAGAAATTGACGAGGCTAGTTTTCCAAAAAAGGAACGTCCTTTCGAAAACCCAAGCATGCAAACTAGGGGTGTCATCATAACCCTTCCTCATATATTGTGTCATAATTAATGATCTTGTTCATTTGACCCCAATGAGTACGTGTCCCAATCCATGTCTCTAAATCCACCATGGCAGTACCTTTTTTGGCCAACACATCTGCCGATTTGTTCCCCACCCAATAAGTGTGTTGAATGACCACTTGTTCAAGTGAAGAAAGAATGGAAAGTTCCTCCATAGTCAAATTATTAAGCATCCAACCATATTTTTTGCTATCCTTAGGGAATTTATGACACACGTCGAATAACCCTCAATAGTCATATTTTTTATCCCTAAATCGCGACAAAATCTAACACCCCAAAGCATGGCTCTGGCCTCAACAATGTTGTTTGATTGGTTCCTTATGGGCCCCGCATAGGCACCAATGCAATTTCCACTATGGTCACAAACAAGACCCCCTCCTCCAGCCACTTTTTCATTCACATGGGCCGAGTTGTCAAAGTTGAGCTTGTGGCTGCCATCCATCAGTTTTATCCATTTGATGTTAAGTTTCAATTTTTCCTTAATGGTGGTGGTGGATTCAGCCTCTAAGTTTCTAAGAACTTCCATTTCCCACTTTGGACACAATCTGACATGTTTGGGTTCAAGGATCCTAGAGTTATCCTTAAGATCTTGTTTCACTTTATTAGATACCCTGCTTGAGCTGAGTGATTTGTTCCTAAAGATCCTATTATTAGGTTCAATCCAAATTCCCCACAAAACGTGAGGCAGGGCCAACTTCCACATTTTTTAACCATGTCATTCTAAAAATTAATGTTCCATTACTCAGGTAAGAGGGCCACATCTCCCAGAAGGACCCACTGCACATTGAAGATACATAGGATCGCAGTGAAGACTTGAAAAGAGAAGGGAAATTATAGAAATAAGTGCCTGATGGTTTCTTCATTGTCCTTATACAACCCACATCTTTTAATAATTATCATTCTCCTCCTTCTGACTCAATCCACAGTAAGGACCTTACCTTTGATGAATTCCCAGAAGAAAATGTTGATTTTAGGGATAAGGTGCTTATTGTAAACCTTCCTCCAAATGATATTTGATTCCAAATGATCAAAGTTTGTCAAATATCCAAATTTTATCTCATAATCCCCTGTGTCAGTGAGTCTCTATATTATCTCATCCTCGACGTTGTCAGGTGCAATATGAAGATCCCTAAATTTCCTATTCAACTCATGAAAAGGTTGAATATCCCCATGAAAGAAAGTAGGGGGAAGGATAAGAGACCATTTGCATTCCTCATCCAAGTAATTACACACAAGAGCTCCCTTCTCATTAGAGCAGAAATGCCAAAGCTCACTCTATGGGCTATTCAAATTGAGGGCAACATCCTCCACCCAAGGATCCTCCTATAATTTTATTTTAGAACCATCTCCAAGGTTCCATTTGCACCCCTTGATTAATAATTTTATAGTTTGACAGAGGTTGTTCTAGAATATAGAGCCTTTCAGGAACACCATGTTGCTGAAGAATTCCATCATTTTACTAAAGGGAAGAAAATATTTCACTTTCAGAATAGTCACTTAGATACCAACCTCTTTATGTAGCCTCCACCCCACCTTAGCAATGAGGGTGTGGTTCATAATTTGAATGTTCTTTAGACCCAAACCACCCTTGTCCTTTGGTTGAGTAACCTTGTCCCAAGTAACCAAAGGTAATCTATTTTTATCCTCAGATCCAGTCCATATGAACCTTTTTTGAATTCCTTCAATGGTCTTCTTGACTCTCCTTGGAAGAATCAAAATGGACATGATATACACCAGAATGCCTTGCATACCACTCTAAAGAAGTTGAGCCTTCCCAGCTTGAGAGAGTAAATAGCCTTTCCAAGAGGAAAGCTTCTTATGAAATCTCTCAATGAGTTGGTTTTAACCTCCTTCGAGTTTACTCCCACAGAGAGGCATTCCCAAGTAGGAATCTGGGATATTTTTGATTTTACAATTTAGGATGGTAACCAATATTTTATGTTGTTCCTCTTCAAAATTTATAAAGAAACAAGAACTTTTCCTAAATTTAATTTTATGCCATGTAGCTCTCTCATACTTCTTAGTGATATCTTTGATAGTCCTAGCTTCTTGAACAACTCCATGGCCAAAAAGGACCGTATCATCAACAAACTACTGTAGACATTGATTTTCAATACTATTGGCCACCTTAATCCCCTCCATGTTTAAGCATGATCTGCACAAAGTTTAATCAACAATTATATACAGAAAGAGGGATAAAGGATCCCCTTGTCTCAGCTCCCTTTCAGCTTTGAAAAATCCATTGGGTTTTCCATTTATGATAATAGAAAATCTCATATCTTTAGTACAATATTGAATAATTTTAATAAAATGAGAATTATAACCCAACTTAGAGAGAATAGAGTACAAAAAGTCCTAAGAAATTCTATCATATCCTTTTTGCATGTACAAATTCATAATTATAGCTTTCCTTCCTGAAAGTTCCATAGAGTTAATAGTTTCATGAATTGTAATAATACTATCTAGAATTTGTCTGCCATGCACAAAGGCACCTTGGTTGGGAGAAATGAAGTTACTAAGGGTCTCCCTAAGTTTGTACGTCAATATTTAAGAGATGCTTATCAAGGGTCTCCCTAAGTGTTGTACGTCAATATTTTAGAGATGATCTAAAGTCCCCTAGATCCTTAGGACCATATTTTATGGGTATGAGGGAAATAAAAGTATGATAAATTTGTTTCAGTAAGCAACCTGATTGGAAAAATTCTTTAATAAAAGAAACGACATCAGTGTTGACAATATCTCCAATAATGTTGAAAAAAAAGGCTCGGGAACCCATCTGGGCTAGGAATTTTATCTCCTTCCATAACATCTAGAATAGATTTGGTCTCCTCTTCAGTAGGGATAGCAATGAGATCCTGATTTTCATCTAGACTGATAACTGGTTCAAAGAGGTCAAGGATTTATTTCCTAGTAACTTCATCGTTGAGAAGGTCCTCAGCAAGTAATTTTTTTTTAAGAAGGCAACAATGGTAGAAGCCATATCTTTATCATCAGTGGCCACATCCCCATTACCTTTATTTATATCTTTAATACATAGTTTATTTGGCTTTAATAGTAGCATAGATATGAAAAAAATTCAGTGTTCTAAACCCCCTCCTTAATCCAAGTGATTCTCGATTTCTTGCTTCCAATGGACCTATTCCCAATGCTAGAATATTGTGGTAATCAGATAGAAGGGTATTTTATTTAGATTTTTCCTCAAGGACTCTACCCCTCATTGTTCTATGTTTTCTTCAAGAATCTTGATATCCTCCGCTATTCTACTTTTTTGGAGAAAAACATTTCCAAAAATTTCCTTATTCCAAACTTTTAGATTAACTTTGATATTTTTAAGCTTGGTGGTAACTTTGAACATACTATTACCTCTCACTTCAATGTCCCACCATTCCTGAAAGTATCTGCTCCAAATATAGACAAGTAGTCCACATATTTTCAAGACCTGAAGGGCCATCCCAAATTGTGTACTTTGACACCCATTTTGAGAATTATTAGAGTTATGGTCTGACTCAAACCTAGGAACGAAGGAAAGAATGTAATGTTGGTGTTGAACACACTGAGTATTAAAAATAAAATGATCCAATCATTATTTGTATTATATTTTCCCCCTCTCTCCTATTGGACCAAATTAATTTGGAGCCGATTGAGATTCAGATTTATTAAGGCATTCCAACCCATAAAATTACCCAAGTCCTCCATACTCTCCATGAAAAAATTAATACCACCTTTCTTATTAGAAGGAATGAAGGGGGGTATTAAATTCTCCACCAATAAACCAATTTAAGTGATTAAAAATTCTTCTAAAAGTGGTCAAATACTTCCTATAGCTCCCTTCTTCCCATAGAGGTTTTAGGAGCATAGACATTAGATATAATAAAATGATTTCTAGTTCTAACTTTAGTAAAAAAAAAAATAGACAATATGATGTTGACTATTGATAAAGGGAAAACCTTCTAGTTTATCCTTTTGCCACAGGTTCACAACAATCCTCCATTGAGGAAACAACAAAAGGTTGACAGTGGAATCTAGAATCTTTCCAAAAAGAAGCCTAAAAATCCTTCATCCTCATGTAATTCATCTTAGTCTCTTGTAACATTAACACATCAGGTTTATCTTCCTCTTTTAAATCCCAAAAAATCCTTATGCTTACTAGGCTAATTAAGGCCCCTAATATTCCAAGAAATTCAAATCATTTATGATAATAGGATTTCATTACCCAACACTAATGGTTTTTGGATGACCTTCCATGATATATTTCTTTTTCGCTTTATCCATTTTTTCCTTTTCCAAAGGAATTCCCATGGATTCCTTATTTTCTCCTACATCTGCATTATAGTCTAGTTTATGGTTTTGAAATCTGGTTTAGGGAGGGCCTAGTTTCAAGGATGAGAAAATTTGAGCTCACCATTAGTGCACTCTTTTTTACAACTGAATTCATCTTCTTTCTTCCATATAGTATCTTCTTTTGATAGTTTCTCTAGCAACCTCTTGTTCCCATTAAGAATCCTCTCACAATAGTAGAGATGTCCTCCAGACTTACATCTAACTTTTGATACATATTTTTTACCATTAGATATTCCTCATCAGTCCAGGACTAGTCTTTGAGCAAATAGAAAGTTTCTTCCAAAGAGTCTATGACTATTGAACATACTATACTATCCTCCTAAAAATCCTCATAGATCATTGTATCCTCATTTTTATCATGGTTCTTAGGTCTCCTCATTTTTGTTTTCCTTATCCTACCCTTCTTCATGAGTTGTCTTATCTAGAACTTTTAGAACATGATCCTTATACTTTTCTATCTATGTCACCATTCAGAATTGACCTTCAATGGTCCAATTCCATTTGAATGCATTAGGCCCTTTCCCTTCAGATATTCCTTACTCTTAGTCTTCTTAAGCATTGAGCTTTATGAGAAGCCTCCTCTTTAGCTTTAGGACAAGATTTGATATTATGTCATGCATTGAAAGCAAGTAAAATATATAAATGGAGGAAAACTAATAGTCAATATTCTATGTGTGAATATCCCATGGTGTCTTTGATCTTAATTCTTCTCGGTAAAGGTGTTTCAGGAACTACATTTATACAGGAAATGTGCAAAACTAATCCTCATGTTCTAGCACATGTGACTAGAACAATAATGACCAAGGCACCAATGGCCTTAGCTATCCAATGAAGGATATCTAGAAGTCCCAATATTCCAACAAAATTATAGGAAACTAGGACCTAGACATGGTATTCTTTGATAATAGTCTCTAAAGGATTGAATCCCAATACCCACTTTTTGAACTCAGAACCAGATCACAACCCATGACCCATAGGCCCCCCTACAAAAACCCTTAAAACATTCCTCCTCCAAGGACAAATGGATCATAAAGAATGTAGTAGCATAAGCCACAACATCCATGAATCCTTTAAGAATCCATTTCCTATTAGCCCATTTCCTAAATTCTTCAATATTTGGTCTGTTATCAGGGAATCTTCACAAGAATAGTACTAGTAATTAGACATTGAAGACCAAACCTAATTCGCTAGAGATTCTGGTATTTGTAAGAAAGCACCATTTTCATTAAAAATAGCATTGAGATCAATGGAAGGTACATGTTTGATTAGTTTTATTTCCACACGCCTTACCCACATGACAGAGGGACCCTTAGACTGACTCCACCTTATCCCTTTCTGTCGTGAACTAATCATCCTTCCTGCCCTTCTGTAGATGTGCCCCGTGATCCTCTGCACTAAGAACCTTCTCGGATTCCCACCCAAAACAAAATTTGAAACCTCTTGCTCCCACTCCCGCTCCTTCCATTCTTAATATTATTGACTAACATGTAAGCTTGTAATAACAAATTTATGAATTAATTTTAATCTAAATATTAATATGGTGGAATGATGATAATGATTTGATCATTTTTTGTTGGTCTAGATTATGATTTGATTTATTTATTTTATCATGTTTGTTGACACATACATTAATTTATTATCTACACATATATTTTAAATTGAAGTGTATGATTCTTCATATATTTTAAAGCAGACAAAATATTCTTTGTCAAAATTGTACAAAGAGACTGTTAGTTTAAGAAAAATTCAATGTGATTTGAGGCCCCACATAAGAATAAAAAATGTAAAAAATTCTAGATGAAAGATATGCCTATTGTTCCTCAATATCAATTGTAGGCCAAATTTATTATTTGTAAGGGCCAAAAGGTTATTGTTATGGACAAATGATTTCCTATTGAAATGGCTTGGGCTGAAACGTATTCAAAAAAATTATATAAGGTAGAAGTTGAGTCCCAGATCTATATGTGTTCTCATTTAACCAAATTATCAAACAAAACAATCCCCTCATCATAATTATAATCTAGTTTTCTTTCCTTTGTTGACCTCCACCTACGAGAGGATTTCTGTCATCATAAAACGAGCCTTTTCATTAATAGATCGATAATTCTTGACAGTGACTAAGACCAATTGCCTCTTATCAAGGACATACCTATGTATTTTGGGCATTCATAATGGTTGACCTTTTAGGGAAGCTTGTATAAGTTTCTCACTTTGTGTATAATCCTCCACAAACATAGTTCAAACCCATTGCAAATTAATTTTCACCATCTACAACCAAAAAAGTTTGGAAGAAGGAAAAAATGAGTTCCTTTCATTGATCATTGTAATTGTAGTAATTCCAAAAAGTTTCAAATTTCATAATCCCAAATTATAGATCCATTAAAAAGTTTGGATTTCTATTTTGGAAACAATTAAAACAAATACAATTCTAAAAAAACATCGCATTAAATAGGATAGTAATTTGTATTATATAATCTTATAAGAATTTGTAATGACACACTTAAAAATTAATTTTAATATAAATATTAGTGTGCTCATGAGGCCAAGTATGACTAACTAAAATGGAAATAAATTATGGTTATGCTAAAAGAGAAGCAAATATTTAAATTTAAATAAAATAAAATTTGTCTTGATTATGAAATTTAACTATTTAATTTTTATTGTTAGGTGTAATTATGTCTAGAAAATATCATGATATACACATGGGATTTGAGTTGTGGAAGAGAGATTTGAGTTGTCAAGAAATTTCAATTGGTTTGACCATATCCCCTAACTTCCCTCATTCAAACCCCTTTTGAATATACTCGTTCTATAATCACTTTGTGTTATGCATGAGAGGATATATCATAAATATAATATAAGGTTTTGATAACCTTTTGTGTTATCTATATAGGATATGGACCATTTATCTCAACATAAAATACTTCTATCAGGTGTCATGTTGGAGCCCAAAATTATTTTGTAATATTTTGGGTGCCCTTGTGTTAAAATTTTAAGTTTTGATTTTAGTGTCTTCTATTTTTTGGAGTCCAATATTGATGTAATACTTGACATTTTTATTTGTTATATGTTGTGATACTTCAAATGGATCATATAGTTGAAACTCATGGTAGTAGTCTAAAAAATCAAAACCATAGTTGCATTACTCTTTGGGTTCTTAAATTTTGTAGGTAGATGCACAATGGTAAATTAAGTGAATAACCAAAATAGTTTACGATGTGGAGCAACAATTTTTGATTTATTCACAAAAAACTAAAGTTGGAGTTACAATACTCTATGAGTCCCTATAGAAACCCAAATTTGGTAACTTATCCTTTGGTAATGAAAAATTTGAAATTTTTTCGTATGCTAAGAAAAATGTGTACATTCTAAGATAGATTGACATATCCTTCTCTCTCACACATGACTTATTAAATATACAAACTATTATGTCATTCATGCACACAATATTAATTATCTAAAAAACAATCCATCCATGAGTATATTTCTTGGACTCTGACTCTTTTATCACTGAATCCATGTATGGGACAGTACAAAATAAGGCCACACAATACTATTTTCTAGGTCAATTGTATGGTCATGTATCCTCTATTTTATTGACTCTTTTCTTAATTTAAAAATATTATGTGCATCTTTTAATCTTCCGTAGGTCATCCATAATGCAAATACTTAACATTTAGATGCCTATAAAAGTAATTTAAATATACTTTATAACTCACATGGTAATATCAAGCACTCATATTACAAATAAAAACACTGAATCACTCAACACTCTCCTAATATTCCAAAACTAGTTACACATCATTTAGATTAACAACCACATAAATCTAAAGAATGCAAGCTAGGTTCAATAGTATAGATTCCTCCATTTCCAAGAATGTAAAGGTCCTAAAGCCACATATTAGGAAGAGATTATCACTCCAATATTTTTCAAAGGTCTTAAGGGACAAAGGGAATCAATCTTAGAATTTGAAGCAATACACCTCACACTACTACACACTAGGTACATTTATTTTCTGTCTTTAGCTACGCCAACTATCTTTGTATCAAGTGACATAAGGGAAAACATAAAATTTTGGATTAGATTTCATACACTATTTACACCAACACCATGATAAGTACATGAGGCTTGCTCGCACTTGAGGGGATGTAGTGTAGTGCTTGTATTGGTTCAAATTAGGTTAATCACGAGGGTAAGTCTAGCCCTACCACACATGGATTTATCCTTTTATCATTTAATTATTTAATGAAGTTTGTTGTAGGTATCTAGGGTTTCTATTTGTATAGGTCATTATAAGTGGTTTAAAAGGTGTGTGAGACCTAACAACATATAACGAATCACATTTATAGACCTCTAGTAACCACTAGAATTTATAGAACACTAGTATCCCCCATGATGGAATCAAGAAAATTTTGTTCATTTGTAGACACAAAATCATGTACTTGGGTACATATCTAGGTCATAATCACATACTACTATTCATATGTTTCATAAGTGAGAAAACTAGCAATTAACAACTATCTTTGGCCTTTTGTTTTTACTTCTTATTTTCTATTTGGCCTTCTGCACCCTACATCCTAGTCTAGATTTTATTGATTTATCTTTCAAGCATTTGGAAACTAACGCCTAGATAGGACTCCAACACCCAGGAACCCTCGTTCTTCTGGGAAATCTTGACCTCTCTTTACTTTACTCACTCTTTTGAGCATTTTTTTAATCTTTTGGGCCTCTTCTTTTCTTATGGGTCATCCTTCCAGTTGTTAATTGCAAAATAAAACTAAGGGAATCATATAAATATAAAGTTATGTGACCATAATAAAGGACCAAGCTCTAAGCATCTATTATCACCACCTAAGGTTGCATCCAAAGGAATTCTAAAAGAATTAAAGAATCCATCTAGCTTTCATTCAAGGGACAAGGGATTGCATTTTCTGCATACACATAGAGGAGGGGGAGTTCATTTTTTCATCCACACATCTATCTAAATTGCTACATCTAGCTATCGCTCACTATCAAGTGAATCTTACGTAAGAGCTTCATAGGGCATGATTTCTACACATGCATAAGAACTACATGGAGTCTAAAATGTAGTGCAATGCTCAGTTGTAATCTCACTCAGTCGAGTGACTTCCGGGTTCAGTTTGACTCCCCATTTTCATCTTTATTTTGTAGGATTTGATGTGTTTTGGAGTTTTGTAGGATATCATTTGTTTTGTAGGTTATTGGCAAGTTTTGCAATCAACTAACAATATACATGATACAAAAAAAAGGTTAGTGACCATCTTGCGACATAAGAAAATCTAGTTTCTGAGCTTCTATGCAGTCACAAGTGCCTAACAAAGGACCCCAGTGCCTAGGTGCCCTATTCCTATTCCAGACACCATAGTCCTGCCAAACCTGGCAGTTCCAAGATTTTCTGTGTTCGATTGTGATAATTTTCCCCTCTTGTTTACTAAATTTCTAGTACAACATACTTTGGGTTCAAGTGTGAAATCAGCTAAGTCCTCTACTCTCTCTTTTTCACATAGGGTTTCATATTTCTTTAGCTTATTTCTTGTGTTGTCTTGTCTAACATTTATTATTCATTTTTGACATTCGTTACTCTGTAATATCTATGGTTTAACATTAATTCTATATTTGTTAAATCATTGGGTGAACCTATCTCATCCGAACACTCTTGGATGCTCATCTCATCATGGATATCACCATTCATGATTTCTTTCTGGCCAATCCTGATTGTAGAGCTAAAATCATTTCTCTCTTAGCTAATAATCACATTCCTTCTACTCCTCATCCAGAAAGAGTATTTGAGACATTCATAGATGCATTTTCTCAACAAATTACTTTTTGATCTGATATAGCTAACAATATTTTGGTTTATGACAATGATCCCCCCTATATATACTGGCTCACATCTATAACATGGGTACTAAGCAGACTATAATAGATAACTAATTTGAGATCAATCTTTGTACTTAATCAGTCCTTTATAATATTGGCCTTTCCTTGGCTAATTTTAGCCCATCCTCCTTTTCTCTCCATGTGTATGGATCTTCTATGCATCTATGCATAGACACTATTAATTTACCTATCACAGTCGTGCCAAAAATTGTTCTTAGAGTATTCTTTGTTATCGATTTCCCAATTCAGTACAATTGCTTACTTGGTATGCCATGGCTTCACACCATGTAGGCAATGCCTTCTACAGTTCACCGATGTGTTAAATTATTACATGAGGGATTTGAATAGAAAATCATCATTGATAATGACCCAATCAAATATTTCCGCCTAGACCCAACCACTGCATTACCTACTCTAACTTTTGCTATTTTTAATGACCCAAAACCCGCAGACTATCCTGTCAACTTACCTCCACTCAAAGGAACTATTTGAGCATTATACATCTTCCTTATCACATCATCCTCACCCCCTCCTTCTACTAATTCTATGGTACTTTTTCAGATTGATGCAACCTAGAATTCAATGATACAAATCCAATAAAACCCTAGACACACTGGCACATCACTCAACCTAAACTAAACACTCAACCAAAGCACACAAAGGTACCAGGTACCTCTTTAGGGTTGTTGTTGCAGGATGTTAGCATGATGAAGACTTAAGAGATACATATAGTTCCTTTACTAACACATCATTCTACAGAGCATACCAGATCTATACCTAATGGAAATTTTAATTTAAACAATAATCATGATGAAATCAAGTACATGCAATATCCAATTACACATAAGAATACACTCAGATTCAGCCAATATCCTCCATTATATTAAATATCATTAGTATACTGAAGCTTCACTACAATAACAGTAGTATGCGCGTAACAAATTTAATATCATATCTTTGTATATATCTCCTCTCTGCATATCCATCTCTCTATGTTGATCTCTCTATGTCGATATCGCTATGTCAATCTCTCTCTATTACACAATTCACTACATATATATAAGGGTGGGGACTTTCCCTTCACCATTTATTAGTTCCCAAAATAGGTCACATGCTATTATTAGCCACATGCCTTACACTAACAATAGACTACTGGTAGCTAACTAACATTAGAAAATCTATTTTTGTCTTGTGCCCTTGCAAAGTTCTTCGTATCCAATCCTCCAAGAATAAAAAATGTGTGGTGCACATGTCTTTTCCTCGTTTGTGTGCTCTGTATGCCATCTCTAAAAATAGACCCTCATGAGCGAAAATGGCTAAGTCCCAAAAAGCTGAACTTCTGTTCCGAGTGCGTGTTCTCCCTATCCATTTGTGCCTTTAAATATGACTCAATTTCCCACATGGAATTCTTGTGTGATTTTTATCAAGTTTTCTCTGATCAATATTACCCCACACTAATTTCATTGTCACCCCAAAAATGGTCATTTCCAAAACTGAAGTAAAGAATAGAAGAATGGAAAGAATGAAGAATGTTTTTACACTGCATTTTCTTCTTCTATAGTCTAAATAACTAATTTAGGATATTCCCGTTTTATTTCAGCCTCCAAGGTCTACCAGTCAATGAGTGCTTCCTCTACTCTTTCCAGAATGTCCACAATAATAGACTCCAGTTCATCTTTCGTAATCTCTCTTTTTTCATTTTGTAAGACCAACACAATGCTGGACATTATAGTCATCCTTTCCTCTAGTAAATCCATCTTCAGTACAATGAGCTTCCCAAGCTCTTCTAGCCAATTCTTGTGTGGTTCTTGTGTTGCTGCCAAGGCCTCGAGCTTCTTTTTAACTATTGATAATATTTCTGCACGACCCAATGTTTCTTCCTTCATCAATTTCTGGACCTCATTGTTCTCTTCCGGGGTTTTTATATTAATGAGCACCTCTGGAGTTGTGCAGATGTTCAAGGCTCGGTCTTCTTTCTTTAGTTCTTCTTGTAGCACTTGCAACATCCCTTCATATGATGCAATCTTCCGCATCACTGAAGCCTTTTCTCGCTCTTCCTCTTATGCTAGATCCTTTGGTGCTGGCGTGCATAGAGGTTCATCTTCAAGTACTAGGTCCACCAATGTACCTACATAATGTATTTCCGAAGGAAATTTATTTGGTACCTTTGGCTCCAAGTGTGGCCTAGCCCTTATCGCCAATTTCCTCTGCAATGCTGATAAATACATCGTTCTTTTTCTACACTAAGTCTCTTTCTTGTGTTAGGCACACTATTTCTCCATCCTTAGTTTTAATCTCTTCCTTGAGCACCCTAATTGTGGCAACCTTGTCCATATTCCACCTTGCCACCTCTGTTGAGACTTTCACCAATGCATTGCTGACCTGTTCATCTGACATGAAAGCAGGCTTTACTATCATGTGTCTAGTCTGAGGTGTCTTCTTCAACCTTCTTGATACACATACATCAAAATCAAGCTCATCCATGTGTGTGTGCATGGACCATGATAACTACTTCCTTGTGTGCATTGTAGCCATATCTTCATCCATTAATTTCCAGCCATATAAGTCCTTCTGTGACAACGTGCTCTGGAAACGGGTGCAGAAAATTTTACCTGCATCCTCTGCATAACCCATGGCTAGTGGAATGTGCTCTCCACTTGTTCTTCTAGATCTTGGCTACTTAGGAACTTGAGCCTCTAGATTTGGGACTTTTTCCTCCACATCCTGAGTAGTCTCTGTAACTATCTCATCTATTCCTTTTTTCTCCTCCCCTCCTTGCTTCATTTCTTCATCTTTTTGTTCTTTGACATTCTCTAGAGGTGTAGGAGAACTAGGCGCGCTTTCATCTTATTCTTCCGCCTCCTCATTCAACTTCAACTTCCTTCTCCTTTTTGTGGTTGTATCCTTTTATGGAGAGAGTGTGGGTGATTTGCGCACTATTTGCAAAGTAACACCCTAAGTCGTTGTTCTCTTGAACACTTTCTTAAATCTATTCTCTCCTTGGACTGCATCCAAGTCCTCATCACCCCCATCTTGTGGCCGAGGTGGTGTAGTGGCGCACTCAGCTTCATCCTTTCTCGTAGGGTGTCTTCTACCTCTATGCTCTAAACCACCACTATCCTTGTGCTCTTCCTCCTCATCCTCCACTTCAATTGGATCTGTGGGCATAGGCACTAGGATGTTCTCCATTATATGATTACCCTTTAGTGGTGCTGGAAGTACGAACTCACCTTCCGCATAATTTTTATTCTCCAACTTGGGATTTAGTTGGGGGTACACTAATACTGCTCCAACATCTCCCACAACCAAGCTTAGTGGTTTAAAGCTCAATACATCTGAAATGAGCCTTTCAATATATGCACCCTGCCTTAGATACACATATTTCTTCCTTAGCATGTGGTAGTCACAATCTACCTTGTCCGCATTGAACGTGAGGCACCACATGTCTGTGAACCTATGTATTGATGCATGGAATTACCTTGATGGGAAGTCATATGGTAACTTACACCAAGGGATCCATGCACCATCCTTCATGGTGAACCATGCTATGCAAAAATGATGGTATACATTGAACTGAATTGCATTTCCAACCACCAAAGGAAAGTCCTTGGGAATGCACCATTCTTCTTTAAAGGCCATGCAGAGCCTATCGTACCACTTCTCAGCCCTTTGCTTGACCTATTATGTCATGGATCCTTCACACAAGTGCTTTTTCAAGTGTTCTGCAGGTGACTTGTGCTCCATGGGATACTCCCATATATTTTCTTTTGGTCTATCAGGTACCTCGATCTCCGTGAACACCAGTGACAACAGAACAACTCCAAAGCTGATCCTTCCTCTTATGCACACTTCCTCAATGATAGTTTCTACAATGTAACATGAAATGTTGTAAACTAACCCTTCAGACATCTTTCTAGCAATGTACAGCCATGTGGTATTCACTTGTGACCACCTTTCCTTATCATTTAACTTTGTAATGAGATGTGTGGATGCTTGCACAACTAGATATTTCTTTAGTTTATCAATGTCCATGCCATGCGGACCCTTTGTGTACCCCAACTCTTGTTTGGTCTCCAATATTTCAGCCTTATCTATTAAATCATCTCAAAAATCTTCTCCTGTGCCCTTCAATCCCGTCACCATGGAAATGAGCACGACTGAAATTATGGCTTTGCATCCTGCAAAGTAGAAAAAATATTTTTCACTCTACTCATGAGCCACTGGTACAAGGGCTCATATTTCGTAAAGTAAGGGAGATCTTATAGTTGGTAAACTCTAACCTTCTGCAAGATTTTTTTTCCAGGATCGTCATACACTGACATGTCTTCTTTCATGCGTTTATTTGTCTTTGTGTTCAACAATGTATCAAGCTCCTTATTCTCTATGGTACGGTGATTGTACTCACTCACCTTGCTTTTTCTTATGTGAGAATCCCACTCCTGGCCTACGATAACCCCCTATGGATATTGTATTTCATAAAAATTACTTTCGGGAGCCATCTCCTCTTCTTCTTCGACCACCTTCTTCTTTCCCTTCACTCCTACTACAAATGCTTTCTTAGGTGCCATTTTTACCTTACAATCCTTTGTAGATCCTCGCCTCTTGAATTATGTAATGTGTGAATCAAACCCTAGGTTGATTCAACATGGCCTAGGTGAAATAACGTGCCCTTGCTCCTCTCTTTCACCTTGCTTCACTCAAACCCTTCACCACCGGGGATGCAAGCTCTTTCTAGGCATAGATCTCTTCGTCATGACTAGTTACATAGCTCTTGCACCTCAATTCGATTACTCGGCTCTTTACACTTGGATTTTTTTTCAAATACTCTTAATTGCATTGGTAAAAATGAATTTACATCCCATCCTTATATAGATTTTTTCAAATTTTTGATGCATTCATTACTCCTTCACCTACCAAATATCCTCTCATTAATTTACCGATTCCATCCTTTCCGTGCATTACATCTTCACGCCCCAGCTATAACTTCTAGCATGCCTTCCTACCCTCTATTCACAAACTTCTCTTCAGCGTGCTTCCTTTCACCCAAGTACCTCATCAATGCACCTTCTACCGGTAGTTATTATGGCCTTTGTTTACCTCGTGTTATACTATCCCTTCATTCATCTCCATCTTTGGTCACTTTTTAGAAGAAATCCTTTGACTTGAAGAGCACCCGTAGCAACTTATTCCTTCCACCTTTCAATTCCCACAATCTTGTACCTGAATATCAACAATCCACCTCACGCTAAAAATATGTGTAGTCCTCTGTGCATAAACATGCTTCATATAGTAATTAGCTTCATGCACGCAAGCGTGCTTATTACACAACACACCAACTAAATTGACAAAGCTTAGCAACAAAGAAAGAAACACATTAAGGAAATACATAATTGAAAACCTAATCTAAATGGTAATACTACCTTATTACAAACACCAAGAAGACTTATTTTTAGTAGGGTTTCAACCTACTCCCGTTGAAGTAATTGGGTAGCCGTGCTCGATCAAGTGCTTCTAACTAGAAATCGAATGTTTCAAGGATGTAAGTGATAACATACGGCCCCAACCAATGTACCTTAATTTTACCTAGATGGTGCAAAAACTTAGAGTCATAGAGAATTACCATTTATCCAGTCTAAAACTTCTTGTCCCTTATGTTTTTGTCATGCCATTCCTTCTGCCTGGCCTTTTCTTGCTTCTGAATCCAACGTGATATGGCTCTTAATTCATCTAGCTAAATTATCTTCTCAATCTGTTCTTCTAAGGCTTGCTTATCAGCTAGACCTCTAGTGCATGCAATACACAAGGAATGTAACATAAATTCCATAGGAATAATGGCTTCTGTGCCAAATAATGACTAAAATTGTGTTGCTTTGTTTAACCTTTTATATGTTGTTTGATATGCCCAAAGTACTGCATATACTTTATCATCCCAATCCTTTCTTCCAACATCACAGATTTTTGTCAATGTCTGGCCCAAAATTTTGTTGAAAGTCTCAATAGTTCCATTTTCTTGAGGATGATAGGGTGTAGTCTTATGGTGTGTAATCATGAACCCATCCAATAAAATTCTGATTGTCTCATTAAGAAAATGTGTGCCCCTATCACTGGTCAAACTTAAAGGACATCCATACCTTGTAATAATATTTTCCCATAGAAATCAGACTGTTGTAGCTGATGTAAAGTCCTTTGTAGGTGTTGCTTCTTCCCATCTTGTTAGATAGTCTGTGCAAGTTATAATGTAGCGTAATCCAGTTCTACGTGCAACTAGTGAAATGGGACCCATAAAATCTATAGCCCATTTCTCAAATGGTTCTGTCCTAGTAATAAGTCTCAGAGGCATTTCATCTCACTGACCTGGTCTTCCAAGATGTTGACAATGGTCACATGCCTTACAGAATTCCTTTTAATATTTATTGAGAGTCTCCCACCATAATCAAGCGAGTAGAATCTTGCACATTATGGCATCACCTACATAGTGGCCACTCATAATTCCACCATGAGTTTCTTCCATAATTCCTGGGCTCTCATGTTCCAATACACAATGGTGCAATACCTCATCACGACCCAATTTTTACAAGTCACCACTGATTAACATATAAGGTGCGATGCGTATAGCAAGTTGTTTCTTCTCCAAGGATTTCATTCCTTCTAGTGCCATCCCTATTCGTAGAAAGACAACAATGTCCTCTAGTTTTGATGGTGCACATTGTAACCTTTATAACTATGCATCTAACCTGGTATCCTCAGTTACCTGTGCTTCTTCTCCTGACTGTATTCTTGATAGATGGTCTGGTCCAAAATTACTTTTTCCCAGTTTTACCACAAATGTGAAATCAAATTACTGAAATAAGATCACTCATCGACACATGTGCCCTTGTAAAACATGATTATTTACCAAATACTTCAATGCCATGTGATCTGTATAAAAGAAGAATGGTGTAGCTAGTAGGTATTGACGGAATTTATGCAGCGCATAGATCATTGAAAAATATTTGCACTCTGTAGTTGTGTAATTCTATTTTACAGGAGTCAGCTTTCTACTAGCAAAATAGATAGGATGATATAGAATACCCTCTCTAGGTTGGGCCAACACCATGCCGATGGCCATGCCAGAGGCATCAACATGTACATGAAATGGTTTGTCCCATGAAGGAAAAAATAGAATAGGCACAGTAGTAAGTCTCTCCTTTAATGCCTCGAATGCGCATTGCTCTTGTTCTTCTCAGTAGAATGTACCTTTCCCTTTCAGTAACTCCTCTAAGGGTGTGGAAAATTTGGCATAGCCTTTGATAAATTTTCTGTAATATACTGTATGACCCAAAAATCCATGCACCTCACTTTGATTGATAGGCTCGCGTAGGCCTATAATGACTACAACCTTTGTTGGGTCAACCAACAAACCCTACAGACTATGTGTCCTAAAAGTATCCCAAATGGTGTAGCGAATATGCACTTCTTGATGTTCAAAGAAATACTCAATTGTCTACACCGTTCAAACATTAAGTGTAGATTTTCACATTGATCCTTAACTAATCCATACATCGTCCAATCCTCTACATATACATGTAAGAAGTTGTGAATAAATTATTTAAATGCTTGGACAACTATGCATGAAAATACATCTGACACATTTTTTAGACCAAAAGGCATGATAGTATAAGTGAAGCTACCCCATTAAGTAGTAAATGTAGTCTTTTCCTGATCCTCTTGGGTAATCTTATCCTAATGATACCCAAAGAACCCATCCATAAATGAATATGTTTCACGCCCTCCAACTCCTTCTAGTATTTTCTCAGTGAATGGCGTAGGGAATGGATCAATTACACATGCAACATTTAGCTCCCTGTAGTCCATGCATATTTTAATCTGTCCATCCTTCTTTATACTGATCACCATTGGACTAACCCATTCTGACTCATCAAGGGGCTTTATAAATCTCGACTTTAACATGTTATCAATCACTTCTTTGACCTTTTCACGTAAATTTGGGTTCATTCTGTAAGGTCTCTTTCTAACTAGGGGCACACCCTCTTTAAGCTATATCTTCATCTCCCCTAACGATTCATGCACACCTTGAAGTTCATGGTACCCCCTATGAAATAGGTCCTGGTAGTCCCTTAGTAACTCTATGATTTTTTCCACTTCAGAGTCTGACCAATAGTCTCTAATTATGGCTTCCTTAGGCTCAGTATCTGTTCCAATATTCACTTGATTTTTCTTCATAGGTTCATGATAGGTGTGCGTGGTTTTATCCACACTGTCCAATACCCCACACCTTCCTGTTGAATGGTTTACATCCAAATTATCTACTTCTTCATTATCTACTAAGTAGATTATTTTACCCTTCTCTTTCTCAAGGAAAGCACATTGAAGTAATGTTGCATCAGCCTCAAGTTCTTTATCAAGACGTGCTCCCGAGTCCTCTTTATCTAATAATTACTAAAGGAGTTCTTTAGCCTTGGCACTATCCCCCATAGTTAAGTGCTTGATAAATTTTAAGGCTTCTTCCACTGGAGGCTTTGTAGAGAAGAAGTCAAACATTTGGGCTATTCTTGCAGTTAAATTCTGCCAATTTTGAATTTCTCTATAGAGTTCTGCATATACATACCAAGCACGCGCAAAACCTTGTAAAGTGGAATAAAACCGGTGCACCCATATCAAAGGTGGTAAAGCTTCCTGCCCTTCTATCTAGAGTCTCTGACACTTCTAAACATGGTGCTGAATAGGTTAATTACCATGATAATTGCATATTTGTGTAGGTGTATTGCTCTTATAGAACCTAGTAGTAAGCGCAATCCCAACTTCATTCCATTCAACTAGATTATCCCTATGGACCACCCACCCATGTGCTGTTGTCCCATGTAGTGTATATGCTAGTATATTTCTTATTTCCAGTGGATCTATCCATTTTTCTTCCATGGTGTGCATAAATACCATGGGATCGCCTTCTTTTGTGTAACAAGGTACCGAGTTGTTACCTATCCTCCTGACATAACGTGGTTTTGTGCCTCAAGGGAATATGCTCTTTACTTTGTGCCCTACCAACACATAAGTGTTGTGAGCCCAATTACCACAAGTAAAACTTGTAGTATCACTAATAGATTGTGCATCCTCCCACTAAATTAGTACTTCTTTGGTTGGTTCAATCATCTCTAGATCTCTAATGGCACATACATAAATCCTATTAATATATTCTTCACTTGAGGGCTAAACATAGGGTGCAGACTTTCCATCTGTTAAAGGGATAATAACCCTTTCCTCTTTATTTTCAAAACTGATGTATCCCTTTTTGAATTGAAGATCAACAGTATTGGCATAACACCAAGGATACCCCAATAAAGTTGGGAAGCTATCTGATTCTACTAGCGCTAAAACTTCAAAGTCTTTAGTGAAATTTTCTCCTTGTATGGTAATGAATGCATCTTTCAAAACTCTGATGGGAGTGGCCTTAGTTTGATTAGCCATGAATAATAAATTAGAGGATGGTTGCAATGGGGTCTTCCCATTTGTACCCATGCATCTAAGTTAAGAACATTGACCTCTATGCCTGTATCAATCAGTATATTACTCAATAAACACCCATCCACAAAAACATTCAGAGTGATTTTCTCATCATAATCTAGGCTATGAGGAGGGATATTTGCATGCAGGATCTGTCATCTAGTCTCAGTACTTACGCACGGATTGTTCCCTTTTAACCAACTCCCTAACAATGGAATGATGTTCTCTTGGTGCAACATTTTGGACACTTCTCTAAAGTCATCTATATCAGTTTGAACCATCGCTGAAAGGTCATTTCTGGCCATGAACACGCATCAAATATGTTTCTTAACTTTATCTCTCTAGACTGAACCAAAATTCAAGATTGACCTCGGAATCATGTAGAGAATTTTATAAGCTTTCCAATGATATAAAGAACGTGCAAATCCGAGCTCTGGATCGAAAGATATGGCGATCTGAAGATTTAGGGCACAAAACAGGCAAAAATGGGTTTTGAATTTTTTTCCCGTGCTCCGCCACCTAGACGACACGTGTCAGGCACTGATTGGATGAGCAATTCTCTCTCCTTCCCTTACCTGTGGGTTTTCCTTGAAAGTTTTGACTTTTTGTAATTTTGGAAAATTTCCCATTTTTCCCCGCATCCCCGCCACTTGGGACATGTGGCATGATCTGGTTGGAGGACAGGGGTGGGGGGTCATCCTTTACCTTTTAGTTTTTGGCCAAAATTTTTGCCAAATTCTCTAATTCCTCCCCGAGCTCCGCACTCCCCTTCTCCTTAGGACACGTGTCCTCTTTTTATTGGCTCGGGCCAACGCTTCAAACCTTGCCCTTTGAAATTTTGGACGTTTTCCCTTGTGACACGTGGCATTTCCTGATTTGTCCGCGGGCTTGCTGGCTTTTCGCGTCCCTTGCGTCCCTTTGGCCCAGTTGTCCCGAACTATATGGGACAAATTACTCTGATCCGCCTGATTCGGGCTTCCCTGTCCCTCTTTCGGCTGATGACACGTGGCGTAATTTGATTGGCTCTTGGCTCCTTCGGCTCTCCGCGTCCGCCGCGTACTTCTGGCTCGACTGTCCCAGTGCAAAAGTTCTCTGTTTCGGCCAATCCAGGTGGTTCGCGTCCTTCACGTCCTCACGGCCCAGATGTCCCAGCCTGTTCTACAAAGCAGTTAGTTAATTTTTCCTCCTTTGGCCGAATTGGCTTTCTGTGTCTTGCGTGTCCCGATGTCCCAACTGTCCCAGTGCTGCGCAGACCGCCTGGAGGCTTTTCGGCTAGTTCGCGCCCCAACGTCCCAACTGTCCCAAGGACTGCCTGGACTAGGACTTAGCCGATTTTCATGATTTTTTCTGGCCCAAGCTTGTTTTTTGCAACTTTTTCACCCTTTTTTAGAACTTGCTCCTTTCTTCTTGGACAGGAGAGTTAGAAAAAATCTGAGGGGACCCTAGAAACTTGATTTTTTGCCTTGAATCAATCTATTTGCTTGGGACTTGAGTATTCTGATGCATGTTATCAAATTTACCCTGGGGGTGAATTTTGGATAACAATTTGGCGACTCAGCGGGGTTACCTGCCTGCTAGGTAGAAGATACTAGTTGCCTGAAGCAGTCCATTGGGCATGGAGTCATCAAATATTCTGTTTAGAACCCCAACTGACTTAGAATGTGCAAGGAGGAAGATGAAATATCACCTGATGGAAGCAAGGACTGCAAAACATCTCCATGGACAGCAAGCTGTGCCAAAGCACTTAGGGAAAACAAAACTAACCTACAGCAAAACAATGTGCACAAGCACTAGGAGGAATGAAAATCTAATCTAATATTTACAAGGTAGTGAACTTTCCTCTAGAAGCAACGCTTGAGATAGATTCCATTTACTGGAATCTGTAGTTCTTCACCATCCAATGGGGCCAATTGGAAAGCATTGTTGTCCTTGCACTTCGTGACCATGTATGGGCCACTCCAAATGGCATCAAATTTTGAATGCCTTCCCGGTTTTGCTCTATCCACATCCCATTTCAACACTAGATCTCCAACTCGGAAAAGATCTATCCTTGGCCTTCCTATCAAAGGTCTTCTTGATCAATGCTTGATCCTTTTCCATTGCTTGGGATGCCTGATTTCTGATCTCTTGCAGCTCCATCAACTCTGCATACCTCACCTCCATGGGCTCAAACTCTAGCAACTCCAGCTGCTTCATGAGTTCCAATGTTGGCAACTCAAGTGACATGGGCAAGATTGCCTCTCTTCCATAGACAAGTTTGAATGGAGAGTTACCTGTGGATCTTTTGGGAGTTATCCTATCAGCCCATAAGGCTGATTTCAGTTTGGTATGCCAAGACCTCTGATTCTCGTCAAGAGTCCTCCTAATGATCCTCAACAAGTTCTTGTTTGTAGACTCGGCCTGGCCATTACCTTGAGGGTAATAGTTTGATGAAGTGCTTAGGTAGATACCGTTCTTGACAGCCCACTCAGTCACCTTAGATCCAATGAATGCCAATGCATTATCAAGATTATTGTAGCAGGTACACCAAATCTGGTTGTTATCCCCTCATAAAAGTCTAAGATGCTAGACTCATTTGCCTCTTTGAGTGCTACTGCTTCTGTCCATTTGGTGAAGTAGTCTGTGGCTATCAAAATCCATTTGTGCCCTTGGCTTGAATTGGGATTAATGACTCCAATGAAGTCCAAACCCCATTGCATGAATGGCTGGTCAACTGAGATTGGATGTAATGGAAGGGCAGCAAGTCTCTCTTTTCCTGTGAAGAATGCACAATTCTTACACCTCTTGATCCATGCATAGCAATCACTGAAGATTTTAGGCCAATAATAACCAGCCTTCATGATTTTTAGAGCTGTCACTCTTGGTGCAAAATGACCACCAGCTGGTCCACCATGGAACTCTTCCAACACCCTTTGAATCTGATTTGTGCTAATGCATCTCAGCAGCACTCCATTCACATCTTTCTTGAACAAAACTCCATCAACAATGGCATACGGGACAACCTGCAATCTGAAGTGTCTCCTTTGGGTCTTGTTCATCTCCGGAGGGCATAGGCCTGTGCCTAGGAAGTGTATAATGCCTTGGGTCCAGCAAGGAGTGGGGGCAGCATTGTCTTCTTCTTGATTGCCACTTGGCTCATGGCTGTCCTGGACTGTCAAAACAGCCTCTTCTTCATTGCATACTTCTCTTTGCTTCCCCAAAACCAGCTGCTCACACAATCCTTTCCCTCTTACCAGCTTGGTGATCTTGATCTCAATGTCATACTCCATGACACGGGTGATCCAACCTGCCCTTTTCTCATTCAAATCCTTGTTGAGGAGGAAGTCCTTAACCCCAGCATGTGAGACCAGCAACTGGACCTTGTTGTTTGAGATTAAATGCTTGAATTTCTTCAAGCTTCTGATTACTGCAAGCACATGCTTCTCAATAAAAGAGTACCTCACCTCATAGTCATCTAGGCTCCGGCTGAAGAAGGCAATTGGCTGCTCATCATTATCCTTGTTCTGCTGTACCAAAATGGCAGAAATAGTGTCATTACCTCCAAATGCATAGAGGATGAAATCCTTGGAGAAGTCTGGGTTGATGAGAGTTGGTGCTTGAGAGATGGCTTCTTTGATTGCTTCAAAACTCTCCTTGCCTTCTTGCTGTCCACTTGAAAGCCATGCTCTTCTTTAACATTTTGGTGATGGGCTTGACAAGGGCTACAAAATCTGGGAAAAACCTTCTGAACAAAGTTTATCCTTCCCAAGAAACTCTGAAGGGATTTCTTGTGGCTTGGAAATGGTAGTGCTCTTATGGCTTCAACCCTCTCTGGATCAATTGCTAATCCTTCCTTGGAGACAATATGGCCAAGGAGCTTTCCTTCATGTGCAAGAAAGATACACTTCTTAGGATTCAAAGACACTCCAAATCTCCTGCACCTCGTGAAGACTTGTCTCAAATGAGAGAGGTGGTCTGCTGCATTTTTAGAAAAAACAGTGATATCATCAAGGTAAATCAGCACCACATTGTTAATCAAACCTTTGAATGCCATGTCCATTGCCCTTTGGAAGGTAGCACCAGCGTTGGACAGCCCAAATGGCATTTTCCTGTATGCAAAAGTTCCCCATTTGGTTGTGAAGGCTGTCTTGAACTGGTCCTCTTCCTTCACCATAATCTGATTGTAGCCTGAGTAGCCATCAAGTAGTGAAAACCTCTCGGAGCCAGCCACAACTTGCAAGATTTGCTCCATGGAAGGGAGTGGGTAATGGTCCTTGAGAGAGGCTCTATTCAAGTCTCTGAAGTCAACACACAATCTGATCTCTCCACTCTTCTTTCTGACTGGAACTAAGTTGGCAACCCAACTAGAATGCTTGATTGGGAATATGATCCTTGACTCAATCAGCTTGTCCAATTCTTTCCTCATGAGAGGCTCCATGTGTGGATTGACTGGTCTTTGTTTCTGCCTGATAGGCTTAGTATTTGGATCCAATTCGATGGTATGCTGAGCTAAGTTGGGATTGAAACCTTTCAAGTCTTCATAGCTCCAAGCAAACACGTCAGGGAACTCTTGACACAGCTGTATGAACTCATACCTTTCTTGTTCAGTTGTCATCCTTCCAATTTGCAATGGTTTGTTCTCTTCTACCAAGATGGATACTGAATCCTCTCTCTTGACCTGAATGTTTGCTTTCTCCTTTCTAAACTGATCATTGGGGTTAAAAATGGACTCCAAAGTGATAAGTCCCTTGGGCAGCTTGTTAGTTCTCAGCTGTACCACTTGGTCACCATACTGCTGTTCCAATTTTTCTTGATTCTTGGCTGAGAACTCAGCTTCTTCTTGCAAGAAATGGATGATTTGCTGGTCATTTTCAAACACTTGCCAACTGACATTGTTATCTGGCACTGAAGGCCTCACAATCACGTGGATGTTTGGTTGTACCTTGTCTTGTTGAATGCTTTCCACAATGTCAAAGGCTGCCCCTACTACTGCAAGCCTGTCAGCAGCTTGATTCTCTTTCCTAGGAATGGATTTGATGCCAAAACCCTCAAAATCTTCCATGAGGTCCCACACCCTGTTCTTGTAGCACCTGAGTAGATCATTCTTGGCAGCATGCTGTCCCTTGACCTGATTTACAATCAATTCACTGTCACCAAAGACTTGCAAGTTCTTTATTTTCTCTCTTGATTGCCCAATGCATCCCTTGCACCAAGGCTTCATATTCAGCAGTGTTATTGGAGCATGCAAACTGAAATCTAAAAGCTGAATAGTACTTTACTCCTTGAGGTGAAACAAGCATAGCTCCACCTCCTGCACCTTGTCTACTCCTTGATCCATCAAAAAACAGCTGCCATACCTCATTGTCATCTTTGTGGTTTGGCTTGGTGATGCTAGGAATAGGCTGATTTTCTTCGTGTATGCAATAGACCCCTAGCTCAGATTCTTCTACTTCTTGATAAGGATCAAAAGCATGTATCTTGTTTGCCCATTCATCAAGAGTTAGATCCGGGATGCTTCCAACCTTGGTGTCAGCCTCATCAGTGCTTGGGTGATCTTCTTGATCAAATGCTGAGCAATTGGCATTAATCTGACTTGGAGTGTAAGGCTCAATGTGGAAGTTTGCAATAGGTTCTGACCTGATTGTAGCCTTAGTTCCATACCTCATTCTGAACAGCATGTGTGACCAATCAGCAGACAAATATCCCCCAATCTTGGCTATGAAGTCCCTTGACAAGCATAGGGCAAAGAGTGGTGGAAGGTCTATGACTGATACATCTTGTAAAACAACAACATTTGGACATGCATGCAAGGTAAGACTCAAGTTTCTAATCACCCCAACTGTTGTTACTGCTGTCCCATCTAGCTGCACTACCCCTTTGGATGTTGTTTCATACTGGAGCCCTAGCTGATCAGCTATCTGTTTAGGCATTACTGAGCTACTTGCCCCGGAGTCTATCATGCAATTATGCACTAGCTGATTTCCAATGATCAATGAAACATAGAAAGGAGGGGGCTTCAACATTTTACCTTGCTGTCCTCCATGATTTCCCTTAGGCTAGGCAGCATTTGTAAGCACTTTGTCTTGCATCTGAACTTGCTGATTTGAAGTTGGCCAGTCCTTCATGGCAGCTTGCAGCAGATCTCTTTGGCCTGGGATAGATAGGGATTCCCACATTGATATATTGACGTTTGTCTTCTTCATCTGATCAATGATACTGAATGGTGATGAAGGATCTCTTTGCTGTCCCTTGGTTTGCACATTCACTCCTTGCACGTGGGCAGCAACAACTGGTATTTGAGTTGGCCTAGGAGCTGTTCTTGGCTGCCCTTGTGCATTTGAAATTGGATTTTGCTTGCCAATCATTTGTGGAGCCATGGAAGGTTGTGGATTGGTTGGGGCTAATAGCTGTTCTTCACCCAAATTCCTCCTTTTTGACCTTGTGTTGGCTGCAACACCTTGAGAAACTGCCTGATTCATGCCACAAAAATCCTCTGCTTGCCAGTTTACCAATGTGGTGTCATTTGGGGCTGATTGCTATTGGAATGTTTCTTGTTGTTGGCTGTTTCCTTGACTGCCCTCACCCTCCACACCAGTAGTTGTCACCATTAATGCTTGATTCAAAGCACCATTGAAGCACATGGATTGGTTATGAGGCTCATTGCATGGAAAACACCAATCATACTCCTGAGCAATGTTGTTTTGTGTTGGCACCAATGCCTTAGAGGCAGATATGGCATTTGGATTATAGGGCTGAAATGGTCTATTGGCAGGAGGCCTTGTTTGATTCATATTTGCAACTGGATTAGGTGGCCTTTGTGGTTGGTATGGCTGCCTATTAGGCTGAGCTTGGGGTTGATAAGAAGGTCTAAAACCTTGGGCTTGCTGCCTTTTGAGAGTAACCAGCTCATTGCCTAGGTTTTGCAATTGCTTCATGACTTCTTGAAGCTCATTTGGGGCACTTGGAGATGAAGTGGAAGCTTCATTTGAACTCTGATTTCTAGGAGTGGGAGAAGGAGCCAAATTAGGTGCTTGATTGGTGTTTGGACTCTCTAAACTTGGAAACAATGGCATGGGAGGTCTAGGGGCAAGTTTGCCAGCTTGGATCAAACAATTTTCAGCCCTAATGGCAATGCTATAAGCCATAGGGATAGTTATGCCTCCCATGGACTGAATCAACATAGAAATATCAGAATTTAGAGCTTTGAGATAGTAGAGAAAAGCACCTTCTGCTGTTGGCCTGACTGCCACTGGAATTCTCTCCCAAGTCTTTTGAAATCTGAAGTTGAAATCGGTCAGCTGCTCATTGGGAGCTCTCTTGATGGTTGTCAGCTGCTCCAAAAGAGACAAGTTGTCTCCCTTTTCTCCAAATTGCTCATGAAGTGCTATACACAGCTGATTCCAATTTGTGATAGAACCAGCTCCAAGGCTCCTAAACCATTGCAATGCTTTACCCTTGAATGAAGATGCCAGTAACTTGACAGCCACTTGCATCTCATTGATTTCATGAATTGCACAAAGGTTAGCAATATCTTTAACATGATCACCTGGAGTAGTCTGATTTTCTCCAGTGAAGTAGGGAATGTTCTTCAAGGCTGCAATAGGAATTGGATGTTGTGCATTGAGGGCAAGTGGGCTGCTGCCTGTGAAGTTGACATAGGGGTTGTTTTGTGCCATTCTAATTGGTCTTAAAACCCTTGTTGACTGAATGAAAGGCCTACCAGGTGGAGGAGTTGAGAGAGTTCTGTTTGGTGGAGATGGAGACCTTTGAGTCCTTCTTCCTCTTTGCCTTCTTCTTGGAGATAATTGCAGGTATTCAAACAACACTTCTTCTTCTCCAACTCTTGACCTTGTGGTGACTCTTCTCATGAGTTTTCAGGCCTGCACTGCTGAAACCAGTTGATTCTTCCCCTTGGAGTCGCCAGATATGCAAATAATAGCTCTTTTCAAGCAAGAAAATTGTAGCAGATGCACATCAACTTTGCTGCAAATAAAAATGAGACCTCTAGTGTCCCACCGGGCGTGCCAAAACTGTTAGTGGCAAAATCAGCAGCACCCCTGGATGCACATTAGGCTTCTAGGTTGATGTTTCAGGCATCTAGTGTGATTGCACAACATGGAAACCTCTCTCCAAGTGTGGGACTTGTGAAACTGAGAGAGGAATCTCCAGATTAGAGGTTGGTTCCTCAAACTCCTCTGATTTAGATCTATATTTGCACAACTACAGAGGTTCAGATCCTAATCCTACTCTAAATTGCAAGGAGACAGGGATAGAAATGCAAAAATTGAAACTAACTAAAGATGGTGATGCACCAAAAGGAGTGGTGAATATTTTTGTCATGCAAATAGACACAAACCAAAGATTGCAACATAAAACATACACAGGCTGATAAGATATAATTTAGGGTCTGAAATGAAGCAAATAATACAAACAAAGGACTGAAACCCATTCACAAAGCTTGCATTATCATTTCCAATGTCAAAACCACTGCATTACAACCTCAGAGAGGTAAAAAACCTGTTACAATCTTTGAAGAGGTCTGATTCTTGCAACAATCACTTGCTGGAGGTGAAAGAAGAAGTCTGCTATGCCAAAAAGTGTTCCACCTTTTAAGAATGAGCCAAATCTGGCTTTTACATTGCATGGGTCGAGCCCAGGAGAGAGAAAACATACAAAATGTGGGAGCCCATTCCTCATTGACTACAAATGCATTAAAATGGCATGGGGGACCTTACAAACCCATACCCTATTCATTTTTGACCGAAATGGAGGAGAATGCGACCCATTCTGCATTAAATTTGGTCGCTGAAATGTCATTTCTGGCCATGAACACGCGTCAGAGCCGTTTCTTAACTTTCTCTCTCTAGACTAAACCAAAATTCAAGATTGACCCTGGAATCATGTAGAGAATTTTATAAGCTTTCCAATGATATAAAGAACGTGCAAATCTGAGCTCTGGATCGAAAGATATGGCGATCTGAAGATTTAGGGCACAAAACAGGCAAAAATGGGTTTTGAAATTTTTTCCCACGCTCCGCCACCTGGACGACACGTGTCGGGTGCTGATTGGATGAGAAATTCTCTCTCCTTCCCTTACCCGCGGGTTTTCCTTGAAAGTTTTGACTTTTTGTAATTTTGGAAAATTTCCCATTTTTTCCCCGCGTCCCCGCCACTTGGGACACGTGGCATGATCTGGTTGGAGGACAGGGGCGCGGGGTCATCCTTTACCTTTTAGTTTTTGGCCAAAACTTTTGCCAAATTCTCTAATTCCTCCCCGAGCTCCACACTCCCCTTCTCCTTAGGACACGTGTCCTCTTTTTATTGGCTCGGGCCAACGCTTCAAACCTTGCCCTTTGAAATTTTGGACGTTTTCCCTTGTGACACGTGGCATTTCCTGATTCATCCGCAGGCCTGCTGGCTTTTCACGTCCCTCGCGTCCCTTTGGCCCGGTTGTCCCAAACTGTCTGGGACAAATTCCTCCGATCCGCCCGATTCGGGCTTCCCTGTCCCTCTTTGAGGCGAAGACACGTGGCGTGATTTGATTGGCTCTCGGCTCCTTCGGCTCTCCGCGTCCCACGCGTACTTCTGTCCCGACTGTCCCTAGTGTGAAAGTTCTCTGTTTTGGCCGATCTTCCCCACGCGGTTCACGTCCTTCGCGTCCTCACGGCCCAGATGTCCCAGCCTGTTCTGCACAACAGTTAGTCAATTTTTCCACCTTCGGTCGGTTCACCTTTTCGCGTCCCATGCGTCCCCATGCCCCAACTGTCCCAGTGCTGCACAGACCACCTGGAGGCTTTTCGGCCGGTTCGCGCCCCGACGTCCCAACTGTCCCAAGGACCGCCTGGACTAGGACTTAGCCAATTTTCATGATTTTTTCTGGCCCAAGCTTGTTTTTTGCAACTTTTTCACCCTTTTTTAGAACTTGCTCCTTTCTTCTTGGACAGGAGAGTTAGAAAAAATCCGAGGGGACCCTAGAAACATGATTTTTTGCCTTGAATCAATCTATTTTCCTGGGACTTGAGTATTCTGATGCATGTTATCAAATTTACCCTGGGGGTGAATTTTAATCCTAGATCAGACAAACATTATAGTTCCATCACATGATTCTTCCTATTTCCAGATAAGTGTGCGATACCTCCAATTTCCACTTAGATGAGCATCACGCCACTTTTTCTACATGTGCAATTCTTCTGAAAAGACAAGTACCACCAACTATGCCACCATTTAAACTATCATACACCATCCTGTCTCCACTCACACGCATTTGATAAACTCAGATCATAGTGGTTAAAGAAAATCACCCTTCATACTCAAGTCTTCCTGCTAACTTGTACCACCTTAGCATCCCATCACTTTTGTTAAGGTCAACTACTCCTTACATTGCAAACCATCTTGAAAACATATTTTGACTAGACTTCCCGATTCATTTGGGGGGCAATGATGCACTCCCCACACCTTCATTGATACAAATCCAATAAAACCCCAGACGTGTTAACACATCACTCAGCCTAAATTGAGCACTCACCCGAAGCACGCAAAGGTACCAGGTACCTCTTTAGGGTTATTTTTGCAGTATGTTAGCATGATGAATACTTAAGAGATACATATAGTTCCTTTACTAACACATCATTCTACAGAGCATACTAGATCTATACCTACTGGAAAGTGTACTTTAAACAATAATCATGATGAAATCAAATACATGCAATATACAATTACACATAAGAATACACTCAGATTTAGTTAATATCCTCCATTATATTAAATATCATAAGTATACTGAAGCTTCACTACAATAAAAGTAGTATGCGCATAATAGATTTAACAACATATCTCTATATATATCTCCTCTTTGCATATCCATCTCTCTATGTTGATCTCCCTATGTCGATATCTCCATGTCAATATCTTTCTATTACATAGTTTACTACATATATAAGGGTGGGGACTTTCCCTTCACCATTTATCAGCTCCCAAAATAGGTCACATGCTATTATTAGCCATGCTCCTTTACAAAACTAGCCACACATGCAAGTGCGCTAACAATAGACTACTGATAGCCAACTGACAGTATCAGATCTATTTCCAGCCTATGCCCATGTAAAGTGCTTCATATCCAATCCTCTAAGAATATCCAATGCATGGCGTGCACGTCTATGCCTTGTTTGTGTGCTCTACATGCCATCTCTAAATATAGACCCTCATGAGTGAAAATGGCTAAGTCCCAAAAAGCTAAACTTTTTTTTTGCGTGTGTGTTCTCCCTATCCTTTCACACCTTTGAATATGACTCACTTTCCCATGCTAACTTCTTGTGTTCTTTTTATCAAGTTTTCTTTGATCAACACAGATGATCACAGAGGCCTAAAAAAACTGATAAACACCTGCAGAGGAAGGTTTAAGATAGGGAGACAAATAGTTTGTGAGAAAATGAGGATTTAGATGGATTGTATGGCTAGCAAGATACGAGTCGACACTGACTTGGCTGAGTTGGAAAAAATCAAAGACATGTAGAATAGATTTGGACTGATAGGGAAAAGAGTAATGGATATGAGAACTTGAAATAATAACAGAATAGGGAAGCAAACTGATGAGGACCTAAAGGGAAGAAAGGGTGACAAAATAGGGCTGGGTTGATGAAAACTTGGGTAGTCTTAAGCAAGGATAAAGATGGATGGGTTGGATGGAAAAATTGCAAACAAAATAACTAAAAGAAGAAGCTTGAGATGAATATCTGATTGCAGTTGCACCTGCAAAATGTTAGTTTCCGAAAAACAATATATTTGATAAGCATTAATAGCATAAATAAATATAAAATCAAGATAAACTTCCCAAAGTCTCCAAAATTGATGTAAAAAAACTCCAAGGGACTCCAAGAATGCTACAACATCTGCAAGAAAGATCAGGTTCAAAGATAGGATCACAGAAACAAAAGAAAACTCTAATTATGCCTCCCTTTGGGAAGAGGGGTAAGTTCTACCTTATAGGGTTGACAGTGACCTAGGTGGGTCACCGCCAACTATAGGGAACGATCCGTTTGGGTGGTAGAAGGATGATTTATTCAAGATATGGGGCTTTTATGGATTAGAATGAGTGTTTTAAAGCACTTAGGTGGGTTAGGGTTTTTTAGGGAAGTGTCATGGATATGTGGGAGGTAAAGGGGATTAAATAAAAGCTAGAGATAGCCTAAGGATAAGTAACTAGGTAGTTAGAGATGATAAACAACCTAGAGAAGGGAAACTAGGAATAATTAAATAATGAGATGAGGGTTAGCACATAATTGATGGGAATTAATAATAGATTAAAATAGATAGGATAATAGATGGGAAAGAAGTGAACGAGGGAAATAGAGGTAGTGATACTGAATTTCGGTGTCTACATTTTCCCATTTTTTCTAGTGGTTTACACAAGAAAGCTACGAGAAAAAAATGATGAGAAAAGAGGGTGAGATGGGATGAAAAATGATCGATGATGAATCCCCCCTTAAATGAGGGATCGACGATAATAGAGGAATAAATCACGAGGTTCAAAGAGATAAGTGAAGAAGGGTAGGTGGGATAAGTGAAATGGGTAAAATGTCCATTTAGATTAGCGTACTTTACATGCATCTTTTAGCATAGACATTTTTTACACTTACATACATATATATTTGGACTACTAGATCATTTTGGTGATCTTAGCAGATCTGGTTGTATGAGAAACAACGTAGTCAAATGGGGGCATTCAATTGACAACAACAATCTGATCTACAAACCTCTTCAGCTTTGGAAATTAACACAAATCACAAATTAATCGTTGTTGTTCTACTTTCTATTTTGAAAATAATAGAGATCTTGAAGCTAGTGAATGAATATACTATTGTCCTTAGAATCAACAATTGCAGTGGAGGGAAATGAAAATATAAGCAACAATAACACCAACGATTTTTATCTTGGAAAATCATCCAATTTGAGGAAAAACTAGTCGGGAAGGGAAATTTCTCTTTCTTCCCACTTCTATGTATTGGACAATTTCAAATCAACAAGTACAAAATTTTACAATAAGTATGAAAGGGAAGTAGATACATATCTCAACACTTCACTTCTCATATTACTTGCTTGTCTCTGTTCTCACATAGTCCTTTCTTCTACAAAATACAATTTCCAGCACTAAATTATTTCTTGCTCACTTTCTCCCATGCTTTGATGATCTAGCTACAATTGCTCTCCATGTATTTATAGCCACTACTCATGTCCTCCTGTGCACTGGAGAATGAGAAAGGTCATGAAGGAGAGGAGATATACAAACATCCAAATGCTCCAAATTCAAAGGTTATTCGTGGCTCTAAATTTAGTTTTCTATCCATGTAATGACAAGGACTGCCGCCCTCTATAGACCAATGGTTACACAAACGTCGTTCTATGTAGGGGGTAGTTACACAACTGTCAGGGTGGTTACGTGACCACCCTTCTGCATAGAGGGGCAAATATGTATTACTCTAAAAGATAGAACCTCTGCATTTTATCTAACTTTTTCTTCTTTGTGCTGATTGTTTCTGATGAAGTAGAATTATTTTTAGATCCCTATGGATCATACCTCCCCTTCTTAGGAGGCTTTTGGTCCCATAAAATCTTAGTGGGGGAGTAGATGAGGAAACAATTCCCTCGCTTGCTCCTTTGAGTACCATTGGGCTTTCCTTGGTGTCTTTCATTTCAATCTAACCTACCAAGACTCATGTGGACCTCTTCTCAGTCTCTCTGATATTTCTGTTATAGCACTACATCCTCCTCCAATTTGCCTCGTGAGTCTAAGATGCAATCCTTATATGGAAGGTAGAAATTGTGTTCCTTCATCTTCATCCAGACATGGATGGATCATATAGGTGTAAGTTCTCATAGTTTACTACAGAGTACATCTGTCATGAATGGTGGAAAATCAAGTCAAAAGGCATTTTCCCCAACCTGTCTCCAATATGGTGAATGGTCCATATCATAGTGGCTTGAGCTTCCATGATTGACCTTGTAGTCTCTCCTTGCTCAAGTAAATCCAAAACTTTGTCTCCAACATAAAGCTTGTGTTCCCTCCTGATTTTAATCGTGTCCTAGCTTTATACTTTTCTTGAGATTTCTCTAGTTGTTCTTTGACCTTGAGATGGATTTGTCCAAATCCTCTCAATGAACTTGTACTGGCTCTAGTCACCTTTGTGTCTCATGTATCCTCTTTCTTCCTTCTGTCCAACTGCTATGTCTAGTGGATTTATAGATAGATATCCCAAGCATGATTCAAATAGTGACTTCATAGTGGATGTGTGTACTACCCAGTTTTATGAATGTTGAATGTAGGCTAAGGACTCATCCCATGTCTGTGGATATTTTATATTATATCCTCTAATCAGCTGCACCAAAGTCCTGTTCACCACCTCTATTTTCATATCTATCTGTAGATCAAAGGTTATGCTCCTTTGTAGCTTGGTTTCCATCTTGTCCCACAAAGTAGTCCAAAAATTTCCCAAGAACCTGGAATCTCTGTAAAAAACAATAGACTTTAGAAAACTAAAATGCACTGATACATTAGCAAAGAAAAGTTCAGCTGCCTCATATACTTTTATTGTATTTTTACATGTCATAAGAACACACATCTTATTGAATCTATATACAACAATATATGGATAATCATGGCCATGTTTAGAAATAGGTATTCCTCTTACAAAATCCATAGAAATATCTTCCCACTGATGAGTAGGGACCGGTAAAGGCATATACAAACATTCTTTCCTGATTTTAGGTTTGCTTATACAACAAAGTTTACATCCTCTTATGAATTTCAAAAATTATTCTTGCATATTGGGCCAATACACGTACCTTTGTAAATGGGATATGGTCTTTCTAACACCAAAATGTCCTACTACTTTTGAGATATGTGCTTCTCTCATCAATATAAGCCTTTATTCTTTTGGCACAAAAATATTCCCCCATCGGTAGAGCAACCCATCTTTGAGATAACAATCTTCAATCCCCATCCTTTCAAATCCTCGAGACTGAAAATATTGATATGTTACCCAAAAATATGTCTCGAGCATATACCTCCCATAAGCTTCCTTTGTGAAGGGCTCAATCTGAGATATAGTGTCAAAACAAGAGATTTTCTCTTGTGTGGGAGGCCTAGACAACATGTCTGCCACCAATTTTGTGCTACCTTTCTTACACTTGATCACAAAATGGAGCTATTGAAGGAACTCCATCCACTTGTAGTGCCTTACCTACTATAATTTAGATTGTGCTTGCAAATACTAGAGAGGTTTGTGGTCAATGTGCACAACAGTTTCTTTTCCCAACAAATAATTTTTATATTTCTTTATTTCTTGAACTAGTGCATACATTTCTTTATCATAAACATAATATCCTCTAAATTCTGAAGTGAAATTTTTTGAATGATAACATAATGGATTACCTCCCTGTAGCAACACTACTCCCATAGCATAATCACTGACATCTGTCTCTACTTCAAAGGGCTATTGCAAATTAGGAAGAGAAAGTACTAGAGTATGAATAGTCTTGTATGTCAACAATTCAAAAGCCTTATCTTTTTCCTTACCCCATTCAAAACCCTTACTCTTTGCAACCACTATGTGTAGAGGTATTGCAATAATAGAGAAGCCTAGAATAAACTTCCTCATGTATTGTAATGATCCCAAAAAACTTGTAGTCTCTGCGGCTCCCGTTGGTTTTGGCTAGTTAGTGATGGCTTCCACATTCTTTGTATCCACTCATAGCTCTTGTCCTCCAACCATGTACCTAAGATAGACACATGTCTATTTAGAAAATTCACACTCCTTCATATTAGATGATATTTGTTTCTCTCTAAGAACTTGCAAGACTTACTACAAATGTGTTAGATGTTCCTCCCATGTGACACTAAAAATAAGAAAATATCATCCAAATATAAAATGAAACATGAATCTATGAATTCCCACAATACTTCATTCACCAATCTCGTAAATGTAGTGGGTGCATTACATAAACCAAATGAAAGTACTAACCACTCATAAAAACCCTATTTCATCTTAAAGGAAGTCTTAAATATATCCTCATCCTTCATCCTGACCTCATGATAACCTGAATTGAGATCCAAATTTGTGATTAACTTTGCATGTTGAAGTTTGTCTAAGAGGTCATCTTTGCATGGGAGTGGATATATGTTCTTTATGGTGATCTTGTTTAAGGTGTGTAGTCGATGCACATTCTACAAGAACCATCCTTCTTCGGCTCTATCACAATAGGTTAATTGCATGGAAAGGTGCTTGGGTTTATTACCCCTTGGTCTATTAGTTTCCCTGGAGTTTATTTCTTTACTTCAGTACTCTCAAGAAAGGATTTCCTATATGACCTGATGTTCAGTAGGTGAGAATCTGGTAACAGCTGAATCTCATGCGCTACCTCCCATTTTGGTGGTAACCCACTGAGAGTTTGAAATAATTTTTCTAAAAATACTGAATAATAATATCCAAATCCTTCATCCGTTGGTTAAAAGCATATGAAATTTCCACCCCATCTTGTTTATACTTTAATAAAAGCAAACAAAAATGATTATGAATTTCCTGAATAAGTATTTTTGCTTCGTTAGTACTTACCATAACAATTTTTTTCTTATGCTAGTGTGCCTAGATATTGTAACTGATCCCATCCTTGACCCATCTGTATCAGTTTTCCCTTCTCATGAATATCACATCTTTGATATATAAGTAAGGACTCCTGAAAAAAAACATCAAATGCATCAAGTGGAATTCCATCAGCCTCCAATACATCTATATACTAAGAATTTATCCCAAACTTGAACCTACATCTTCTTGTTACCTGAATCTCTACACCCTTCTTCACCCATCCCAAAGGATATGGATGTGGATGCTTGTAAGTTTCAAGACCAAGATTCTTTACAACTGCATCAGAAATCAAATTAGATTGAGAACCAATATCAACCAAAGCATTTACCTTAGTTCTCTTGATTTGGATCTTGATCTGGAATAGTCTACTCATCTCCTCTTCCTATTCTCAGCTATCCATGTTGGTGTCCTTATATCCAAGCCTCTCGTCTATATCAGAATCATCCTCTATTTCCACTTCCCCATCTATCTTTACAGCTGTCATGGATTTCTTAGAATCCTTGATTCAGTTCTTTGTATGTAACTTATAACATGTAGAGTCAATATAACCATTGATATCACAATTTTTACAAAAATTCTTGGGATCTTTGCAAGTATTCAAAGTAGTGGAAGTTGATTTACCTTTCCCTTTCCATTTACCTTTGTTACTTGTTTGTCCCTACTCTTTCTTTGGCTGATTTTTTGATTGTTTTACCATCAACTCTGTTTCTCCTTGCTTCCTTTCATCATCAACATAGTAGGCTTGCAAACACACTTCATTGAGATCCTTGGGCTTCATAGAGACAACCTTCCTTGGGAGGTGAGTGTGAAGTCCTTCCAAATACTTGGTTAGAATATCCTCATCCTCCAAGTCCATATTGAGCAACATGGCTTGTCTCCGAAACTTTGTAGTATGATCCTGCACTTTGACCACTGCCTTGTCTAAATTACTGCCATTTAATCATCTGGTCAATCTTATGGCCAACAAGATAAAATTTATCTCTAAGCAATTCTTTAAAACCATCCTAAGTACTGACAATAGGACATTTCTTCTTCTCACGAGTGGATAGATGGGTTTCCCACCAAACCAGAGCATGACCTTACAATTTGAGATGTGGAAAGGAAATCCTTTATGCCTTAGTGAAATTATGCACACTAAAGTAAACTTCCAGTTGCTTTAACCATTTATCTAATAAATTTGCATCTAATTTTCCTTCAAATCTCTTAATTTAAACCTTAATCTCAACTTTAAAAGAAGCATGATCAAATTTTACCTTCTCAACTGGATTTTCTTCTTCATGCTCTTCCACATCTTCTTCCTCTATGTGGCTCTTTCCTATGCCAAAATTTTTAGGCCAAAGCTTAAACCACTAAGTCCATGGAATATTGCTTGACTAAAGCCATATTTTGCAGATTTGAGAGTTCTTGTTGGTGTTTATCAAACCTATCCATCATGGTCTCTAGCATCTCAATTATATGGACCAAGTTCTCTTCCTCTATTTGATCTCAGACTCTTTGTTTCCACTTCTTTGTAGATATGTTTAGATCACAAGGTAAAACCTCTTCGCCTTTAGACCTTGTCACTATCATATAAATCACAATAATTAATACCACCATTATGGATACTTATTATATTTGATACCAAAATGATATGTAAACCTCTAGCTTTGGAAATTTACAAGACCAAAAAAGAAATTAATGTTCTACTTTCAATTTCAAAAATGACAAATTTCCTGAAGTTAGTGAAAAGCTATTTGTGCTTAGAATTATTTTCAGCAAAGGGAAAGAAATTAAACCAATAAGACAATCGTATTTTTATCCCGGAAACCCCCAATTTGAGGGAAAACTAGTTAGGAAGAGAAATCACTCTTTCTTCCCACTTATATGTATTGGCCAATTCAAAACATATAAATTACAATAAGATGAAGGAAAGTAAACAATGTAAAAAATTCCCTTCTATACTTGCTTGCTATGTTATCACTCACCTTTCTCCTACAATTCAACTCCAACATTATATTCTTCTTGCTTACTTCTCTCATGAATTGATATCCAACTTGACTTGCTCTTCATGTATTTATAGCTACTTCTCATGTCCTCCCATGCACTGGAGAATGAGAAGGTTCATATAGAGGAAGAGACATAGTCCAAATGATCAAAATCCATGATTATTTTTGGCTATTTTATTTTTCCATCTATTAGTGACATGACCAGCAGTGTCTACAGACTGATGGCTATATAACCACCTCAATGCACAAAGGGGTGGTTCTATAACTCTACAGTCTTCTATGTATTTTTCTAACTTTTCCTTCTGAACTGGTTGTTTTGATGAAGTGGTGTTCTTTTCAGATCCATATGGATTAATGAAAATTCCCTGCGGGCCTGTGAGTTGGTGAAAATCACAACAAAATAGAGGGAATCCAATGGGATACCACTCAAAATGGATGTAAGCTGTGGGGACCAATGGGTCATAGGAACACATCAAAATTATGTGAAATTATGTGAAATCCTTCATACATGAGGAATTGATTGAAAGGGGCATCCATCTGAAAGGGATGAGGATAGAAACAATGATGCCCAAGCAGAGGGCATGAAAATGGCCAAAAAGGAAAAATATAAAAAAGTGATGAAGTAGAAATTCCTCGAGGTGGAATAAATATGGCCACAAAGATGGACTTGGAGAGAATATCGATGATGAGATGATGCCCTAATAAAGGACATGACAACGAAGGAGGGGAAGCCAAATTGATGATGCCTAAGGCCAATCGATGACGACCCAAAGGAGTCAGCGATGATTCATGTTGGTGGCTATATAAGCCCCAAATTCAGCCGACAAAATCTCATTCTCACACTTGCAAGTGACAATTTGAGGGCTCAAGGCTATAAAAAGAGATAACGATTTGGAGAGAGATGGAGGCTGGACGACCAACCAAGAAACACCAGAGGGTTTTTAGGATGATGAGTAATGCAAACTCTAGCTTGTTTTTAATTTGTTTAATGTTTTTTTTTGCATTTTTTAGAAATTTAGATGGACGCTAGGGGCGGTCAGTAGTGACTAGCTAGGATTTCCATTGAATTATCCCTAAAATAAATTGATCGACCCCTAGGTGCATCGAACCGACCTGGGTCGACGTCGTTTAGGGCATGGTGAGGTAGATTAATGATTAATTTTGATTTTGGATGAGGTTATATGAAATCAATGATAAAAGGGAATAAAATTTGATTAGTTGATTGGTGATTGTAGGCTTGAGAGACCTTGTATTTGAGAGACCGAGTCCCTACACTATATGACTAGATCCGATGGGAAATATCTGAAACTAAGTGGGATCACTTAGCAGCTATGTGATTGTAAAGATTCATAAACTATCAGAGGATCCCATGAGATGTGGGGTTGATGATTGCATTATTCGAGAGGTGGGATATGCATACATGCACCTTCTTGTTTAGGAGGGGTGAGATGACGATCACCCTAGAGGATGTGTATTGCATACTTAGACTATTGATATGGGGGAAGAAGATATTTCTCATTACAGCGGATAACATATTAGTAGTGTTAACACAACTATTTGGAACCGATGCACCCAACATTACATTTGCATCAGGGGTGTTCTCTTATGAGATGAGGTATGAGTGCGGGGATGCACAGAGTATATTAATTTGTTTTTTGATGATGTACATTTCTTGCTATGTGCTACTAGACTCAGGTGGAGACCTATTCCCATAGGCATTAGTAGGGGTCCTAGCTGATATGGTTGATTATCAGACAATTTTCTCATTTGGTACCGCTCTGCTAGCATAGGTGTATTATGAGTTATCGATGTACATAGATGAGAGGATGGAAGGGTTGGATGTATGCTTCCTCTTATACTATTGGGCTTATGATCATATTGCATTCATCAAGCCACCAGGGCCACCATGGGTCGTAGGGGACCATATAGAGCTCACAGTGGGATTATTAAGATGGTGAGCCGACCAGGCTCATAGAGATAGAGGAGTGAGGGATGTAGACTGGTACACTGCAATATTTATAGAGCTCGAGGGAGAACATATTAGATGGTGACCATACAAGGACTTCCCTGCGTAGTGTAGGGAAGATGTAAAGTTGATTGGTATGAGGAATATGAAGTGGGTGCAAGGCCACAAGCCAAAAATGATTGAGGCCATTTAGTTGGATAGGGTTCAATGATAGTTTGGGGTCATTCAGAAGGTACCCAGGGAGCCCATCTCCTACAAGCGTGAGGAGATAGATAGGGATCTATTAAGTCCTGACATGGTAGACTCGATGGAGGAGGAACCAGTGCCATGGGATGAGGATGATGATGTAGGAGATGGAGCAGGATTTATGGAGTGGATGACCACTACTTGGGTGGCTAGGGTATTTGGAGTGGGAGGGGATGAGGAGGAGGAGAAAAATTATATTTATGTAGAGATGGCTCCTAGAGGCAGAGATGGAGATGGTGATAAAGGAGAGACTGCAGAGATGACACAGGTGTGCGTGAATTTATCTCAGGTGAGCAATGAGAGGAATGCCTCTCCTTGGAAGTGATATTTTGTGCGACAGGATTCCCATACCCTTCAGCAGGAGAGGGACCAAGTCATTGAGGAGAGATATTGGTAAATAAGGTAGTGAGAGGCCTATAGAGCCCGTTTTGGAGATCTTGCTATGATTATATCTGTAGAGTCTCCGAGTGGTACACCTGCAACATCATAGGGAGGAGGAGAGATGATACCCCTAGTTTTATATCCATGGATTGATACAAAGCCTTAGCCACAAAGGATAAGTATTATGAGGTGATTGTGATCAAGAAGCTACCACAGACATTGAGGTATTGGGAGTACATGTAGTGATGAGTGGTAGTTGGAGCAGGACCATCTGGAAGCATAATGAGTGTGATTCAACCGCATCAAGGAGAGGGCCATGACGGAGCTGATGAGGCTGAGAGATATACACAGGGACATGCCTCACAGGGGTGATGAGACCAAATTGTCTCATTATATCACCAAATAACACCCTTATTATCTCTCTTAAAATCAATCTTTCAGGTGAATTTAGATGTAGTTTTAATAATGAATAACATATTTAAGATAGAATATAGGATTTATCTTATCATCTCTTTAGAAATATATTTTCAATCTAATTATTGGTATTTCCTAATATTTATTCTAAGTTAGAATGCAATAGTGTGTAGCAAATAGGTCATAAACAACTCTACTCCAAGTTCATATATTTTTGCTACTGAAAAACTTCCACGTAGCTACTGAAAGACCTAGGTACCAAAAGTCTTTTGGTTTGTTCCAGAGTAATGTCAAGGAGCACTGAACTATTCAACCCACTCTTTTCTTCCATGTCATCAACCAAGAATACAAATCCAAGCATGTGGCAATCCAAAGTCATGCATGCATGTGGCGTTCCAAGAAGAATTCAAAGTCATGGACTTATCACTCCATTTTCTCTCCATGTTTCAAGGATGAGAAAATAATGGAATAATATTAGGAATGTTGAATAAGTACTCTCCCACTTTGTTTTCCTAGATTTAAGGGATGAATTGTAGAAATATTCTCCACGATAAGTGGACTGTTGTAGTCAATTTTTTAAGGATTTATTGCTTTGAATAAATCCGTCCAAGAATATGTAGTTATTTATTGGTATGTGGACTAAGTAAACTAGGAGAGATGCCCATAAATACCTCTTCCATATATGTGGAAAGGGGGGCATATTTTGTAAATAAGTTTTGAATCAATATAATTGTAGTTCTAAAATTTTTGTTGTAGTTTCTCCAAATTTGAAGGGAAGAGAATGACCACAAGCCACTCTTCCCCAAGGAGGAGGATTTTTCTGTTATTTCTTAGCATAGTTTATTTATTACAAATTTATTTTAGTAATTTATTTGTTGCTTGTTTCCTTTTTATGCATGTTTAATTTCAGTTTGTTTTCTTAGGAATAAGTACCATTGAATAAGATTTAATTTCTCCTTTTGCATACAACTTTAGACACCGCCTTGGTTATAATGACACCAACTTGTCTATGAGTTGGTTAAATGACTAGTAATACAATGACCCCTCATTTTTGGTGCCGTTGTTGGGGACTATGGTTTTATTAGGAGACTCGCATTTTTCTAAAAGAATATTCTAGTGACAGTAGAATACCTCTTAGCAAGATTTGTCACAGAAGATTCTTATTCAATAGCTTCGTTAGAATTTATTTTCATGCAAATAGATTAATTTTATTCGAATTTGCTTTCAAGTTTTAACTTTCTTGTAAATTTCTTTTCCTGTAATTTTATTTTCCTACAAAAAATTTTCAGCATTTTATTTTTCTACAAATTTATTTTCTCCAAATAGATTAAATTTTATTTCTGAAATTAGATTTTGAATCCTGTTGGAGATTTCCAAAAGAAACCCCCCTCAATAAAATGGAAACATCATTTCATGTTTATATTTTGTAGAATAATGAATGATTTAAATGAATTCTCTTATTTATACTATTATTTTCATGTAATGAGGGTTTCTTATTCTAAAATATTTCTTATTTGCATGTATTGTTACTTCCGCAAAGATTAAATAACAATTCATGCATGCAAGAAATAAAAAAAAAACTAACTCTGTGCAAGTTAGCAGAGAAAAATATTTCTATGGAATATTTGTGCAAATGGATTGGGAAGACAAATGAAAAAAGAAATAGAGTATTGTAGAGGAGGTCAAAGAAAAGAGAATCAACTGATAAGGAGTTCTCGTGTGAAAAATATCATTGTATTTTGATGCAAACTACTTATAGCTCGCAAAGAAATAGCTCAAACATTTTCTGGGTTTTGTTCTACATGCTCTAAGCTTTTTAGATCATTTTGAATTGCTCATTTTAGTTGAGAAAATCCCAAGATATTGTAGTTTGAATGCATGAAGATTAAAAAAATAACATGTTGAAGACTTTATTTTTGTTTAAAAAAACTTATGATGCATGCAAGTATTCTGCTATTACTCCTCATTTTCAGTACCTGATTCATTCCATGAACCACAAAAAATTCCTCTGATACTCAGTAGTTAATGTTAATTCTTCTCATGACTATAGAAAAATACTAGCCTAACCAATATATGCTAATTAAAATGCCAACATACCATTTGTAGTCAGGGATCATACCCACAACCTCTCATAATAAACCATCCATTCCTAATAAATGAAGAATTCCCTAAACCATCCCATATCCTAGAACAATTTACCATTATCTCTGAACTTCTAAGCAAAAAGGTTACATTTTGAACGAGAAGTTGAAGACTCTAATCAAATTTCTAAGTTGGTTGGATGTTGTAGAAAATATAGAAGATTGTTTCCTGATTTTCCATCATGTTGACATTTCTCAAAAGGATAGTGATTAGTTAGAAAACTAGTTTACTGGTTGGCCAATTACTATAAAAAGGGTGGGGGCAAGTTGAAAACTAGTAAATGGTTGCTTTTCCCAAAAAATTACACTTCAAAGTCTTTCTTGGATTCAAATGACGGCTTGTCTTATGCCAACTTGGTTGATGAAATCATTTACTACTGAAAAGTTCTATGTTGCAGAGGCCTCGACTTCATCTCTATTTATTTTTTCAGCTACAGATGGAAATCACGGTTATACAACATGATGAAAGCAAGGATAACTACTAAGTATGGTATGGTAACTTCTATTTTTCTATTCTCGAATATTGTTATTTGTTTTTTTAATTACAAATAGATTCACTTCTCGAAAGCTTACAAAAAAGAAAAGAAAGAGAGAAATTTGTCAAGATCTATATTTGCTGATCAAGTCAAATAACAAAGCAAATGATGCAAATGGTGTCTTTCCAATGTACAACAATTGGGATCTATAAGCTCCTCAATAAAAAAATTTGTTTGCATGAGGCCATGCACATAAGCTAAGTGTGGGGGAGACTCACTCTCTTCCAAAATCTTTTGAAGAATGCATGAGAAAACAAAGAGCTAAGTGCGGGGAAAAAATCTCTCTACATTATCTACGAAAAACCTCATGAGAGAAAAAATAAGAAAGAAGTAAAAGTTTTACTTCTAGAATCTCATTTTGCTACTATCATGAAACAAGGAGAAGACACTTTGAAAGATGTAGAAGTATTGAAAAAATCAGATTCTACAGGAAGATTAGTAGCTTGCATGAGTGCATGCAAGAAGTTAAGTGTGGGGGAAATGATGAGACCAAAATATGTCTCATTATATCACCAAATAACACTCTTATTCTGTCTCTTAAAATAAAGCTTTCAAGTGAATTTAGATGCAATTTTAATAACAAATATCATATTTAAGGTAGAATATAATATTTATACTATCATCTCTTTAGAAATCTATTTGCAATCTAATTGTTGTTTTTTCCTAATATTTCTTCTAAAGTTGGAATGGAATAATATGTAGAAAACAGGTCATAAGCAACTCTACTCCAAGTTCATAGATTGCAGCTACTGAAAACTTCCACACAACTATTGAAAAGCCCAACTACCTAATCCAAGTTCATAGATTGTTGCTACTGAAAATTCTTCACGCACCTACAGAAACTCCCAGCTAGTGAAAGTGTTTTGGTTTGTTCCAAAATAATGTAAAGGAGCACCAAAATATTAATCCCACTCTTTGTTTCCATGTCATCAACCAAGAATATAGATCAAAACATGTAGCAATCCAAATTCATGTATGCATGTGGCGTTCCAAGAATAATTCAAAGTCATAGATTTAACACTCCTCCATTTTCTCTCTATGTTTCAAGGATGAGTAAATAGTGGAATAATATTAGGAATGTTGAATAATTACTCTCCCACTTTGTGTTCCTAGATTAAATGGATGAGTTATAGAAATATTCTCCACGATAAGTGGGTTGTTGTAGTCAATTTTGTGTAGTATTTATTACTTTGAATAAATCTGCCCAAAAATAATTAGTTAGTTCTTGGAGTGTGGACCAAGTAAACTAGGAGTAATGTCTATAAATACCTATTCCATATCTTTGGAAGGGGGAGCATATTTTGTAAATCAATTTTGAATCAATACAGGTGTAGTTTTAAAAGTTAATTGTAGTTGCTCCAAATCTAAAGGGAAGAGAATGGCCAAAAGATGCTCTTCCCCAAGGAGGAGGACTTTTTCCCTGTGTTAATTTTTTAGCATAGTTTATTTACTGCATATTTATTTCACCCCGTAATTTAGTCCTGTTAGTCCAAGTGTTTCCTTTTCATGCATGTTTAATTTCATCCCCTATGTTTTCTTAGGAAGAAGTCCATTGTTTCCCCCTAAGATTTTCATTTCTCCTTTTTCATTACAAATTTAGACACCGCCTTCAGGTTATAATGTCACCAAATTGTCTATGAGTTGGCCTTCTTATGACTGGTAATACAACAACTCATCAGTGGTTGCAGAGCAGAAAGTCCAAGATGTGCATGCTTGGTAAGATGTAAGCTTCAGAGGCCTTAGAGAGATGGGATGGAGGTAATTTAGAAAAATTTCATACATATTACACTTAAGATGATGTAAGGGACAAAGTACAACAATAATTTGGGTACACTAATCTAGAGAACATTGTTGCACTAGAAGAAAGTACCCAACTATTGAACTTCTGAAGGGAGAAAAACTTACATGGGGGTCCATCTTTCTGGATTTAGGATTAAAAAATATCTTCAGAAAGGTAGATTGGCAAGCCCTGGATGGCTCAGATGGGAAATAATAGAAGCATCACAACACTTAAGAAGCATTATCGTCAGTGCAAGCATTTCTCACCAAGTATACATGTGATGACGTGATATCAAATAATTAAAAGGACCTAGATGTTTGGTATAAGAGGATGCATGACGCACTCAAAAATGAATGACACATACCAAGGGAGCTGCCTACAAAGTTGGATGTCCAAGAAGGCTTTGTTGTTATGCAACACTTTTGCCTTGCGTGGTTTTTATTGATTAGTGGAGAGATGGGGCTTTGGTGCAAACTCCTATCTTCCTTTATAGCTAGGTATTTCATTAGTGCTATAAATAATATTAAGGACGTGCAACTATTAAAATTCAATGCTGATAAGGTAGACGTAGACTATCATACTCTGCACAAGACGCATGGCTATGAAACCAAGTAGCCCTATGTAGAGACCATGGAATCAGATGGGATGAAATTGAATCGTATCATGATTTTAGTAGTTGGTAAGGAGGTGTGCCACGTATAAATTTACTTACAAAAAAAATTCGAAGGATGGTAAGGTGGTTGAAGAGAAACAAAAACAACTCTTACACCACCACCTTCAGGGAGAATGAAAATAAGGATGTCAAAGAAGAAACGTAAGTTGGAGCCTATCTAATAGGAAGAAGAGGAGGAAGAGGAATAAGAGACAGAGGTTGGATAGACCATATATTTAGAAAAATAAACGTGAATGGAACTTGGAGAAGCTTCAGTTCACACCCCTCTAAGAACACCTCCAGTAAGTCCAGTTGAGACCACACACACACCATGCCCAGAAGAAGAAGGGAAAGATTAAGAAACCCCAAGGATGGAAGAGTCATAGGATAATCCTCATGTTATTCACATCATGGAAGAGGAAGAGATTGCACACTTTGAGCATGAGAAATACTAGTCTAAGAAGGAACAAGAGCAAGAACATGAACAAGAGTAAGATCAGGAGGAGTAGGAAGAGGAGTAAGAAGACCAAGGAACAAGAGAGGACATTGGTCCTACATACTTTGATGTTGTGCAAGAGACACCACGGAGAACGCGTAACGGGACCAGGACCTAGAACTTCATCAAGAAGGCCTAGAAGACACTCACCTCCTTGCCCTCACATGGGGTACATAGATGACATTTCCAAAGTCATCTGGGCCTTATTTCAAAGATCTTTGGAGGCTGATGAGTTATATTTCTAGGACATGCTAGAAAAACCTGAAGCTCATGTTAGGACACTTAAGATGTTGTCTTTTGTAATGCAGGCTCACATGGAGAGCCTGAGTTTAAACTAAGCAAAGAAGCTATTGGTGAAATAATTTATCGTGTGGGTAAATTGTTTGTTTCCGCCAACGGTCATAGGGATAAGTACCTTCTTCTTGTGTATGGGAAGGCTCCCATTATTTAATGTAAACTAACCTAAAGTTGTGGGTGGCTGTTAGGCTGGGGATCACACATGAATAATCCACTAAACCTGTGGCAAATGCTTATACAAAGTACAAGGGAAAAAAAGTAACAGCAAAGGGAGGTAAAGGGGGATTTCTACATGGGAAGGGTACATATTTTAGTTCAAGGTTTTTCAAATCATCCTCATGATAGGAGGAGGAATACAATGTTAGGTTAAAAACATGAGAATATCCCTCCACTCCATTATGAATATCTCCTAGAAAGTTTTCTTATTTGCATGGAAAAAGGAAGACTTTACACTCACTATGGTAATTAACATTATACTCCTTTAGTGAGGATGGTGAAATCAAATCCTCAGAGAGGTCATGATCCATTTGTTCATTCATGATTATATAAAAAATGAAGTTGGACTCTTTGATTTTCTTCATTCCACCGTTGGGGATTTATGCATCAAATGAAGAACCAATATGAGAAAGAAATCCGTCAATGATTACCTCAAAGTCATCTTCTTGAAGTAACTTGAGTTTGCAGACAGAGGATTGAAATTCTTTAAAGTTCATCACATACTGGAGCATTTCAGGGAGTCAAATACCTCGTAATATGAATCAATCTTCCTAATTTACTTCCAAAGGCAGAATCAATCATCATGCTTCTTCATCATTACGAAGTGCTTCAAGCTGTTCATACTCTCTCTCTCTCTGTATAGCCTTAGCATAATCTCAAAACCTCCAGACTCCCTGGTCTCCTCAATGATTAGAATATGACATTGGGGGTTCCACAATTCCTTTGCACATAACTCTCCCTTAAGCTATAAAAGGCTGTCATTTCTTTATCTCCTAATAAGGAAGAAAATTCATCCAAAGGAAGATAGATAAAAGACAGGGCTTAATGAGTTTTTTAGTTAGATGTGTGAAGTTCCAAAGCACTATAAATCCCTCGGTAATGAGCTCCTTCATTCCATCATGATTTCTCATTACAAAATTTCATCTAGCTGGTATGTATCTTTCTCATTAGGCTCTTGAGAGAGATTCTTCATCACTTGATCACTGACAAGAGTTATCCACTTTTCTTTCCTCTAGTCTCAAGTCTGCTTGAATTGAAGCTCATAAGGATTTGATGCTAATATCTTCTTGAGCAACCATACAATTTTATCGAGTTCTAGATACTCTTTTCACTAACTACTTTACATAAATGTTCACTAACCTTCTAATTCCTTTTGTTGATTGCAGATTTTCAGTTAAAGTGTGAGACTTATTTGCTAGTGTCAGAGTCCGTACTTTTGTGAGAGCTAGTATAGAATGATAGCTACTAAAAAATTTTGCATATAACATTGGTGGTCCTAGCTCTTCTTCTTCACTCCCCTGTTGTCCACTTATTTATGCCAAAGTATTCCAATCTAGCAAGAGCTTACTATCATTGTAATCCGCAGGGAAAGTGGACGTGACCCTGGATTCGTTCCTTGACCAGAAGTCCACCTTCAAAATCCATGGTTTTTTTATGAATGCATATACAAAAAATGTATTTTCTAGAGATCTTTAAGGGTGCACAAGGGACATATGATCTCCCCACTGGAGTCATAAAAAACAGTTGGCAAGAAATCCACAAGTTTGTCCATGTGGGACAAATTGTTGGTTTCTTCCAGTGGTCACATAGTTCTAAACCCCTCATTCCTTGTAGTATGGGGGGGGCTCCCATTATTGAATGTAAGAGTAATGGCCTAAAGATGTGGGTAGTTGTTAGGCCGAGGATCATTTTTCATGTTATTACTTAGCATAGTTTATTTACCTGTGGATTTATGTTCATTAATGGAGTACAAGGGTATGAAAATCACAGCAAAGGGAGGTTTAATTTTAGGGAGTTTTCTTAGGGAGAAGTACTATTGAACAGAGAGGGTCTTTCTACTTATGCAGTACAACTTATAAAGTTCACCATATTGGTTACCAGAGTGGGTCCACATTGTCAATTAGAAGGTTAACATAACAATGGTAATAACAATAACGACCAAAAAATCATGAGACATAAATTCCATTAGATTTATTTGATCAAAGGTGCATACAACTTTATTGGTTTTAATGACATATCTACTTTGAGAGAGGACCCTTAGAAGTCAATGATGTACTGATACACTTTATTTTGATGCTACATGATATATGATTTTTCGTATTCTAGCATGTGTCAATTGTGTGATGTTGATTATTTTATTGGTGATGATGTGATGTGGATATGTGACGACGACGATGATGATTATATGTGTTTTGTATATTTGATGATGATGGTGAATTTATATGCAATGGTTGGATGTTCTAATATGTAATATGTGATGTGTAGTTGAAAAATAGATGTGACAAATGATAAACATAAATGATGATAAATGATGATATATAATGATAGATAGAACATGTAAATTGGATGCATGATTGTAGATGGATACTACACAAATGATTGAGATAGAGTAGATGTTTTTGTAAAGCAATAAAGGATAGGTGTGGAAAACTTTAGAATAGAACACAACATAATGATTGGTGACCATTGGGTAGAAACGATGATACTTCATATTAAGGAGCACGCAAGGAAATGATGCCTCCAACTTCATTAGAGGTAAACAAAAAGGGGATATGAGTAAGGAAAGTTACATGTGACCAAAACATGTGTTAACATATAACTAATGATAATTAGTTATACCAATAAATCATGGAGGAAATACGGGTGGAATGAACTCATAAACCTAATGTCAACATGTAAAAAGGGGTTTTTAATGTAACTTGTACACGGGAAGAGGGTTATCCACAAGTGGTGTTCCCTTGGTCTATGCCCCAACTCAAGGTAGGGGAAAGAGCAAACTGATAAGTGTAGGAAGTTTTCTATGAGAAAGTTGATCAATGGGAGAAGCCTTCGATGCCATGATATAAGAGAGTAGCCATCCTTCGAGGGTATGGTCTACTTTATACATTTATGATTTTTATGGTAAGATTGATATACACGATAGTCATCCTTCGAGGGATCAGTCTATTTATATGATTTTTTTAAAAATAAACAATTATCTTTTGAGGGAGTAGTCTATTTTTGATAACTTAGAATTTTGATAAGCATCCATGAATTTTGATTTTTACATGGGGAAGAGCTGGGAATAGCTAGGTAGACAACCTAGAAGAGCATAATGAATATACAAGAGACACCCTTATACCCTTAGCGTGGTTCCAAAAGGTAAATAAGAGGGTGATTAATGTAATGATTGTGGAGTTCTCACAAAAAGGAGAACTTATCCATAAAGAAAATGCTATGGGAAAATCCGTGGTGCCCATATTTAAGGTCATGTCAAGGAAAGTGACAATAGACCACATAATTCCAAATCATTACAATGATAGACAGAAGAGGCTAATGATGGATAAATGATCTAAGAATATGAATAAGTGCTCATTGGTAAGTGTGCTAATAGTAGAATGGTCACAAATGCAATTCGTTAAGTGGTTTGACTTCTGGTTTACCATCAAGGGATGCTAGATGATAGGCTCTTGACCCATACTTATGTGTGATAACATATGGTTCAATCTAGTTGGGGGGAAAATTTCCACGTTGGCTCCTTTCTAGAGTGGTAAAGTTATGATTTTCTTTAAGAAAGAGGTCACCAACATTAAATTCACACTCTCTAAGGTGCTTGTTGTAAGAACGCTTGATGCGCTTTTAATAAACATGATGATGCTCAAGAGCGAGAAGGTGATGTTCGTCTAACAACTCGAGTTGTGTTAGATTCTCTTGGAAATAATCTTCATCATAAATGAAGTCACAAAGAGATACATGTAAGGATGGAATTTGAGCTTCAAGGGGGAGAACGACTTCAGAACTATAAAAAAGAGAAAAAGGAACAACACCCGTGGAAGTATGAATGTTAGTCCAATAAGCCCAAAGAGAAAAAAGGAGATGAAGATGCCAATTACAACCTGATTGATCAATAGTCTTGGTAAGAATGTTAGAAAGAGTTTTATTAGTTGCTTCGGCTTGACCATTAGCTTGAGGATAGTATGGAGAAGAGAATCTAATTTTAATATTGAATGAGTAGTAAATATTCTTGAGATATTTGTTTTTAAAGGAATTTATGTTGTCCATGATGATTTTGTGAGGAATGTTGAAGCAAAAAATGATATGCTGATAGATGAAGTTAATAATTGGACCAGATTTGGTTGAGGTGAGTGGAATTGATTCCACCCACTTGGTGAAATAATCGGTCATAGTGATGATAGAGTGATGGTGTTATGAAGACCGAGGATTGATGGTATCAATGAAATCAAGGCCTAACTATGAGAAGGGCCGAATGTCCTCAACCGAATGTAAGGATTGAATAGGAATGTGAATAATATTAGAATTCTACTGAAATTTAATAAATTTCTTGACATACTCACAAAAATCATGATTGAGAGAAGGCCAATAATAACCAAGATGAAGAATGCACTTAGCGATAGCTAAGCCACTAAAGTGTCCACCACAAATGCCATTGTGGACTTCTTGGATAACACGAGAAGACTCAAGGGATTTAAGGCATGAAAGAAGAATACCATCAAATCCATGATTATAAAGGATGTCACCAAGAATGACGTAGCAATTAGTGCATTGAAGAAAATACCTCCTTCCATTCTTAGATAAATCGGAAGGAATGATGGATTTGGATAGATAATAAAAATTTGGGAATACCAAAGATGCAAAAAACTAGACTTGACAAGATTAATGCAAGGTAGGTCATGGAATGGTCGATCACTACAATGAACAACAAATTTTTTTTTGGATTCCTTCATTTTTCATGGGATGAGAGCTGCAAGAAATTCCATCATATTAGTGAAGCGATTGGACAATAGAGGAACAAATTGTATAGTGTAAAAAATTAAAGGCCTCAAGGAGGAGAAGGATGATATCTTTGTATTTCTAAAGGGTATAATTTTTACATTGATACTTTCCTGTAACTTGTTTGATGATAAGCTCAAAATAACCATAAATGTCAAGAATTTGAACACCTAGAAAGGAAGTAGTTTTAAGACCTAAGATAAGGGCCTCATACTCTACCATATTGTTTGTGCACTCAAAGTTGAGATTTATTTGTGAGGGGCATAAGAGTATCCCCAGGAGGAAAGAGAACAACATCAGTGCCTCCCCCTTACTGAAACTTATAACCATCAAAGAAGAGGGTTATTTTAAGGGTATCATACTCATGGTGGAAATGATTAATGGATTCATTAGGAAACTACTTGTGAGGAAGATACATACTAGGAAGAGGGGCTTAAACTAGTTGGTCTATGATATCTTGGACCTTGATGGAATTTTGAGAAATAAAATCCAGGTAAAACTCGGTCATGAGCATGATCCATCGAGTGATACGATCATTGTGATATGGTTTAGAATGCATTTTTTGAGAAGATGAAAGTTAGTGACAACATAAGTCTTGTGATTGAGAAGATAGTGTTAAATATTAGAAGTGGAAAAGAAGAGGGCACAACACAACTTTTTAGCTTCAGTGTAGTGAGTCTCATAGTTGTGGAGAGTGCGACTAATGTAATAAATGGTCTACTCATGACCTTGGTCATCACGATGTGATAACATAGCCCCTAGAGCATGATCAATGGTAGAGATATATAGATAAAATCCCCCCCCCCCTCACCTGGAGGTGTAAGCATTAGTGGGGACAAGAGATATACTTCTTAAGATCATCAAAATCCTTCTGGAAGTTATGGTCTTAGTTTAAGTCTACATCTTTATGAAGAAGATGATGAAAGGGTTGGAAATGATCTGAAAGTTGTGATATGAAATGATAGACTGATTGAAATCAGCCTTGGAGACTATGAAGGTGCTTAAGGTTAGAAGGAGGAGGCATCTCGATGATGGATTTTATTTTGGTGGGGTCAACTTCGATGCCCCTGATAGACATGATAAATCCAAGGAGTTTTCCAGTTAGCACTCCAAATACACACTTGGCCGGATTAAGATGAAGGAAGAAACAAATGAGATGCTTGAAAAGGATCTCGAGAATAGAAAGATGATCATATTGATGTTTATATTCACCCAAAAGATCATTGACGTAGTCTTCTATAGTCTTATGGATAAGATCATGAAAGATGTAAGTCATGACCCACTGTTAAGTGGCTCCAACATTTTTTAGACCAAAGAGCATGACGTGATATTAAAAGGTCCCCAAAGGGGTGATAAAAGAGGTCTTATGTTGGTCTTCTGACATGATAAGTATTTGATTATAACCAAAGAAAACATACATAAGATAAAGCATCTCGTGACCCATGGTGAGATCTAAAAGTTGATTGACGTTAGGAAGAGGGAAGTCCTCTTTAGGGAAAAAAAGATTTAAATCTCAAAACTTGGTGCATATACGAAGCTTGCTAGTTTATTTTACAAAAGGGACGATGTTAGAAAAAAATTGGAGATAGTCAATGAGAATTAAGAAGTTGGTGGAAAGAAGGTGCTACAAATCCTCTTTGACAAGGAGGGAAACTAAAGGGTGTATGGGGCGAAGCTTCTGCTTCACTAGTTTGGCATTTCAAAAAGTGACAATTATGTGGACAACGATAGAAGGATTAAGACTTGGCATGTCATTGTATGACCATGAGAATGCCTGACTATGAAGGGAAAGGAACGCGGTGAAAGAATCAAGCTCCCATGGATCTAGAGATTGACCTACTTTGAGGATATGAGGCTCCCAAGGAGTCTCGATATTGATATTGATGATGGATTTGTTGAGAAGAGGCTATGTTAGATGGAAATTTATTATGAAGATAAGAATATTATTCTCCCATGTGGGAAATGATGGCATCATCATCAACGCAATGAATAATTTTGATGGTAGAAGAGTATTCTTCTATCATCTCCAGATGGAGAAGGGGAATGGACCTAGTCTAATTCTCACACTGGTAAGTGATTGGTCCCAAGGTGATGGTGGAGACCAAAAATAATTTAGAAATGATAGACACGGTGTAATCCATATCCATGGCCTCATGGGATAAAGAAGGTGGAGAAGGCATGCCCATGATGATTATGGATGGTGGAAGAGGATCAGTGGATTGATCCTAATAATTTAGGCCAAACTTTTTTTTAGGTTTGCGGCAGTGGTCAATGATAAGATCATGCATGCCATGCTCATAATGTCCCATGAAAAATCCCTTTCGAGTGCTATGGTGAAGGTAGGTGTGGGTGAAGGAGGGTTTGTCAAGGAATCTATAACCACTGGTATAAGCTCTAACATAGGGAAGGTTAATGATGTGAGAAGAAGTGGAATCGACACCACCATAGACGAGATAGGAGTGAAGATGAGGTGGGTTAAAAGTCATGATGTCCCCAATGTTAGGTTGATACATTGGAGCCTTGTTAGGTTTATTGAGACGATGAAGTGTAGGGAGTGTGTTTTGTGTGAGAAGACGATACTCCCCCAGCGTAAGTTCTTCCATGACTTTGTCTAGGGAATCATCATTGGGAAGATTGAATGAATGGATGGATGAGATAGTGGATGGTTGAGATGATTTAGTTTTAGGAACGAGGAATTTTTTTGGTCGATAGGTCATATCGCATGCTTTGAAGGGAGAAGCATCACCGAGAAGCATCAAAATCTTTCCCTCATACTCATATTTGATGCAACGATGAAGTGTGGACGGGAGGGGACACAACACATGACATGAATCCAAGGTCGTCCAAGAAGAACATTTATATTGAAACTCCCCTCTGTGATATAGAAGAATTCATGGAGGATATTATCACCAATGCGGATGGGAAGGAAAACCATTCCCAAGGTGGAAATGATAACATCATTGAATGCACAAAGGACCGTAGTTGTTTGGGTGATAGTGGATTTAGGGATATTGAGCTTATCAAAGGTATGTGATGGGATGATGTTGATACTTTCCCCATTATCGATCATGGATCGTTGAATGAAGGTATCATTGATTCTAACTGTGATGAAAAGGGGATGATCATGTTCCTCCGATATGATATACATAATCTTAGAATTGTTGAATGAGATAGGAATAGAAGCTACAAGTGCCCCTACAAGAGATACAAAAGGCTGAGTCTCATCATTGGATGTTGGGATATGCTTTAAGGCTTCAGTGAGAGCCTTTCTATGGTCTGGTGAGCTTTGGATAAGCTTGTAAAGTGACATATTAACTGGGGATTGATGAAGTTTTTTGACAATTCTTTGTTTAATAGGCTAAGAGGTGGCTAACATAGAAACCCTAGGTTTCAATGATGATGATGATGATGGAGAAGAAATGGGCTTTCAAGGAGGAGTGGTGATGACAACCTTGGGTTTTGATGAAGGTGTGGATGAGGTATACTCCTTATGAGGAGGGATGGTGAAAAAACTCCTAGATTTTGATTGGGCTGTTGGTTTAGAATGATGTGGGCCAGATCAAGTGGATATCCAAACAACATTGATGAATAAGGGGTACAATCCTTGAAAGAATCATCACTTGGTGGTGGGATGGTGAAATATCAATGATGAATGAAGGGAATTATGCACTTGGGTGGATGAAGTTGATGATGTGGATGTTGGCATGGATGTTGAAGGAGAGGATTGACTTGTTTCAAGAAGAAGCTCATCTTCCTCGATAATATTGTGGACAATGGTTTGGAGTACTTTGCAATGTTTTGTGTCATATCCATGAGTGTGTCGATAAATGTAAATGAGGTTGGAGTCAAACCATGATGGCTTCTTACTATGTGGATCGAAGGCTTTGATAGGAGGAAGTGTGATGGTGGAAATTTGAAGCAAGTGTTGAAGGACCTATGCATATGATTCAACCAAAGTATTAGGAGGTACCTTATCTTTGTGAGAATTTTTGGATTTAGAAGAGGAAGTGGATGTTTGAGATGACTTAGATGTTGAGGGTTGGGTTCTAGTATTTTCAAGTTTTGATGTCTTGGATTCAGGTTTAGTATTGGTTGGTGTTCTAGAAGAAGTGTTGGATGATTTTGGTTTGGGTTGATTGATTGATTGTGATGTTTTGGATGAAGGGGCTGGTCCTAGAAGAGATGGATGTGGTCCTAAGATAGATGATGTGACATTGGATTGTTTTTTCTTAGGTGGAGGAATGTCTATCTTTTTATGGGGCCGTGAAAGATACCTTTAAGGAAACATGCCAAGGGTCTTAGATTTTTCTTGTGAAGAATTACCCTTGGGAGGAATGAAAATGATCTCAACTGGAGGTTCCGAAGGTTGTGTGGTTGGTATTGGTGGAGGAAGTAATTTTTGTTTGATGAGATCTAAAGAAGGTGAATATTGGCTTGATGTGGGGACGTCTAATTTTGTGGATAAAATAGGGACATCATTTGAAGTTATTGTGAGTTGGAGTGCTTTCAAAAATTCTTGAAATGATGAGAATGATGCGGGAGGAGAAGATGGTAGAGATGTGGTCACAATAATTGATGTAGTTAGTGCAGGTAAAAGTGTAGAAAGAGGAATTGGTATAGATGCTAAGGATGTTATAATAGGTAAGGGTGTAATAGATATAGGTGGGGTAGTAGTCATAGTTAAATCCAATGAAGTAGATGTAGGAGGTGATGAAGTAGATGTAAGTGTAGGAACAATGATAAATGTCAATAGAGATGTGGATATGATTGGTGTAGATATGGGGATAAGTGTTGGTGGAATTATAGATATAGGGAGAACGTATGAAGAGGAAGTGGGTGTAATGGTGGGTGAGATAGGTGGAGTTTTGGATGGAGTAGGATCTTGATTGGTAATGTTAGTAGTGTTGATGGTGCTAATGGTGTGAGCATTGGGTGGTTGAGATGAAGGAGGAGTGTCTTGATTATTTGGTGCATGATTAGGAAATGGTTGTTTAAAGACATCAAGTGGTTTATTTGGAGGTGTGTTAGGGTTATCCACTTGAAGGTCACCTTGGTCAATGAGTTTTTGGACAATATATTTAAAGGTGTGACACCTTTCTATATCATGTCCAAAAACTTGGTTATATTTGCAATAGTGATCCTCATGGTACCACGTGGATATGCATCTTGATTCATCGAATGGTTGAATGGGGGGAAGATGGAATACCATCAATTTATCAAGTATATAGTTATAAGATTCTCTAAGAGGAATGTAGTTGTTGCAGTCTAGGGGATCTTTGTTGAGGCCATGTACTAGTGGTGGGTGTGGAAGAAGATTTAATCGCCATGACATTGGCTACGCTCTTGGATTTTTCATTGTGTGTATATGGCTTAGTAAACTTAGTTTTTGGCTTGTTTGATTTAAGTTTAAGTTGGCCTTTCTCAAGGGCACGGTTCTCAATTTTACGAGCCATAGTGAAGGCTTCTTCAAATGTTTGGAATGATTGGATTTTTAATGTGGATGAGATATGCTTTGCACGTGAGTGTCAGAATAATTTAATAATTTTTTTATGTGGAAGGGAAAATGATAATTGATTTATGATTCCATGCCATCATGTAAAAAAGTCTGTGATAGACTCATCATCGAATTATCGAATGGTGTATAGGTTTTTTATGGTGATCTTATGAGTAATGTTGATCGAAAAGTGTTCTAAGAAGAGCTATGAAATTCGGGTGAATGAGAAAAATGAGTGTTGGGGGATACCATTGTACCAATCCAATGCGAGACTAAACAAGGACATAGGAAAGGTGTCAATCATGAGTTCTTGGTCATGGGAAATAAGATAACATGCATTCCTAAATGCACAAAGGTGTTATTGGGGATCTTCCTTACTATTAAATTTGGTGAATTTGGGAAGTTCCCAATGAGGAGGATAGGGTTTAATTAGGACTGATGGATGAATAGGTTCATTGCAATTTTTTTCATAAGATAATGTGACCTTGGGCCCTAAGGTAGTGGCCTCAAGGCTAGCTAACCTATTCATCAAGGCATGCATGGGGTCATTTGAAGTGGTTGGATAGGATTGTGATTGTGTGACGTGGGAAGTGAATTGATAAGGTGGTTGATAAGCTTGTGGGTGAGTGGGTGTTTGAGGAATTTCTTGATGAGGATGAATATAAGTCATGGGTTGAGATTGGATGGGTTGTTGTAATGGTTGATGTTGAGAAATAGGGATGCGATGTGATTTTTGGGATTGAGTTGGTTTTTGAGGTATACGATAAGTGGGGATATAGGTGATGATAGGTTGAGATTGTTGAGGTGGTGGATTGGACATCATGTAATGATAAGCACCCCTAGGAGGAGGTTTGGAAGTGACAAAATTTTCATGAATGTGGGATGTGATAGATAAATATTTACTATGCTTTTCAGATATGATGGGAAATGGTTGAGATTTTTGAAAGGATTGAATGAGGGTACTAGTGGTGATAACAGAAGAAAAGGTGATAGGAATGAAATTAGTGATATTTTTGTTGATGAGAGGTAGACTAGGGGGGATAGGTGTGAAAATTTGAGTGGTCTGATGAGATGGAGGATTTACAGAGGAGGATGGCTCAATATCATATTGGGTGATAGAAAGTTCAATCATGGCTCAAGGGAAAAACACCGCAAGTTGTGAAGAAATAACTTGGGTTGTTTTGGGATTGGAATGATAACCATATATTTGTTAGATAGGTGGCCCATCAATAGGAAGTTGGGTTGAATTCCTAAGAAGGTAATCATGAAGGGATATGGGAGTAGCATCGAGAAGCTATTGGAACTCCACACTACCATGAGGGATAATGGGAGGCCTAAAATCTTCAAACGATGAAACAAATGGAGGAGTAGACGACCTAGATGGGATGGATTGATGATGTAAGAAAGGATTGTTCTAATCATAGGTGGTGGTTTGAACAAGAAGTCCTTGATGAGTCACATTAATGATCAAATATTGGGTGGCCATGGAAGAGGTAACCATAGGCATGGATGGTCTAATGACTATAGTGGAAGTTAATTGGGATGACATGATGGGATTTTTTGATGCAATATTTTGTTCCATTTTCCTAGCTAAAGAGCGTATGATAATGGGCATGAAAAAAAACAAGAAAAATATTACTTCACTAATTAAGGCAAACAAGAAAAGCATGCATTTTTTTGTTTTTATTAATTAAAAAATGTGAAAAAGAAAAGGGAAAATGGATAGCAAGGGTACCTGAGAAATAGAAATTTAAGGCTGGTTTTGGGTATTTTTGGATGGGGAGTCCTCAATATACCCAAAGGTACATGAGGTATGAATCTATGTAGGATTAATAATGTAGCCAGAACACCGTGAAAAATTTATGTTGGGTGATGAAATCCCAATCAGTCTACCTGGTAGGGCATGTCTAGATGTGTGAATTTGATTATTGTGTTTGGATGTGTGTGAAGAAATGTGAAATGCAACCAATTAAAATCCTACTTATACTATATTTTCAAGCAAGAATTCAAGAGGTTCATTTTAATCCCAAACAAAAATATGAAAATTTGATGAGAAAAATCACACAAGGAATGGGAAATGTGATGCAAAAAGGAGAAAATAAGACAAGAATGAGAATACCTGGTGAATTTTTTTCCTTTTTATTTGATCTTCAAATTAAGTGAAGAGAAAAATACAAGAAATCCAAAATCCAAACATGAATAAGAAAAAGGAAAGCTTTTACCTGCAATGTTAGTTGTAAATAGAAGAAATATTAAAAATGAAATGAAACAAATGCAAGAGACTCACCTAGAAGGGTCATCCCACCAAGTGTGCTAGAATGTTGACTAAAATTTCTCCTTCCCTATCCAAATTAGTGAACTAGATACTAAAGAAAATCAAACAACTTAAAATATGTAAGGGTTTAAGGACCTTGAAAATGGAGAGTGACAAATGGATTGGTACAAAATAGATAACCTCACTGCAAATATGATGAACCAAAAAAATAAGGGTAATTAAGAAGAAAATGGATTGGATGGTAGATGAGGGGGTTACCTGACAAAGTCGGTTCTAAGAAGTATTAACTTCCTTAGTGGATGTCAATCCCTATATTTGATAAAGTAGGATAAAATCAATGATAAGAAATTGAATAACATACATAAAAAAGAGAAAAATATGGAAATTGCATACATGAATGAAAAGTGAAGATATGATCTAAATCAATCACAAAGTAAATTTACTTGGTTGGGTCAATGATGACCCAAGTTACAGAGGATGGGTCAAGGAAGACCTGAGTGGATGGATCTAGACAAAAAGATGAGAATACAGATCTGGAAGGGGTATGAGTACAAATCAGATGATCACAGAGGCCTGAGAACTAACATAAACACCTAGTAGAGGAAGTTTCTAAGACATGGAGACAAATAATATGTGAGAAAATGAGGATTTTGATGGATTGTATGGCTAACAAGATACGGGTTAACGACAACTTGGATAAGTTGGAAGCGATCGGAGACATGTAGAACATATTTGGACTAATAGAGAATCAAAGTAATGGATTTGAGAATTGGAAATAGTAACAAAATAGGGAAGCATACTGATGATGACCTGAAGGCCAGAAAGGGTGATTGGAATAGGACTTGGTTGATGATGACCTGAGTAGTCATAAGCAAGGCCAAAGATGGATGGGTTGGATGGATAACTTGCAAACAAAATGAATGAAAGAAGAAGCTGGAGATGAAGCTATGATGGCAGCTAGACCTGTAAAACATTAGTTTCCGAATAATAATAAAAATGATAAGAAATGATAGCATAAACCAATATAAAATCAATATAAACTTCCTAAAGTATCCACAAGTGATGTAACCAAACTCCAAGTGACTCCAAGAATGCTACAACTATAAGAAATCTCAGGTTCAAAGATAGGATCACAAAAATGCAAAAAAACTTTGAGTGTGCCTCCTTTTGGGAGGAGAGGTAAATGTTGCCTTATAGGGTCGAAGGTGACACGGGTCGGTCTCCACTAACTGCGGGGAACTGTCCTTTTGGGAGATAGAAGGATGATTTATTCAAGATATGGGGATTTTATGGATTAAGATGAGTGTTTTAAAGAACTTAGGAAGGTTAGGGTTTTCTAAGGAAGTGTTATGGGTAGGTGGAAGGTAAAGGGGATTAAATAAAAGCTAGGGATAACCTAGGGATAAACAACTAGGTATTTAGAGATGGTAAACAACCTAAAGAAGGGAAACTAGGAATAATAAAATAATGAGAAGAGGGTTAGGAGATAATTGATGAAAATTAATTATAGATTAAAATAGATAGGATAATAGATGTGAAAGAAGTGAACGTAGGAAACAAAGGTAGTGATACCAAATTTCAGTGTCTACAACACTCTTTTCTTGAATAATTCTTGTTGGAAACATATTTTATTTGATCCTACTTGCTTTGATACTATTTACATGCATGATAGTATAGCTCAGTTGGGATTTACAGTCAATGATATACTTTCTCCACCTCACTCATCTAATCTCTATCATGTATTTTTTTGCGTCGCTTATGCTTATGGCATCCTTATCTTCCATATATCAGTCTTTGTTACATGAACCTCATGCACTTATCCACTTACACTTGTGCAATCTTGGCTTGATTACATCGGTGGAACTTTGGTTCTTGATCATACTAATATCACATTTCCCATGCCATTCAGTCTAGTTTCTATTTGCAATGATTTATTTTTTGATAGATAATCGTTGGAAAAAGGCTCCAAGGGGACATTACAAGAGGATATTAAAATGAAGCTCCATATAAAAAAAAGTATCTATAAAAAAAACCCCAGAAAAAAACCCAGAGTCAACAAAAAATTGACCCATAGATAGCCTAACGATAACAAAAAACCAACAGCAACAAAGACCGGTCAACATAAGATCAAAAAAAAGGTCTTAAACACCCCTGGCCCTAGACCATGAGCTGGGACCAATGTCACCCTCATGAAAATCATCATCATCTAAGAAGTTGATAACCAACTGACTCTTTTTTCCTTTGTACCCCACCACCATACCCTCAAGGGTCTCAACCCTATTCTCTAAAAATTTCACCTCAACATTCATTCTTTGCAGACCCCACAATAGATTCCAGTTCTGGGCATTGAATTGAGTAAATGTGTCCTCAATGGCCTCCATATTATTAGAAAGGAAAATAAAAATTGTAATATTTTCCCCTTGTTCTTCCTCATCCACTTCCCCAACAAGTTTTTTTAAGGTAGTCACCGCATCCAACTCCTTAGCCACTCTCTCATTCATTTTCAGAAGCCTAGTTTGATCACCAAGAGAATTATGATCTTCCCAATCATTCCCCAAATGAGTACCAGCCCCCCTAGGATGCAAAATTGTTTTACCTGATTTAACCAACAATAGAATATGCCCTTGATGTAGAAGGAGCTTTGTTTTATCCTCTTTGTAATTTTTAACCGGCAAACTCAACGAATTAAACAAATAAAAGGGGATAACCATCATTTTATTTCTTTGAAAATGATTCAAGAGCATTAAGTGTTGCAAATGAAACTTCCTATACCTCCCATCCAAGGTTATGTAATTCATGATGTAAAAACAGAATTCCGCCCACCTCCCCGACAAAGATTTATGAGCAATACCATTGTTGTTGCAAATCAGCAGCACCCCTGGATGCAAATCAAGGTTCTAAGTTGATGTTTAGGGCATCCAGTGTGATTGCACAACATTGAAACCTCTCTCCAAGTGTGGGACTTGTAAGATGAGAGAGGAATCTCCAGATTAGAGGCTGGTTCCTCAAACTCCTCTAATTAGATCTATTATTTGCACAATTACAGAGGTTCAGATCCTAATTTTATCCTAATTTGCAAGGAGACAGGGATAAGAAATGCAAGAATTAAAACTAAATTGATAAGGGTGGTACACCAAAGGAGTGGTGAGCACTTCTTGCTCATGCAAATTGACACAAATCAGAAATTGCAACATAAGACATCATGCACAGGTTGATAAGCTGTAAACAAGGGTTTGAAATAAGGCAACCAACACATACAAAGGACTGAAAGCATTCACAGAGCCTGCATTATGATTTTCAACATCAAAATCCTTGTATTCCAACACCAAAGAGGCAGAAAAACCTATTACAATCCTTGGAAGGTCTGATACTTGCCAAAACCACTTGTTGAAGGTGAAAACAGAAGCTTGTTGTGCAAAAAAAGTGTTCCCCACTTTGAAAAATGAGCCAAATATGGCTTTTACAGTGCATGGGTCGAGCCCAGGAGAGAGAAAACGTGAAAAAACATGGGAGCCATTCCCCATTGACCAAAATGCATTAAAAATAGCATGGAGGTCCTTACAAACCCATGCCCTAACATTTTTGACCATGCTGGAGAAGAATGCGACCCATTCTGCATTAAAATTGGTTGTTGAAACGTCAGTTCTGTCCATGGGCGCGTACCAGAATCTTTTTATTTTCTTCCTCCAAACTGAACCAAAATTCAAAATTGACCATGGAATCTTGTAGAGAATTTCACCAGCTTTCCATTGATATAAAGAATGCAAAAATATGAGCTCTGGATCGAAAGTTATGGCGATTTGAAGTTTTAGGGAAAAAACAGGCCAAAATCGGATCGCTTTGATATTTTTGACCTGGACACGTGGCGAGTTCTGATTGGCTGCGGACCTTGCAAGGGAAAATTTCCCACAAAAACTCTACCGAGTCATAACTTGAAAAATACGTGGAGTTAGGAGGAAAACTTTACCTTTCTGGAAAGCTGAGAAAGAGCTCTATCCAATGGTGTCATTTCTAGAAGGTTTTGAGTGCCTAAAAAGTAAAAATTTATGACTGAGGCACAATAGAAGGAAAGAATGAAAGGGAGTTAGCCACAAAATGAGTAGGGGGCACATTTGGATAACAATTTTGGTGACTCAGAGGGGTCATCTGCCTACTGGATGAATGATCAGTAGCCTGAAGCAATCCATTAGGCATGGAGTCATGAGTAGTAGCCTGAAAACTAATCTAAACTTTGAAAACTTCCCTCTAAACCACTTGAATCCCCCTAGAGATGAAGTTGTTCCCACAAAAATGCCATCAAAATGAACTGTGCAAGAGTGAAACCAGCAGCACCAAAACTATGTACAAACTGAAAATCAAACATGCTCCAAATGGAACATGCAGAGTGTGAACAAGCACTTCTTCTACTGAAAACAAACCTACCTACTCTACTCTAACTGGAAGCAAAGGTGAGCTAAACAAACCCTACAATCGGTTGTGCAAAATAGCTTCCTTTCTTCAAAATTGGCAGCCATGTAAATGATTTAGAGCTGAGTATGGCTGATTGGATGAGTGGAAAATCAACAAGAAGTTGGTCTTCTACCCAAATTAGCAAGGTGTCAACTAAAAACAAATCCAATACCTCTTTTAGTTGCTCTGCATTTGGATTGGAGAGGTATGACAGCTGATCCTTGGAACTTTGCAGCTCATCCTCATGCTTAGAAGCAAGCATGACTGGTTGTGGCTTCTCCTTTGGCTCCAATGAAGCCAAATACCTGATTGGGCAAGGTCTGATCTGTTGAGTATGCCCATAATTCTGATTTTTAACTCCAAGAATGGAGTTCTCTTGTAGACCTTGAATGGATGGTGTGGAAGCAATGGTAGAACCCTTCTGCCCTTTCTCTTCCTCCAATGAAGGACATGAAAGATTAAAATCTTCCAATCTTGGTTCCAAAGAGCTTCTATAAGATGCAGGTTACTGCAAATGAATACTCTCCTCCATGACAGCAGGCTCTTGTGTTTGGAAGATGGATGATGAAAGAGAGAATGGTGGAAACTCAACCGGTTCTTCTTCATCAAAACAGTCCTCCAAATCAGAAAGGTAAACTGCCTCGTTGTTGTCCTGCTGCAAATGTTCAACCTCTCCCATGGCGTTCTCTTGATCTACAACTTGATCACCATGGTTTCTTTCATCCTCCAGCATTGAGTTTGAGGGATCAAACTCTTCTTCAGTACTAGAACTTGAGAGAGATGAAGTAGAGAGAAGAACTGAAGGTTCTTCTATAACCTGCTTTGTGCTCAAAGCCTTTAGATCTGCACTTTTCTCCCCCACAGCTGGAATGTGCTCCTCTTCTTTTGGATTTGGAGCAGCTTCTCCTTCCTCTTGCTGTCCCTCATGACTGATTTTTGCAATTTGAATTGGATCAACATTTCCTTCAAATAGGGTGCCAACACGGACACTATATTCTAAACAAATTGATTGCTGATCTGCAACTCCTTTTTGCTCTTCTTCTGCTGCAACAAAATCAGTCATGACCACCATTTGTTCTATAACTCCAACCTCTTATGAAGGTTTCATCAGTAAAGGGATCTTCTTCATCCCAAATTTAAGAGTCCAACTCTTCAAAATTTGAATTTCTTCATCCTTGTTTGGCTTCTCTTTTGGCTGTCATTCATGACTGATTTTTGCAATTTTTTGTGGTGGTGGAGGAGGTAAAACCTCTTGTTTCTTTGGAGGAGAGGGTGTTTCATTTAGCTCTTGTGGAGGGGATGACTGTTTGGAAGGGAAAAGGACAGAAGAATTGAGATGAGGTGGAAGACTAGGGGGTGGAGAAATGGATTCAACACTTGGGACAACAGATGGAGAGTTTAAAACTTGACACTGCTGAGATAAAACAGATTGGGAAAGAGGAAAAGGAAAGGCATGAGATGGTGTACTTACCCGTTGACAAGGTTGCTTAATACTCCTCTCATACACCTCTATTCCTTCAATCTGATTTGCAAGCAATGGCAGCGTTGCAATCATGAAGTCAAGCTTCTCTTGAGGGTTGTAATGCCTTGGGAAAGGTCCCACCCATGGATAGGGTGCTCCACAACCGATTCCAAATTCTTTCATTTGTACTTGAGCCCTAGATTGCACCATGTTTACCTCCATCTTTTGGATTTTCTCCAACAGACCAGCATCTTGCATCTGATTGTCTTCATTGTATGCACACCCTTGCTCTTGGAAACCTCCATAGCCAAACTGATTTTGGCATTGCTGCTCATATGAGTATGTATGCTGATTTGGAGGATTTAAAAAACATGTTGGAGGTGGGAAACATTGTTGTTGTTGTAAATGTGAGTTCCATGATGGAAATGAAGTCATGATTGCACAACTTCATGGAATGGAAAAGAATGAAAGAGATGGAAAGAATAATGGATGGAAATGGATGAAAAATAGGTCTGCAACTTCAGAAATGGGTTGTTGATCAGATGGAGTCACCAGATGTGTTTGCAAGTGCCTCCAAAGGCTGAAATCTTCACAGGAACACACCAACCTGCAAAAAATGAAGTGGAATACCTCTAAGGTCCCATCGGGCGTGCCAAAACTATTGTTGCGAATCAGCAGCACCCCTGGATGCAAATCAAGGTTCTAAGTTGATGTTTAGGGCATCCAATGTGATTGCACAACATTGAAACCTCTCTCCAAGTGTGGGACTTGCAAGATGAGAGAGGAATTTCTAGATTAGAGGCTGGTTCCTCAAACTCCTCTGATTAGATCTATTATTTTCACAACTGCAGAGGTTCAGATCCTAATTTTATCCTAATTTGCAAGGAGACAGGGATAAGAAATGCAAAAATTAAAACTAAACTGATAACGGTGATACGCCAAAGCGGTGGTGAGCACTTCTTACTCATGAAAATTGACACAAATCAGAAATTGCAACATAAGACATCATGCACAGGTTGATAAGCTGTAAACAAGGGTTTGAAATGAAGCAAACAACACATACAAAGGACTGAAAGCATTCATAGAGCCTGCATTGTGATTTTCAACATCAAAATCCTTGTATTCCAACACCAAAGAGGCAAAAAAACCTATTACAATCCCTGGAAGGTCTGATACTTGCCAAAATCACTTGTTGAAGGTGAAAACAGAAGCTTGTTGTGTAAAAAAATTGTTACCCACTTTGAAAAATGAGCCAAATCTGTCTTTTACAGTGCATGGGTCAAGTCCAGGAGAGAGAAAACATGAAAAAATGTGGGAGCCATTCCCCATTGACCAAAATGCATTAAAAACAGCATGGAGGTCCTTACAAACCCATGCCCTGACATTTTTGACCATGCTGGAGAAGAATACGACCCATTCTGCATTAAAATTGGTTGTTGAAACGTCAGTTCTGTCCATGGGCATGTACCAGAAGTGTTTTTTAATTTTATCCCTCAAAAATGAACCAAAATTCAAAATTGACCATGGAATCTTGTAGAGAATTTCACCAGCTTTCCATTGATATAAAGAACGCAAAAATCTGAGCTCTGGATCGAAAGTTATGGATATTTGAAGTTTTAGGGCAAAAACAGGCCAAAATCGGATCGCTTTGATATTTTTGACCTGGACACATGGCAAGTTCTGATTGGCTGCGGACCTTGCAAGGGAAAATTTCCCAAAAAAACTCCACCAAGCCATAACTTGAAAAATACGTGGAGTTAGGAGGAAAAATTTACCTTTCTAGAAAGCTGAGAAAGAGCTCTATCCAATGGTGTCATTTCCAAAAGGTTTTGAGTGCCTAAAAAGTAAAAATTTATGACTGAGGCACAATAGAAGGAAAGAATGAAAGGGAGTTAGCCACAAAATGAGCAGGGGGCACATTTGGATAACAAGAGCTGAAGAGGGGTGCATGCTATGCACGTGGGAGACAATACTAAGTGCATGAAAGGGAAATATAGGGGAGGTGTAGAGGAGTGCAAGCGAGAGGAAGACATACATTTTCTTATCAAGGTGTTATCATTTGTTGCACAACATTTTCTTATATGCTCATCTTCACTTGCTATATCCCAATGGGTTTCTAAATCTGATTCATCTGTATGAGGAGCATCGTGTCATCACTTCTAATGTTCTTCCTTCCATCACTCAAGTGCTACTTGATACAATTCCACATTAGGTCTTAAACTATAGAAATTTCACCTACTCAAGTTCAGTCCTCCATCCTACCTCCTAGCTTATTACTGTCTTCTCTCATTAGGGACACCACCTCCTAATAAAGCCCATATTTTTTTCTCAAAAATAATGTATGAATCCACTACCTCCACTCACACTCTTCCATTATAGAATTACCAACAAGAAACTTACTCAGCCCAAGCAAGGGGTGAAATAAAATTCTAGATGGCATATTTGTCACTAAACATGGGTCATTTGACCTTTGCACTCCTCAACACTGAGGGTACTATGTTTCTTGCAACATTTCCCCACTAATAGTATGTTTTCTGTATGATACATGATCCTCAAAATTCATTGACCATTGTAATGTATTATAACTTACTATGTCATCACTATTTGCTCCCCATCATTGACACACTTGAAGATGCATCATGATCTTCCATTACCGCCTTTGTATTGCTATCAAATTTTTATATGCAATGGGCATGTATAATTGATGCATCCACACTTAAATGTCTATTATTTCCTATGCATCATTACAAAACTACTTGCTATCATCAGGTCACCGTATGATGTACTCTCATGTTTATTTGTTCATGAAAATAGTGATCTATTAGAGGGTATCACTTGATTCATATATGAACCTCACACACTACGTGGGCTTAATAGATCACCTCATTCCTGGTTATCTCTTTCTATGTAGTCTCCTATTGTGCACTCATACACACTCCGTACACTTGATGCATTCACAATACATATGCATCATTACATATACTTGATAAACTTCGTATGCACTCACTTAACCGATGATGCACTCTTGTGTTGTAAGCTTCTTACTTAACTATTGAGGCCATACTACATTCATGAACATCACATCATATACACTACACATTTCACACTCGGGGACATTCACAACACATAGTTCTTAAATTTACATTCATCACACTACACACATTACCTTATGAAACACTTTAGTTCCATGGTTTGTACTTGACTGATTGAGGTTCTTAATCCTAAATGAACCTCATCATCACTCACTGACTCTCTACACTCTATGATTTCATCGATCATATCTTTTTAGCACATAATTCAAACCATTTCCTGATTACGCACTCTTGTTTGATGGTTCATTATTGATTCTTGAGGGGTAATTTATAAATGAACCTCATCTCATGCATACATAATTCATACACATCTCATTTGAGGGGCACGTATGCCTCTTATCACATTCAAATTTGCATTCCATTCTATCTCACTCATTCACATAACATATTACATATCTTGGTTGCACTTCATTCTTTCCTACTTATACTCGCATGTTATACTTTACTTATTATGTTAGTTGAAACTACTCTAGTATTTCATTATATTTATCTATATACACATGCATGTTCACTTGGTCCTTCTAGGTGTGAATCATATACTTCTACACAGATCGTTATATGCAGCATGAATTATTGGCATTCTACCTCTTACCAGTCCCACTAGTGGCTCTTAGGGGCATCTACCTTCGTACACATCACAACATGTACTATTGTTTAAATTTATACTACTTCCTATTCTTATCTAACACAATACTATATTGATATCATATGTGATCTTGACATAAAGTTTATCTTTCTAACATGTTAACGGGTTCTTCATGTGTAGCACTTTCCTTGCATAGGAACTAATTGCCATCATGGTTGTTTGATACTTTTTTTGATCACTTTTTGTCATTGTTTTCCATTGTTTGTAGGATTTTGCCCTTTGTCTTCCTTGTTCTATGATTGCTTGTATGTTTTTTGCCATGTCGGGCTTGATTTTCTTGAGACATCATGAGTGATGTCCCATGTTTGCAACCCACTTTTCATGGTCTACATTTATCTTCTTGCTTTCTATGCATTTCATATTTTTTTTCTATATGTGTATTTTTCCTTGTTTGCACTAACACTTGTTTTTAGCCAGCTTTGTTTTTGTATGTCAGCTTGGTTTCTACCAAGAACACTCCCTCCCCTATAGGGTTATCTATTTTCAGCATCATTATATGGTCCTCCTTTGGGTTGCATACTCCTATGTTAATGTCATCATATACACCAAAAATTAGGCATGGGGCATTCATCATTGAGTGAATCATTCACCCTATATAATTGTTTACAGTCATATTAGTAGCACAGTCTACATAGTATCATGTACAAACATAGTCTTTAGTCATTCATAGAATGGCCCAAAATCTGACTTGGGTCCTTAGTTCAACCATATACAACAACACCCAGATACATATAGTAGTGCTTGGGTTCTCCTTGACACTTTCCTAGGCACCTATGACTAGGGGAAGTTACAATTATTTTCTCAAATCAACATAACTTTCAGGAGTTCATAGAATAGTTTTCATAGTACAGGCACAATCCTCTAGCAACCAGAATGCATTCTATCTACTTTTTTATTTCCTTAGATCAAACTAGAACAAACACAAAAAAAAGCAAGATCACATCATCTACAGTGGTGCATAAATTTTAGGAAGTAGTCATGGATGGAGAATAACACTAGGCCTTTTTCCCCAACACTCTTCTGTCGTGGCATGAGATCACCCAAAAAACTCGCATTTGGAATAAGATCACCTGAAAAACTCATTTTTGGCATGAGGTTGCCCAAAAAACTCGCTCTTGGTGTGGGATCACCCAAAAAACTTGATGTTGGCGTAAGATCACCCAAAAAACTCAGTCTTCTACAAAAATTTAGGAAATTTTCTACCCCTTTCACTCTTCATGGATCAGGTACACACATTCATTTTACTAGTTTTTCACACTCTTACATACTTTTACATGCTTTTACAGATTTTTCATAACACATGAATTTGACTAATCTTTTTCTCTTCTTTTTGTATGTCCTTCCTTATAAGAAGCAGCAGTCTTGAGCACAACAACAAGCTATAACAATAATAGGTACAATACGACACAAAAAATACACTTCACTCCTAGTGTCAATTCCCCTTTCTTAGCTTCCACACTTCATTTTTATCACTTGACGCTTTCGCTTGTCTCCTTGGTACGATTTCACCATCAATATACATGGTTATCAGGTACGTATCTCTCATTTACTTTTTGTTAACCGGAATTCAATCAATAATATAAAGTGAGGGAAAATGTAAACACAAAAATCACACACTTTGGTACATTTCTCGGTTCTAATCACACACTACTATTCATATGATTCATAATTGAGAAAACTAACAATTGAAAACTATCGTTGGAATTTTTTACGTGCTTCTTATTTTCTATTTGGCATTCTACACCCTATAACCCAGTCTAGAATTTATTGCTTTATCTTTCAAGAATTTGTACACCAGTGCTCAGATAGGACTCTAGTGCCCAGGCACCCTTGTATTTCTGGACGCCCCGACCTCTCTTTACTTTATTCTTTCTTTTTGGGCATATTTTATCTTTTAGGCATCTTATTTTATTATGGGTCAGCCTTCTAGTTGTCAATTAAAAAATTCAACCAAGGGAATCATATAAATATAAAGCTATGAGATCATAATAAAGGAAAAAGTTCTAAACATCTATTATCAACACCTAAGATTGCATCCAAAGGAATTCTAAGAGCATTAAAGAATTCAAAAATATTTCATTTAAGGGATAAGGGACTATATTTTCAGCATACATGCACAGGAAGGGAAGTTCATTTTTTAATCCACACATCTATCTACATTGCTACATTTAGCTATTGATTGTTATCAAGTGAATCTTGAATAAGAGCTTCCTAGGGCATGATTTCTACACACACACAAAAAAAATACACAAAGTCTAAAATGTAGTGCAACACTCAGTTGTAATCTCACTAAGTTGGGTGATTTCTAGGCTCAGTTTGACTCCCCATTTACATATTTATTTTTTAGGATTTGGCGTGTTTTGGGGTTTTATAGGATATCATTTGTTTTGCAGGTTACATGGAAGTTTGATGATCAACTAGCGACATACAAGAGACCAACAAAAAATGTTAACGACTATCTTATGACACAAGAAAAACCATTTTATGAGATTCTACGTAATCATAGGTTTCTAGAAGAGGTTGCCAATGCCTAGACACCCTAGTCTTGTTCCAGACACCCTAGTCCTGGCATATTCGGAAGTTCTAGTATTTTTTGTGTTTGATTGTGAAAATTTTCTCCTCATATTTACCAGTGTTCTAGTCCAACATAATTTGGGATCAAGTGTGAAATTAGCTAAGTCCTCTACTCTCTCTCTCTTGCACCTAGGGTTTCATATTTCTTTAGCTTATTTCTTGCGTTCTCTTGTGTCTATCAGTTATTAATCATTGTTTACATTTCTTACTCTGCAATATCTAGGGTTTAACATTAATTCTATATTTTTAAATCATGATTATAGACTTGTTACAGATCATATTTTAGTTCCATATTCATAAGTAAAGCACATATAAGATATTCCCCACCTTTATCTACCTAAGACACACTCAGTTCATTTTTTGAGTTAACCAAGCAATCATTCTAACCCTAATTACACTCTTTCTTTATTATTAGATGATTGTACTTGCAAAACCCTAATTTTAATTATGTAAATCAAATATATGTGAGTTGAATTACTTATTTTTGTAACATTATTTAGTCATATTTATATTAATTAGATAAGTAATATTATTTAATAAATTTAGGTTTGAAACATTTGGTGAACCCAATATTTGTTCAAACTCTTAACTTACTTTAGATTTAGTTTTCCTATCCTAGCTATGCTTTTCATTTAGTTATGGCTTATATCAAGAATCTTGCTTTGAGAAATTATAGGATCTATATCCTTTTAATCAGGTCAATTCCCCTTATGAGCTCACAAGTAAGGATGTATCTACATCACACTTTGGTTTTATGTATGATAAGAAACTACAAGATGAATTGTCCCTGTTGTATCCTCATGGGAATAAAGGTTATAATACTGTTGTTCTCGTGGTACTCTTATGTATTATCCTCTTGATTATTTTGATAATTCTGTTGGTTCTCATTACCTTAGTTATTATCACCCTTTGCATGCTCGTGAAGGTCCTCCTAAAACCTAGGGGGAATTTAGAGTATTTTTATGATCTCATCCCATAATTTGAGTTAGAGGTGCCTCATACCTATCCTTTTATAGGGATGTTATTTTTTTTTAATATGTATTTGAGACTAGACCCATCAATACACATGATCCATGTTCTAATGAAAATATTTATGAATGTGAGACTAATCATTGAAATAGTAGTTGTGATAATGCTCCTCCACTTAACTATGTTTCTACTCATGAAAATGTGAATGATTTTTATAATTTGGCCATCAATAGTGATATAACACCTAATTGTGAATGGGATTCTCTCTCTTCTCATACTCCTGATGCAACTAATGATAAAAGTGGTTGCTCTTCTGATAATGATGATGTTTTACATGATTGTCATATTACTATAATTAAGATGATAATTGATGGTGTTTATTTTCCCTTTGATCATAACATGGAAATGGATAATGATTATGAGTGTATAAATGAATGTTATCTTTATTCTTTTCATATATATAGTGCTACAAATTCATATAACAATTATACTTCCGCTCATGTTTCTTCTATTCCTCATGAATGCAAAAAAGATACTTCCAATTGTGTTTATTCTCCTCTTCATAAATAAAAATTTGATCTTCCTAGTTCTATCTCTTCCCTTCATCTTATGACCAACAATGTGGAAAATATTAGTGCACGTTCTATGCTTCTTATGGGAATAAAATATGCTAGTTATATCCTTCTACTACTTCATGTGATGAAAATATGTTATTTATTCTACTAGGTTTATTGCAAATGAATTATATGTGCTTAAAGACATTGTCTCTTTAGATCCACCATGTGAAATCAAACCTATAGTTCCTGATGCCCCATATCTTCTTAATGATAATATTCATAGTAATGAAGAATTACCTTACAATTCCTTTAGGAGGAATAATTTTCCTATATGAGTTAATTAATTCTAAATTAAATATAAGATTTTATAGAGTCACAATTGAAATAAATGATGTATAAAAAATGAAAAAAACAAACTAAGATGTAAAATATGAAACAAGAAGCAAGAGATAGATTATAGAAGACTTAAATGATTTATGCACAATCTAGGACTGATCTAGGTAGAGAGAAATGGTGATCAAACTAGGAAGAGTGTGGCTACTACTCAGTGTAAATTATGAGATGCATGGATGAGGCCAGACACGAGTGTTTGAGATAAGACAAGGGTGCCTGGGCATTGGAGACCACTTCTAGGCACTACTGACTATGAAGAAGCTCAATATCCGATCTCTTATGTGTTGTAAGGTATTTGTTTTTGTTCCCTATTGATCACTTGATAGTCATTCCTTGATCACCAAAGGTAGATCTAACTTGAAAAATTAGAGTTCACATGCACAAGCCCACAAACCACATGAAACCTAAAAAGAAAGATATAGAATGAGGAGTCAGAATGATCCCAACGGTCACCCTGAGAGTGAACTTATGACATAGAACTACACTACATATCATAATTCATGTAGTTCTTATGAGTGTGTGTAGAAATTGTGCCATAGGATGCCCTAATACAAGTTATACTTGATATTGGGCTAAATCTAGAATGTAGAAATGTATAACGTGTGTGTATGGAATAAAATGAACTTCCCCTTCCTATGTTGAGTATGTAGAGTATGAAATCCCTTGTTCCTTGAATGGATGCTAGATGGATGCCTTTAGTTCTCTTTAGTGCCTTTTGGTATATGCTTAGTGTTTGGTCCTTGATTTTTAACCCAACTATTTATTTATATGATTCCCTTGTTTGAATTTCATATTTGACAATTGGAAGGCTGAACCATAAGTGAAAAAGATTCTCAAAGATAAAATAGACCCAAAGGGAGTGGGTAAAGTAAGAAAGCGTCAGGGGCATCCAAAGGGGACAAAAGCACCTGAGCACTTCTATCTTGGCTGGGCACTGGTGTCTGAAGCCATAAAAGATAAATCAATATAGTTCTGACTAGGCTATAGTTCTGAATAGAAAATAAGAGACAAAGGAAAGAGGCCAAAGATAGTTGTTAAACACTACTTTTATTTCTTAGGAATCATATAAATGCTAATATGCTTTTAGGACCTAGAAATGTACCCAAGTGCGTGATTTTGTGTCTACATTTTCCCCCACTTTATGTTGTTGAGTGAATAATTGATAACATGAAGTAGATAAGAGATGCATACCTTATGATCTTGTAGAGTGTGTGGCCAATAGCGTGCTAAGTGGATACATGAAGTGTGAAATGATGTAAAGTGAAGAGTGAAGACTAGGAAAGGAAAGTGACCATAAGAGTGAAGCGTATGTGTTGTACCATATTGTTGTAGCTTGTGGTTGCTACTTCTTATAAGGATAGACATGCAAAAGAAGAAAAATAATGTAGTCAAAGTCTTGTATATGATAAATTAGAGAAGATTGTGTATAAATATGTAAAAATATGTAAAAGTGTATAAAAGAAAGCGTGCACCTAATATAAAAGAGTGTAAAGGATAGAAAATTGTCTTGGAATGATGTGAAGAGTGAGTTTTTTGGGTGATCTCATGCCAAATTTTATTTTTGGGCAATCTTGTGCCAATAACAAGTTTATTGGGTGATCTCGTGCCAAATAGAAAGTGTTGGGGAGAGAGTTCTAGTGTTACTCTCCTTCCATGACTCTACCCAATAAGCACCACTACATATGGTACATCCCTTATTTGTTCCTACTATCCTGGATTGTTCTTAATTAGTTTAAAACAAAATTTGATTTTACTGAAGGTTATAAAATGCATTATGTTACTAGAGGACTATGCCTATAACTATGAAAAATCTCTAAAGACTTATGTGAACTATGGTAATCTGAGAAATTGATTGTATATGCCCCTAGGAAATTAGTGCTTAGGGGAGGACACAAGCACCAAGGAACTACTGTATGATTCTGGGTACTGGTGTTTATAATGTGGTTAGGACCAAAGTCAGGTTCTGGGCCATTATGTGAATATATAACTATCTTGATTATGTACTGTGATGATCTATGTTGCAGCTCTGAGTTGTTGTAGGGGTGATTCATTCAACCAAAGTATTCCCCCCGTCATTTGGGGTGTATGTGATGATTGTAGGAATGCACAAACTAAAAAAGAGGACTTGATGTTGAACTAAAGTAGATACCTACAAGGGGTAGGGGATTTGGATGGTATAAACCAAGGAACATGAAAAAATATGGTTGGTAACATGTGTTAGTAGAAGAAGTAGCACACATGCAACATAAGACAATGTAACAAGCAAGTGTGCAAACAAAGTGGACTGTAAAAATAGGGTCTCAAAAATGGGACATTGCTCACAATTTCACAAGAAAAGAAGGTCCAGAGCATCCATAAGAAAGAAAAGAGTGATCAAACAAGACATATGGCAAATCCTACAAACAATAACATACAATAGGAAATAATGTAAAACAAGTAGTGACAGATAGCCATGCTTGAATATAGTCCTACAAGTAAAACACTACACATGAAGAACCCTTTAGCATGTAAGAAATATAAATAGTATGTAAAGGCATGTATGTATCAATGGAAATTAATGTGCTATTAAGAATATGAAGTAGTATATAACGAAATAATAACACATGTAATGTGTGAGACTAGGAAATGTAGATGCCCCCATGAGCCTTAGTGGGACTGTAATAGGATACAATGTCAAGAATCATTGCAACATGTGAAAATATGTAAGATACCTACATTCACTCCAAAAGACCAAGTTAACGGGCATGTGTGTATATAGAAAGATAATGAAATAATGAGTATCTGACTAGCATACTAAGTAAATGACATAATGTAAGTAGTATAAGCAAGAAAGAGTAAGTAAAACCAAGATATGCAAATGCAATGTATGAGTGTGATGGAATGGTATGCAATATGTGAATATTGAAGGAGTAGTCTTCCCCCGATGGATGTGTATGAGATGAGGTTCATTTATAAAATAACCCTCAACAATAAAAAAGAACCATAGAACAAGAGTTCGTCATCAAGAAATGGTTTGATAATGTGTGATAGAAAGATATATCATAAAGCATAGAGTGTGAAAAATGAATGTGGTGAGGTTCATTTCAAATTTAGACCCTCAACAATTGAGTATGAACCATGGAGCTAGAGTGTGTCATAGGGTAATGATGATATAATGCGTGTGTCAAAAGTTTTGAAAGTGCATAGAAATATGGGACATGAAGCATGAAGCATTAAGTGTGATAGTAGATGCAAAATAAAACTTGAAAGAATGGAAAGGTTGGAAGAAAGCATGATGCCTCGAGTGTACAATGTAGATAAAAGTGAAGTAAACTCATCTAGAAGATCATCAGTGTCAGGGTCATAATCGATAAGATATAGATTAGAGACTCTGTTAGAAATAGTGTGAGATTAATCATATAAATATCCTACGCGACGTAAATTGTACATTCCCATAGCATAATATTTATCAGTAAAAGGAGGTTGAGGAAAATCATACACATACCAATGAGTTAGATTTTGAGTATAACCCAGAAATGATTCATTTCAAATAGAAACATGACCAAAGGGCATAAGAAATGAGATGTCAGTATGATTGGATCTAGTGTGACACTAAAGTAATCAAGCTAAGACTATCCAAGTGTGAGTGGATAAGAACACGGATTTCATGCAAGGCATAATGATAAATAGAAGACATCGAGGCCATAAGCAGTAGTAATGAGTACATATCTACGATAAAGGTGAGTAGAGTGAGGTGGAGGGAGGAGATTATTAGGTGTGAATCCTAGCCGAGCCAAGCCATCATGCCTGTAAATGGTGTCAAAGCAAGTAGGGTTGAATCGAATGTGAGGCCAAGAAGAGTCATGTATGAAAAAAGTGCATGTAAAGGGGTAAAGATGTGATGAATACTAAAGTTGGGGACATGCAATAGATGGTAAAATGTCTAACGTATATACAATCCCTTAAAAATGTATCATGACATTAGTTGAAGGAGGATATTTCTAGAATTGATATTCACTAGATCTAATAACAAAAAAATAATCCTGGAAGTAGGATTCATAAAATTCAATAGGATTAAATTCAAGAGTGTGCAATGTGTCATCATTAAGATTTATGACATCAAACTCATCATTGGAATCATCGGTGCTAGAATTATCTTGTTGGATAACATTATCAAGGATATTGGTAGGGATGGAGCCAGATGTAGAAGTGAGGGGAACCATGATAGGTTGAGAAGTAGTAGCCATAGAGGTAGACATGGTAGGTGATATGATATCAATAATATGAGTAGGAATGGATGGAATATATGTAAAGGTAGTTAAAGGAGTAGGAGCACTAGATTGATTGACATCATATGTACTAATATTGCGATATGGAATAGGGTGTGATGGAGGAATAAACATGGAAGTGGTATGGTCTATGTGGAAAAAATTGAAGGATTTAGGGTCAACAAAAATGGTATGTTCATAACGAACATGTAATAATTTAATGCACCTATGAACTATAGAGGGAACAACATGTATGGCATGAATGCATGGTCTACCAAGTAAGTAATTGAATTGGAATGATGCATCGATAACAAAAAATATCGTAGGAATAATTTTAGGACCAAATTGCAAAGGTAGAGTGATAGTGCCCATACATGTGCAAGTAGTGGAATCATATCCATGAATGACTTGAGAGAATTTACTAATTAAATCATCAATAATGTTTGTTTTACTGAGGAGGAAGAGAGCACATAGATTTATAATAGATCTATTATTAATGAGTACACGCTTAATACAAATGCCACCAATAGTAGCGGTGATAAGAAAAGGCACAAAGGGATTGTTAGCATAAAATGGAGGGATATCCCCATCACTAAAATATATAACACATTGTAGGTTTTTGTGGGATTGAATGAGGTGAGTAAAGGCAATAGGTAAATTATTGCTTTCAATGTAGATAGAACAAAGGGCATCCTCTAATGTATGATAACAATCAAATGCACTACATAAAAGATCATAAATCGAGATTTTTTCTGGTGTATTCTTAAACTATTCAATGATGTCATAACCCTTATAGATAGTGGCAAGAATTGTAGAAGTTATAGGCAATGGGAAAGAGATAGGTGGAGTCATAGGAGGAAAAGTGTGACAAGTGGTGACTACATTAATTGTTAGATCGGGAATTAGAGTGATGAAATGAGGACGATGATGAGTATGAACTTGCATTAAATTAGTACCATTAGTGGCCATGCTAGAAACCTTGGTTTGAGTAAAATAAGGATGTGGATATTGATCCATAAATTTAGAAGAAGGAGATAAAATTTGGTGCATTCTCAGAAGGTAGGGTTTGAGTAAGTCGGGTTCACCAAATGATTTAAATAATTCTGAATTAAATCTAAGATATTACAGAGTTATTATTGAAATAAATGATGTATAAAAAATGAAATAAAATAATGACATAAGAAAATAAGATGTAAAATATGAAACCCTAAGCAAGAGATAGAGAAAATAAGACTCGGCTGATTCATGCATAATTTGGGATTGATATGGGCAAAGAGAAGTGATGAAAAACTGGGAAGAGCATCATTATTTATCACTGTAAATTATGAGATGTATGGATGAGGTCGGGAATGGGTGCCTTGGATGGGGCAAGGACACCTGGGTGTTGGAGACCGCTTCTGGGCATCAATGACTACGCAAGAGCTCATGACCTGACCTATGGTGTGTGGAAGGGTATTTGTTGTTATTCCATGTTGATCACTTGGTAGTCACTCCTTGATTGCCGAAGGTACCTATAACCTATAAAATAAAAGTTCAACTGCACATGCCCACAAACCACATCAAACCTAAAAGTAAAGATGTAGAATGGGGATTTGAACTGACCCTAGCGGTCACCCTGAGAGTAAACCTATCACTGAGCGTTGCACTACATCTCATACTCCATGTATTTATTGTGATTGTGTGTAGAAATTGTGCCATAGGATTTCCTAGTGCTAGTTGCACTTGATAGTGGGATAGATCTATAATGTAGAAATGTATAACATGTGTGTATGGAATAGAATTAACTTCCCCTTCCTATTTTGTGTGTGCAGAGTATGTAGTCCCTTATCTCTTGAATGGATGCTAGATAGATGCCTTTAGTGCTCTTTAGTGCCTTTTGGATACAAGATTAGGTGATGATAGTATAGGCTTAGTGCTTGGTCCTTGATTTTGAACACATAACTATGCATTTATATGCTTCCCTTGTTTGAATTTCGTAGTTGAAAACTAGAAGGCTAAACCATAAGTGAAAAAGATTCCCAAAATATAAAAGAGACCCAGACGGAGTGAGTAAAGTAAGAAAGGGTTAGGGGAACCCAAAGGGGATAGGAGTGCCTAAGCACTTTTGTCCTTGCTAGATGTTGGCGTTTAAATCCATAAAATATAAATTAGTAAAGTTCCGACTAGGTTGTAGGGTGTGTAAGACCAAATAGAAAATAAGAGACAAAGAAAAGAGGCCAAAGATAGCTAACCACTATTTTTCTTGCTTAGGAATCATATAAATTCCAATATGCTTTTAGGACCTATAAGAGTACCCCAATGTGTGATTTTTTGTCTACACTATGACTACTATTCATGATAAATTACAACCCCTGAATAAGCCTATTATATACCTCCTCAATAGGTTCTCTCTTTAATGCATGATGTAGGCAATTTGCAATGTAAAGTGCTCACTTAAACCCTATAAAATAAAGTTTATTATGCCTAGAGTGACTCTAATTTAATGTCTCACAATATAATATCATGTAAGATCTTCTAATTTATTTTCCCTAGAGGTTTTATCATGCCTAAGTTTTAGTTTTTTTCTTTATTTCCGATCCTTATCTTCACCTTAAGAACTATATGTGTTTTATGTCTTCTTATCAAAATGATAGACTACTAATAAACTCCTTCCCTATAAGCCTCACAAGTGATTTGATATATTAGTTTAATCATCCCCTATTGGTTTTTTACCACCTTTTTAATAACTTGAATAATATTTCCATATACGTTTTACTGACAACAAATTCCTTATAGTTACTAATGAGAATTTACCACAGTCCTGATCACTCCTAGTTTGCATGAGATTGGATAAGTCATTTCTCTCCTTTAGATTTACCTAGGGTTAATCAATTTTAGAGACTTGTGAATAGGATATTGTTGTATGTAATCACCTGAATATCATTTGTTACAATAGTTACTTTGAAATAAGAATTAATTCAAATAAGGTTAAATCATTTAGTGAACCCAATTCCTCAATAAAACTCCTTTCCCTAAGATCTACATCCCTCATGGATAAAAATGGTACCCATCCCTAAATCATCCTAAGACCTTTACGAAAGTTAATCCAATTCTTTCCAACACCTGCGTAGATTCTAAATTTTGTAATTTCATCCAAAATACCAAATATCAACCCCATGTCATCCATCATCTCCTTTAATTTCAAGCATCCAACCATAATGACCTCCTAAGTCCTAACTCTTGTTTTGTCTTCCAAATTCAAAAACTTAACAAATATTATCTCCCATCCAATACGGACATGAATGTTGCTCCATCATCTCCTCTTTGTACTATGGTAAATGATAGCACTAATGCAGATTATTTGCATTATGATGATCTTCTTAATTAAATTATTTCTTGTGAAAATATGGATGATAATGATTATTATTATGATAATTATGAGGCACATGGTAATGAAAATGTTTCTTACATTCAGATTGTTAAATGTGAATCTATACCTCATATCTCTTCTTCTTCTAAAACTGTTTCCAACGATTTCCATGTTTAAACCAATGATAATCCTAGCGCATCTCATATTATTCATCATGATCATACACCAATTGACTCCTCACATACTATATCTCTAGAGCCTCCACATACATTCCCTTATTCTACATTCCATTCACCTCCTCTAGTCCCTATGATCACTCATAATGGCAAGACTCAACCCCTCAACATGCCTCTCACTTCCCAAATTATTCCTCTACAAGACATCCTTTCTCTTATGCATGTTGTTGGTGATTTTCAAAGAAAATTCCATACCGTTACCTTAAAAATCAAATCCTATTATGTTTCTATTCACAATATTACTCTTCCCAAAAATCCCATCCCTAAGAAAAGTCACAATTCCATTTTTCGAGAGGGTTTCATTATGCCTACTTTCTCAAATTTTGATAGCACAGGTAATTCGTATTTACATCTTAAATATTTTTTACTATCCATGGCTTCATATTCCAATGATAGGTTGTTACTAAAATCATCCTGTCATAGTCTTGAGGATATTTCTCTTTAGTGGTGTACTCATTTATCTAGTGGATCTATTAGCACTTGTTATCATATGAAGGATGCATCCATTATACGTTTTATTTATAATAATGGGCCTAAAGTTACATATGAATGCTTACCTTATTTTCATAAAGGAAAGAAAGAACCAATCTTGGTTTATATTTTACGCTTTAATTCTTACATGCACCATTTATTTTTTCAGCCTATTGATCTAGAAATGCAATATATCTTTTATCGTGGCTTAGTTCCTCCTTTAAAAGAAAAGTTATTATATGATACATGTGATTCCTTTACTACAATTTGTTATAAAGTTATTGTTAGTGCAAAATCATAGCACCCCTGAATGGCCTGAGTGTGAAGTGGGGTATCCGGTGTGATTGCACAACATGGGACCATCTCTCAAGTTGTGGGACTTGCAAAACTTGAGATGGACCTCTGGAGAACACTAGTTATTACCTCCTAATCTACCTACCACAAGCTACTCCAGTTCAGGAACAACCTATTCTATCCTAATCTGACCATTCCAAGGAGACAAAGAGAGAGAGAGAGAGAGAGGGTGAAATAGCCCACACTAAGTGGTGATACACCAGAAAAGGAAGTTGATGATCAAAGACCCAACTACCTAAAATGAGAGAGGTGAGCAGAGGAGAGGGTGGACAGATTGCACCATAGAACAAAGATAGATTTCACACATAACACCACTTTGAAACCCATTAAAAACAACTCCTGAGACCTGCAATAGAAATAAAAAGTATGCATAGTATACCCTGTGACAATGAGAGGTAAGGAGAGACAACAAAATAAGCCAAATATAGACAGATGCATCACAAAAAAAAATTTATTGCTCCAAAATGTTACACAATGCACCATTAGTGGGAAAGAGGTAAGAAAATTCCATTACAAAGCCATGAGAGGAGGCTTAGACTCTGCATTTGACCCTAAGGAAGAAAGGGAGAGGGGGTAGTAAAGAAATAGTGACCAACCATTTGAATGTGCCCCTTTATTACAATATATAGGAAGATTGGGAACGAGAAGAGGGAAGAATTCAAATCTTACTCCAACCACCCTGAGATATGCATTGAATCCCATTTTGAAAGCTCAACCATTGAATATCAATGCCTTTTGTAAGTCCACCCACAATATGTCATTTCTGGTTCTTCGGCGGATCAAATCGAATCGGATATGGTATTTGAAGAGATCAGATTCTGTGTTAATGGCCTTGAAGACTTTTTCCCAATTTTCACCTACCAGAGCCTTCCCAAAATGATATTTTATGTTCCCAAGGCATATAGGGTGTCGAGTGCTAGGAAATAAGAGATAAAATATGCGGAATAATCCCTTACAAAATCACAATAGTAGAAACTAATATGCATAAAATATTACAGATCTCAAATGAAAGTGCAAAATAAATAACACAACATAGAGAGAGAAGATTTAACATGGTTCACCCAATTTGGGCTATGTTCACCAAGAATCACCTGCTCAGATTTTATTACAAGCCTCCACTCTCTCGATACAATACCCAGATCCGTTTGGAGCTATGCTCAAAAAACTCTATAGAATTCACACCCAAATTCAAAGCACATCTGCAATACATTTGCTTGTCTATCTATCATATGCATAAGACCATATAAATAGACAATTGCTTAAGCAGTTTGATACAAAACTGTGGGTATCAAAACAATGGGAAAAAAACCATGGGTATCAAAACAATGGGTATCGAAAAACCATGGGCCCAAAAATAACCCATAACGGTTACCCATTACCCATGGGTTAATAAACCACCCATGAAAATTTTCTTCAGGGACTTCGCTCCCGAACCCCCATCCATCAGGGGGGCTTCACCCCCCCAACCCCCCTGACCCACTCACCGGCGAGCGGGACCATCGTAAAAATACCCGAGTGTAACACATAGAAGGTGTACCACACTCTAACATGAAAATAGGATCTACAAACATAACATCAAGACATTTCCAGAAAGTCTTCTCCCACCCAAATATGATTCTCTAGTCAAAAGATATGGCCATTTGAATATTAGGGTTGCGAGGCACAATATTTAAAGAGTCTATCCCTATAGGGTCCATGTGGCAGCCTCGCACACCTTGAAGATTTGGCCCCTACCCTTCACTCTTGAAATAGTGCCAGACTGACATGTGTTGTCCTCCACGAGCTCCTTGTGGTCCCTTGTATTTTGTCCGAGTCTTTTGCTTGGTAGTCCAAAAGATTTGACCCTGGACACGTGGAGGCTTGGCGCTTGTTTGAGAACCTGCCCCCAATTTTACCTTTGAAATGGCATTGTGCTGACACTTGGCACCTTCCGCTGGCCTTACTTTTCTTTAACTATTCAAACCCTAAAACTATCCCTTTTAAAAATCTGGGAGACGCAGTGATCCCATGCTCATTTGAAAACTACATCCAGACTTTCCTTTTGACAACACGCAGGTGAGACACGTGGAGGCCTCTGCAGGGTCAGAGACTTAACCAATTTTAGGCCCGCTCTCCTTTTGAACTTTTTTGACCATTAGGTATGTGGAGGGCTGGTGTAAGTTTGAGTCTCTGCTCAGGATTTTGCCTTTGGGGATGCACCGAGCTGACCCGTGGCAGCTTCCACTAGCACTTCTATACTTATTCTTTTTTGAGGTCCACCCTATCCACCTTTTGACTTTTAGCTTTGAATCTACCTCCATTATAGACCTGGGACATGTGGGGGCTTGGTTCTTGTTTGATTCTGCTTCTTGGGGTTTAACCTTTGGAGTTGTGCCACTTTGACACTTGGCAGCATCTACTATCTCCTCCATACTTAGTCGTTTCAAGGCTCGTTCTAAGTCATTTGAGAGCTCAATGTCTTTGAACCTTCGCCATTTCTTTTCTTCGATCCTCTAGCTCCTTTAGCACTACTCGGCCTCACACTCGAACTCTACTATTTCATTTTAGATCCTGCCTAAGTCTGTTTGTCGGATTTGAAGCACATATTTGATCGACAGAGCCGTTTCTCGAATTTCTTTATTACACAGGGTCGTTTGATCTTTCATAGGGCCCGCCACCCCATTGTAGAATCCCTCTTCAACTTGTTTGTAGGATTTGAATGTGATTTCTCAGGTTATTTCTGTACGAGTTTGTGGTTGATTCAATATTTTATCGGGGGGCAAAATATGGATAACAGTTTTGACGACTTGCAGGGGCATCTGCCTACTAGATGAATGGACCAGTGGCCTTGAAACATCCATTGGGCATGGAGTCAAGAATGATGGCCTGACACTGATCCTTCTTATAAAATGGACCCCAACTACCCGCCTTTGCTGCTATGCGTCCACACTCTCAATTTTCATAATAAATCTTGAAATAAGGATTCTAAGAGTAGAAAATTGTTTGACCCTAGGGATTTCCTCTATCCCTGAAATGGAATGTTTCAAATATGGCTTTTAGTTGGTCTGCATTTGCTTCTTTTGGAACTATCAATTGTTATAGATAGATATTAGTCTTCTTGCCATGAATATTGAAGAGGTTGGCCTTATGCACCTTTAGAGCAATACAAAACTTATGTACACAAACAAAATCATACATGCCTCAAATGAGACATGTAGAGTGTGCATAAGCACTTCTTCTGCTATAAACATAGTCTACTCCTACTCCTAAACTAACCAGAGAGAAAAAATGCTAAACAAAGCCTGCTACAGGAAGGGAGAAGTAGCTTCCCTTTCTCAAAAGGGAAGCCATGCAAATGACTTGAAACTAAATATAGATGCCTGTATGAGTGAAAAACTGATAATAAATCGGTCCTCCACCCAAATCATCAAGGTATCAATATTAATGGAAAATACCCCTTCAAGCTGATTTGCATAGTACTCCTAGAGGTATGGTGACCCTTGGTACTTTGATGCTCATCCTCATGCCCTGAAGTAGGCATGACTGGTTTTAGATTCTCCCTTGGCTCCAATGAATCCAAGTACCTAATTGGGCATGATCTGATCCTTTAAATGTGCCCCTCGTTCTAAATTTTAACTCCAAGAATGGAGTTTTCTTGTAGACCTTCTTGGATGAATGGTGCAAGAGGGATGGTGATATTCTCTTGATTTTTTCCTTCCTCCTCTTTTGAAGAACATGGAAGATCAAGATCTTCCAACCTTGGTTCCATAGGCACATTATGGAATACAGGATGTTGCACTTGGATGTTCTCCTTCATGGCAATAGGTTCATGTGCTTGGAAGGTGGAAGATGGAGGAAAAAATGATGTTATCTCCTCAAGATCCTCTTCATTAAAGCAATCTTCTAAGTCTGACATGTAGTCTGCCTCCTTGTTGTCTTGTTACATGTGCTCTACCTCCTCCATGGTGTCCTCCTAATTTGCAACTTGATAACCATGGCTACCTACACTACAATGGATTCCTAAACATCCCACTTCCACATTTCCCACCATCACACCTCCCACTATTGGCATGGTTTCCTTTGACATGCAATTTGGTACACACGATCCCATTGTTCTACATATTTCTAACATGTGTAGATGATCTCTTAACTTATGGTAGATGATCCCCATATCCATATCATTACCCAATTACATACTCACATTCTCAAGGTTCATACATGACTGTTGAGGGAATTTCTACTTAAATTAACCTCACTCTCAAGCTGAGGGGAAATCTTCCTTTCCCCTCTATCTTCATCAAATTTAATTATCTACGTCGTTACCTATCTCACTATCGTACAATTATCATTTCATCATTATTTTATCATCCTAAATTCCTATACAAATATTGCATCACATAACCATTTCCATCTATTTTCTACTCATTGCTATGTCTCATCACATTTATAGATCTCTATCTATTATATGATCTACTAGTTATTGTTATCCAAATGCAATTCTTATTCAACAAAATAATTAATGCTATACAATAATTTAAACATCATCAAAAATTTCAAAAATCAGCATTTATCTATCAAATTAAAAATACTAACGATGTATACAAAACCAAAAAATATACAATCACCACTAGTGCAACAAATGATCATCACATAGTACATAATAGACATCAATATGCTTATATATATAATCTAGAATCAAGGTTATAAAATATGATGATTGGGGGGGAATCCCTTATTCCTCAATACATCCTATATAATACATCATATGTCCTCATAAATATCACTATCTACAACTGAGGGATATCTAGAACTCAAAGCTTCACTGCTAACCCTATGTCGTCAATCTCGGGCTCTTTGTCTCTCCAATTAGTTCTGCAATACAACATTCTCTGCCACTTACTCTGTAAATCAGCCATAGAGCTCCACATATCATGCAAACACATCCTGGGCTAGGTCATCCCTTCCACTACTTGTCTTGCACACTCAGCCTTTACGTGAGCCTCATTGTGATCACTCAACAATACTATACATGTAGTCACCACTATCATCACAGGATCAAACAGATGGGCATGCTTTCCCATAATCTCGTCCACTCGCTATAACATCCCTTCACCCACGAGCACGTTTGGGGGTACATTTCAAGTCAACATGCATATGAAGGTATCCACGATCAATGTCCAATAAGAATCACCTACAACCACATGAGAAAAACCTCATATAACTACACATAATCATATTCATCAACCTAATTAAGAAATAAAACAATAAAAATGTACGATATTTACCCTCTAATTATGTTTATTTTGCTTCATCTACCTTAGGAGCAAGTACATGAACCCCAACTCCTCTGCCTGCTATCCCACCTACCACATATATAACCATTGAAAACAACAACACCCATCAGTGTGTTGCCCACCACTTCATGTATGCCTCAATACACCTCGTGTCATCCACCTGTATTGGCCCTATAGAAGGATTTGCCTCATCTGGACTTGAGGGCACTAGTTGTACTCATGTGGAACCTAGCCTCGACCCTAGTCACCTCAATTCCATAGTAGATTGACACCATATGTATGGCTGTAGGGGCATGTCCTAGGACATACCAAGCTTTCGGGATATCTGCTCACCCTAAAATAGCTCTCCCACTTTTGGAAACTATTCCTCCAACCACATAATACACTGAATGTACCGCAACTCAATGTCATCCTTCACCCATCCCTTGTAATCTTTATATGGCATCTAGATAATCACCCCAAGATCCATCCGATCTAACATCAACCTATATACAATCGTATCCATCCTCTTGCTTCGGGTCCCCACCCACTTTGATGCAAATATCTCTAGGTGAGACCAATCAACACATGGCCCACTAAGTAGCCTCACTATAATTATATACTCATAAGCCCATACATGTAATAGGGTAGCTGATCCTATCCCACCACCATGGTCATCCTACATGATTCTATACAAATACCTATATAAATGGGCCAACACACATTGTGCCCATGCATATATCGTATTATGTTTCTCTATACTATGAAAAATCCCATTCATCCTATATAGAATGCCAACCCTACCACTCTCCATGACCATTTATGAATCTAGTACTACTTTAATGAACTTCTACACTTTTAGAACACCAGACCTCATAATCGCATCCAAACTAATGTATGTCTCGGAATTCACTCGAGACCCTAAAAAATATCACAGTGTTTCCCTCATCTGGCTATGGGCATATAATACTGCCATAACCTATACCCTTTCTCTAATAATAGGTAACCTCAATATCCTATACACATCTTCTAGCACCACCATCATCTCTCCTTTTGGAAACCAAAATGTGCACATATCTACACACCACCTCTCACATAGTGCTATGCAAAATGGCATATTATGGGGTACCTCCCCCAGTCTAGTGATGTTTCACAAGCAAGGATGGTCTAATACATCCCATTCATCATCGGTTAACCCCAAATTAAGAAATGTTCTCAACTCACACCCCACACAGAAATCCCTCGAGTGTATATCTCTATACATAACATAAAAAATAAACAAAACACATTATTAGCACATATCCATGCTTCAAAATCAATAATAACAATATCAAAATAAAATAAATCAACCAAATAGTACAAAAAAATTATCCATTGGACACTTACATCCCATAACAGGTCAGTAGCACCAATAAATGGGTGTTAGTGTCTTGATAGACAAAAACACCCTTTTCGTTTCTGTCTCGGTCATAACCACCAAATTTGACAAAATCTCAAATTTCGCTAAAAATGATAAAAACATATGTATTTGACAAAAAAATCTAGATTTGACCATACATACCATCTCATCAATCATCTGTGTAGCCATGACTACCATCACCATCTTGAATCTTGTCAAAATGGCCTCCCTGACATGTGGCATCTTCACAACTCACAACTCTAATCACACTCACTCTCGGTTCAAATTAAATTACTATTCACCTTTTTCATATTACTATATGTAGTAACTCAATTTTACTCTAAACTATAATCACTACTTTCTACTATTCTTATGACTAATATAAGCATATAGTTTGGCTCACATTTTGAGTCTCGTTACTCTTTTTTATCCCCATTTGTGGCATCCAGATAATGGTCTCATCTAGCACTGTACTATACAATTCTAAACACTTTATCTTAAATTCCAACACATGTGATATTCTATATATACACATACTTTATCAACACTACTACATCTCCTATAATATCTCTTGGTTCCTACTACAATCCTTAACATCATTTCTTTTGGCTCAATACTCATTTATACACCCCTCTCCCTTTTGCTGAAAGGGGGAGCATATAATTGGGATCATCCTCTAATCCCTCTCAAGATATAAAAAATAAATTGAAACTCCTAATACATTACTATCACATTTTCTCTAATATCATTCAAATATGGTTACATTTATCCTATACGACAGTCAATATTTTTGTTATTTCAAATCCATTCCCCCAAATGACCTAATCTTGGGAAAAACAAAATCTCTCCATGAGTAATCTTCCAAGTTCTTCATATTAAATCAACTCATATCATTCAAATCAATCAATAAATATAATAACCCTAGTTACTATCACTTCTAGATGACCTAACTTGGAAGCCATCTAATACTATTCAAATCATAACACATGTTACTGTAGGAGTGGTGGTAATGAGACTTCATTTCCTTTCCTATATTACTCATATGTGGGTTCTTCAATTGGGACAAAACATTTTCAATTAGGACAAAATGGTAATGAATTGGTGCTTATCCGTTTGTAGCATTTGGACCTTTTGAGGAAGCATCAATGGAAGGAGGGAAAAATATAATTCTCTCCCTAAAACTCTTCCTATAGCAGAAATACACCTAAATCCTTCAATTATCAATAATATGGTTGGGAATTGATCACTCCCTAACTCTTCAATCATATTTGGCAAAAATAAAAAATTCACAACTATTTCTCCAAGTCACTCCTTACGATGGTTTTCTATCCCTTCCTATGCCACATGGGTCAAAAATATGATCCATGGTTTGCCACGGTACAAGTTTTTATGTTGTATGTGCACTTTGTAATATGGATTCTCCTTACCCTATGAAGACATGTTTCTTACTTCCTTTACACTACTTTAATTTCCTTCAAATAAAATAAGGGGGGGGGGGATGTAAACAAAAAATTATACACATATCATCACTTTACTATGTCACCGATATATTGTTATATGTATGAATCATAATTAAGAAAATTACACACTAGTGACATTTTCATTTGTTCCTCTACATTCTTTGATTGATTTCTATCGTGACTCTTCTCTACATATTTTAGTACTATGTGCATGGTCAGGTCGCAGGGATCCCTGTCTATATGTCTTATCACATCTATTATATTTAGTGTCAGGACACTAGCACCCACTTTGGACACTAGCGCCTAGACGCTTGTGTCCCTTCTAAATGCTCCTATCCTCCTTGTTATTTTTGCACATTTCGTCAATTGTGGTCATCCTTATTTCTTTTCTTATCTTTATCCCAAATTATTAGCTGATCTTTGGTGTCACTAGTGTCAAAATTCAAGCAAGGGACTCATACATATACACAACATACTAACTATTATTCTAGCTGGAAAATCAAGAGGAACTATCAAATTTACATATTACTACTACTACTCAGATGGACTGGATTCTAGGCAACATAAATTATAGAGGAGGGGAAGTGTTGAATTCTATACCACACATCTACATTCTTATATCAAAGCTAGCTACATCCCGCTATTTTTTCCTCATTAGAGTGAGGTAAAACCTAGGATTAGGAAAATATTTCACACATAAGCACAAAAAACTACATGGAGTCTGAGATGTAGTGCAACACTCGGTAATAAGGTAACTCATCGGGTGACCACCGAAGTTAGTCCAACTTCACATGTTACATATTTTATGCAGATATAATGTGTTTGTGAGCTTGTGTAGATAGCTAGGGTTTGTTTTTCAAGTTACAGGTGTGATTAGAACCCTAACAATGAAATCATAATGATAAATAATGAATAGAAGAAAAGATCTTATGACCCAGAAAATACAAGATCTTGAAAATTCACGTAGTCGCAAGCACCCAAAAAAATCACCAACATCTAGAGCACTTATGCCCTGTTGTGGGAATTTTTGTACAGTACATTCCTGATTTCTTGAGCCCTTAACAAGCAATTTTGACATTGTTTCTAGCTAGATCTAGTAGATACATAGTCATGATCACTCCCATTTTACACAGGATCATATAAGTCATCTATCTCCTTTGCATTTACCCAGGGTTAATCAATTTTAGATACTTGTAAATTACATATTGTTCTATGTAATCACCTAGATATCATTTATTACAATAGCTACTTTGAAATTAGATTTAATTCAAATAATGTTAAATAACTAGGATCAACCTCACATAAATATGTCGTGACATGAAAAGAGTGAGGGAACATCTACTTGTGATGGTGTGAAGGTAAAGCATAAGATGTTCCCATATACTTAAGGAGTGCCTCATCATTGTGAAATTCATCTAAACGGGAGATATTACAAGAGAAATTTTCATCAATAAGGTGTGGATGAACTATCTATAATGTGGAGGAATGAGAAGTAGTGCAAATCTTAGAATGTTGGAAACATGATGGACTGAGAGAGGGGTGAATCAATCCTTCAAAACTTTAACGAATTCAATTTAACTTGTATGAATCACTAACCATTCAACCATGCATTAACTGTGAGCTTAGAAACATGAAAAAAACATCCACATGAATATAATCAAGAGAGATAACAAAATATGTAAGTGGGAAACCCTCAAGGGGAAGAAAACCCACTATTATTTTTTATTATATTACTCAAACCAAAAGACTTGCATGAATACGACTCATCACACAAGATTTGTTTAATGAGGCACTGTATGTCTAAGAATCAACAAGTGACTCTATGATGCACTCAACCTCTCAAGGTCGTGCCGAGACAGCCGATATGAGATGGAAAATGGCTATGGAATAGATAAATAGGGTGAATAGGAGAAATATGCAAAAATGGGAAAAATGGCTAACAAGTAATCAAGGAAATCGAATGTCTTCTATGAGAACTATGGGTAGCTTCTCATCTTAGGAAATGGATACTTTATTAAATTAGGTGGGTGAAATGGAAAGGTTAAGGATAATGGACACTCGAAGGAGATATCAATATCAATGTCACCAAAAACCCTCTAAACTAGCTATGGAATACATGGGAAATGTCCAACGTTTTCCTTGTAAAACTATCCAAACAAGGTCATGGAGATGTGAGAGTAAATGTTTGGGTAGGAAAAATGGGTGAATTGTGGAATCTAATCTCAATCCAGTTGAATGTGCCAGAACATGTAAGTGATGTCCACTTCAACGTTCAAAGCCGTCAACTGTGAGATAATAACGGGTGGAAGTGGGGTGGTTCGGAAAATGAGGTGTCTGAAGCCTTGATCAATGTCTTTCAATTGTGGAGCTAGGTTTGGTTAAGGCACTCATAGATCACGCACCAAATCTCTCTCTTAGATAAGGCCTTGGATGGTCATGTGGGATATGAAAACTACTAAAGAAAAGAAACAAAAAAACTTGCAAAAAATCTACAAGAGGGAAAGGTCAATGTTAAGGGAGCCTAATCCTACTAAGGATACATAAGGATTTGTGTTAATTCCTTTATAATTAACTCTATTTTCCTAAATCAATCAAACAAAAGATTATTAGTTAAACAAAGGAAACAAATCTAATCTATTTCTTTTTGTGCTTTTCTAACTATTTTAAACAAAAAGGGGATAAGACAAATAAAAACAAACTAAGTAATCTAATCTAATGTTTTTGGAGTTTTGTGTTTACTAGAAAATAAAATAAATGTGCATAGACAAACTAAATTCTTTTAATTAAATGAAATTGCTTCTACTCTAATACAAACTAAACTAAATAATGAAATATCCAGATGTGGCTATTTCCATGATGTAGACGATTTGATCTAATATGATAAAAATAAAGGATTTTGTAATTTGCAGTTGCGGATTTTACTTCTTTTGTCTTACCTCAGAATCAAGGGAAGAAGCTTCTTAGAAGCAATTCTTCCTCTAAATCGTCCCCTGTAAAATAGAAGATTTCTAATGAAGAAATATAACTCTAACATATATACAAAAGCTTCTAAAGCTAACTTCCCCTAAAAATGCACATGGATATGCAGAGAAACAATTTTTCACATAATCTTTGCTCATGTGCAACTAAAAATTTATTTTGAATGCAGTGAACTTTCCTAAGAAATTTAATAATGAAGAAATGATAACAATGCAGTGCGAGAAGAACCTCCTCTAAATTATTCCTAGGAAAATCCACAGGGATAAGCTGAGAGGAAATCCTCAATGGAAGCATTATAAATGAAATCTACTGTAATAACTATTGCAATTTTATTTCTCTAAATAAATGTGTTTGATAGACTAAAGCTTTGAATCTATTCAAAATAAAAAAGAAACTTGCAGGAATTTAAAGACATCCCCAACCTAAAAATGTTGTACAAATAAAACTCCAATGTTGGCAATGATTTTTGATTTCCCCTCAGCTTCTTGTCCAATGAGTTTTCAAACATGTCCAAAGAACTGTGCTGGAAATGTGTAGGGAGAATGGGAGAGTGTTGGAGTTAGCTAGTTTGCAAGTAGTCTAGTAACAATGCAAGAAAGAAAAAAAAGGTAAAAGAAATGGTTTACTTGTGTACTTCTTGGTGGGATTTTGATATCATAACAATGCAATCCAAATTGAGAAACTCTAACCAATGCTTCGGGAAGAAGCTTGGTTCTTATATAAATTTAGCAAGGAAGTGATCTAGCCCACTTGGCAGCCAAGAAATGCTACCTCACTCAAAGAAGGGGTAGTTAAATTACTAATAATAGTAAGTTGGGAGGGAGAAGACTACAAACATCTAATGATCTTAAGAACAAACAATTTAGACAAGAAACATGTGAGAAATATGAATTAGAAGAAGGAAACACACATTCAAAATCATGTTGGAAAATCTTGATTAAATGCACATAGAACCACCGGTCTGTGCAGAGTAGTGGTTATACAACCACTGTGGTGGTTGCGCAACTTCCACTCAGGGAAGACTGGTGGTTATGTAACCATTGGGGAGGTTTGTGTAACCACCATCATGGTTCCATAACTTAAAGATGTAAAGCTAAGGAAAATATTTCAAAATGATAAAGGAAAGTGGGAAAAGTAAGGAAATGAACAAGTAAAGCAAATTAGATTACAAAGGTATGTTGTAAGCAAGAAATTGGACTTGAACATCATTAGAATAGATAGTTAATCATCATTGGGGTTTGAACTGTTTTGATAATCTAGCACCGTGTAAAACTGGGTGCGTACATATTTCCCCCTTGGAGAATTGTTTTAGCCATGAAGAGGTGTAAAACGCAAAGTACAAGTATGACACTCCCAAATGGGATAGTTAGAAATTATACCTGACACACTTATGTGTGCAAGTGATGCCAATCCAAGCTCCTCACTACCTATAAGAAATGAATGAGAATCAAGTGGAGATATAATGTAGAATTGAAAAAGCATACTAAGATAAAATGATAATAGAACTCAACATATATGCAGGGATAGGAATATACCTGCGGTAGCGCTCCATCCCTGTAAAACACACACACTCAAAACATAGTTAAAACATGCTATATATATATATATATATATTACTATTTCTAGAAATCTTTTTCACTTACCAACCTAGAAAATCTTGAGCTCTGGATCACATGTGATGATTTCACATGAGATTACAATAAAAATGAAGAGTATAGTGACGTGATGGAAACCCAACCAGTGGGAGGAGTAGCGGGCCCCAAACATGTGAGTTATCTGCATCTATTCATTTTTACCCTAAAACATATAAAATGTGAAAAAATCAACTTAATGGGGGTTATTTTTAATAATTGTACAGTCAAAATGTTCATAAGGGGTGCCTAGTATTATCTCAAATTTGTTTTACTAAAAAAGGTCTATTTTTTTTTATTTAAATTGTGGGGCCTTAGGGTACGGAATGAATTTCATGGATGGAACCTCTATGGTGATTACGAAACTTCCACTCTACATGGAGTGGTGGTTACGTAACCGCCACATCAATTACAAAACTGTTAAAGGGTTGAGGATAAATGTAGAATTACCACGACGGTTATGCAACTTCCGCTCTACACAGAGGGGAAGTTTCACAACCACCTCTCTACATAGAGTGAAAATTGCATAATTTATGGGGAAAAACTCATAATTTACTAAGTATGATTTATTTTTTAGCTTTTGTAGTTTTTATGATGTTTTTGGTGAGCTTATTATGCATTGCTATGATCCTAACTTGATATTTTTGATGTTTATGAGTGCATGGGCCATATGTTAGATGGATTAGAGCTCGAGACTAACTGGTTTCCCCCTATTTTGGATGCTCTTACTCAAGATGAGAGGGACATATTACACATGGCTAGGATATGGAGGATATCCCAGACATGGGTAGTTGCACTAGTTGGCCATTTGTTATTTGATTTTCTGAGTTACTGGGATGTAGATCAAAATACTTTTCAGGTTTATGAAGTTAGAGGGGAGTGGAAGATTACCCTAGAGGACATCTATAGGATTCTATGGGTTCTTTTCATTGGGAGGAGGTTGACTATATCTAGTGTGGGTTCAGTGGTACAGTCACAAAATTGTGTTGTGTATATGGGAGATACATATGCACGTGACATGGGTGCCAAACATGGGATGGGATTGTTATTAGTTTCCTCTGCACCTATCCCCACCTTGCAGAAGGCCATTATTGGCCTCTTGGATTTTCACTTGGTTGGGGATAAGGGCGGGGATAAAATTCTTTATTTTTGGGAACCGATCATTCAAAGTATTAAGCAGCATGGCCATACCTATTCTTGGGGCATTGACATCCTTGGTGCCACCTATCATGATATGTACTGAGTTGTTTGATTGAAGGGAAAGGCCCTTAGTCATCCAAAACTAGTGATGAGTTGGGTTTATGAGTGCATCATCCCCTATCAGAGGGGAATTTAGATATCAGATCTCGAGGCTATTAGAGAAGCAAGGTCGATTGGTATGGCTCCCCTTAATGGGCAACATAGGTCAGTTTCTACATTTACTACTGATGACATGGTTGCATGTCCATATCAGGACATGGTCAGCTTATGGGGTGAGGATGCTGTTACTCTATTTTCATACATTTCTACTACACAATTGGTGGATGGGACTAACAGAGTGGAGGTCCATCCTGTTGATAGAGTACTACATCAATTTAAATTTCTATATGTTGATACCCTCCTAGAAATTCCCATAGTATCCAGGGGGTCCAAGATGCTATAACTAACCTAAGGGGTAAGATCAAGTGGATCATCTTCACTCCTAGGATCCTCATTAGTACTTCGTAGATTACACGAGACCCAACTAGATTGGTTTTGATCATGTAGATCAAGGCTGCACCCATGCACACTGGGGAGGAGGAGGCTGAGGTAGAGATTGAGGAGGAGGGAGATGAGGATGGTGGAGATAAAGATAGAAACACAGAGTGGGCCACCATTGGGAAGGCCTCCGTGGCAGCCATGGATGAGGATGAGGCTAAGGCTGAGACATTACATACTGAGGAGCCTTTGACTTCCAGCGGGGGAGGGGATGAGGAGTCACTCTTTGGGAGATGGATGGCCACAAAGGAGGTTAGAGTAGAGGAGGTTCCTAAAATAACTCCTACAACCCCACCAACACTAGTAGACCCATCATGGATGCCAGGAGATCTGAGTAAGTAGAATACTCTTCTCTCGACCCTGCCTTTTAGATTTAGACTCATTAGTGAACTATGGACCATACTATGTATATTTTTTTGTTTCAAAGGTTTTTATGACTCACCGTTTTTTACTTGTGTTTTTCAGCTACTACAAATGGTTGGAAAGATATTATTTGTCAGATTATCCTTGACACATTTTCTCTTCATTCGGGGAAGACATGGGAACAACTACTTGAAGATGCCAGGAAACCAAAAATGTCTTGTCATCACACAGATGTATTCGTATCGACATGGCACACTGTTGTAGCCATGATCTAGATGAGAGCTGAGCTTACCAGATATGAGTTGGCTGAGAGGAGACAGAGGTGAGGCCATTCTTGTAGTGAGGCTACTACTGGTAGATCACCTGCCCCATCTCATGGTTATTCCCACTGATTGGCTCAAAAAGGTTCTCACTCCCATCGTAGGAGCCACAGTAGGAGCCCTCCTCATACACCCTTAGTAGGATCCATGTATGATTTTTTTGGATTTTTGGCCTATAGATGACCATTTTGACCACACTCATAGGAGTGTGATGGTATTATATATAGACTTGACCTTATTTTATATATACATCTATACATCTTTTTTTTTTCGGTTATTCTATGTAAGAGTTGATTTATTCATGAATCATCTCACATGTGTACTCTTAGATGCTTAGAATTTTTGACACTTTTTATATGATTTTTATGAATGTATGTTATGGATGATGATTATGAACATGTGTTAACAGAATGATTTCTCTCTTTATTTTTAATTTTTATGATGCTCATGAGAAGAAATTGTAATAAGATAATTTGGTTCTCAAATAATAATTAGCACTTCTATTTCATTGGCAAAATGTGATGAATGTAACATATATAATAAAATGAACTCTCTCCACTCCTAACCCCACAAAACTAGTGAGATGCAAGGGATTAACACTAAGATCCAGAAGTGATAGGATTTATATGGTTTTAATGAATGAAAAGGGTGATTAGAAGACAAGAATTTGACAAAGATCCAATTAGGAACCTACATCTCAACCCTAAGCATAGTTAACTACCCACTCCAGAGTATGATTTGCTGCAATTTTATCTAAACTTAGATCCGTAGATGGCATTTTGATTGACAAAATATGATTTTAAGGATTTGAATCTCTCACAACATACATGTCTAATTCATTTTCTTGGGACTTTTAAGGTTTCAAAGAGCTTTTTATTTGCTAACATATTTACAACTTATTGACTTGTTTGACAAGACCCCCTATATCTTGCCCCATGTTACCAGTAAGAAGCATGGGCTCATAACCGAGGGTAAGATATAAGTGAGCAAGGGTACTTACCCCTTTCTCCATTCTCACGCCACTAGTAGGAAGCATGGGATTATCACCAAAGACTTGTAGGGAAAGGAAGTTTAGTGTTATTTATGTAAGAAAGAATGTTTGTATACATACATACATACATACATACATACATACATACATACATACATACATACATACATACATACATACATACATACATACATATATATATATATATATATATATATATATATATATATATATATTTTGATTTGTTATTTTGGGAGGGAAAAATTTCCCCTAGCCTTAACCCCATACAACAAATAGGATGTGAGGGTTCATCAATGAATATTGAGATAGGCGGAGAAGAGATCCAGGTGAAATGTTTGGATTGATTTTGTCATCAAAGATATTTTTAGGGAAAGATGCGACATCAAGAAGATTTTATAATAGGCTATAGGCAAAGACACCTGAGCTAGAAAAAATTATAAATAGAACTAAGTATGTAAGCCTTGGTAGGATCAATGTCAACATTCTGTCTTAATTGTTGAGATGATGAAGATATTAGAATTTTTTGAGTATAATATGGTGGATACTTGAAGAGATATGATTGAATGCTTTTTCCAACATTTATAAGTTTTTAAGAAGTTGTTTAAAAATTAAGTTTCTTGATTTACAATTTCAAAATGTGATAATCCAGATGGTATGCAACATGGATGCAATAATGTACAAGCAAAATTTCTAATGAACTAAGCATAAAAGCATTTAAGGTTAAGTGAATTGAAAAATTTGATGAATTTATCACCTTCTAAAGTTCACAGGTGATACACACCATTGTTAAAGTCTTCTATCACTTGATATGGGACTAACCATTTGGGCCTGAGATTTATTCCTTCACTGGTCTTTTTGTCGATCCAACTATTAAGTATTAAGACTAGGTCTCCTACATGTATCTCTCGCTTATAAACTTTCTTATTATATTGATAAAAAATCCTATCACCATAAGCACGGTGATGCTACTGAGCTTGAAGATGAGCTTCTTCAAGGGTTTCCAATTGTACTAATCATGCTTGTCGATACCCATCTTCACCCAAGATGCCTTGTAGAGATATGTGAAGACTAGGTAATTCCACTTCTAATAGTAGAATGACTTCAGATCCGAAGAGAAATTAATAAGGGGTTACCCCTATGGGTGTTCTTACTAATGTCCTGTAGGCCCACAAGGCTAGAAATAGCTTTAGATGCCACTATATTTTGTTCTCCTCAACCGTCTTAAGGAGGTTGTACTTTAAGGTTTTATTTGTAGCATCAACCTATCCATTATCTTGAGGATAATACAAAGAGGTTGTATGATGGGATATCTTAAATTATGCACACAATTATTGAACCTCTTCAGTTTGAATGACATTTCATTATATGATATATTGACTTGTGGGTCTCCATACCTGCAGATGATGTGGTTTGGAATAAACTTGACAAATACAGATCTAGGTATAGTAGTAAGAGGCATGGCCTCAACTGATTTGCTAAAATACTTGGTGGCGGTGATAATGAAATTATGGCCATCTAAGGAGGAGGGAGAGAACTTCCCTATCAAATTGAGCTTCCAAGTAGAGAAGGGCCTAGGTGTCACTATGCGATGTAGAGCTTGTGTAGGAATGTGTACCTCATGTGAGAATTCTTAACATTTATGACACGTACGGACATATCCTATAGCATCATGCTCTAAATTAGGTCAAAAATAGCCCATGTGATGAATCTTGTGAGCTGTTGCATTCCCTCCAAAGTGACCACCACATAATCTGTTGTGGGCTTCGAAGAGGATTTTCTCTGAATTTTTTTTGTCATCACATATCAACAACATACCGTTGAAGGCTCTGCGATAGAGAACTTCATCTACAATTACATATTCGGCAGCTATGACATGTAGCTATCGTCTTTGTTGTGAGGTTTCTCCCTCAAGATAAAACTGGTCCACAATATGATTACCAATATAAGTATACCACAAAAATGACACTATAGGGGGATTTGACTCTACGTAGAACACACATTCATCTAGAAAATCTAGGTCTATGTTGGAACCTAAATATTGGCAAAGTACCAAGAGGTGTGTGTGTGCAGGATGAGTAAATAGAGGGGTGCTCAAGGAAAAATAGGCAAGAAAAGGGCTTTAAGAATGGTTTAAATGAAACCAGGGCATGCACAGGAGGTAAAACAAGAGTTTAAAGGAATTAGCCATATTTGGCATCATGGAATCACTTGAGGAAAAACATGAGGACCCAACTAGGTGTGATATGTGGATAAGGTGTCATCCTGGAACCTTGGAGGCCAAGAAAAGGATATTCCATGCAGGGAATATTCCTAGAGGCATCATTACAGTTAGTGGAAGGTTTGCAAAGAGGATAAGCATTTGCTAATGGAGGACCACATTAACACTTGGCACGCGATATGCTCAGGAGAGAAGTCATGGCAGTGGACGCTGATCCTATTTAAGGAAGTGCTAGAGATAGGAGAGGGGAGAAGGGGATAAGGGAGAAGTTAGTGTGAGGTTTCTAGAAGGTACACAGGAGTGCTAAGAGAAGGAAGGTGTTGTAGAAATGTTAGGAAATGCTAAGGGTTTGGAGCTCATGATGTTAGGGTTTAGAGTTCTTAGTGCTAGAGGGTTGTAAGGGATATCATTAAGCATATGTATGGGTACTGGGGTCTGTAACAAGGGATATAATGGGGAAAACATAGTTAGGATCTCTGATAAGATTAGTTTACAGGGGTTGGATCTTTATCATTTGATGTATATGGTCTGAGATGACCCTTTTGAATGTAGTATGGCTACCAGAGACTCTTTTTAAATCAATATACATGGATCTATTATGTACATATTGTTTATAGGTGTAAACCCTCATGTTATTTGGCTTGTCATGACTCAGATTTGGTTTCTTGTGCTTCATACAATATTTATTTAGATTTTGTGATGCATTGATGTGTAGATCTGTTAGTTATATCTTCTACCTTTTGAGTAGATGCATGTAATTCTGTTTCTGTAGATAATCCTCCATTAATGACAAAACTATCTTGCAAAGCTCACATAAAAGAGGGGTTTGACACCCACGCGCACCTTGGGTGAGTGTGTAATGTATGCAGGGTGATAGGGAAATGCGCTTGGGGTTAGAAAGAAGTATTGAGGGTAAAATAATGACTACATCTTGGTTCCATTTCCAAGACCTATTTTGAAGCTATTGTGAGAGAAATGTGTAATGACAGAGCACTTGACCTTGGACAACATTCAAAGTGTGGCTTAAAATCATGGAGGATGAGTTTTCTCAGAGGTTCAGTATTGGATCTGAGTTTGATGCACGAAAATGGGTGGAGGAAAACTTGTATCATGAACTCTATGAGACATTCTTCTGATGTTTCCCAGTAGAGTTGTATGAATGGCTATCAACATATGCATCAAGGAAAAGTTGGTACTATAGACCTTGTGTTTGGACCCAGGAGGAATATCAGTGGTTGCATGATGTCGATCTGACCTGGACCCGTGTTGTTGATCACTGGTGGAGTAGAGTGCTGACTAGTTATACCTTGGAATACACTATTTATACGTATTATTACCCAAAGATGGTCTAAGTTTCGAGTTCTTGAGGGAGACTAGAGGATCATTCTTGCATGCTATTCCTCTGGCTATCAAGATCCTGGTCATTACTTTGAGTTTGGAAGCCTTTCCCATGGATGGCTAAACTCCTGCTAGGCATAGGGCATGAAAGCCGGTGTGGAAGAAGGATGGAAAAATTATGGTAAAACTGGAGAGAGAAGAGGAGGCTAAAGTATAATGAAGCTTAGGAGAGGGAGTTGGTAAGACAACATGAAGCTATAGGTGTGATGGATTTATGGAGGAAGATGTTACAGGAAGGATTTGAGGTTAATGCAGAGGACATGGAACTTGAGCATTTTGAGATACCCTATCTTGGCAAGCGTGGAAGAGAAACACCCTTGGATTTTGGAGAGAACTCATCATATGAAGAAAGGATAAGAGATGTAGGAACGCATCTTAACTAACATAGTGACCAGACCCTTGCACTTAGTTTTCTAGTTCTTGAGATAAGTTTTGATAATCAGGTTGGTATCGGTATTCATAGTCAAGCGATACCTAGGAGGTATAATTTTTCATTTGGTACATCTATGGCTGCATAATCATTTCCTATGTTTGGGGGTATTTTTTCTAGAACAACATTTAGGCAAGGTGTGGGATCAAAAGGTTTGAGTATCACATCTGGGAGCAACGTGGTAAATACATCTAGGAGTGGTTTGGTATCACAGACTATCGACACACAGTTTAGCGCGATGGTGGGTTAACGGGGTACAACTGCGTTAGGCCCCTTACCTACAATAGGAAGAGGATCTAGAGGAGTTGGAACTAGTGGATCTAATGGGTCTAGTGGTGGAGGTAATATCAAAGGGAATTAAGGTCCTAGATCTAGGAGACAAGGTCTAACACACCCAAAAATAGGTGTTTTGTGAGATGTCACTCCACTTACCTGATTACAAGGGCGTTGAGGATTCTATGGAACATGTACACAAGTGTGAGTTACTATGGCATGCAAAGGGAATCACTGCCCCAGAATGGAAATAAAGTCAGTTTGTAAGAACATTACAAGGAAATGCACATAACTGGTACAAGAAGTATGACCAACACCAAAAAATGGTGGATTACATTGCACTGCATAATGCCTTTTTGGAAGATTTACACATACTTGAGTTTGAATAGAAAATCATCAGCACGTTGAAGGAGACTCAACAAGGAATGGTAGAGATTATGTAAGAGTATGATGAGCATTTCAAGACTCTCTTATCCAAGTTATGTTATGACATTCACCCTTCACAACATGCTCAGTGGTTCAACGGAGGACTGATCACACCATTTAGGAGGGTGATTTCACAGATTCACGTGAGGACTTGGAGGTTTCCTTGCATGTGGAGGTAGTAAGAAGCATTGATACAAGAGTTATTCCATTCCTAAAAGCCCAAATTTCTACAATGAAAAACCAGTTGGAGAAATTCTCTGTGAAATTGGCTCATGAGACTTGCAGTGGGTTATGGTATATAGAATGTGAGGTAGAAGGACATACGGAGGAGAGCTATCCTCGAAGATTGGTATGCATCATGATGGTAGACTATGATATTTTCCACGAGGATCATGATGTAAGTAGGTGTCCACTTCTACAACACACAATTTGTAAGAATATGTCTTGCTATTACAAAATTTTTACCTCTACTCCTCATGACAACAAGGATTATAGATTGATTGACTAAATACATGGTGACATTGATACTGGTGTGCACTAGACCAGTGTTTCAAATAACTCCAAGGATGATGGTCATCATTATGAAGGTTACATTGATGGAGGAAGTTATTGAAGAGAATTTTGTGGAGGATTTACGGGACGTGGTAACTACGAAGGTGGAATGAGTGAGTTCCTGCATGGAACTTGTTACAATTGTGGGTCTACGGAACACTATAAGTGCAAATGCCCCAATTTGTGACAATTATCTTAGTGTGGGAAGAAACACAAGTATGAGGAGTGCCTAGAATTATTTGAGAACATGAGCCAGCAAAAATGGAAGGAAAAAGGCACTGAGATGATAAGCATGAATAAATCTAACTCGTAGTGGATGCCAAGGATGCCAAGAGTTAGAACCTGTATTGGTGACGATGTAAGCTAAGCCTACACACACTAAGGAGATACCAAAGTAGAGGCCACTAATTATAAGAGAAGAAGTGGTACATGGGAAGTATCCTGACCCTATGCATAAGAAGGAAGTCTATTAAGAGACCATGGATGTAATTAGAAGTCTTAAAGCGGAAATTTAGTGTCTAAAAGAGAAAACAAGGAAGTTGGAGAAAAATAAAAGTGTTGATGTCACTTATTCAGATATGGATGATGTTAGTGAAGTGTGTAAGATGTTGTGCTAAGAGAATATCATTCCTATGTTAGGAGAATGGTTGAGAGATAAAGTACCAAGTGTTGGAGGAGAACGTGAGAGGTAGGTTTTGCATGATAATCTACCTCCCCACAACCTTGACTATGATAAGGAGATTACCTTGAATGATGTTGTTGATGTATGGGTTTGAAGTAATATTCTAATTGACATAGGCATGGAAGTTAATGTTATCACCCTGTACGCATGGAGTCAAATAGGAAGGCCCCCATTACAACCATCTTCAAATGTGTTGTATATGGCTAATAAGACAAAGGTAATGCCCATTAGTGTTTTAAAAGATGCTGCTATCACTATCCAATGGGTGAAATTCACTGGAGACTTTGAAGTCTTGGCACTTACTGAGGTGGACAACTTTCTAGTGTTACTTGGGCACCCCTAGTATTATAAGAACAATGTTGACTTATGTTTCAATAAGGGGTATATAAGTTTTGAGAACAAGGAGGAATGTGTTATCATTAATTTTATGGATGGGAAGTCAATGCCCTATACTAAGCCCTTTGGAGAAGAAGACCTAGATAGAATCTACATGCACACTATCAAGGACCCTAAGGTTGTGTAAACAATAAAAGGTGTTATTCAGTGGAAAGATGCTCAATCTATAACCGATACAACTAGTGTGGCATGTGACAATTGGGAACATGACACATGTGAGTTTTTCAGAAGGTAGTTAAGAGGCTATGTGACAAGAGTAACAAAGGCACACTCATATAGGTGCCTGGGAGGAAAAAAATTTCCAAGTTACATTGGGGGAGCCAACCTTGATGTTTTTCTGTGAGCAATGGAGACCTAGTGTAGATGTAAGATCAAAAGGAGAATGATGTTTAGTTATACTTTTCATGAGAATGTAACACGTTGGTGGGGGACCCATCATGATAACCTTCTAGAGTGGAATGAGGTAAGAATCACCTTCTCTAGTAGGTTTCTCCGAAGCAATGCACATATTGTTATACAAGACTATCATGGGAAGGAACCTGCCTTGTTTCATGTCCAAGCATGTGAGAAGGTCTTGATGGAAGACGTAGAATCCTTGCCATCATCTTTATGGGTGCATAAGCTTTACCCCACCTTACTAGGCTATGAGTGCACATGGTACATTAACTCAGAACTATGCCATCAGATAGGAAATTGGAAGGAGTTGACGGCTGAACTCCTTCAAGCTTTCGAATATCAAATTACTAAACCATTGGTGAATGAGGTGCTATAGGTTGTTAAACTCCTAAATATGGGACATAGTTCCATGGAAGAGGATAGAGTACTAGATTTTTTGGGTGAAATTGTCTTGGAAGTGCATTTTGATGAGGAATAATAAGAGGAGGTATAACTTAAGCACACATGCATGGAAAAAGAGAAAGGAAAATAGGTCTACATGATAGATGGTGAAGAAGTGGAGAGCTTGGATGCTAACCATACTTTGGGTAAGTGCGAGGTTATGGATAGTGGTGATGAATAAGCACATGCCTACCGTGAACCCCTAAAAACCAAGAAGGTTAACATTGGTTCAGAGGTGGAACCTAAGGAGGATACTATTGGAGATTACTGGACATAAAAGGAGGTTTCAAATATCATCAATATGTTGTTTGAATTTTAGGATTTGCTTCCATGTGGGTACCATGATCTTAAAAGAGTTCACCACTGCTTGGGAGAAATGAAGATCAAGATAAAAGAAGGTGCACACCCAATTTGTAAGATACCTTATCGAATGAATCTGAATCTGTGCGTCAAAGTCGAAGAGGATATTGATAAGATGATTGTATTAGGATCATTGAGGCTATTGAAGAATTTGAATGGATAAGCCCAATGGTCATCAACATTAATAAGGATGGGAGGATAAGGATTTGAATGTGGTATGTTTCGTTGATCCTTTTCCAACCCCCTTGACCGAGGAGATCCTAGAAGGAGTAGCCATGCATGAGATCTATTCTTTCATAGATGGATTCTCAGGATATCATCAGGTTAGAATTGTAAAGGAGGACCAAGAAATGAAAATTTTTGCCACTGAATGGGGAAGTTTTTCCTACACAGTCATGCCTTTTGGACTGAAGAACGTACTTGTTATGTTTTCACGCATTGTTTTTCAGGAATTTTAGGACTTCATCCATAAGTTTCTTCAAGTCTACCTTGATGATCAGATAGTTTATGGACTAGTAAGAGACTGTTGTGACAATATGTGGTTGATGTTTGAGAGATGCTGACAATTGAGTATATCTCTCAACATTCAGAAATGTGTTTTTGCTACTCCTTTTAGAACCCTATTGGGGCATATCATATGTAAGGAAGTCTTACTGGTGGATCTTGTCAAAGTTTCTGTTATTATGGGATTGGGGGAACCTACCAGCTAGAGCATGGTGAGAATATTCCTTAGGCATACAGGGTACTACAAAAAATTTATTAAGGGATATTCCAAGATCACCGCACCACATAGAAGTACATTTCATTGGGGAGAAGCACATTAGATGACACTTCATAAATTGAAGAATAAGCTTATCATTGCACCCATATTAAATTTTCCTTCCTGGGATAATCCATTCCATGTACATTTTGATTCCTCAGGGATGAAAATTGAAGCAGTGTTGGCATAACCTGGTGAAGGGACTTTTGATCACCCTCTTTGTTTTGCAAGAAAGAAGTTGAAACCAACAAAGCAGAACTATAATACTACTAAGCATGAGGCATTATTGATGATCTATGTGCTACATAAATTTAGGTAGTATCTATTGGCAACATAATTTATATTCTACATGGATTAAATGACATTGAAGTACTTAGTAAACAAGCTCGTTTTACAAGGGTGCATATATAGGTGGGTCCTATTATTTTAAGAGTTTGATTTTACGATTTTTGTAAAACTGAGTAAGATTAATTTGGGGCTTGACCATTTATCAAGGATAGAATCAGGAGAGGAAGTGTAGAGTAATGAGGATACATTGAATTCACAACTCTTCAGATTACAGTGTGTGCCCTCTGACTTGGAATATATTGTTATGTTTCTCAAAACAAGTGTGGCGCTAAAGGGAATGAAGACTTTAGAAAGGAAGAAGTTAGCCTTACATGCCACACCGTACATGCTAATTGGTGGAGACTTATACAAGTTAGGTCATTATGAGATCTTGCGCCGCTGCATGTTAGAGCATGAGTGTGCTTCAATCATGGAGGAATCACATGGTTGAATTGCAGGAGGATGCTATGCTGGAAATGCCACCGTGTAGAATATTTTACTAGAAAGTATCTAGTGGGAAAGCATTTACCATGATTGTATCAAGTATTGCAAGTCCTATCATCACTACCAACACCTTGGTGAACTAGGGAAAAGAGATGAAATGCCATTAAGATCGATTGCCAGTGGAGAACCGTTCAAGAAGTGGGAAATTGACTTCGTAGGCCCTATTTCTCTAGATGCGCGAAGGACAGGTTCATGCTATATCATTACATGCATAGATTACCTTACAAGATGAGCAGAAGCAGTGCCTACAAGGGATTACACAATGAAAACAACAACTAGGTTCTTGTGGGAAAATATAATCAACATATATGGATGCCTGCAGAGCTTAACAAGTGATAGGGGAAATCATTTTTTAAATGAGACATTTAGAATATTATTAGAAATATTCATGGTGGCCTATCACAAGACTACCCTTTATCACCCACAAGTTAATGGGATGGTTGAGGATTCTAATTTTTTTTTGAATCACATGTTAACCAATATTTGTGATGTAGGAAGAAAGAATTGGGATGACAAAGTTTCTGATGTGTTATGGTCATATCAGAACACTTATAAGAGATTGAAAAAGGCTACACCTTTTCAATTGGTGTTTGGCACAGAAGCTATATTACCTGTTGAATTCATGTTACCATCTTTATGTATAACATGCACACAAGGGTTAGATGATGAACAAGTTCTTGAGGAGAGGATTGATAAGTTGATGCAGTTGGATGAGAGGCGGGATATTGCTCGCTAGAGTCAAAAAATAGAAAAATCCAAGAACAAGGCATGTCATGATAGACAAATAAATAATAAGTAGTTTCAGCTTGGGTAAATGGTTCTCTTGTATGATTCCAAGTTTCTGTGCCATCCTGGGAAATTTAAATTCCATTGGTTAGGCCCGTATATTATATCCTATATACTTGATTTATGTGTTTTCTAGTTACAAGTGTTGGATGGAACATGGTTCCCAAGCCATTTAAATGGGATTAGGCTGAAGCCCTACTATAAATAAGTCTTCTTTGTGTTTTTAAATAAGGCAATATTGTCAGTTAGCCTAGGATTTACTTTGATACAATTTCCTTTCTTTATGTTTCCCTTTCTTGTTGCTTTAATTTGTACATGTTTGTGCACTGGTAGCCACTTATTATTTTCAAAAAAATTCTATGTGCAGAGGACCGCATATCCATTTTTGTGTGGGGTGGAGTGATATGAAAAGTGTTGGAAGCTATGGTTGTTGATGACCCAGGTTGAAAAATAAAAACCACTTGGATTGGAAGATCACGCATAGAAGAGGTGAACATAAGGGAAGGATGGTGTCAAAAGGATTTATAGAAACCACATACAAGAATGGAAAGTGAAGGAACAACATGAGGTAGGTGATGTCAAGAACCAGGATTAGAGCACAGAGGAAGAATGCCTTCAACGCTATACACACGCGCGTAAGGATCTGTGGTCGGTAAAAGTTTTTTTCATGCTTCAAAGTTACTGAATTTTTTTTCGTAGGATTGAGTGTAAAGGAAAAGTGATGAAGGTTAGCATTGGAAAAATAAACCTTTATTGAAAAATTACATTGGTAGGTGGCATGGCATTTATTGTAGAGAAAAGTGTAAGTTGTTAATAGTAGATCGGGGGTGCGTTATTTCCTACCATGTGTTTTAAGTTATCAAAGAGCTCTCATGAACTAGGGAATCCTTGCAAAGAATGTTTGAGAAGAGTTGTGAAGATTTGCATGCATAGCTAGTTTTATCAGTGAATGAGAGTGGAAAGAAGTACACAGACATAATAAGAGAAGGTTGTGTGGAATAATCACACTGGTGTTATGCCATCTTATGGAAAAAGGGTTTTTCATGTTAGGGTTACATAGCTAGGGCATGAGGTTTGATGGAATTTTCATGAAGGATTGGATCCTTGAAGTTGAGAAGATCCAGGACAAGGAGATAGGAAGAAGTTGTGAGGACCTGATGAAGGAATGCCACCAAGGAAAGTGGAAAATGTTTCACCAAAGAAGGGCAAGGGTAAGGGAAAACAAGTTGTTTCTACCAGTTTAAATGAAGAATGGTACACAAAAATGCAATACCCAGACGATGTATTACTTAGTAAGGAATGAGTATCTCATGTCAACAAGATGGCCATAAGTGATTACAACCATCGAACGAGCACCACGGAGAATGAGATGACCCTAGAACTGGTTCACCCTAAGGAGAAGAGTACACTATATGAAATTCCTATCTATGATGAAGAAGTGATGGTGAAAATGGAGAAGGCCGAGTTTCCCTATTTCAACAAGCTTGAGCGACTATACCAATGGTTGATTTTGTGCATACATGAAGACCACTTCTATTTCACAATTCGAAGGATGCGCATAACCCCCTAGCTAATTTATAAGTTCACTGACCTTATCGAAAAACAAGAATCATTGGACAATGATTTGGGAGACAAGGAATCCATTAAGAAGACCATTGAGGCTTATGACTACAAGAAGGGTTCACACTACTTTTATATTTATGTAATTATTGACCTGATGATGAGAATGGCCATGTGTTTGGTCATAAAACTGAATGGGTAAGAGAGATGGATACATATCAACAAGGCTTGGTTAAATGTATGTTGTAAGATCTCAGAGGGGACCATCTATAACCTCTCATCTTTTATTGTAGAGGAGATTATAAATGTCATGTGTGACAGAGAGAAGATCATGTTTGGTAATGTCCTCCTCACCATTGTCTTTTTAGATATTGGAATTCTTGATGGACTAGATAAGTTTGTTTGGGAATACCCAGATGAGAACCCCTCCCACACCAAGAGGTTTAAACAATATAATTATGACACCATAATGGCCACTCATAAGGCATGCTTATAAAAGTGGTATAAGCATATGCACAACACATTTGAGACTGAATGGAGAATACCCAAGTAGTTTCCTTCACTAATAAAAGGAGAGGTTAAGTTCGCTGTATACCAACATTTTTGTATCGACATATTTAATTTGGTGGATGGCACTAAGAATCCTTGGTGTAAATTACATTTCTACTTCATGGTGCAGTACTTCCAGGCTGGGGTCAATCGATTCAAGGAGGCAAGGAAAATTAGGTTTGATCTAAGTGTATTGGATCAAGACTACCAAAAGCTATGTAGGAAGTTAATATACCCCAAGAATCATGCCTATGTGGAGAAGTATGTCTCCCATGATGTGCACATGTTGAAACCAATAACGTTTCCTGTTGTAGGGAGGACATTAGTAAGGGTGTATTTGTGCCTAATGCCTAAGTATGAAAAAGGAGCTTACATTGAAGATGATGTCTCCATTCCTGAGGACCCTACCATAAGGAAAAAGGTTGTGTCAAGGAAAATAGGAGGGGAGGCTCTTGATAAAAATGCACAAAGAACGGAGATAGTAGGGGCATAGGAATTAGGTGTTGGCACAAGTACTTACATCTACCGGAATAGGTCTCCCGTTAGAAAAGAGTCACCGCAAAAGGAAGAATCATTGGTAAGGAAAGAGTCACCTGAGAGAGAAGTGCCCTGAATTAGAGTCACCAGTAATGAATAATCAAAGGGTGAAAAAAGGTCGAACTTAAGAGAAATAGAAAGCATGGAGGCTGACAAGGGTGATGAAGATGATGAAGAGTGCGGTGAGGCCTATAATCATCCTGTGTACGATGTACATGAGTTAGAGGAATAAGGAAATGAAGATAGGGATGAGAAAGAGGAAGGCACTCATGAAAAAGGGGGGAGTGAGGAAGTAAAAATGAAATATCAGAAGACCCCGACCCCGACTAAGGAGCAAATAGATAACACTATAAAGAGGGAGGTGACATGTATTATCTAATAGTTGGTCAAGCATGAAGTAGAACAAAACATTGAATAAGTGTTGAAGGAAACTGAGTAGAGCATAAGTATAGGAAAGGAGTATGGGAGCATGGGTGGAGACCTCAGATTAGCAATAAGCTTCCTAGTGATAGCGCACACAAGTGGAAAGGGAACAATAGCAGCGTAGGAACATGAGATGACTTATATTAATGATCCAAGAAAGGTACTGCACGTGCACTTCCAAAGTATCATGCCCAAAAACCAAATCCTCACTTGGTCTTCTTTTGATGAAGAGGGTGTGTACCCATGCACGAGGAAAATGTTATCATGGGATTTTGAGTCCCACGTTGATGAACCCAAGTTCAAGGTGAATCGTGATGCATTAATGAAGATACCAAATACCAAGGGAGTAAAACCTCTTTTAAATTCCCAACAACTGTTAGATGAGAAAGTTTACAATGTGATAAAAAAAGTATTAGTGGAGGTGGAAGCTAGAATATTTGATAGATACAATAAAATAAGGGTCTTGGAGGAAGAGCTTGAGAAAAAGAAAGCGGAGATCATTGACTAGGACAAGGAGATAAAACATAAGGAATTGATTAGTTTGTAGTTAAGGCATGAACTAAGGGATGAAAAGGTCAAGGTGCACAAATTTCACAAGATGATAAAGGCCATTTTAGATGCCATTATCTTGAAACACCTAGACCTAGCCCCGCCTTTTCAAAAATATGAGTCAACCATGCACTGCTTGGAAGACTGTACCCACATCCTCACCATGGAAAGGTGTCCACTCACATTAGAGTCAGTAGAGGAGGTGATTACACACCATAAGGAGGAAGAAAATATGAATATTGAGAGAGAGTGACTTAGTACTTTGATATCCTTACCGCAGTAAATACCGTCACATAGATGGCTGAAGCCATGTATAAAAACTGTGCCAAAAGAGACAAGGTAACACACATATTGGTTGCTACACATGAGGCAGATTTGAAAGAATTTTAGGAGAATAAAAAAGGAAATAGGGTGGAGCGTGATAAGATCCTAGCCGAAGTTGATAAGAAGTTAGAAGCAATTGAAACATTGTGGGTTTTAGTTAAGAATAGGATAAAGTAACTATACCCTCAAGTCACTCATAGGATGGATGCGCTGGGTGATCTTAGCAAGTAGCTTGAAAACATTGTAGATATGTTGAAAGCTAAGGGTGATGAACTTAGTTGATGAAGTATGCTCATTAGTGGGTGACCTACTTCAACAAGATCAGGGAGAAGTGGATGCCTGGGAGAATATTGAGGCATCCATAAAGGAGTTCCCACTCCTCATGCAACAATGGCATATTCTTCCATTATTCCATTCTTTATTTTAGATTATTTCAATTCCACTATTTTTTTCTCTTTGAGGGAGAAAAATGTTTCCGAGGATGGAGAACACATGTAGTGTGCGGTGATGTTGCACCCTAAATATTGGCTAAGTACCAAGAGGGGCACACACACATGATTAGTAAATAGAAGAGCGTTCATGGAAAAGAGCACATGAAAAAGGGTTTAAGAAGGGTTTAAGTGAAACCAAGGTGTGCGTGGGAGGAAGAACAAGGGTTTAAAAGACTTAGCCATATTTGGCATCAGGGCGTCACTTGAGGAAAATGTGAGGACTTGACTAGGTGTGATAAGTGGATAAGGTGCCAATCTAGAACCTTGGAGTCCAAGAAAAGGATATTCTACGTAGGGAATATTCCTAGAGGCATCATTACAGTTAGTGGAAGGTTTTACAAAGAGGATAAGAATTTTCCAATAGAGGACCCCATTGACACTTGGCACACAATCTTCTTAGGAGAGAATTCATGGTGGTGGATGCTGATCCTATTTAAGGAAGTGCTAAAGACATGCGAGGGGAGAAGGGGAGAAGGGATAAGGTAGTGTGAGGTTGCTAGAAGGTACGAGAGTGCTGAGAGAAGGAGGATAACAAGGTGCTACAATTTTTTTGGGAAATGCTAGGGGTTTGGGAGCTCATGATGCTAGGGATTATATTTCTTAGTGCTAGAGGGTTGTAAGGGATATCATTAAGCATATGTATGGGTACTGGTGTCTGTAACAAGGGATATAATGGGGAAATCATAGTTCGGATCTCTGATTAGATTAGTTCCCAGGGGTTGGATCTATGTCATTTGAGGTATATTGTCTGAGATGACCCTTTTGAATGTAGTATGGCTACCAAAGACTCTTTTTAAATCAATATACATGGATCTATTATGTACATCTAGTTAATCGGTGTAAACCCTTCTATTATTTGGTTTGTCATGACTCATATTTGGTTTTTTATGCTTCATACAATGTTTATTTATCTTTTGTGATGTATTGATGTGTATATCTGTTAGCTATATCTTCTTCCTTTTTAAGTAGATGTATGTATTTATGTTTATGTAAATAATCCTCCTTTAATGAAAAAACTCTCTTGGAAAGCTCACATAAATGAGGGGCTCGGCACATGTGCGCACCTTGGGTGAGCACCCAATGTATGTTGGGTGATAGGGCAACACACTTGGGGTTAGAAAGAAGTATTGAGGGTAAAATAATGACTACAGTCTACTAGATTCCCATTATCTATAGGGTTATCAACTAACCAATTAGCAATAATTTTTTCTTTCATGAACTTTTCGTTAACAAAGGCAAGCTCAAATTCACCCATTAATGTAATGAAACGACCTTTTTTTTTGGATAAGGCTGCTTGGGTTAAGAAATTTTGCAATTGTTATTATTTAATAACCACCCGTGTTTATTTATTAAGCATGTAATGCTTGAACCTCTTTTTTGTGAATACTATCACCAAACACTACTCCGCTTATGTGTAACACATATCATAATCAAGATGGGTGCGGCTAATGAAATAAATCACCCTCTCATGAAAATTGTTATCTTATTATGCCAACATGTATGTAATCGAGACATCATTGGATCAAGAATATAGGATCAAAGGACGAGTAGGTTTCAGTGGCAAGAGTGTGGGTGGCGACATAAGGAAGTGCTTTTCTGACTCAAAGGCTTCATGACACTCTTTTGTCCAAGTTTTACAAAAATATTTCTTAAGAAAACCATTGATGAGATGTATAACATATTTTAGGTCAAGAATAAACTTGCGTATTACCCCAAGCTTACCTCAGAAAGACTTTATGTTTAACTCATCTATGTGTGGGGACATCTTTAAGACTACCTAGATTTTTCTCAGATCAACATTAATGCCTTGAGACGAAATGATATATCCCAACAATTTACCCCCTATTACTCCAAACATATATTCTAATGATTTAATGTTACTCTGTACTCGATTAGGCATGAGAGAATGATATGAAGCACTTTAAGATGATCGCCACGTTTCTTTTCTTTCACCAGTAGGTCATCAACATATGATTACACACTATTATGAATAAGATCATGAAATATATATGTCATTTCCCATTAATAAGTGGCTATGGAATTCTTTAATCCAAAAGGAATGACTACGTAAAAGAAGGTTCCCTAAGGTGTTTTAAAGGTATTTCTCGTTTGATCTTCCTCGAAGTCTGGTTGTAACCATAAAAACCATCCATGAGAGATAACAAATCATATCCACTTGTTGCATCAACAATGACATTGATCGAAGGAAATGGGAAGTTGTCTTTGGGAAAATACTTCTTAATGTCCCTGAAATCAATGCAGATCCATATCTTCCCATATTTTTTGAGAATTGGGACTATGTTTGAAACCAACATTGAATAATTAACCAGTTTAATAAACCCCACTTGTAGGAGTTTCATTACCTCTTCTTTAACCATCTATTTTACTAAATTGTTGTGTGATAAAACAAATAAGGTCAAGGTCAAGGAAGAATACATGTTATTATGTAGTTGGTAGGTTGAGTGTGCGCGTTACTAATTTTATCCAAGATGCTTGTAGAGAAATCCTTTTTATCTAGGGAGGACTACCTGTAGATACAAAACAAGACCACCAAATAATATTAAATAGCAAGAGTCAGAGGACTTCCTAGCTAGGCTAGATCTAGGAAGCGTGATGCTTCCTTGAATGGCTGTCAATCACTTAATGAAAGTAAATGTGAGAAATAAAGGTCCTATTTCTTACACTTTGATTTAGGTATCTCAAAATGTTACTAACAAACTAGATTAAGCAAGGTATTGAAATCTTAACTAATCTAGCATCCGATAAGGTATGTTTCTAGTTAGGTTAGGTCAGAGGGGTGTTAGGTAAGGTCACAGAGGTATTTGGTAAGGTCTGGGTGGAATTTAGGTGATGTTAGAGGTAGTTTGGTGAAGGTTAGATGAAAAAATAGTCACCGACGTCAGTTATGGTGACTGATTCTGATAGAGAGGGGAGATCGACAATGGTTAAGGTGACTGGCGTTGGTAGGGAAAATTTGATAGAAAATTATTAAACAAAATATTTTAGGCTGTTTGTGATTTCACAGAGAGTGAGGGAAGTATGGTTTGGGTCGTAATATGACTGAGAAGACTTAAGGACACTAAGAAGTAGGTTTAGAATAGTGAAAAGGGTTGGGATGATTGAATAGTGGGTTGGTGGGAGGAAGGTGATGTACATGCAACATAGAAAATAAACTACTAGAAGAAACCAGAGATCTACAAAGGGAATAAGAAAAATGATTAGGATCACAATACTTGATGTGTTGTAGATATTTGGAGTTGGGATGGTTGATAATTGATTAAATAATAAATTATTGAGTCTAATGCTGTGGAAATATAGCCTTTATGCTCCCATGAGTTTTCCAATGCTTTGGAAAGATGAACTGGAAGCTTGTCTTACACTGTGCTTGTGTGTGTTTATCGTCTGGATGTAGGAGGGCTTAAGGATTTTCACTTGAATGAAATAAGGCTCCAATCATTGAATTACCAACTTGGGTAAATAATTTTCAAAGTGTATATAAGGTAACCAATGATGGTTAAGGTGACCGGTGTCAGTTGAGGGATAGCTGGCATCGATTAGGGTGGGAAATTTTAGGTTTACCAAAAATAGGTAGATATTTACTATTTTCAGTGTGATTCTAATAAAGTTCACTTAGGGAAGTGGAGTTCATGCGAGAGAAGGTAGGAAGGTCATATAAGAAGTCTAATTAGGTTTGAGGAATAAGTCTTAATTAGTTAGGTTGAGTTGTGACTCAGCATTGGGAGTGATGACTCAATGCTAAGAGTGATAACTTGGTCACTATGAATTAAATGCCCCTAAAATAGGTCCAGGGTGACGTGTCTAGGTGATGTGTAAATTAATTTAATTAAATGAATTAATAATGTGAGGATGAACATTAATTCAATTGTAAGTAATTAAATTAATACAAATGCAGGGTAAAGGGGTTATGGTTAGGTGAACATGTTACATTAATTGATTGAAGGGGGACCAAGGGGAGTGTGACCCAAATTTGGTGTCTAAACCATCAAATCCACTTTTGGCTTCATGGGTCTTTATTTTTGTTTAACAGGTTTGACATCAGGCTTGGTAACTAAATTATACACTACAGGGTTAGGATAAATGCTAGTAATTTCCTTATAGCTGAAAGAGAATGCTTTTGAGTGATCTTTAAGAACCTTCGTATGTGCTTCTACCTCCTCTAGAGTCAGAGAAGAACCAAATTTCAGGATTTTAGGATCCTTCTCCTTCCCAATGTTTATATCTATGGTTCCTTTGATCAAAGAGGAATTTATTCAAATTCAGGTGGGGATGTAGGTAGTTCCATTTATTCTTCCTCTACCTCATAGATATCAACACCATCTAATGAGGAATGATCCATTATGTGATCTCCGAAGTAGGAAGAAGGGTGAGGTATAAGAGAAAAACACCTCTTATGGTATGTGGTATGGAGATTAATGTATGTATTGAGGTATCCTAAATTTCCTCATCATTCTCCATGTAGTATAAAGTGGTAGGCTCATTCCCAGTCTCGAAATATACTAGAATTACATTGGTTAACATCCTTTAAACTAGAGGTTTGGATCTGACCAAAACAACGAATTTAGTTTCTTTCAGGTCTTCACTTGGAAAAAAGCAAGAGGAGGAAGTAGCCATAGAATCGGCCAATAGGTTTTTCTCTCATGGAATAGCTTCAGTAGAGATAAAATGAAAACCATTACTAAGTTCAAGAACGAAAGGATTGTAGAGTTGTAGGTGTTTTGATCTGGTCTCATAGACTTTTGAGGCTTCATTAAAAAAAGTTGAGAGTCACCCAAAACTCTAACACTGTTCACACCCATCCTCTTGTCCATAATGATACTAAGAATTAGAACTTCATACTCAATTATGTTGTTCATGCACTCAAATTTTATCTTGAAGGAAAAACATATGACCCTCCCCTAAGGGGAAGTGAGGATCACCCCAACCCCAACACCAAAGCAGAATTTTACACCATTGTAGTCGAGATTCCAACAATCATCAGGGAATATGGAAGCTAGATCCTTCTTGAAGTATTCTTCCTTGAATTCTAACACTTCAACCATACAAACCTCATCAAAAAAATTGGACGGAAGAGTGGAAATTCCAAGGGCATGACCTATGCCACAAGAATCAAAAGGGAGAACAATTGGAAATTCATCCTCCAAAAGCTTAATGATTTCAGCCATGGTTTTTGTTGATATGGTTTTTACCATGGCGGATTTGATTTCATTAGTATTCCCCCCTTAAATTTCTTTATGAGATTCCAAATTAGTCATAGGAATAAGCTAGGACTTAGGATTTGAACCATGAGGTTTGTTTAATTGTTTAGATGGGAGATTGAATTCAGTATGAACCCTCGATTTCTTCTTTAGGTTGGCTAGATGGATACCAAATGGCTTCGGGTCACTCTGAGCCACAAAAAACTTACCTAGGTGCAAGAATCTAACCTCTTGTAACAACGTGGAAGGGGTTTCCTTCATTCTATGAATCCAAGGTTGACCAAGAATCATATTATATTTGGTTTTCCGATCTATAATATAAAACTCAGTCAACACAGTCTTATGTCCAAGGGTGACTGGAAGAAATATATTTCTAATAGAAGTTACTTTGAGGTTATCATAGCTTCTTAGCGTGTTTCAAATTTAAGAACAGTTTGTTTCTCCATAGCCTAAATTCTGAAGTAATGAGAATGGGACTATATTGACAAAAAACTCATCATCTATCATTGCAAACTTAACATAGTTGTTATATATCCAAACCCGAAGATATAGCACATGATCACCCCTTCGTGTCAACTCAACATCATTAGGCATCTTGTTAACGTCAAAAACAAATCCAACATCTCTCTTAGGCTACCCTAAGGGATAAACATTAAAGTCTAACTGATTGATTTGGGCCTCCAGAGGAGGAGTGACATGGATAATATGGCAAAGACCTAGATTTTCCAATAAATTTGATCGATGCACAAGAGAATTATTCAACAAATCCAAGAAGGAAATGTGGGAAAAGGTCTTAGTCAAAACCGTGATCAAATCATAAGCTCCAGCTAGCTCAAGAGCTATCACCATATCATCTGACATGGATGGATAAATGAGAAGAGGTTGTGAAGAATAATGTTGAGTGTGAGTTGCTGCGTTGACTTTGGGTTCAATTTTTAGCTCCACTAAGCCTACAATGTTAGTATGATTTTAGTAGTCTAAAAGAGTAGCTACTAGATGGTTTGTAGATGTAGATGCCTTATGATAATTATTTCCAATGGGCATCCCTTTTTTGGTACCATGAGGATTAAGCTTTCCATTCTTAGGATGTGTTGGAAGGGGGTCTCTATAAACCCCAAGAGTAGCATTTTTTGGAGCAATAGGCCCTGTGTGAGTGTTTTACATAGGTGCAGTGGGATTATCCATGAACATCTCAATGAAGAGTTGTATCTGGTCTTTTGAAAGCCATTGTATAAACTTATTACAATCATGGCATATACGAGCATCATGTCCTCTAACCCTATGGAAACCATAGTACAAGTCAGGGTCATAGTCACGAAGATTTTGATTCTAGTTTTGTTGTGATCCATAGTTTCTACTGGTGTTTTGTTATTGGTTATTGTAGTTGAAGTTTGGAGGCCTCTAGCCTTGGTTCTGATACTAGTTTGGAAATTGGTTCGAGTATTGATTTGAATATTAAACTGGGCCCTATGCCTGGACCTACTGAGGAGGTGGAAGAGGATGACTAAATTCCACTGCATTAACTGACGGAGTGAAATTATTACTCCTTTTGTTGTTCACACTTGTATTGTTGTTACCATTATTTGCACTACTTGTGCTAACAACGTTCAGATTTCTAGTTTGATCAATCATGTCATCCTTCGTAGTACCATAGTTCTTGTTAAGGACTTTGGGTCCTTGATTATTTTTTATTGAATCGTTTGGGTAATTTAAATTACCTTGTGAGGGAGTGACCAATTTCTAATTTGAACCATAGGTATTTTGACCACTATTAATCACTGCTTGGTCAATGTGGAGAGAACCCTCTAAGACCTCCTGATAGCTCCTACGAGGAAATTTTGTACTTCTTCCTTAGTTTCTTGATTGAGGGAATGGAGGAATAAGACAAAAATATTTGTTTGATCTATGTTTGGAGCACTAGCCGAGGAGTAGATGACTTGATTCCACCTATGAATGAATTGGGTGGTAGATTTATTATGATTTTGTTTAATGTGAAGAAATTATCATATTCCCGTTCTCAAGACTTTTTTTGAATCGAAAGTCTTTATGAACTATGAAACAAGTTTTTGAAATGAATGAATTGAGGCTTCTAGTATTCTATAGTACTAGTCGAGATAAATCCCATCCAGGGTCATGGGGAATATCTTAGCTATAACTGCATCCCATGGGATTAGCTCTCTAATGGTAGTTACATACACTTTGATGTGTGCATTTGAATCCCCCTCCCTTTTGAAATTTGGAAGGTCGAGTAGTGGTCATGGAAGCATTACACTTCATATGGTAAAGTAAAGGGGCTCCTTGAGATATTCATAATATTTCCAAACACATAAGAATCTACCATAGACAACCCTTGATGGGGATATGGAGGTGGAATATGAGGTTGATATGGCGTAACATAAGAATTTGCAGAAGCATAAGGTACCCCTTGATGTTGAGGATAAAAACCAGAAAAGGAAAACATGTCCCCTTGTAATGATTTAGAATACATGTGAAGGTATGGGGGAGCATTATTTTGATACAGAGTGGTAGTTGCAAAACCAAGAAACATCACATTGTCAGTTGGAATGTAATTTGAGAACGCACTCCCGTTTGGCACCTATGGAGGATATCCGTATGAAGTATGAGTGGACATACCAAATTTTATTGATAGAGTAAGGTGGTCTCCAAGGCTAGAAACACCCATGTAGACCGAAGGAGGTGAAGGTATCGAGGGCATATAGGTACGATTCTAAAGGTGTTGGGGGACCTTGCCTTTCCTTGCAAACTGGGTAGAATGTGAAGATTGGGTAAGCTCTAGTTCCCAAACTTTATCCACCAATGTTGAAATTACATCACCTGGAAAAGGCATTGCATTTTGAATTAGGCATATTTTGAGTCTTTCCAGGAAGGAACGATGTGTGATGTCTTGTTATGAATTGATCCTTGGGATGGCACCCCTATTTGGTTGTATTTCCCGTTGTAGGAGGAGGAGTAACAACGTTATTTTGAAGAAGAACATTAGTATACCATTAAATCTGGTCCAAGGACTCATCTATTATGTTAAGGTGCTCATCACTTCGGGTGAAGCATGCAAGTATTTCCTCATTAGGTAACAAATAAGAAGAAAGTGAATCAATTTGCATACTGATTTGAGGTGTAGAAAATACTTGAGGATTGAACCCTTGTTATCCTGTAAATGTTATGTTATTTGAGTCTGAGAACATGGGTTACGAACTATAGATAAGTTGATAAACCTCTTAAATTCTAACTAGTGAGCCATTATTGGAACCTTGAAGAGGAGCGGTGTGAGGGGAAGTTAAATTAGATGAGTAGTTATTAGCAGAACCTAACAATAAGGGTGAATTTTGCATGCCCATCTTGTAATAATACGCTTCAAGACCTAAACTGGGCTTTCTGTATTCCTGATCCAATATTTTTGGGGGGTGTATACACGCACAATAATGGGAGATGAGAAGGATGGATGAAATAAGGAAGGAACCAAGGAAATTAAAAGGAACTAGCACTTCACATTGGGTTCACTAATTTTGTACATCTAAGAAACAACACATGACTCTAGGACACACTCGATCTCCCAAGGTTGTGCTGTGACATCTGATATGAGATGAAAGACGGATATGGAATGGATAACTAGGGAGAATAGGAAAAATATGTGAACACGGGAAAATTGGATTAGAAGTAATCAAGGCAATAAAATTTCTTCTACGGTCACTATGGGAATCTTATCATCTAAGGAAATGAGTGCTTTCCTAACTTGGGTGGGTGGAATGGAACGATCAAGGAGAATGGAAATGCAAAGGATTCTATTAATATCAATGTCACAAAACACCCTCTGAACTGGCTGTGGAATACGTGGGAAATGTCTAGCATTTTCCTTATAAAATTATCTAAACAAGGTCATGGATATGTGAGAGGAAACATGTCAGTAGGAAAAAAAGGTGAATTGCAGAATCTAATCTCGACTAGGATTACTGTGTCAGAACATTTAAGTGTTGTCCACTTCAATTTTCAAATCCATCAACTGTGAGCTAATAACGGGTGGATGTGGGGTGGTTTGGAAAATGAGGTGTCTGAGGCCTTGATCAACATCTGTCAATTATAGAGCTAGGTTTGGTTGAGGGACTAGTGGATCACACACCAAATATCTGTGTTACCTAGGGCCTGTGATGGTCATGTGGGATATGTGAACTACTAAAGAAAATAAAATAAAAAACTTGCACAAAATCCACAAGAGGGTAAGGTCAATGTTTAGGGAACCTAAGCCAACAAAGGATACATAATGAGTTGTGTTAATTCCTTTCTAATTAACTCTATATTCCTAAATACATAAAACAAAAGATAATTAGTTAAACAAAGAAAATAAATCTAATCTATTTGCTTTTGTGCTTTTCTAATGATTTTATACAGAAAGGTGATAAGTCAAATAAAACCAAACTAATTAATTTAATCTAATGTTTTTGGAATTTTTTGTTTACTGGAAAATAAAAAGAAATGTCCACAGGCAAACTAACTTATTATAATTAAATGAAATTACTTCTACTCTAATACTAACTAAACTAAACAATGAAATAACCAGATGTGGTTATTTCCATTTTGCAAAGGATTTAATCTAATTTGATAAAAATAAAAGTTTTTCTAATTTGTGGTTGTGGATTTTACTTCTTTTGGCTCTATCTCATAATCACAAGAAGAATGAGAAGCTTCTAAGAATAAATTCTTCCCATGAAGCTTCCCTGATAAAACAGAAGCTTTCTAACAAAGAAATATAGATCTAACACATATATAAAAGCTTTTAAAGACAACTTCTTGTAAAAATTCACAAGGATAGGAAAAGAATAAAATTTTCACATAATCTTTTCTCGTGTGCAACTAATATAATTTTTTAATGTAGTGAACTTTCCTAAACAATTTAATAATGAAGAAATGATAACAAAACACTGTGGAAAGAACCTCCTCCAAATTCTTCCTAGGAAAATCCACAAGGATAAGCTGAGAGGAAATACTCAATTGAATATTTACATATGAAATCTCTTGTAATAACTACTGCAATTGTATTTCTCTGAATAAATGTGTTTAATAAACTAAAGCTTTGAATCTATTCAAAATAAACAAAGAAACTTGAAGGCATTTAAAGAGATCCCCAATCGGGAAATGTTGTAAAGAGACAAATCCAATGCTGGAATTCATTTTTGATGTCCCCTCAATATATTTTTCAAAGAATGTTCAAATGATTCCAAGGAACTGTGCTGAAAATGTGCAAGAATAATGGGAGAGTACTGAAGCTAGCTAGTTTGCAAGTAGTCTGATAATAATGAGAACAATAGAGAAAGAAGGTAAAAGAACTGGTTTGATTACATACTTCTTAGTAGGATTATGGTAGCATAACAATGTAATTCAAATAGAGAAACTATAACCAATGCTTTGGGAAGAAGCTTGGTTCTTAGAGAAATTTGGCAGGGAAGTGGTTTAGCCCACTTGATAGCCAAGAAATGCCACCTTAGTCAAATAAGGGGCCGTTAAATTACTAATAATATTAATTTGGGAGGGAGAAGACTACACAAATATAATGATATCAATAACAACCAATTTATATAATAAACATGCAATAAAAATGAACTGGAAGAAGGAAACACGTGTGTAAAATCACGCTGGAAATTCTCAGTCAAATGCACACAGAACTATCAGTCTGTGTAAGGCGGCAATTATGCAAAAAACATGGTGGTTGCATAACCACCATCATGATTTCATAACTTAAATATATAAAGCTAAAGAAAATCTTATAAAATGATAAAGGAAAGTGGGAAAAGCATGGAAATGGATAAGTAAAGAAAACCATGCTACAAAGCTATGCTACAAGTGAGAAATTAGACTTGAACATCACTAGAATATATAGTTAATCATCATTGGGGATTTGAGCCATTCTAAAAATATAGTACCGTGTAAAATTTGGTGCATATAGGAACCAACCCCATAAGGAGCACCAACCCCTAGAAACCCATGTTGATATTACTCACAACAAAGGACTTGTATGAATATTACTCATCACACAAATTTTGATCAAAAGACCATTGAAGATATGTTGCCAATAAACACAACTGATACTCGTCACAAAATTAAATTCATACACCTTCAAACTATCTTCAAATACACCTTTTCCTAATTCATCACATTTTATGATCCAAAGGATTCTAGGCTCATACCATCAAGCTTTCTTCCATAGCTAGCAAACTAGGGGTTTTGGAGGGCTTTGACCTTCTTACTCGCTTAACATTATTTCATAAAAAATAGACCCTCATTTGATATCATTCCAACTTTTAAGCCTTATTAGGTCCATGATCCATCATCCTTGAAAGGATCATGGGCACATGCAGAGGTTACACATGTCATCCAAGCAAATCTCTCCCATATCAAGCTAGAAAACATGCTCTTAAAAACCCTGTTTTGGTCTAAACCTCATATCTTGCAAAATATTCATCATGGAAAGCTAACATTTTTCTTATAAATCTAGGAAACCCCTTTACGTCATCTCCAATCATCAATTTTCCACAAATATCTCTACATCTTCACCACCACCATGACTTGCATGACTAAGCCTTGGGGTTTTGTATGTTTTAGGCCATAATAAAGTGAACTAACACTACAACCATTCTTGAAACAACAAAAAGATGCCTCTACATGATGAAAAACACTTGAAATATCTTCCTAAGTGTCTCTAAGAGCTCACACACACTTTCAAGTTACTATCATCCCTTATTAGGCTTCCATGAAGTAAGATTAGGACTAGTTTAGGCCTAGACAAGGTTGGAAAGCACCACACCTCTACTTCTAATTACTCAAAAAGGACATAATACACTTGAGACAACATGTATCACACCCCTGCATGACTCCATGATATATCATGACCCTCTAACTCACTCTCATGCTCCATTTGGTCTTCAAGCACCTAGACTAGGTCTAAATGAGCACATAAAACTAAGTCTTCAACATTTTAAGCATCCTCTGGACTTGTATGAGTGATTTCAAAAAATATACTCATGTTCTCAATTCCTTTACTATGCTCCTCTATCCATCATATAACTTATCTCTCTATTTTCCATCACCTAGGCTATCTAGGCCTCCTAAATAGGCCTACTAGGCCAAGACATTCTCAATGTTTCCACTCATGCCATCATGATAAAAACTAATTGAACATGTCATCATCACAACACACATCCTCTAGCACTCCTATATCATTCTCTTTTTCATTAATGATCTCTTACATCAATGACAACACTCAAACTCACTCATACCAATAATCTCCTCCTTTGTCATTGATGGATAACGATCTAAACATACCTATATCTCATGATATTCATATTTTTCAGCCTATTTTGATCACATGTTGGTTGGAAATATTAACTAAACTCATCAAACTATCATACAAACTTGTATTTTTCTTCTTTGACCCCTTTTTTAGCTTCTTCATAACTTGAAAGCACTGTATCATTCCTGGGGAAGATGCATATTACTCATGCCAATAATATTTTTACTATGGAATATCACTAAACATCATTCTTGACTCCTTATTTACATGTCTCAACTAAAAAAACTCTCTCAAAGTCTTGGATTTTGCATTATCATACTGTAAAGAACAATTAGGACCTAGTGCCCTGGAGCTCACCTTTAGACCATTTTTGTAAAAAAAATTCATACCATAGGAGATCATTCATCACATGAACCCCAAACCTATGACTCCCCTTGGGCTCATATAATCTCCCTCTATCAGTCTAAGTAAAAAATCAAGCTCTTACTTTACATACAAGCCATGGAGAATGACTAACACCAATTCCCCTATTTTGAAGCAACATTTCATAGTTTATAGTCTTCCTTGCATGATATCATACATGTTTGAACTTATGCCAAGCACCCCTTGTAACTATACTTGCTTAAAATTCATCATTTTATCTTATTAGGCCTCTTTTTTACCTATAACATTTGATTCAAGATCTTACCTCAGTAGTCCTTCACTAACCTATAGATCACTGCTATAGGGCTCAACCTTATACATAACCTTGATATGGTGCATCATTCACTCATATCACATATGATATTAATAATATACAACCTATAACATACCTCCCTTCGCATTTCAAGGGTAATGATCACTTCAATATTCCCTTTCAACACATTCCATCATGTGAAACATCATAAAACTTCCATGAACAAGCTCATATAGTATACACTAGCCTTTTCACTACTATAACCACTTCAAGTGATGAGACCCAAAACCATACCTTAGCGTTTGAAACCTTTGATCAATATTCATGGATAAATAACCAATATGTACATCTTGTTTCTATGCATTTATAGCTTTGTGAACCAATATACCATCTTATACACTTGTCACAATTACTACTATAGACCCAAAAATGTTTTACTTACAGTCCTATAATAATGCTTATCAACTGAAATATTTTCCTCTTCAGCTCTCATGGATATAATCATGCTTTGTATTTTATCATGTTTCCTTAATGATGCATAAAACGTCTTGTAGCATCTTAAAAAATGGCTCAAGGCCAACTACCACAACATCTAGACCCATATATTCATTCTCAGACATGTAATCATGTGTTTACTTCAAGGAATAAGCTTAGGAATCATAACTTACCTATGTACAAGCTTATAAACTATCCATCTTAGGCATGAATAACCTAGAAAACCTTCTTGTCACCCTTCACTCTTTTCTTGAGGTAATACTACAGACCTCAGATAACTATGCACAATCTTGACACAATATATATCAAATTAGAAGCCCATTTCAGTCTTTGACTGTCATTTCAATGCTTATACTTCTGCATATAGTCTCTATAATTCTTAATCATTCTTTATACATCTCAAACCTGAACCAAGAACCAAAAATACACTTGTAGGCTCAAATATTTCATGAACATACCTAGAGAACATCAAATCACTTTTACCATATGGTTTGATCAAGTCATCAAACTGATGAATGATTTATTCTTCATAAAGTTTTCTCCTAGCTCACTTTCAGTACCCAAATCAACTTCTAAAACATGTTGAAGAGTTTCAAGAACATAATAATTACTTCTTAAACTCACGTATCACCTTGCAACATTGTTACAATGTTAACCTCTAAATTATTCCTTGCATGAATGACATGTACTATCCTAGTTTTCAAGTTTAATTCTTCTCTAAACATATTTATCTTCCTCACATAGTTTCAAAAAATCCTCTCATGGATTCAATATTACAAATATATATTCTACCAATCCTTATAAGAGTGCAAACCCCCGCTACTAAATATATCTTCAAGAATTTTATTCAAATGTAAACTCAATATGACATACCTATTATTTGAAAGCATTTTCAGAGTTCCATGGTATTTATTCTAGTCGTGAATGAATTAGATAGCCATCTTGACACTCTAAACACATAAATCAGATTAATTTATACACACTAACCATCCATATATAGTTTTTTAGTCATGGTCATCAATTGATAACACTAATTTATTGATCTTCACAATCCTACTAGTGCTTAACAATCCTCATACACTTTTTTCTTCTTGAACAAGCTCCCTTGCACTATTAAATTGCTTATAATAGAATAAATACCTTTGTATACATGATATACATAACTTGACACCTTGAAGGTACACCTATAACATCAGACTACCAATCCTACATGCTCCCCTTCTCACAATGCTTTATATGAGTGATAATGTCTTTAAGAAGCCTATTAGAGACATCCATATTCATAAAGAGTCTAGAAGAGTGACTTGAAGAGGTCCCAAGCCATCTTAGACACCTGAAACTCATCTCTTCATTTTTTTATCTTTACCCTGAGTATATTCTTTATTAACATCCAAATCTACTCTTGGTACAATCCTATTGTTCACTCTAGGATCCCATGACTTGTTTTGCCTCCTTTTTGCATTCTAGGAACTTGAAAACTCTTGAATTTCCTTGAAGGGCCATAACAGTCTCTAACAACATGTCCAATACCATTACAATTGAAGAACATAACTTCACTTCTTCCCCTATAACCTTCATTACCCCAATTCTGAATTGAAGGTTCATACAGAAAATACCTAGCAATATGACCTTTCTCATGAAAATTATATGATATTATATTACTTGATACCTCAGTCCTACTATCCCTCCATGAATAATCATTTTAGAAAACCTCATATATTCCTTTGATCTATTCCCAAAGCCATTACAAGTGAAAAAATAACCATTAAATGATCTCTCATACCTTAAAGCACTAGACTACCTTATGATCTTTGTCTTCACATTATCTTTGACATTTCTATCATTTTTCTCTTCTTTGGTACTTGAACCTTCAACCTCTTTGCTAAAAATAGTGTCTTCTTATATTACTCTTTTACCTTTGGTGTCATCCTTGAATCCCAAACATGTCTTACCGCTTGCAGATTTATTATTTCTCAAAATATCATCAAGATTCTTGGTTTTTTCTGAAAATTTTAAAATGACTTAGTCCTACTGACCACATCACACAATTCTCCCTTAATAAAAACCACCTATTATTCCTTTGATTGCAAGATTAGAGTCATAGTGTTCATCTGCATCTCTGGCACAACCTAATGGCCTTTTTACTATATCATCAAGCTTCTCTAGCATAACCTAATGTTTTTCGTCTAGGTCCTAAATTTTTGCCTCATACTCCTTGTCTTGATATCTTGTCATTTTTTTATTTTTATCATGTTTCAATTCATATTGGAATTACACCAATTCAATCTCAAGATCATCTCCTTCTTCTTCTTAAAATTCCCTGTAAGAATCTAATATGAATTCACCCAACAATGTGTTGCCATCACTTGTAGACCTCAAGGATTCCTTTGACATAAATAATACCTCATCTCCAACATCTTCATGCTCTGATTCATAGTCAAAATCAGAGACACCACTATCACTACATGCTTCAGATGAATAAGATTCTTCCTTTGAGTAGAGACTCTTCTTGAACTTCTTATTATCAAACCTTTAGAAATCCTTCTTGTCTTTGTCAAACCTGTGAATCTTCTTGTCATAGTATTCATCACACTTATTCTCATCATGATCTTCCTCCTTATGCTTGTAAGGTAAATTGATAGAAAATTGACCTATCTTACCATAATTAAAGCAATTGAAAGGAAACTTCCTTTTGTATTTACCTAATCCAACCTTTTGTCTCCTAGTAATCATTGTAAAGAGTTATTCATCATCAATCTTAGGAGAAACACCATCATCCTTAACTTTTTTTCCCTTTTCTTTCATATGGGTCTTGAAAGTAATCTCTTTTTTTACTGGTTTAGAACTAGTAACCCTAATCTCATAAGAAGTTAAAGTTCCATGTAACTCTTCCATTGTCGAGAGATTCAAATCCTTGGCTTATACAATGGCAAACACTTTGGAGTCAAATTTTGGAGTTAAAGACCTTAATACCTTTTGAACCACAACTTTTTCCTTCACTTCTTCACCTAGACCTTTCATGGTGTTGACAAACTTATCAACTCTAAGAAAATACACAACAATGGACTCTTATTTACTCATATTTAAGCCTTCAAAATGATTTCTAAAAGTTTGGAGCTTATCTATTATTACCTTAAAATATCCTTTGTAAAGGACATGAAGTTTCTCTCACATTGATTTTTCTGATGTGAAATGCATTACCTTTAAAAGTCCTAGTTCAGCTAGGCCACACATGATTGCATTCATAGCCTTTGAGTTGTCACTACTAGTATTTTTGTTTCTAGAATTATTTGGAGTTACATGATATGAATAACCGTCCAAAATATATTGCCAAATGTCAAACCCTAAGGACATGATATGAGTCCTCATCCTGAGATTCCATAAAGCAAGGTTTATCCCATCAAAAAAATGTGCCTTGCTGGAAGATGTGCCACTTTGTTGACTTGCCATTTTAGTGCTTCAAAGGATATCCTTTCAAGTGATTAAACTTCTCCAAAATGACATGCTCTAATACCAATTTTTGGAATCACAATGGACTAGGGGGTGAATTATTCCTTCAAAACTTTAACGAATTCAATTTAACTTGTATGAATCACTAACCATTCAACCATGGATTAAGTATGAGATTGTAAATATGAAACAACCATACAAATGAACATAGTAAAGAGAGTGAACACAAGAACACAATATGTAAGTGGGAAACCCTCAAGGGGAATAAAACCCACTAATTTTTTTTGATTATATTACTCAAACCAAAAGACTTGCATGAATATGACTTATCACACAATTTTTTTTAGTGAGGCACAATCCCCACAAGGAGCACCAACTCCTAGAAATCCTTTTTGATAATACTCAAAAAAAAGGAATTGTATAAATTATACCCATCACATAAGTTTTTATCATAATACCACTAAAGATATGTTGCCAACACACACTGCTAATAGTGATCTCAAAATTAAGTTCATACACCTTCAAACTATCTTTAAATGCACCTTCTCCTACTTCACTCAAACTTTCTCAAACATAGACTAATTTGGATAAATACTATTGCACACTATCTCCTCATCAATATTTATACATTTTCACACACTTTAAGCTCTTTTTTTTATGACCTCATATAACTTTGAATTTCTAACCTAGCTCGCACTTTTTCCCTCTCATAACACTAGTTAAAAAATGAGCTCATACATACACTTTTATACATGAATCTTCTTATAAACATGACTAGGTCAGAAATTACAACTTAAGGTAGGTAAAAAAGACATAAAAACATAACTACAAGCTCATATAAATTCATATGAAAGACCCACATGGGTCAGAAATGTACCAAGCCAATCAAACTTACACAACTAGGCCAAGAAGCATAAATCCTTCTCCACTGATACCATTAAGGAATAAAATAACTTTAATATAATTTGGAAATTCTCTAAAGGATTTGCACATGTCAAATAAAACCTTTCAACATCAGCCATCACTTAAAGGAACTATGTGCCATATCACTGTCTTTTAGGATTGTTTGTTACTAAAATCAACTACCTCCAGGAACTAGTCTTCAATAATGAAGCTCAATATCACACTAGAAATTATCAACTATGCCATGTATCCCCTCATTGGAAATTCATGAAACTTTAGAAAATCACCATGCATGTTATACCTCAATAAAAGTCCAACTATACAAACCATATCTCTTTTCATCTTCAACAAACTAGACTACCCATGAAGCAATTTTGATAACTCAACTGGTTTGCACCCTTTCTGACATATTTAAGACTTCTAAATGCATTCACTAGGAAAAACATAATCCCTATTCACTCTCCAATGGATATCTAACATAATATAACCATAATCATAGGTGTTATAAATCAATCCTCTTGCCAAACCATCTCTTTCTTGAACCAACCAAACTTGGCAAACTTGTGACCTCAACCATGTCCCCTCAGAAAACTTTCAGATATCAGCCAAAACATGAAACATTTCACCTGAGATGTAAAAACACATCAAAGGCCATTATACTTCATCAAAAATCCCGCAAGTTCTCAAACAATTCCATTCACCAAGTCTCCTAAAACTACCCTTTTTCGCACAGAAACTAGTCAACCTATTTTGACATGTGAAAGTCATAAAAACACCTTACCAAGCTCTAAAATGAATTAAAACATGTATATTAGCTCCCATATATCTCATAACACTAAATTGGTCATAAGGTATAATGGAAAACATGAGAGATAATGTGTCTTTCTTGAAAATAAGAAATCTGAGTGGGCTCCACTCACTATCATGAAATATAACCAACACCATATAAAATTTAGGAGAGTCCTATCCATCATCCAATCATCAAATTTTATGATCTAATGCATTATAGGCTCATAAAATCAATTTTTCGTCCATCACAAGCAAACTATGGTTTTTGGAGGGTTTTGACCTTCTTACCTTCTTAACATTCGTTCATAAAGAATAGACCCTCATTTGATCTCATTAAAACTATGAAACTGCTATGTACCTTGGGATATAATATTATAATGTATATAGGTTGATGGAGATGCCGACATGTGGCACACATCCCCTTATCTTATTATATCATTAATTTATGATTTATTATGCTTAGGAGGTCGGCCTCAGTATTGGCCATAGGTTAGAATGGTATATATAGGGGTTAGAAGGTTGTATTTAAGAATCATATTGAGATTGGAGTGTTATTGTACGGTTTGGAGGTTACCCCCTCGAAGTGGTATTGGAGGTTGCCCCCTCGAAGTGGCAAAGCTATTATATGAGAATATTGTCATCATTTTGGTGTTATTTCATGTTATTCTTCTGTATATGTTCTGATTTATACAAGTAATATCCTTACAAGTGGTATCAGAGCAGCGATTTCGACCAAAATTAGGGTAAAAACCCTAATTTTTTGTTTCGAATATATCGTGAAGAGGTTATCTAATTTTTTCCCATTTTTTCAGCATACTTTGAAAACACTCTAAGTCAGAATATCTGAAAATTTCAGCTCCATTTGATCTGTTTTGCGGATTTTATTTGTGTTTTAGGTTTTTTCATAAATTCGCTTTTCAAGAAGCAAATTGTGGTATTTTTTAGAAAAATTTATATTTTCAGAAAGCTCTTGAAATTTCAGTTGGGGTTTATTCTTTGTGTTTTTATCCATCTGCCGAAATATTTTCATAATTCCTAAACCCTAATCATGGTCATGGGGATAGAAAATTTTTATGGAAATGGTGAGATGGATGCTAAAGAATGGTGGATAAAATTTAAGAATATATATTTCTCATATTTCATGACAAGGAATAGGTTTTCACATTATCTTGGTGGTCCTGCATGGATTTGGTTTTCTGAGATTAAAAATGACAGGAAGGATTGGTCTTGGGAGGAAATGGAACAACTTTTTATGGATAGATGGGACCACAAAGAGGAACAAGAGTCAATGCAAGATGATGGGGAAGAATATATTGAAGAATCAAGAGAGAAAGAATATGAAGAGGAAGGTGAAGAATATTCAAGAGAAGATGATGGTGCAGCATATATTGAAGAATCTAACGCAGAAGAAGTTGAAGAAGACTATGAAGAAGAGGAAGAAAAACAAGATATTGATGCAGAAGAAGATATTATAGCTCCCAAGAAGGAAGATACCATATTTCAGTTTCATGGATGCATTCAAAGGAATAAGATAATTGTTTCCATAAACCCTAACAGCAAGTATAACTTCATCAACAAGGATATGGCTCGACATCTACATATTCAAGAAAGTAATATCAAAGAAGCTCAAGTGAATGGTAAGAAAATTCAACTTTTTGAAGATTTAAAACTTACTATGGACAAATATACTTTACATTCAGATTTTTTTGCCTTATATATGGATGGTTTGGATATTTTTCTCGGGTATCCTTGGTTAGAGACATTGGGGACAATTAATATTAATATGACAAATAAGTTTATGAAGATTTGGTACAAAAAGAAGAAGGTCACTTTACAGGATATCAAGCTTAATGGAAATCAAAGAAAAGTCAATATAGACCATGAGGATGATTTAGAATATGGAGAAGAAGGGAATAAGGATGATTCAAAAGAGGAACATGAAGAAAAAGAAGGAAATGATGATTCATCTACTCAAGAGAAAAAGAAAATATCAAATGCAAAGGTGGAAGAAGAAAAGAAATTTCAGAAACAGGTTCATAAGGTTGAGGATACTACAACTGCAGCATATGGAAATCCACGTCAACATGAGAGAAAAAAATCAGGGAGATGTCCTAGGGCACATCATATTTCCAACCAATAGAGATATATAGGTAATTGGAGGAATAATCACTTTATTTATACAGGGGATCAATGGAGCAACAATTATGAAGCATGGAATCCTTATTATGGTTATCCTTATTATGGTTATACATGGAATCCTTATTATGGTTATGCATTAAATCCTTATGTTGGTTATGCATGGAATCCAAGGATGATAAACTATGGTCATGAATGGAATCAGAGTAGCGCAACGGAATATGGATATTAGTTCAGATATGTATCATCTACCAGGATCACATGTGGTTGGATGATCAAGCTTGGCGACACGTGTGCAATAATTTAAAGCACACTCATTATATGGCTTCTTCTTATGTTTCGGGGACGAAACATGTCAAAGAGGGAGGCAATGCTATGTACCTTGGGATATAATATTATAATGTATATAGGTTGATGGAGATGCCGACATGTGGCACACATCCCCTTATCTTATTATATCATTCATTTATGATTTATTATGCTTAGGAGGTCGGCCTCAGTATTGGCCATAGGTTAGAATGGTATATATAGGGGTTAGAAGGTTGTATTTAAGAATCATATTGAGATTGGAGTGTTATTGTACGTTTTGGAGGTTACCCCCTCGAAGTGGTATTGGAGGTTGCCCTCTCGAAGTGGCAAAGCTATTATATGAGAATATTGTCATCATTTTGGTGTTATTTCATGTTATTCTTTTGTATATGTTCTGATTTATACAAGTAATATCCTTACAAGGTACATAGCAGAAACCTTCTCCATCAACCTATATACATTATAATATTATATCCCAAGGTACATAGTAGAAACCTTATTACTCCATGATCCATCATCCTTTAAAGGATCATGGGCCCTTTCAAATGTTACACATGTCATCCAAGAAAATATCTCACATTTTTAGTTCAAAAACCTACTCTTAAGAACCTTGTTTTGGTCTAAACCTCATATATTGCAAAAGCTTCATCATGGAAACCTAAAATGTTTCTCACACCTCTAGGAAACCCATTTTCATCATCGTCAATCATAAATTTTCCACAAATAGATCTACATCTTTACCACCACCATGACTTTCATGACTAGGGCTTAGGGTTTGGCATGTTTTAGGCCATAATGAAGTTAACTAAAACTACAACCATGTTTAAAACCACAAAATAATTCCTATAAATAATGAAAAAAACATTACATACCTTCTTGAGTGTCTCCAAGAGCTCACACACACCTACAAGTGACTATCATGCCTTATTAGGCTTCCATGCACTAAGATTAGGTCTAATTTAGACCTAGACCAAGTAGGAAAACACCATACCTCTAATTCCAATTAATCCAAAAGGAAATAACACACTTGATACCACATGTATCACATCCTTGAATTCCTCCATGAGCTCTCATGGCTCTGCAATTCACTCTCATGCTCCATTTGGTCTTCAAGCACCTAGACTAGGTCTAGATTTGCACCTGCAACTGATTCTTCCACATTTTAAGAAACCTATGGACATTTATGGGTTATTCCACACACTCTTATCATGGTCTCCATGTCTTGAACATGGTCCTTAAGCCACCATACAACTCATCTCTCCATGTTCCATCACCTAGGCTAGCTAGGTCTCTTGAATAGGCCTACTAGGCCAAGCCATTCTCATTGTTTCCACTCATGCCATCGTGCTATAACCTGATTAACCATGTCATGATCATGAAATATATCCTATAAAACTCCTAGATAATCTTATTTATCATTAATGATATTTTACATCAATGAAAACACTCAAACTCACTCATATCAATACAAAATAGGAACGACATGGAGAAAATGAGTTCCCCAAGAAAGTGTGATAGAGGAGAGAGGACAAAAACTAACGTTGGATTCATAAAGATTTTTGGAGATGGAAATGGGCTCAGTGATTCCTTGTCCATTCTTTCCATGTCCCAAGATGGAAAATCCATGTTGAATTAAATAATTATAACCAACACCGTAGGTAGTATACTCAACAACAGGTGGGGTGGGAGGAGATGGAGAAGTGTATGGGTGGTTAGTGGCATTACAATAAGTAAAAGGGGATGAATAAGCTAAGACATCATAAATAACACCCTAAAAAAAAATTAAGCTTGACATGGACAATAGAGTGAGCATCATGTATATAATACAACCAAGGGCATCCTATGAGAAAATTATAACTAAGATTATTAGGAATAACACGAAATGACACATTGAAGATACATGGTCCTATTGTAATGGGTAGGGAAATTTCACCTAACACTTTCTTGGGAGTATTATCAAAACTATGAATGCATAAATTAGATGGGGTGAGATTAGCTATAGAAAGGCCTATTTGATGTAAAAAAGAAATATTGCAGATGTTAAGACCACATTCATTATCAACTGAAGAACGCTTGACTAATACATTGTAAATATAATCCTGAATATAAAAATGAGGTGCATTATCAACTATTACTTGGGAAGGAATATCATTAGAAGTAAAATTAATAATTTCATGATTTCAAGCCAGAGCTGAGGATACTTGATGTGTAACATAGGTGGGGGAGGTATCGGATCAGATTAGGGTATGATCCATAATGTGTCATAAATCATTAGTAAAATCTCAATCGGCATGATAGAATTCGGTTGAGGAAATATCTATGGAGGAGCTTAAGGTCCAATGAATAAACGGGTTCAAAAAATGATTATATAAAATTTAAGGACACTGATGATCATATAAAATAACACTAACATACAACATCTAGCTAATAGAATTTTAATCATGAGTGATAAATAGGGTTTCTAGAATAACTCAGCTTGCTACCATAGTTTTGGACTGATTCTGGGCTGGTGAATGGTCTGAATAGGTGTATTCCAATTTATGAAAGCTCTAATTATTAAACTGGCATGTCACGGTCTTAGGGACACAAGAACCTGGGAGAGGACATGGGCTCCTAGGTCTTGGAATTTTTTCTAGGTGATAATGTATGGGGGAAAACTTAGGATCTAATTATTTCTATGTTGCTTCTTATCACCTTTAGCTCGCTCTAGGTCAAGTCAATTTTGATGCACTTCTACTATGTCACACATGTACTTGTAAAAAAAAATCTATCTACATGCTTAAGACTAAGCACACATAAGACAAAGATAAAAAATGAATATTAGTGAATCATACTGACCCCAATAGTCACCCCGATGTGATCTTGTTGTCGAGTGCTACACTACATGTATGACTCCATGTAGTTTGTATGGTATGTGATGGAAATTGTGTCCCTTGAGTGAGATTATACTAGTGTTAGTCACAAAAAGAGATAATGGGATATAACTAATTTATCTCAAATAAAAATGCTTGGTATGGAATTCAAAATAGACCCCACTATACAATGAATAATGTAACCCAAAATGTAGTCCCTTATGTTGTTTTTGTGTATATGGTAGATTTAGAAATGATAACCCGAATTTCCCCTTATAATAGTTAAATAATAGTTATTAGGTTGTGTGCATATATGAGTTCTTTGTTTGAATTTTGGCATATAATGACTCCAAAAGATGACTTAGGTCACGAAAAGAAGATAAGAAAATAACTGATGCCAAACCAAATGAAAAAAGGAGGAAAGCAAGTAAAATAAGAAAGAAGCACCCAGAAGGACATTAACACATCGATACTACTTGTTTCACTATTTTCTTTTCATTTTGAATGTGACAAAATAGATAAGGGTAAGGGCCAAGGAGGAATACCTGTTGTGTTGATTTAGAGATTGATGCGCACGTTCTGACTTCTTGATCCAATGGTGACTATGAGAGCTTCCTTTTTTCTGGGAGGAACTACTTGTAATAGAAATCAAGACCACCAAAGAAGAGTTAAACAATATATGACAGAGGACAACCTAGTGTATGCTATATCCGGGAAGTGTGATACTCCCTAGAAGGTTGTCAATCCACTATTTTTATAAAACAAATATGAAATAAATGAAATGTGTACATAAATGAATCTAGTGCTAGTATTCTAATTTGGGTACCTCAGATCACTATCAGCGTCGTTCTAATTAAATACTAAACTATGTGGGTCAAGGTCTTTGGTTCAGGTTCCAGGTTGTTCAGGTGGGATCTAGGTCACAGAAATGGTCTTAGTAGGGTTAGATAAGGTGTTTGGGTTATTTTGGTAGGTAGCTTGGTTTCTAATTTACACAGTGTTAGTAGAAACAGAGACTGGCATCAGTCGAGGTATGATCATTCACAACTAGGAAGAAACAATGACGGTCATGGGTAACTAGCATCGGTAGAGGTGGATTGGTAAGATTCAATGAGATTTGCTAATGGGGTTTGAGCTTAGGTCAAGTAGAGATGACAGAGGGAAAGACAAGGTGTATGGGGATCTTAGGAACACTCATAAATGTGTAGAAGTTGGGTATATGTGGTTTTATGGTGTGGGTGGAGGAATGGTTGGGTTTATAGACAAGTAAATGGTAGGGGAAAAGGGAATGCAAGTAGGAAATTGAGAACAAAAATAAAATAACCCAAAATAATGAAGTAGAAATAGATGATGTAGATAAAAAGTATACTTACTATTGTGTAGGTACAATGGTTGTGTGGTGGTGATGATTGGTTGGTGGGATGGAGCTTGGTGTTGTAGTGATGCTTCCTGGAATGTCATCATAAGTGCAATACCTCTGGATTTTTCCTGGTGCTAGCTATGGATGTCTGTAGGTACGAAAAGAATATGGTTATGCTTGCATGCATTTATCTTCTCGTCTCCTTGATCTCAGAATGTGCCAACCCAAAAAAAAGTTTACCAAGGTGAATAAATGGTAACTGATGATGGTTCCTTGTTGATCGACATTGATTTCATGACGACCAGTGTCGGTTAAGGTGGGATTCCCTAGTTTTACTAAAAATGGTAGATCTTGCATAATTTGGGTTAGGTTCATTCATTTATCCATGGATCAAAATGAATGTTATGTTTTTATGAGCGGGAAGGTAGTTACAGGAATAATAGGCTTTGATTTTTAGGTTTGAACTAAGTCTTATTCATTTATGGAAACATGCTATGAATAGGTATATGGTGAGGTGTCTAGGTGAGGTGGGAATCCATTTATTTAGATTAATTAAGTTAATAATGGGGTGATGATGGGTATTATTTTAATTGTAAATAATTAAATTAATATTAATGTGGGGTATAAGGGTCATGGTTAGGTGAATGTGTTTAATTTGGTTATTCAAAAGGGGACCAAGGGGAGTGTGACCCAATTTTGGCATCTACATTTTCCCCCTTTTTATTGCATAGCTTATATTGGTAAGCGATGATGATGAAAATAGGAAATGGTTGTGTCAAGTGTAAGTTAGGGTGGTGTTTCCCCAAGTGTGTGTGAAGGTAACCCCCTTCAAACTAGGAACCAATGAGGTGAGAGACAAAAGCGGTGAGTGGTTTGATAAAATGAGGAGATGGGAAAATGTATATCATTGGGTGTATTAGGTAAAGGTAAAAGGTCAAATTGGGTAAACAGGTAAATGGGTCAGGGTCAAAGGTAGTGGTAGTTGAATGCATGAACACATTGGAAACTCTGGCATAGTACTTAGTTGAGAAGCTTTCAAACTTTATGTCGGCTAAGTTCGATAGGTCTATCCAAATAGGGTTGAAGTGATTATGGTATCTAAAGTATAGGATATGGTGCGGAAACACAACAGAGGTTAGGTGTATGACCATTTAGGTATATTCTGATACACCAAAGGTCAGGTCAGGATAAACAACATGACAATAGGCAAGGTAAGGTCGGTAGGCTGAATAACATAGGTAACCACGTCGTAAGGTACAATGAGCTAAGATGGTCAAAGGTCACAAAAAGTGGGTCAGGTCTAGGTATATAGGTAAAGACACGGGTAAGGCCAAGGTAAGGTCGGTATATTGAACAATACGGGTAACCACATCATAAGGTACAACAAGCACAAAGGGTCAAATGTCACAAAAAGTGTGTTAGGTCAAGGTATATAGGGAATGACATGGGTAAGGCCAACGTATAGGTAAAATAACAACTCTAAAGATGCAACAAAGGTAATGTAGGGGTGGGTTGGGTTTGTAGGTATGGGTCAATGGGTGTTCGAGATGATAAAAAGGGATGTGCACATGAATGGTTGTAGGTAAAAGGAAGTTTTAGCAACACCAAACAATTATAAGTCTTAACCGATGTGGGTTATAGGGCGACTGATGTCATTTAGCTAGGGCACAAGTAGGATTGGAATCAGTTAGGTCAGGTTGGATTTATAAAAACAATCCATATTTTTTAGAATCATTATTGTATTGTACCATTGGAGAAAACAACAGAGCCATTTGACTTTTGATGCTTATCTAGAAAAATAGTATGAGGGACTGTACCTGGTTAAGGTGGAGAGATCCAGTTAGTGAGAGGAGCTAGGTGGATGGGTCCTTGAGATTGGGGGAGCTATTTCATTGGTGGAGAGATTCAAGGTAGATATTGACATGGAAGAGGCGAGAGAGGGTTTAGGTGGACCACCGACATAGCGGGTAGACATGCCCCAATAAATACAACATTGCAATGAGGTAAGATTTGATCCCCTTCCTTGTTTGTTAGGTAGATTTTTTAATAGAAATCGGGTTAGGGTAAAATGGGTTTTAGGGGGGGAATTAATTTTGAATTGGGAAGAAAATGGGTGAAATAGGAATGGAGGAAGGTTTAGTTAGGTGAAATGGGGAATTTTGGGTGAAATAGGGTAGGGTTTTTGTAGATTTTCACCGTGATAGTGACTGACATTGGTCAAGGGTTAGACGACGTTGGTGGGAGGTAGCTAACATCAATCACAGATGGGGGTGACCGATGTTGGTTTTGGGAGACCAGTGCTGGCTTAGACGAACCGATGTCAGTCAGCATTGAGAGAAAAATGGGATAGGATATGAGTAAGGGTGGTTGGGTGAGATAGGAAGTTATTGTTGAATGAAAATAATTAGGGTAATAGTTATAGGTTGAGGGTCAAGGGTGAATATAGGTATGATCAAGGTTTAATAATTTGATGGTTTGTTGGATGCAGGTGAGGGAGTAGTTACAGATGTGTGATATGGTACCACCCCTGTTAGTAGTAGTACGAGGGAGTGTGATAGCTGAGGAGTGGAAACATGTTACAGAGGTCAGCTTGATTATGGTCAGACACTACCTAAATGTAGTCCAGGAGTCGAGTTTGATGGTTTACCTTATCGATAAATGGGATTCATTGACCAACACATTTTGTTTGTTGACAGGTGAGATGACCATCACCTTGGAGAATGTGTATAGGATCCTGCGGCTGTCGATAGTAGGGATGAAGGTGCATTCAATTTCTTCAGAGGCCTCTGAGGAGATGATGCTGACAGTGTTTGGTGAGGGGTTGGTGGAGTTGAGGTTCCATATCACCAGCATGAGCTATGGAGATATGTACCAGGACCATTTGGAGTAGATGAGGCTAGTAGTTATGATGATGGAGGTAATGTGTTGTTTTGCATTGCTAGATGTAGAGGGTGGGAGATTCCCACAATCAGTGATAAGGATTCTACATGATATAATGGAAAAAACCTAGTTTTCATGGGAACCAGCCTTCTTAGTGAAGCTGTACAAAGAGTTATGGGCCTATGGGAAATTGCAGTGGTTCAGCCTGTGTTGCACCTTCCTAATACATTGTTGGCCGTATGAGCACATCGTGTGTGTGCATCTAGTGGGCATGCCCCGACTTGATGCATTCGAGCTAGGTTTTTTTTGGGTGGGCTATAGGTGATGGGTACATGTGGTTGGAGATCACTGAGCTACCAAGGCTACACATGATGTAGCCTACTACAGGTGTTTATTAGAGCATTTATTCGGTGTTGACATCATTTTGAGGCCATATGTGGGCTTCCCTTCATACATGCATATGGCCATGGAGCTAGATGGATTACAACTGGTGAGATAGATAGAGGGGCATCATTCTGGCGAGCATGAGATGATACCCATTGACAGGGTTAGGAGATAGTTAGGATTTCCCCAGGATATACCACCATTGTTTCCACAGTATACGACATATGACATGGAGAGGCCTATCCCTCTACTATAACCGACGGTGCCTAAAGAGTATAAGGATCAGGTAGTAGACTAGTGGACTGATGATACTAGAGTTACAGAAAGGTACAGATGGTGGTGGGTAGCATAGCTATGAGCAGTACCACTGAGGCTGGGGTAGCTAGACTTGGTTACATCACAGTTCAGAGAGACACCCTACAGGGGTAGGTGGCGACTCTGGTCACATAGTTGGGGATAGTGCAAGGACATCTGAAAGGGTTAGAGGTAGAGGTTACCACATTACAGGAATAGGTTGCATCCCTACAAGCCTAGGTAGCATAGGGAAAGGTACCTACATAGGCTTAGGTAGCACAGGGACATGTACTTACATAGGAAACAACACAAGATCAGGGAGAGGTTCCCATTTTACAAATAGGGGTGGGACAGGGTCCCTCGGTACAGGTACAAGGTTAGAGGCTGATGGCACTACCCATGGCCAGGTTCAGGGATGCCTTAGGAGAGGTGAGGTATTACTAGGATCATCTGATGGCTACAAGGATAGATGTCCCTTCTTATGTAGATTATAGAGCACAATAGGCCTTGAGTGAGAGGACTAGGTTGCACACCCATAATGTAGAGAGTACAGGGGGCCAACAAGCCCTGAGATAGGGTCAGGAAAAGGCTACCAGTGCACGGTGGCCAAATCTAGGTGAGGTACCAACATACATTAGAGTGAGGCCTATGGTGGGCAGTGAGATACTAGTGGGATGCCGCACAGAAGTAGAAGAGGAGGAAGAGATAGGTGCGACAAACATGGAGGATATCCAATGGGGAGATGGCTGATTGTTATGAGTACCTCCATATTTTTTTTTTATTTTGAGATATATCGACCTACATGCCGAAGAGATTGAGGATGTACATGAGATTTTTTGAGATTTCTAGCTCATATACCGGCCTGTGTGTCAAAGATGGTGAAAATGTACATGAGAGTTTTTCAGATGTTTGTATTTATTTATATCTTTGTACATATGTATGTATATAGAGACTTTTTGATTTATAGAGGATGGTATTTATAGTATGGATGGTGTACTTGTGTTTAATTTATGTTATTATGTGTGTATGTGATGGAAACTAGGTGAATTAGGCACGATTGACTCAAGTTCATGTAGGCATGGAAATGTGAGGTCAAATAGGTGTGATTGAGTCAAGTAAATGTAGGCATGGTGGAGTCAGGTTTGTGAAGGCATTATGGAGTTAGGTCGGTTTAGGCATGATTGAGTCAGGTCAATTTAGGCATGGTGGAGTCAGGTTGGTTTAGGCATGATTGAATGCCCAAGTTGTAGGTAACATGAGGGACAAATGGTGATGTATATGCAGGTTAGGTTTTAAATTTCTAAATATGTGCTATAATATAAATGTGAAAATGATAAATGAATGATTTGATGATGTGGTAAAAATGTGTATTAATTGATGCGTGTTTGGTGAAATTTCTAGTTATTGATATAAAATGGAAACTAACTAGGGTAGAATGTGAATAGGAAAGTGAAAAGGGGAATTGGTTAGGGTAAAGAGTGGTCATAGGCATGATTGGGTGTCGGTCATAGGCATAGTTGAATGTAGGTCATAGGCATGGTTGAGTTTAGGTCATAGGCATGGTTGAGTTGTTTTAAATATAGGTGTCGATGATTTGGTCTTGTGTATGATAATCAATAAGCACTGTTGAAGGCGAGTGGTAAGAGATGACAAAAGAGCTACTTAAATGAGGAGATCATTAATGAGTCGACCATACCCCAAATGAGCTAATGAACGTAAGACCCTAAAGGCATTGAATAATGGACTATTCTAAGGGTGAAGAAAGTCACATAATCATGAAATTTCATTGTTACAGCAAGTCCCTTGAGTAAAGAGGAAATTAGGCTAAAAAAGAAAATGAGGTGAGAATGGGTGGTTTAGCATAGCCTAATGCATAACAACAAGTTTTTCTTAGAAAGAAACCTAGGATCCAAATAGGCAAGTCCATGATGAAACTTTGATCATTTTCTTCATTTTTTTGGTATTTTAATATACTAATCAATGTGGGAATTCTATATGGGATGAGTACAATATCTCCTTGAGGTCTTTACGAAGCTGATTGATGCAGGAAGCTTTTGGATATTTTAATTGTATTTTTGCAATGACTTTATATAGTTGTCCTTTGAGGGAGTAGTCTATTTATAGTGGTGGAAAATAGAGTGAAGAGATGTCCCTTTTGAGGGAGTCATCTTTTTCTGGAAGTTTGAATTAAGGAGTTGCATCCCTTTTTGTTTTTAGATGTTTAAGTCATGGAAAAGACTATATAGGAAGATTAGGTTCTTGTTTGGAGGAAAAAACCATAGTACACAGGGGTTAACTATGAAAGGGGTGGTTTTGAAAGATGAATGACCATGGGATTACATATTGAAGAAGATGAAAATTATCCATGAGAATCATGCTATGAGTAGATTCATGGTACTCATATTGAAGATAAGGCTGAAAGTTGATAGGTAATCACATGATTCTTGTTTAGTCGTGGATCCTCAAAAATGGGTAATATGGAAGGTGAAAAATGCTCAAGGGACGAGTGATCAATTGACATAAATTGATAGAGAACTTGATGTCAAAAATAAAATGGTTGAAGATGCAAGGCATTGAGGGGCTCAGGTTTGGGTTTACCTTCGAGTGAAGAAAAATGATAAGCACCTAATCCATAGGCATGGGTAATGATATAGGGTCCAAGCCAATTAGGAGAAAATTTTCCTTGATTGATTTTCTTTTCTTTGGTTACATGTTGATTTTCCTTTAGAACAAGGTCGCTGACCTGAAAGGTTCATTCATGAACATGTTTTTCATAGACACGTTTGATACATTTTTGGTATATTTGGAGATGGTCAAGGGCATTGAGATGACGTTCATCTAATAACTCAAGTTGTGCCAAATGATCTTAGAGAAATTCATCATCGTTGAGCATGGCTTGTAGTGAGATGTAGAGAGATGGAATCTAGACTTCGAGAGGTAAGATAGCCTCAGTACTGTAGACCAGAGAAAAATGTGTTGTAGCAGTTGAAGTGTGAATACAAGTATGATAAGCCCACAAGGTGAAAGGAATGTGTGTATGCCAATCCTTCCTAGTATCGTTCACTACTTTCATAAGAATTTTGTTCAAGGTTTTATTGGTTGATCCATCTTGGCCATTGGTTTATGGGTAATAAGGTGATGAGAAACTAAGTTGGATGCCAAAATCGTCACATAGCTTGTGTAGGGTTTTGTTTTTAAATTACTTTCCATTATCAGTGATGAGGCGGTGAAAAACACAAAAGTGACAAATGATGTGATGGTTGATGAATTCACATATTTTCTTAGCTTTTGTAGAAATGAGGGGAATGGCCTCTACCCATTTAGTCTAATATTCAGTAGCGGTTATGATCCATTGGTGGCATTGTGAAGAATGGGGATGAATCTCACTGACAAGATCCAAACCCCATTAAGAGAAAGGCCAAAGATCTCGTGTGACCTGTAAGGCATGACTAGGTGTGTGATGAAGATTAGCATGTTGTTGGCATTTCACACAACATTTGACATAATCATAATAATAATGGTTTAAGCTTGGCCAATAATAGCCAAGGCAAAGAATGTGTTTTGTAAAAGCTAAGCCACTATAGTGACTACCAAAAATTCCATCGTGGACTTCCTTATTGGTGGAGGGAATTTAAGAATTTGTAAGGAATTGTAAGAGAATGCTGTCAAAGCCATGCTTATAAAGAAGACCAACCATGATGACATAACAAGAGACACTTTTAAGAAAGGCACATTGTCCATTATGAGTGAGATCAACAGGTAGAATGGAAAGGGGAAGATAGTCTACAAATTTCTTATATAAAATGTCATGTGGGGTCAGGTGCAATATTTCCGACAGAGTATACCTCACGACGTAAATAAGAAGGTGACTTTAGCATTTGTATTGTGACAAATATTTTAGAGTCAGTGGGCGAAACAGGTATTTGAGAAGCCAAGCAGGCCATGGTATCCACAAATCTAATGGTAGAATGTGGGGTGGTTTTAAGTTTCTAATGGTTAAAGGAGGTCAAAAGCATATCTACATGATGTTTATAATTTTGAAGGGTTTCATTACAACACTGGTATATACCATTGACTTGGTTTACGACCAGCAGGGAATCGCCAAAGATATTGATCGACTTAACATCTAAGGCATAAGCATCCTGGAGACCTAATATGAGTGCTTTGTATTCAGTAATATTGTTTGTACAATCAAAATAGAGTTTGAAAGTCAAAGGCATAGGTTCACCATCAAGAGGAATGAGGATAACACCAGCCCCACCCCCATGCTAACACTTGGAGCCATCGAAGAAGAGTGTCATTTGGTAAGCGTGTTTGTCTAAGGAGAGGGTAGATATGGATTTTTTGGGGAAATCAAAGTTAGAAGGTTGATTCCTGGAAATATGTGTGTCTTCTAGTCGGTCAGTGATAGTTTGGCATTTGATGGACTTTTGATGAATAAATTCAAGGTCGAGGTTGACCAGTAGCATAAGACAGCGTGTGACACGTTGATATTGATAGGGTTTGGTGTACATATTGTGTAGGGGGTCAGTATTGGTGATAACAAAGGTTTTTTGATTGAGTAGGTAATGGTGGAGCTTAGTGGTGACAAAAACTAAGGCTAAGTAGAGTTTTTTGACATGGGTGTATCTAGTTTTGTAGTCCAAAACGGTACAAATTATGTAATAAACCGCTTGCTCTCGGTGTTGCTCTTCGCGATGAGCGAGCATGGAACCTAAAGAATGGTCAGTGGTGGAATTGTGAAGGTAAAAGGATTGGTCATCCTTAGGAGGAATGAGCACTGGTGGTTGAAGAAGGTATTGTTTTAAGGATTCAAAGGCTTTATGGCATTCCTCATCCCATTTAAAGGAAACATCTTTCTTGAGAAGATGATGGAATGGTTGACAATGGTCAGAAAGTTGTGAGATGAAATGACAAATGGATTACAACTTACCTTGTAGGATTTGAAGCTGGAAGAGATTAGTAGGCAGAGGAATTTCTAGAATGGCCTTTACTTTAGGAGGATTGACTTCTATGCCATGCAAAGAAACGATGAAACCAACGAGTTTTCCTGAAATTTACCATAAAGACCCACTTCTTTGGTTGAAGACAAACACAATAATTTATTAGGTGGTAAAAAATGACCTTAAGGATGGTCAAGTTTTTGGTTCAATGTTTGGATTTGGCAGGAATATCATCTACGTAATCTTCCAATATGCAATGCATGATGTCATGCAAGATGTAATTCATGGCTCGTTGGTATGTAGTGTTAGCATTTTTAAGGCCAAAAGGCATGAATCGATAACAAAAGGTCCCCCAAGCTGTGATGAAGGTAGTCTTGTGTTGATCATCTAGAGCTAGTAATATTTTATTATAACCCAAGAAATTGTCCATGAGAGATAGAATTTCATGGCTAGCGGTGAGATCAACTAGTTGGTCAATGTTTGGTAGGGGAAATTTTTCTTTGAGATAAGCTAGGTTGAGGTCATGGAATTCCATGCTAATACAGAGTCCCCATGTCACCTTCGTGACAAGAACAATGTTAGAAATCCATTAGGGATAGTTAATAGGTAGGATGAAGGAAATTGAGAGAAGGCACTGGAGCTCTTGTTTGACCAGAAGAGCAATTCGAGGATGCATTTTCTGCAACTTTCTTTTGATGATCTTGGCATCGGGAATGGTTACGATATTGTGGCCCATGATTTTTGGGTCAATATCAGGCATATCGGCATAGGACCAGGAAAAAGTGTTGCTATGGTCCCGAAAGGAAAGAGGTAAAAGATTCCTGTTCAGTAACATCTAAAGATTGGCCTATCTTTAGAATGTGTGGGTCGTCCTTAGTGTTAATGTTGATTTTAATGGCCAATTTATTCAACATGGTTTTCATTTCAGAAGGTAATGACTGGTGAATATAAGAATCTTCCACACCCAGGGAGGTGACGATGGACTCATCGTCTTGATATTGAACAACATTAATAGTGTAACATCCTCATTTTAGACAATAGAACAATTCAATTTTTTTTTTGATAAATGCTTCCTGGTTCTAAATACAAAATTTAGAACTCACAAATCAAATAACCATTCATATAACAGATAACCATATGCAGCTGTAATGACTCGGAGTACCTCTGATCTATTCATTCCATGACTCGGTAATCTACCGATCTATTCATGAGTAATAAGAGTTGGCGTTATTATTTAACACATCACTCTTGCGGTTCTCTTCCCTATTCTGGGATTCAGAATGCTCTGTCCAAGGAACCTAACTGAATAACTGTTACCATTATTCATCGGCATCTCATCCCTTAGACCAGGTGACTCAGGACAACGCAATCAGCAGCTTGCGATACTTTGGCCAAAGATTTGAAACATACTGCTTATGTCTCGTATTCCTTAACGGCATACTCGTCAATCTGGAATACGTCCTTCACCCCATTCTTATGTTATGTAGAATGTCTTATACCGACTTCTGTCAGTCCCTATTATCCCAAGTTAATCACTCGGGAACGGATTAGTAAGGTGACCATGTTATATGGATGCTCCCGAGGACTAGGGATAAGATGACATACTGGGTCAATCCTAATTAAACCAGTGTGTCATGATACCCCGAGTCTCCTAGGCAGCCATATAATGTGACCCCATACCTAATCGGTCCCAAAGTAACTTGTACGAGTTAAAGGTGTAAATCTTGACGATCAATGCAAAGGGTGTCGTCATAAGTCACCTACATTGTGGTATCTTCGAGAAGATCCTAATCTTCTCGAAGGTACAACCCTACAGTTGTCTTATGCCGTCAACCTTTAAATCCACCTCGAAAAGATCTACGTATTAATAAGCATTACGCACATAGAGTTAAATTATATTAAAAGACGTTCCCCTAAGGTTAGCCTTTCCCGATCCCTGGATTCTTCTTCCTAGGATGACCTTTCTCAATAAAACCCATTACACAGAGGAGTTATTAAGGCCAAGGTCTCATCAAGGAGTTCATAGAATATACATAATTCTAAAACAACGGAATTGGACAATATCTCATAAACTTCACATGAGATTGCCATCTGAACCCCATTAGGTTTATATCAGTTCTCATAACTGAATTTATATCATACTTATTAGTATCAAATATAAATGATTCAGAATCCAATTAAATGTTGTCCTGTCATAATCAGGACTAGGGATTAATAATTTAATTCAGTTTGTTTAGCGTTCTGCTTAGGTATATTTTAACCCTATCTTCCAAAAGGACAGTTACCTAAATTTCCATTTAGCTTCTGATAGAACATACTGGAACTGCTAAACAATCATAAGAATTCAATCACATATTCTTGTAAAGCTTGCATTGATAATCACCAAAGTCTCCAAATTATATAATAATAACAATGCTCTTTAGATCATTTGAACCGAAGAAGGTCAAACTATCAAGATAAGAATACAAACACATAAGTAACAATATCAATTTCCATTCCTTTCAGAACTAATCAAATACATTTTATGCATTCAGCATACTTGATACAATACTCAACGGAAGAAGAACATCTTTCCTCTTATAGTACATTTAAAGAAATTCAAACTGAAATTCTACTTAAAATCAAATCTAAACAATCTGATCATCCTATCAGATCTGCATGCTTTTACCACTTACGGCAACCATCTGCAAAAATAGTCAACATGGGTCAGTTCGATGAACTGAGCATGATAAGCACTAACTCTTAAAACAATTGCAATCCACCAACTATTTTCATTAAACAACCTGTTTAAATGAGATCAATTCACCAAACAAGTATACATATTTCAGACTATGCTGATGTAATACAAAAATGACTACAAACGTGTAACTCTATTATTGTTATAGAATAGTCCTAAATACTTCCCAAGTATTTCATCACAATATTAGAAATCAAGAAGAACGAAAGTATCCAAATCAATTATCCATCTGAATTCCTAAAACAGAAAACTTCAGACAGATCATTTCATTCAACAGTAAAAGGAATATCATTACAAATCATGATTCCATAAAAAGGATCAAAACAGTTCCAACGGTTAGATAAAAATATCAACATATATTTTCATAACATAAGGGAAAGAAAGCAAGTCATTCATATTTCCCTTCATCACATTCGTGACTGTACCATCTCCTTAAATGGAAAACATTCACCTTACATGCATACGAATAAGTCAGACAAGCCACAAGAAGAATCATTGTTTTGTTAACATCAAGTATAAAAAAACTTCTGTACAGTAGCTATCACGCCAACAGTGATGACTATCTACCAAACAGACTCCACATGACCTTCACATGAAACAACAAACAAGAAGATATTCCCCACATCGCCTGTCGAGGAGCAGTCGACGGCTCAAAGTTCAGTCAAGCTCAAGGCAGGATAGTCATGCAACAGAATACGTAAACACGGTTACAATCCCATACATCAACCTACAGTCCCCTTCTAGTCCATAATAAACACTACAAGGCTTTCGGACCTAAGGTCGAAATCAAGGAGCTTCAATTTTATCGCAGTCAATAAAAGACTCTTTGACATTAAGTAAATTGATGTTTCACAAAAGACTTATGCAGAGATAATAATACAAAATCCGCTTGACATGCACAGCCTCATCAAACTGGGATAAACAGAAAAGAAACATGATATTCTGTATTCACATCTGAACGTGTTCAGAGTTTGAAGTAAGGTATTCACGACTCACTAAATAAGAAAGCCAAATTACATAATGTCAAACTGTTTAAAGAAGTCCAACCAAGCCAAAAACATTACATGTTCAAAATCAGGCTTATACAGAAGCAGTGACACTGATTACTTATCAAAGATTTAAAACTAAATCCGTATATCAGTATTCACGAATAAGCTTCTACAGAAAACGAAATACAAGATAAATACAAGTTAAAGATTCCAATCATGCCAACAATGGTCACATATTCACAATCAGGCAAGCAAATCTAAATACTGATTTCAAAACAAGGAATCCGACTGAACCCTTATATCAATATTCACTCAAGCTTACATAGTGGAACATAATAAGTACCCAACTGAGTCTGAACCACAATTCCTTGTAAAACGAAGGTATTCGTTACAAAATAACAGAAGTCGCATTACCTGTTACTCCTTTAAGACTAAGGCAAAACAAATTACCAAGATTCCAATATATATAGCTTCCACAGTGGTCCCAAAATATACGAATCATTCAAAGGACTCTACAGAGTCGTTTCGATTACAACAAACATAAATATATACATATTGCATACTGTCAACGGGTTGAAACCCATAACCACAACGCAAGGAAAAACAACCTCAACAGGGTCGCGATGAGATACAATAACACAGCAAGTTATTTATTAACAAATAACTTTAAAAGACAAAACGAAACCCAACAAGAATCAATAACCACCACTAATAGTAACCACGACAGAGCTAACAAAAAGTTCAATAAAACTGAACAATCAAACAACTGTCCATCTGTATTCCCTCCAACGAGTATCAAAAACAAGCATCGATGACAAGTATAAATCAACAAGCATCACAGTAGCCTGTACACATCACGAGAACAATTCATGGGTTCTCACAGAGCAGGTCTAGCATACATTCATTTCATATATTTCACAAACTTAAAGCCGGAATGCAAAACACAAGGAAATATAGCCACAGTTCGAGATACAATAAACACCCATCAAGGGTTAAATTGAAAAACTGAACCAGTATGAAGATACAGTGCCAAAAATCACACAAGATTACCATAGAAACCAACCAATTCCAAAAATCATCTGAACAGAGTTGTTCTAATGAAATCACTTGAAAGACAGCAAGATTTTTAAAGGTTAGGGCCTAACATGCCTGGATATTTGCTTAAAATTTCGAAGCAGACCACTGAAAGAGCTCAAACCTTCTCCTTCTTTTCCAAGTTAGATCCACCAATAGAAATTTACTATTTCCATGACTTATATATTTTCCTTGCCAGAGGAAAGAGCTAGTTACGCTCATACTTGCCATGCAACACCAAGAAGACTGGTGCGAAGAACCAGTGAACAGACAGAAGGAAAACCGGAGCGCATGCAAAACCAAACAAACAATCAACTTTCCATTTTGCATGCTTCCCCAAGAAATCCGAGCTCGAAGCCTGAGTGCATTGATTGCATTAATTCACAGTTTTCCGCTCAAACTCCACTGCCACCGACTGCCATAGTTGGCGATAGAAAAATAAAATTCCAAGACCATTTCCAATTTTGGCGACCTGCCACATCGGCTCAAGATAGCCGTTATAAAACCTCCACCAAATTACCTGTCTTTCATACTCATCCACGCATTTAATAACATAGAAACTGCCGCCCATGGTTCGCACCCCTTCCATAGGTCCCCTTATTCTTTGCTCAATAGTTAGGCTAGTAACTTAGGTTAGGATTTAGGATTACACCTAGTTTAACCACTTAGCACATAGATACTAACTTAGAACATTAGCTCTTAGCCTAGGTCTAGGTTAGATTAACACTAATCTAACCCCTAGGTTAAGTTTAGTTTTAGGTTACTAACATTAATAATTCCAGTTAGGTCTAACATTTCATATACTCAGAAAAAGACCTACAACATGCATTCTCGAACAGGGTTCACTCCTGTACTGCCATTAGGCTACAGAATTATATGCAACAGAATTATTACCTGGTCCACGACCAAGACCTTCCAGATATACTTCGATATCGGGAACCATTCCATTTCACACGATCAACCTGAGTTAGACTCGGGATTGGCTTTATTCAATGAATTCAGACCTTGCAACCTGTGAAAGGTTTATAATTTTTTTTAATTCATCACGAATAACTTAAAGCACCACTTGGATCAATACCACTGATCCAAGGCTAGGTCTTAAAGATGAACAACTTCATAATTTGTTCCGAGATCAGATTAAACTCAGATGCAAAATGAAATAAATAAAAGAGTCCAATCATAATCTGACTCAGTCAAAGATCTGCAAAGAAGATACAGTACATATCAAGCATGACTTCTCAATCAAGGAACACATCCTTTTACACAGAAATCACATATCAACACTTGTATGCTTAGGAGGAAGTAACAACAGTTCAGGGTGTTACATGCTTCCCTCCTAAAAAGATTCATCGTCCCGATGATTACATATTCAATTAACCTTCAGGTCAACTAATTTATTAGTTCACAAATCAATGTGACTATTTTCCAACTTGAATAGTTCCAGAAATCAATGTCACAACACATTTTATTCAACCTGAATAATGTTTGCCTTCATCTGGCTTTCATAAATACTTAAAAAAAAATAAGTTCATAAAAGAATGTTTTGTCAACAGATTTCATTCTGTTGAAAAAGAGAAGGAAAAGCCATTTTCATCTCTTCCAGATTTTCCCAAGTTGCACTTTCTTCGTTAAACTGGTCCCACTGGACCTTACATTGTTGTATTTCACGATTTCTTAAATGCAATTGGCGAGTTTCCAGCACTCGTGTGGGTTTAACCACGATTATTCCTGGGTCTTGGACCTGCAAGGAATTCCAATTTAAAACATGTGACAGATCTGAAACATATTTCTTAAGCAAAGAAATATGGAAAACATCATGCATGCGAGATAAAGTAGGTGGTAATGCTAAACGATAAGCTACAGGATTGATTATTTCGACAATTTCGAAAGGTCCCACGAATCGAGGTGACAACTTGGCAGCCTTGCCAAAAGTTATAGAACTCTTTCTGGGTTTAACACGTAGAAAAACCTTCTCACCAAGCTCAAACCTTCTATCAACCCGCTTAAGGTCAGCATAGCTCTTCTGCCTATCCGCTGCTTCCTTTAATCTTTCACGAATCAGCTTAACTTGCTGTTCCATTTCTGTGAGAATCTCTGATCCAATTACCAATCTATCCTCAACACTATCCCAGCTAACAGGAGTTCTGCACTTTCTTCCATAAAGTGCTTCAAATGGTGCCATTTTAAGAGATGAGTGATAAGTGTTGTTGTATGCAAACTCAACTAATGGAAGATACTCTTCCCATTTATACTGTTGATCCATGCAATACATTCGCAACATGTCCTCCAACACTTGATTTACCCTTTCAGTTTGTCCATCCGTTTCTGGATGATATGCGGAACTGAAGTTTAGTTTTGTTCCAAGAGCTGTATTAAGTGTTTGCCAAAACCTTGACGTCATTCTTGGATCCCTGTCAGATATAATCAATTCTGGTACACCATGCAATCTGAAAATTTCGTGTACGAATCTTTTGGCCAGCACTGGTGAATCATCCTTTAGATTTCCAGCGATGAAATGAGCTACCTTAGTCAGTTTATCTACAACTACCAGGATAACATCATGTTTATTCCTGGACATGGGTAATCCTTGTACAAAATCCATGGTTATTACTTGCCATTTGTACTGCGGTATGCTATGAGGATATAACAGTCCAGCAGGGTGCATATGTTCTGCCTTAACCCGCTGACACTCCAAACAATGGGTCACAAAATTTATGACATCCTTTTTCATACCTTTCCAAAAGTATTGTTGTTTCAGATCAGCAAGCATCTTTGTGATACCCGGGTGTCCAGAGAAAGGTGAATTATGAAATTCCACTAACAACTTCTTCCTCAAGTCGTTCAACATAGGTACATATACCCTGTTTTCATAACGCAAGATTCCTTCATTATCAAAATGAAAACCTTTATACCTTTCATCATTAGGTTCTGCAGCAAGCGCTGCTTTTACCTGCAGAAAGTAATTATCAGATTCTGAGGCACTCTTTACCTCCTCCTTGAACTGAGTTCTTAATGTTATAAGAGCAGAGATGTGCCTCCTACGACTTAGAGCATCAGCTACTCTATTCTCCTTCCCTTTGATATAGCTAATATCAAAATCATACTGTGATAAAAATTCTAACCACCTTCTCTGTCTGGCATTCAGATTAGGCTGAGTAAAAATATATTTCAGCCCTAAGTGATCAGTTTTCAACTCAAAAGGTTTCCCAAGTAAGTAGTGTCTCCAGACTTGAAGTGCATGAACAATGGCAGCAAGCTCCAAATCATGAGGGGCATAGTTCAGCTCATGTATCTTGAGTTTTCTACTTTCATAAGCAATGACTTGATCATTTTGTAGCAAAACACCTCCAAGGCCTTCCCCGGAAGCATCCGTTACAACAGTAAAATTCCCATTAGGGTCTGGTACAGCTAAAATAGGTGCAGAAGTCAACTGGTCTTTCAGACTTTTGAAAGCCGCTTCGCACTTGTCGTTCCATATGAATTTCTTATCCTTCTTTTGCAATGAAGTTATTGGTGCAGCTACCTTAGAAAAATCCTTTACAAATTTTCTATAATAACCAGCAAGACCCATGAAGCTTCTTACTTCATGCACATTCTTTGGCGCAGGCCACTCAGTTATTGCCACTATTTTTGAAGGATCTACAGCAATTCCTTCCTTACTTATGACATGACCCAAATAGTGAACTTCTGAATCAAAGAAAGAACATTTGGATAACTTACCATACAACTTTCTTTTTCTCAAAATTCCCAAAACTATCCTCAAATGCTCATTGTGCTCCTCAACGCTTTTAGAATAAATGAGAATATCGTCCAAGAATACAAGTACAAACTTGTCCAGATATTCTTGAAAAATATTATTCATTAAGTTCATAAAGGCTGCGGGTGCATTAGTTAATCCAAAGGGTAGAACCGTGAATTCATAATGTCCGTACCTTGTTCAGAAAGCTGTTTTATGAATGTCTTCTTCTTTAATCCTTAACTGATGATAACCAGATCGAAGATCTATCTTAGAATAAACTGCTGCTCCATGCATCTGATCAAATAGATCGTCGATCCTAGGAAGTGGATATCTGTTCTTGATTGTTGCTTTGTTCAACATCCGATAATCAATACACAGCCTTAGTGTTCCATCCTTCTTTTTCACAAATATCACAGGCGCACCCCAAGGTGAAACACTTGGTCTAATCAAACCTTTTGTCAAAAGTTCTTGCAACTGTGCCTTAAGCTCGACTAACTCTGTAGTAGTCATCCTATAAGGTGCTTTGGAAATAGGTTCAGTTCCCGGTTTGATTTCGATGGTGAAGTCAAATTCTCTCTTGGGTGGTAACCCTGGTAATTCTTCAGGAAAAACATCCCTGAAACTTTGTAACAGAGGAATTTGCTTCATGTAATCACCATCTTCTTCTGAAGATTCAGATATCTTTACTGCATAAAGAGTACATCCTTTATTCTTAGCCTTTTTAAGCTGCATAGCTGACAGTTTTCTAACTGAAATTTCTCGTTTCACACCTTGAATCTTTGCTGTTTCCAGCTGATCATCTAAACACTTTATGTTCTTTTCATAGAAATCTACCTTTGCTTTATGGTCAGCTAACCAATTGACACCAATGATAATGTCATACGATCCTAAAGGTGTAACATAGAGGTCAACTTCCGTGGAAAAGTTAGGTAAGTCAAGGACTGCCCCAAAAAGACACATACTCACTGTATGAACAGAGTTATTACCATACTGTACAGTCCAAGATTTATCCATTTTCCCGGCTTTTCTTTTAAGTTTAGAAGCAAGTTTATTAGAAATAAAACATTCAGTAGCCCCTGTATCAAAAAGAATAGTGACAGGTATGCCAAATATCTTACCCGGAACTTCTATAGGTGTTACTTGCTTTTCAGCTTGCTTGTCTGCTACTGCAGCATGTATCTTATGCTGCTGATTACGATCATCCTTCTTTAAAGGGCACTGATTTGCGTAGTGGTCTTTGCCACAATTGTAGCAGCCTCCTACAGGTCCCTTTTTAGGCTCAGAATTGCCTCCAGCCTTGTAATTGTCACGTTGTCCTCCATAGGGCTTCTGCCCATTGTTATAATTTTTAGCAAAATTATCCTTTACATTCCCAGCAGGCTTATTTACTGCTGCTTTCTTACTGTTATCTCCTGAAAACTTACTCTTGTTTCCAAACTTTTTCCATGGTCCTTTTCTGGGTGCAAGAGAGGTTGAAGAAGGATTTGCAGTCTTCTTCCGCACTTCCTCTTTATGAGCAGAAATAGCCTTTAATTTCTGTTCTTGCCTTATGGCCTTTTCAACAACTCCTTCCATAGTGGTTGGACTGTGAACATCGACCTCTCCCCCTATCACGGGATTCAATCCCATGATGAATTTCCGTATTCTGAACTTCTCGTCAGTTTGATACTGCGGTACATACTTGAGGAGTTTTGTAAACCACTCCCAGAATTCAGTTACCGTTAGCTTCCCTTGAGCTAAGTTCTGAAATTCTGTCATTTTCTGATCATAGAAAAGTTGTGGCAGCCAACGTTGCCTAAAATAGCCTTTAAATTGATCCCAAGTAATATTGGTCTCATCAATGTTTAGTTCAGCTTTACGGCTATCCCACCACGAAGATGCTTCGTGGGAAAGCTGATAGGCTCCCCAAATAGCTTTGGTTTCCTCTGAGAAGTTCCTTATTGCAAATTACTTCTCCATTTCGCTGAGCCAGTTCTCAGCTCCATCTCCTAATGTGGTGCCATCGTACTTAGGTGGGCTTATCCTTTTTATATCATTAGTGAGTTCTGCTGCCAACCTGGCCTTTTTGTTTTCTGGTTGGACAGGTGCATTTACAGCATTAACATCAACACCCATATTGGGGTTGTCCTCAGGAGGTGGCTGATTATTGTTACCAGCTTCTTCATCCTCCTCATTTCCCATCACCTGCTACTCAAGTACAGCTAAACGATCTCTTGTGTCCAACAGGGCAGCAAGGATCTCATCAAGTTTCTGGGTTGTTGCCGCCCCTCCTTCAGGTGGAGCATTATTCGCAACATTCCCCCTTGTTCTAACCATTTTCTGTTACAAGAAAATTCAGGTTTTTATCAGATTATGGACACAATAGGTCCAAGAGCTGCAACCTTCAGCTCTGATACCAAGATGTAACATCCTCATTTTAGACAATAGAACAAGTCAATTTTTTTTTTTTTGATAAATGCTTCCTGGTTCTAAATACAAAATTTAGAACTCACAAATCAAATAACCATTCATATAACAAATAACCATATGCAGCTGTAATGACTCGGAGTACCTCCGATCTATTCATTCCATGACTCGGTAATCTACCGATCTATTCATGAGTAATAAGAGTTGGTGTTATTATTTAACACATCACTCTTGCGGTTCTCTTCCCTATTCTGGGATTCAGAATGCTCTGTCCAAGGAACCTAACTGAATAACTGTTACCATTATTCATCGGCATCTCATCCCTTAGACCAGGTGACTCAGGACAACGCAATCAGCAGCTTGCGATACTTTGGCCAAAGATTTGAAACATACTGCTTATGTCTCGTATTCCTTAACGGCATACTCGTCAATCTGGAATACGTCCTTCACCCCATTCTTATGTTATGTAGAATGTCTTATACCGACTTCTGTCAGTCCCTATTATCCCAAGTTAATCACTCGGGAACGGATTAGTAAGGTGACCACGTTATATGGATGCTCCCGAGGACTAGGGATAAGATGACATACTGGGTCAATCCTAATTAAACCAGTGTGTCATGATACCCCGAGTCTCCTAGGCAGCCATATAATGTGACCCCATACCTAATCGGTCCCAAAGTAACTTGTACGAGTTAAAGGTGTAAATCTTGACGATCAATGCAAAGGGTGTCGTCATAAGTCACCTGCATTGTGGTATCTTCGAGAAGATCCTAATCTTCTCGAAGGTACAACCCTGCAGTTGTCTTATGCCGTCAACCTTTAAATCCGCCTCGAAAAGATCTACGTATTAATAAGCATTACGCACATAGAGTTAAATTATATTAAAAGACGTTCCCCTAAGGTTAGCCTTTCCCGATCCCTGGATTCTTCTTCCTAGGATGACCTTTCTCAATAAAACCCATTACACAGAGGAGTTATTAAGGCCAAGGTCTCATCAAGGAGTTCATAGAATATACATAATTCTAAAACAACGGAATTGGACAATATCTCATAAACTTCACATGAGATTGCCATCTGAACCCCATTAGGTTTATATCAGTTCTCATAACTGAATTTATATCATACTTATTAGTATCAAATATAAATGATTCAGAATCCAATTAAATGTTGTCCTGTCATAATCAGGACTAGGGATTAATAATTTAATTCAGTTTGTTTAGCATTATGCTTGGGTATATTTTAACCCTATCTTCCAAAAGGACAGTTACCTAAATTTCCATTTAGCTTCTGATAGAACATACTGGAACTGCTAAACAATCATAAGAATTCAATCACATATTCTTGTAAAGCTTGCATTGATAATCACCAAAGTCTCCAAATTATATAATAATAACAATGCTCTTTAGATCATTTGAACCGAAGAAGGTCAAACTATCAAGATAAGAATACAAACACATAAGTAACAATATCAATTTCCATTCCTTTCAGAACTAATCAAATACATTTTATGCATTCAGCATACTTGATACAATACTCAACGGAAGAAGAACATCTTTCCTCTTATAGTACATTTAAAGAAATTCAAACTGAAATTCTACTTAAAATCAAATCTAAACAATCTGATCATCCTATCAGATCTGCATGCTTTTACCACTTACGGCAACCATCTGCAAAAATAGTCAACATGGGTCAGTTCGATGAACTGAGCATGATAAGCACTAACTCTTAAAACAATTGCAATCCACCAACTGTTTTCATTAAACAACCTGTTTAAATGAGATCAATTCACCAAACAAGTATACATATTTCAGACTATGCTGATGTAATACAAAAATGACTACAAACGCGTAACTCTATTATTGTTACAGAATAGTCCTAAATACTTCCCAAATATTTCATCACAATATTAGAAATCAAGAAGAACGAAAGTATCCAAATCAATTATCCATCTGAATTCCTAAAACAACAAACTTCAGACAGATCATTTCATTCAACAGTAAAAGGAATATCATTACAAATCATGATTCCATAAAAAGGATCAAAACAGTTCCAACGGTTAGATAAAAATATTAACATATATTTTCATAACAGAAGAGAAAGAAAGCAAGTCATTCATATTTCCCTTCATCACGTTCGTGACTGTACCATCTCCTTAAATGGAAAACATTCACCTTACATGCATACGAATAAGTCAGACGAGCCACAAGAAGAATCACTATTTTGTTAACATCAAATATAACAAAACTTCTATACAGTAGCTATCATGCCAACAGTGATGACTATCTACCAAACAGACTCCACATAACCTTCACATGAAACAACAAATAAGAAGATATTCCCCACATCGCCTGTCGAGGAGTAGTCGACGGCTCAAAGTTCAGTCAAGCTCAAGGCAGGATAGTCATGCAACAGAATACGTAAACACGGTTACAATCCCATACATCAACCTACAGTCCCCTTCTAGTCCATAATAAACACTACAAGGCTTTCGGACCCAAGGTCGAAATCAAGGAGCTTCAATTTTATCGCAGTCAATAAAAGACTCTTTGACATTAAGTAAATTGATATTTCACTAAGACTTATGCAGAGATAATCATACAAAATCCCCTTAACATGCACAGCCTCATCAAATTGGGATAAATAGAAAATAAACATAATATTCTGTATTCACATCTGAACGTGTTCAGAGTTTGAAGTAAGGTATTCATGACTCACTAAATAAAAAGCCAAATTACATAATGTCAAACTGTTTAAAGAAGTCCAACCAAGCCAAAAACATTACATGTTCAAAATCAGGCTTATACAGAAGCAGTGACACTGATTACTTATCAAAGATTTAAAACTAAATCCGTATATCAATATTCATGAATAAGCTTCTACAGAAAACAAAATACAAGATAAATACAAGTTAAAGATTCCAATCATGCCAACAATGGTCGATATTCACAATCAGGTAAGCAAATCTAAATACTGATTTCAAAACAAGGAATCCGACTGAACCCTTATATCAATATTCGCTCAAGCTTACATAGTGGAACATAATAAGTACCCAACTGAGTCTGAACCACAATTCCTTGTAAAACGAAGGTATTCGTTACAAAATAACAGAAGTCGCATTACCTGTTACTCCTTTAAGACTAAGGCAAAACAAATTACCAAGATTCCAATATATATAGTTTCCACAGTGGTCCCAAAATATACGAATCATTCAAAGGACTCTACAGAGTCGTTTCGATTACAACAAACATAAATATATACATATTGCATACTGTCAACGGGTTGAAACCCATAACCACAACGCAAGGAAAAACAACCTCAACAGGGTCGCGATGAGATACAATAACACAGCAAGTTATTTATTAACAAATAACTTTAAAAGACAAAACAAAACCCAACAAGAATCAATAACCACCACTAATAGTAACCACGACAGAGCTAACAAAAAGTTCAGTAAAACCGAACAATCAAACAACTGTCCATCTGTATTCCCTCCAACGAGTATCAAAAACAAGCATCGATGACAAGTATAAATCAACAAGCATCATAGTAGCCTGTACACATTACGAGAACAATTCATGGGTTCTCACAGAGCAGGTCTAGCATACATTCATTTCATATATTTCACAAACTTAAAGCCGGAATGCAAAACACAAGGAAATATAGCCATAGTTCGAGATACAATAAACACCCATCAAGGGTTAAATTGAAAAACTGAACCAGTATGAAGATACAGTGCCAAAAATCACACAAGATTACCATAGAAACCAACCAATTCCAAAAATCATCTGAACAGAGTTGTTCTAATGAAATCACTTGAAAGACAACAAGATTTTTAAAGGTTAGGGCCTAACATGCCTGGATATTTGCTTAAAATTTTGAAGCAGACCACTGAAAGAGCTCAAACCTTCTCCTTCTTTTCCAAGTTAGATCCACCAACAGAAATTTACTATTTCCATGACTTATATATTTTCCTTGCCAGAGGAAAGAGCTAGTTACACTCATACTTGCCATGCAACACCAAGAAGACTGGTGCGAAGAACCAGTGAACAGACAGAAGGAAAACCGGAGCGCATGCAAAACCAAACAAACAATCAACTTTCCATTTTGCATGCTTCCCCAAGAAATCTGAGCTCGAAGCCCGAGTGCATTGATTGCATTAATTCCCTGTTTCCCACTCAAACTCCACTACCACCGACCGCCATAGTTGGCGATAGACAAATAAAATTCCAAGACCATTTCCAATTTTGGCGACCTGCCACGTCGGCTCAAGATAGCCGTTATAAAACCTCCACCAAATTACCTATCTTTCATACTTATCCACGCATTTAATAACATAGAAACTGCCGCCCATGGTTCGCACCCCTTCCATAGGTCCCCTTATTCTTTGCTCAATAGTTAGGCTAGTAACTTAGGTTAGGATTTAGGATTACACCTAGTTTAACCACTTAGCACATAGATACTAACTTAGAACATTAGCTCTTAGCCTAGGTCTAGGTTAGATTAACACTAATCTAACCCTTAGGTTAAGTTTAGTTTTAGGTTACTAACATTAATAATTCCAGTTAGGTCTAACATTTCATATACTCAGAAAAAGACCTAAAACATGCATTCTTGAACAGGGTTCACTCCTGTACTGCCATTAGGCTACAGAATTATATGCAACAGAATTATTACCTGGTCCACGACCAAGACCTTCCAGATATACTTTGATATCGGGAACCATTCCATTTCACACGATCAACCTGAGTTAGACTCGGGATTGGCTTTATTCAATGAATTAAGACCTTGCAACCTGTGAAAGGTTTATAATTTTTTTTAATTCATCACGAATAACTTAAAGCACCACTTGGATCAATACCACTGATCCAAGGCTAGGTCTTAAAGATGAACAACTTCATAATTTGTTCCGAGATCAGATTAAACTCAGATGCAAAATGAAATAAATAAAAGAGTCCAATCATAATCCGACTCAGTCAAAGATTTGCAAAGAAGATATAGTACATATCAAGCATGACTTCTCAATCAAGGAACACATCCTTTTACACAGAAATCACATATCAACACTTGTATGCTTAGGAGGAAGTAACAACAGTTCAAGGTGTTACAAATAGAAGGTGTATTATCATTGATCATGTCATGATATAGGAATGAGAGAGAAGAGGGAGCCTCACCATTGTGTTGATAGGTCAGAGGTTCTAGAGAAATTATGTTTACAAAAAAAATAGGAGGAATAGATTCGGGATCTATAGACTCCATGGGTGAAGATGGTGACACAAGTGAATGAGGTGGGGAGGTTTTATCTTCCTTAATGAGGTTGATGTGAGCCTTCTTGGGTGGTGGTGTGTCAAAACCAATGCCAATACAGTCATTGTGTTTATGAGTGGTACATGAAATGAAAGTATAGCGGCCTTGTTTGTAAAATCTTAAGCCAAATCCTTTCCATGCACACAGGTGAAGGAAAGTGTGAGCGAAGTGGAAATTGGTGAGGGAGTGTAGGTAAGATGAAAACAGTTGTGTTTGAGATGGAGGTTTAGGTTAATAAGTTGCGATATCGAGTTCCCAATACATTAGATTAGTGTGAAGGTGGGGAGGTCCATAAGGAAAAACCTCGCCTACATGGTAGTCATAACTAGGGTGCTGACGTAGGTTTCCATACTCTTGTGGAGTGAGGAACGTTTTGATATTTTATAGGAGGTACTCCCTTAGAGTGAAGCATTGAAAAATAACTTCTAAGGGTCCAGTAGTCGATATGTGGGTAGCGGGGATAAACGACTTGTTAGATGATGAGGAAACAAATGAGTTAGCGGTAGAGGCTATGGTGACAGTAGGGATAGCAGGGTTAGATTTGGGAGAGGTGGTGGTAGTCTTGGTGGATGAGCTTGTAGATGAAGGTGAAGTGGGGGTAATGAAAGATGCCTTGAATGGGAAAAGTAGATTGTTGGGCCGGTACAACATGTTACAGGTATTTAAAGGCAATAGGTCAGCTAGGATGGTGTAGGTGTGTCCTTCATGTTCAATTTTAGGTAACAGTGTAAATTTGAAGGGACACAACCCATGGCACAGATCCAAGGTCTACCAAACAACAAATTATACTAGAACTCCCCTAATAAGACATAGAAAAGTTTCAGGATAGTGCAGGGACCCACACGAACATGGAGAATAATGGTACCCAGGGTAGAGGTCATGACATCATTAAAGGAGCACAACATAACTAGGTTGCCATGCATGTAATTGGAAGGTATGTGCATTTGGTTGTACGCATGGGAAGAGATGATATTAATACTAGCACCACCATCGATCATAACACTTCGAATGTGTATATTATCAATAAAGACGAAGATGAAAAGAGTAGGATTGGGGTTGTTAGACGGAAAAGGGGTGATCTCTTCATCTGAAAAGCTGAGGGTGGATACCTGGTGAGCAGGAGGATGTGCAGAGGAAGGTGATGACTTAGTGAGAGAGGATATGTGATGAGGGGTAATGATGGAGGCTACAGGCATGGGGTTATTTGGTAAAACCTTAATAGATTGAAGGACCTCCATGAGGGCTTGACGATGTGACTTAGAGGTTTGGATGAGGTCATATAAATATTTTTTGAGGGAGGATTTGTACAATTGTTTTAGCATTGTGTGATGTGTGACCCCAAAAATAGGATATGCAAGGCATCAAATGGTGACTTTGGGTGTGGGTGTAGATGGTATGTTGGGTACAAGGTTGGTTGATGGGCTAGCTGCCTTTTCTTTTCCCTTGTCTTTCTAAGTGTGGGTAGCAACATGTACCATGTTAATTTCAAATTTTGAGGGAGGATAGAAGAGTTACAGGGGAGGAGATATTGGTCACTGAGTAGGTAATGGAAGAAGATTTGGGGAGATTGGTGAAGGTGGAATTGGGTCCTCATCTAGAATATCACCATTGTCAAAATTGTACTGAGGAGGAAAAAGTCAGATAAGAACGGTTTTCAAGGCCTTAAAATTTTCAAAATCATGTCTTCGCACACGATGATAGGTAAAAATCTTAGTCTCGTTAAACCCTTTTGGTTTGGGTTTGAGAGGATTGTAAGGTCGAAGCAATGGTAATGTGATGACGGAAGTCTCTAAGAGGTTGGTTAAAATCTTAGTGTAGGACCCTGCTAATGGATCATAATGGGAAGTGAGTGTGGGTTTGGGTACATGTGTTGCTGATTGTGGAGGAAGAGGCTTTATAGGAGGGGGAATGGGTTGGTCCACTAATTTGGTATGTGGAATGGTCTTAGGTCTTGTGGGCATATTTTTGGTTAAAGGTGGGGTATAAGAGCTAGCGATGGAAGGTTTGGATGGTTTGACTACCTTATTAGAAGGTAGTGGATTCTTAGCTTTGGGTGGCACCTTCTTGGGAAAAGGTGACACGAGAGTAGGGAATGTATATGGAAATGAAGATGGTGGAAGAGTATGGGTTACCCACGGGGGCAACCAAGTTACGGTGGAGGTGGGTGGTATAGGTTGGGTAGAAGATGTGAGTGGAAGGGAAGAGAGTGTCATGGGTAGTGAAGAAGTTATGAAAGGTAGTGGTGGTATGGGAGGTAAGAAGGTCATAGGTGATGGTGGTGGTTGTGTGGATTGTTTGGGTATATTAGAGGGCCATCATGAGAATATGAGCTAGTGTGTTCTTGGTTAACTGGTGGAAGAAGTTTGTTTGGCTAGGGTTGAGGGGTGAGGTCCTAGGAGGAATGGAAGAGGTGAAGGTGACAACGGTGTGGTAGGCGAGGTTGGTGTATGAGGCCTAGGAGGTTAGGTATTCCTTTTAGGGTCTAGAATACGTTTAGTGTTGGTTTGGGAAGATGTGAATAAATCTAATTTGATGGGTGGGTGAGCAAGGTTCGATGTTGGCACGACCCCTAATGTAGTGATATGTTTAGGTAAGGGAGATGATATAGGCATGTGTAGGTGTTTTGGTATAGGTGTATGTTGGGATGTGGCTAATGACATGGAATGTGTTCCAATAGCCATGGTCATGTTTGGTTTGGTCGCTTGAAACATTTTTGGATAAATTGTGGAGGTGTTGGTGAGTGATAGCGGCATTTGGGTTGAAGCACGAAGTAGAAGACATCCCCAAAGTAAGGCTTTATCAATATAGTCCAGGTGATTGACCAAGCATGAAAATGGTACTGCTATAATCGGGGCCAATGTGGATCAAGTAGCAATCCCTATAAAATGTGTTTGAGAAACTGGGAAATGGCTAGCTTCAGACTTTATGGGTAAGAGAGTTGAAAGCATATCAATAAGATCTTGGAGGTCCGATGGAGAATGGTCATTTAAAGGCAAAGGTGTTTCTATAGGATCCTCTATGGGTGGAGGAGATGATGGGCCAGACAAGGTGGACTCTCCTTTTGATGGTGCAGGGAGTGTACATGTGTCCCTTATGAGTGGGAGAGGTGTTACTGACGACTGCTTGGTAATTTAAGGGGCCAGAGGTGGTCCACAGATGAAGGAAGAAATGAAGGGGATTCCTCTGTGAGTGGAGGAGTAGATGAAATAGGTTCTTGTGTAGGTAGGGGATCCCAAGCTAAGATTTCATCTATGGAAGGAACATGGGGCAATTAGGAAGCAACTAGTATGTCCTCGAAAATGGCGTGGACCTCACAGACATTACTATCATTGGTTGAAGAGTCACCAGTTTGGTTGGAAGATGGGGCATGATTAGGGAATGGTTTTTTAAAGATATGTAAGTTTTGGTTAGCAGGTGCATTCGGGTTATCCAAGACTAGATCTCCATTGTCTAACATTTCTTGGATGATGTTCTTGAAGGTGATGCCATTACCATTGCTATGACCTTTGACACTGTTGGTTGGATATTTTGTCAAACCAAAATATGAGGTTCAACCACAGTACATGGGATTAAATCCCTCCTCAAAGACAGGTGAGGCTGCCTATTTATTGCTAATCTAAAACACAGTAAATAATATATACAATATTCACACTAATCTAACCATTGGGGGTTGGGATGAAATCCCGAAATCCACATTCACACGATTAAAGGATATTGCTTTCATAAGTGAAATAGGTTAGAAACTGTTACAGTGAAAGAAGCACGGTAGAAAAGAAATGGGAGAAACGTATTTTCTTTTGAGTAAACACAGAGCACGAAATAATCATACGAGTTTTAGATCACAGATATAGTGTCCGAGATAATTAGAAACACTGAGATTCTATGCAAAGAATAGCTTTAAGATCATGAACATAAGAACACTGTCTTAAATAAGATATATTTCACAACACAAAGTCTGCAAAACAATATCAACTTCTATTCTTCAAAATGATTGAAAGAAAACACAAAGTTTTTCTCCTTTCCAATAGCCTCTTAATGCTTAAAAAATTCTCGACCCTTTTGAATGCACAGGCATCCCTTATTTATAACAAAAGAAGCTAGAGATAAAATAGGACAGATCCTAAAGAGTAGCATGCTAACTGGAGTTTCAGTTTTGCATGACTCTCACGCAGGAGATCAAGTCAAAACATGAATTAAAAATATGATAAAACGGAAATAACAAAGACATGTCAATCTAAAAATAGAAATGACATGGGACGTTGGGAATTAATCTGAATCATCATCTTTTGCTTCTTCTTCTTTCTCCTCCTCCAGCTGAGACTGTTTGTTACGAAACTCCTTGAACTTCTGAATAATGCCTTGCATTTCATTCCCATCAGGCGCAGTGGAGTGATCATTCCACATTTCGCAGGTTTCATGAACATCACTGGCAGTGCCGGGAAGTTTCTTCAATCCTTTGCTGAGCTTTCTTAAGGCCTCTAAAGTGTGCTCAATCCTTACAAACTGACCAATGACTTCAAGGTCAAATCCGTGTATAGGTTCATGCTGAATAGATTCCTGAACTTGTTTGAAGAGATCATCTGCTGATAGGATACCTGCGTTCCCAACTGACACCTTTGGACAAATCTTTAGCAATTCTTCTTCCAGATCACTTTTCCCATCGATCAATTTATCCCTTGATTCTCTCAACTTGCTGCAAGCTTCGTTGAGAATCTTTACTCTGAACTTGATGGCCTTGATCAGCTAAAAGTGTTTATCTGTATGTGGAAGAACACCTTCTTCTACCAAGAGATGTGCTGGTATTTGCTTTAGCACTTGGAGAGCTTCACAAGTCAAATCAAGCTGTCTAATTTCTTCAGTGAATTCCTCATCCATCTTCTCTCCTTCCTTCTGAATCTCCCCCAAAGACTGATGAACTTTCACCACGTCTTGAATTACTTCTTTCCCCTGTTGGAGCATCTTTTGGATCCATTCATCAACCACCCTTCCTTTTTTAGCAATCTTCTCAAACGTAGGCACTGATGAGAAATCAAATCCGGCAGATACAGAAGAAGATGGTATGGATTCCAGGGGTGTTGAGAGTTTAATGAAAACCTCTATCAACTGCTCCACTTTTTCCTTAAGCTCATTTCTGTTGTCCTTTGTTTCTTTCAACTTTTGGCACAGGACGTCTATGGAATCCTTTGCATCTTGCTGCGCCCCTTTTGCTGTCACTTTCCCTAGAGCCACCCTGGTTAGCTGGTAATCAGTAGCTGTTACATCATCTCTAGTTTTGTCAGCTGAGGGAGTGGCAATCTCTGCGAACTTATCTCCTGAAGCATCCACCAAAACCCTTGAAACTGTTTTGGGTTTCTTGGCTGATCTCGCAGTAGAAGCCTTGAGTGAGCTGAAATCAAAGGCTGGTAGGGGTACAATCACTTTCCTCTTCCTCGGAGTTTGCTCGAGTAGCCATTGTGGTGTATCAGAGGAAACTGCCAATGTTGTAGTAACTGGTATTCTACTCTCAAGGGGAGAAGATTATACTATTGGAGGGGGAACAACAGCCAATGTGGTAGTAGGTGCAATGAATAGAGGCACAGGTTGTGGGGGAGTGTTGGTGATCACTTGGGTTCCAGCAGAGAGGGGTGAGAGCCCGGAGAAAATATTGGCCATGCTTGAAGAAGTGGATGGGGAATGAGGAGGCTGAAATGGTTGTTGAGGGGGAGGCACAGATTCAGTTTCCAAAGCCTTGAATGCAAGAGATAAGGTCTCTCCAGTTGAGCAATCAGCAAATGGTGAAGTCAAGAGCTGGCTTCCTCCTTCTTCTAAATTAATCTCCCCTATTTCTGGTGGTGTTGGTGATTTTGGCACAACCACCATTTGAGCTGGAGAGACAATTGAAGAGATTTGTCTTTCTTTCTTCTTCTTGGGAATCCTGATTTTTATAGACCCCCAGAAGATTCTTTGTCCTTTTTATTTTAGTTGGGCCCCACCTCCGTTTCAGCCAACTTTGTAAACTTGTCATCTTTAAAATTCATGCCCCAAGAAGAGAGCCATTTTTTGGTGCAAGCAAGAATGAGAGCCGACCTATCTGTGATAGAGGCTTTTTCGCTGGCCGACCAATCAATAGGCGGGAAAACGTATCGATCTTCATTAAGCCCATCATAGGACATATCCAACACACTTTCATTGTCAGTTGTGCCATCTGGCAAATCAGAAAGCTCTAGCGTCTGAATCTCATTAATAGTTAACCTACTATTATCTTTTCTGCGAACTGCAACTTCGTTACGCAGATCCACCCAGATATCCTCAATGTCAGGCCTGTGCAGATGTTGGGCTCCATAGGTTCTAAGTACTCCTCGGATGTCAAAACCATCCCGAGACTTCATATGCTTCTTTAATTTCTCCTGGAGTTCACATTCAACATTTTTGGCCTTTGCCACTGTTGAGCAAGTATATCTCCCAATAGAAATTGGGAAGGATACTGCTGCCTTATGCTTGCTCTGTTGGAATTTGTGAAAATCCAATAGCTGTCTGACCAATTCTATTAGTATCAATCTATCCCCTGGATAGCGAGGCAGACGGAAAGGCTCTCCTGAGTACATGACCGTTCGAAGGTAGGTAAACTTCTTGAACTGTAAGAAGATACATCCCCATTTAGATACCTCAGTCCAAGCTTCGTCTGATACCCTTGTCTTTCTTAGCCCTGGGTTCAGCTTGCAGATGTTCTCGTAGAAAAAGGCGTCATTTACCCTCCTAAAATGATCCTTGGACCCCTTCTTTGTTATTTGAGGATGATACTTATAGACTGGGTTTTTCATTCTGCTCCCTTTAGTATCCAGTCCGGGATAGCTCCTCATTCCAGCTGCTGCATAGGCCACATATGAGAACATATAAAACTTTCCGGTTGATAAGACCGTCGTCATCTGAGATTCAATCTCATTACTGATAAGGGTTCCCCAGTCAATCCCTTGCTGGTTCTTCTTGATGGTGACCATAAACTGATACATCCATCCATGAAATAAATTTGATTCCGGCAAGCCAAAAACCCGGCTCAGCAGGGTGATAATGTCATTGATTTCTTGTATGAAATCACATCTAGGAATAGTTCTTGGAAATCTAGATATTACTGGTTTTGCCTTGACCAAGAACTTCTTATTGACATCCTTAATGTAATTTTCCTGGTTACTGTCCCAGGCCTTCTGAGCCGACTTGATGTCTAGGTCCCCATACTCCTCGAAATTAGGTAGTTTCAGGAGATCATCAAAATAAGCTCCATCTAGTTTGATAACTACCTCACCAGCCTGATTCCTTACTGAACGAGAAGTCGAGTCGTAACTAGACGCACAAGCCAAAACAAACTCTGGACATTGGGCAGACATGGGAAAGCCTGCTGTAAGGGGCAAGCCACTATTAGCTAAAGCCATCATCCATGGGGTTTGAGAAGAACTCTTCACCCTATTCCAAAAGTCATCCATATCTATGTTTCCAAGTTTAGTATCCCTGATATCATAATTACAATCAATATATGATGGGGATTCTGGTTTCTTAAATTTGTACTTCATCCTGCTAGACTTCTTGGCCTTCTCCTGAGATGAACCAGGGTCCGACATGAAGAATGTGGAGGGAGAAAGACTCGGAACTCAGGTGATGTTGTTCAAACTGGAAATCTCGATTGACTGAATGCACTGGAAGAAAAGAAGAACCTGACACGCTGAAGAGGATGTCGGAAAACCCTGAGAACCCGACAAGTTTGATCTGTCGGAACTTTGGCAAAGCCCGACACTTGGTTTTGATGACGGAAACAGGCGGAAACCCGGCGCCCACTTTTGATGACCGAACTTTGGAGATTCCCGACACTTACTGTTGAGGTCGGAATGTTGAGAAACCCCGATACTTCAAGCTTCCTTTATACTCCGGGCCTTTGAATCTACAAAATAGTTTTCAAAAACCGAGAAGCAAAAACAAAGTCTTTCCTGTATTTCCACATATACAACTTCCTTTCTTTTTTTGTTATTCATATTCCATACATCATGCATATAATTAGAATTTTGGAAGAAACAACATCAATTGATAGTGTCAAAAAAGAAAATAAACCCTAAAAACCCAAAACCCTTTCCAAAACAACACAGAAAGAAGAAGGGAAGAAAACCTTCAACAACTGGCAAGAAATTGGAAAGAAAATATGTGCAATCGATTCATAAAAATCAAGAATAAAGAAGGGAAGAAAAATACCTTCGATTCGAGACAGGTAAGATCGAAAACAAACGATCCAAACGGGCAATGCGAGTTTGCGGGTTTTGAAAGCGGAAGAGCATGCGAAAAATCCACGAATTAAAAATATGAATGGTAAGATTGACGTGGAAATCCGCGTATTTATAAGAAAATTAGTAATAAATACACTTCAGCTCGGCACGTGCCAACTCACCAACCATTCGGCATGAATGCCATGTCAGCATGTTGGAGGGGTCCGAAAACCCGACACGAAGAGATTAAGTGCATTCCGGGTTTCGGGTTTCGGAAAATATAGAGCACAAAACATGAAGTGCTTAGGTGCTACATAGCCCCGAAAACCCGAAAACAAAGGATTTAGCAGACTTCGGGAATCGGAGAATATGGCGCATAAAACATGTTTTGGATCATGGATGTTCTGATGCTTTGGGGTTCCGAAAACCTGAATACAAAGGGTCTTCTCAATACAAGGTGGGTTTCAGATTTCGGAGGTCACGCGACACAAAGTAGGTTTAAACTTAGGTATGTCGAGTTGTTGGTAACACCTGAAAACCCGATTCTCTTTAAAAGAGGCCATAATGCAAAATCACTTCAAAAATTTCGTAGGGGTCATCCGATCGTTTTGTCGTGAACTCAAAACGGGGATAACAGCTGGCTCCAGTTAGGGACTTTATTTGTAATACCAAAGGAAGAGAACTCAGAATCTCTGGTCTCGCAGACCAGGGCCTTATCCAATGGGCTACGGGGTCAAGAAGAAAACCAAAACAAAACAAAACGAAGAAAGAAACAAAGAAAACCAAAAGCAAACACACAACAAAAAGCAAAATATGTACAATGCAAGAGAGCATCTTGCATTAATGGTAGAACAACTTTAGATGTTGTCCACTGAAAGGCAAAGGGAGTAACCCTCCATCCAGATATGATAGAAGGAAACTATTTTCACCATTCAACTCGTGGATCTTGAAAGGTCCTTTCCATAAAGAATCAAATTTTCCATGCATTCCTTTCTGTTCTCTCTTTTTATCCCAAAGCAACACCAGGTCTCTAATCTGGAAGTTGCGCTGCTTTGACTTTTTATCGAAAATCTTCTTCACCCTGCTCTGATGATCTGCTATATGATCAACCACCTTAATTCGCTCTTCTTCTAGCCTGGTTAGGTACATAACCATCTTTTCGATAGAATTCTGAAAAGCTACATCTTCAACCGTTTTGGCCAACTGTAAGGCCGGCAATTCTACTGAGATAGGAATTTCAGCATCAATCCCGTATAGCAACTGAAAAGGGGACATCCCTATGGCTCGCTTTGGAGTGATCCGATCAGCCCACAACGCATCATACAATGCTTTGTGCCATGTCCTCTGATTTTCTTCTACTAGTTTCCTGATTATAGTAACCAGATTCTTATTGCTGGACTCAGCTTGCCCATTGCCCTGGGGATAATAGTCAGATGAGTGAGCCAGAGTAATGCCGAATCCATAGCAAAACTCAGTTAACTCATGTGACGAGAAATTGGAAGCATTATCCGCTACGATCTTATGAGGCACACCAAATCTGACGATTATGTTTTCTTTCAGGAACTTGCAAACAGCTTCAGAAGTCGCTTGCTTGATTGGTACAGCCTCTACCCACTTGGTAAAATAATCTGTAGCAGTCAGCACATAGTTGTGTCCAGCACTGGAAGCAGGATTCAATGTTATGATAAAATCAATCCCCCATTGGTGAAAAGGTTCTTCAATCACCACAGGCTTCAGAGGAAGAGCTGCTAGCTTTGGACGACCAACGAAATGTTGACAAGCTTCACATTTAGACACCCATTCTGCTGAATCCCGGAAAAGAGTAGGCCAATAATACCTAGCCCGTAATATCTTATATGTTGTTACAGAGGATGAAAAATGTCCTCCGCATGCTAGGCTATGAAAGGATTCTAATAACTTTTCCTGTTGTGATTTATCGACACAACGCAAGAAGACACCATCAATAACTTTCTTGTATATTGCATTATTCCACAGAAGGTATCTCGCAGCTCTCAGCTTGACGGTCCTCTTCTCCTTTTGATTTAAATGCGGAGGGCATTCACCATAAGTTAGGAAGAAAGCAATGTCCGTGTACCATTCATCGGTCGTACTCACAAAAAGCACCATAGGCAGCTCGGAAGAAGTATCTTGATTCTTATCACACTCTGCTTCAGCATGATTCTCTGCAATCAATTGACACAGGCCTCTTCCTCGTACCAACTTGGTAGGTTTGATGTCCAAGTCATACTCCTGAACCTTAGCAATCCAAGTACCTCGTTGGCTTCCCAGCTCTTGCTGAGTTAGAATGGATTTAACAGCAGTATCAGGAATGAGAACATGAGTATGAGAATTCAGCACATAGTACCTGAAATGCTTCACCACTCGCACCACCGCATAAGCATGTTTTTCAATCTGCGACATCTTCAATTCATGCTCTTTCAACGGACAACTCATGAATGCGATAGGAGCTTCAATGCCTTCTCCATTTTCCTGCATCAGGATCGCTGACACTGTGTGGGCAGAAGCATAGCTATACATGATGAAATCTTTCTTGAAGTCTGGACATACTAAGACAGGAGCACAAGCAACTGCCTTTTTGATTTCTTCAAATGCCAGCTTCCCTTCTGTACTCCATCGAAATGGAATTTTACCTTTAATCATTCCAAGGATATCCTTGGTTTTGTCAGCGAAATCGGGTACAAATCTTCTCAAGAAATTAACCTTTCCGAAGAAAGAATGAACTCCTGTTTTACTTGTGGGCAAGGTAAGGCTCTGAATAGCCTTTACCCTTTCTGGGTCAATTTTAGTTCCTTCTCTGGTCACAATATGACCCAACAGCTTTCCTTCTGTAACCCCGAACATGGACTTCTTAGGATTCAACGAAATCCCGTGACGTCTGCATCTTAAAAGTACCTGTTCTAAATGACCATAATGATCACTCCGCTTTTTAGAAAAAATGGTCAAGTCATCCAAATACACGACTATGACCTTGCCCATCAGATCTCTGAATGCTAGATCCATAGCCCTCTGAAAAGTAGCTCCGGCGTTGATCAGGCCGAATGGCATCCTCCTGTAAGCAAAGGTACCCCATGGGGTCGTGAAAGCTGTCTTGTGTTGATCCTCTGTGGTTACTTCGACTTGATTATATCCTGAAAACCCGTCGAGCATGGATAACATTTCCGATCCAGTTACAGTTTGTAATACCTAATCCATGATAGGCAGGGGATAGTTATCCTTCAGTGAGGACTTATTCAAGTTCCGAAAGTCAACACAAATTTGGATCTCGCCATTCTTCTTTCTGACAGGAACAATGTTTGCAATCCAAGTGGAGTGATGGATTGGGAAAATAATTCTGGCATCTAACATCTTCTGAATTTCTGCCAGAATAGTTCTTGAGATCTTGGGATTGTAATGCCTTTGCTTTTGTCTATACGGCTTCACATCAGGCTTCAAAGGAACACTGTGCTGAACATCTTTGGGCTTAAAAGATTTCAAATCTGCATAAGACCAAGCCATCACATCGATGTATTTCTTCAAAAGCAAAGTGAATCTCGCCTTCTCTTCAGGAGAACAACATTTACCGATATTCACCATCTGAGGTTGATCAGATGAACCTAGATTGATTTGATCCACTTCAGAGGAAGAAGCTCCTTCGACTTGCCTTTTGTTTTGGATAAAGCGATCATGCTTATCAAACAAGCCCTCCAAAGAAACCAAACCTTTGGGTATCTTGTTGCCTTTCAGCTGGATATATTCACCATCAACCTCCTGATATGGATCTGAAATAGTTTCACAGAAGGCTGATTCTGAACCTTCAAAATATAACTCACTGAAATTGTCAGCCTTTTCTAGAAAAGCCAACACCTGTTGATCATCATTGAATACCTGCCAGTGAGTTGCATTATCTGGGACGCTAGGGCGGTACACAATCTCGATAGAGTATGTGTCTTGCTTGAACTGAGGATGAGGAAGAAGAAGAGATGCAGATACGGCCAAAGAATCAGCCTTGTCATTATAATCTCTTAAAACTGCCTTAATAGAAAATGCATCAAAGCATTCTATACTATCCCAAACTTTGTTCCTGTAATGCCTCAACCGATCATTTTTCACCTGATATATACCCCTGACCTGATTAACAATCAGCTCCGCATCCCCCTGAACCTTGAGATTCCTGATTCCCTTCTGTCTGGCCAATTCTAATCCTAATAACAGGGCTTCATATTCGGCCGTGTTATTAGTATTATCAAATTGCAACTTATAAGCTGATGGGAAAAACTCGGAGCTAGGAGATATGAGAACAACACCAGCGCCTGATCCAGAGGCTGAGAAGCTACCATCAAATTCGAGCGTCCAAATTGCATTGGGATCTTCCTCTTCCACATCTACAATGGGTATTTCTGATGCCATGAAATAATTCCCGAAGCTAGCATCTTCGAAAATAATCTGAGCCTTAGGATCATCTGATTTAGTCACCAAATACTTTGCCTGCGGTTCAGGATGAAGAACCTGTTGAACCCCTTTGACTGGGATCTTGGCTTTGGTCCAATCCATACTAATCTCTCCTCCGACATCTTTACAAAATCCTCTACCCAAGAGAATACCATAAGCCGCAGGGATATCAGCAACCAGAATAGTCATTTTTACTCTCTTCTCAGGGAAGGCAACAAATGCAAACTGTGCGTCCTTAATTTGACCAATCAGAGGGAATTGTTTAGTTTCCATGGAATAGCACCGTCCATATGACTTAGTCAAAGTAAGCCCGAGGGCTTGGGCCACTTTTGCGGGCATAACATTATCAGAGGCCCCTGAATCAATGATGTAATTGCTGAGTTTAAACCCATTTATAAGTAGAGACAAATAAAATGGTTCAATCTTTCCTGAGGAAGAAGCAGAGGTCAGATTATTCTGAGGTGTGGGTTGAGTAGGATTCAGGAGGAGACCTTTGGAAGGTGATGGAACGGCCGCTTTACTCCTGATGAACTTGGCTAGCTTTTCAAATTGTTCGGGATTCAAATGAAGGTATTCTGCTTCTGACATTTGAATCTTAGTTCTCTTTGCATGATCAATAATGTCAAAAGCAGTATAAGAAGAAATGATAGTAGGCTCAGTTCGAATTACATGAGCTTGTGCTGAGGCACTGACCTTAGGAGAAGGAGAATAAGGAGCAGCTGTCTTTTTAGTAACCTCTTTTTCAGTTTGCGCCGAAATAGGGGTACCCCTCTTGACTATAGATACATGAGGTTCCTTATTCTTCTCCTTTGTATTTTCCAGAGGCTTTCTGGGAACCTGAGATTGGGACCGAGTGAAAACAGCAAATGATTGACCATCTGGCTCACATTCATCTTCATCATATTCCAAATAACCAATGCTGGAGTCGCCAGCTGACTCGTCATAAGACTCATCAGCATATCCTGAAGCTTCGAAATCCTCACGGGAATCTTGTTCTTCTGGTTCATCTTCTTCATCAAGTATTTCCACTACTGCATTGACGGGAGGAGCTTCAATTGCTAGTCTCGGCTAAGCAGGAGTTAACCGTGGCCTATCTCTGACAGGTGCACCATTGTTATTATTGAAATTCTACCTAGGCATATCCCGATATGGAACATTGTTCACCTGCTGAGACATTTGATTCTTTAAAGCAATCAAATCATTAGCCATTTTTTGAAACATAGGATCTGTGTTACCTTGAGAAGAACCTTGATTTTTGAGTTTGGGTATGTCTTTCTTGATCCTTCCGGCCAAGATGAGATCATCTTCTATTTCAGTAGCCGTTGACTAAGCATTAGCCAAATCTGGGATAACCGACCTTCTTAATAAAAAGCTTATATCAGGAGGTTGGGCATTGATGAAGAAGCATTTTTGATTCTCCAGAGTAGGTACAGCTATTTCTGGAATCTTCTGGATCAGCTTGTTGAACTTTGCCACGAATTCCCGCATAGGTTCATGTGATTCCTTCTTCATATGCGTGAGCTGAGCTAACAAAGCATGGGAATCTTCAGCTGGTTTGAAATGTGCTTCGAACTTAGTCCGCATGGTAGCCCAGTTTGGGATGCATGCATTTGGAAGGTGATAAAACCATTCGGCTGCTACACCCTGCAACATTTCAACGAAGAGTCAGACGAAGACATCTTCGTGGGCCACTCCGAGGACACCGCATGTAACAAAGAAAGATGCAATGTGCTCATCAGGATGCTGCTTCCCATCCCCATTGAACTTGGGAATGTTTTTACGAGATCCACGTGGTAACTCATTCAATGGAGGAGTCAAGGAAAGAGGACCAATACAACCCCAAGGCACAGGTTGAACCACCATCCTTCTGAAAAGAGTGCGTACAGGGATCCGGGTATCAGACAAGAGTAGTGCACGACAAGTTGCAGATGCTTCCCGTTCTTCAGGGATCTGATTTCTCCGAACAGGTGAAGAACTTCTGGCTTGGTTAGAGACAACGCTGTTGGGAGAAAGGCTGAAATTATGATGTTGCAGTAACTCAAAGAGTGGATCAATTTCACCTTGATCTAGGTGGGACCGAGTGAAAATCTTGCTGGCCAGCTTGAACTGAAAGGAGATCTTATTAAAAATAAGGCAAATATGGAGTCGCCAAACACCGAGAGGATAAGCTTTATACTATTGATCCATATTTCCCCAGCGGAGTCGCCAAAAACTGTTGGTTGGATATTTTGTCAAACCAAAATATGAGGTTCAACCACAGTACATGGGATTAAATCCCTCCTCAAAGACAGGTGAGGCTGCCTATTTATTGCTAATCTAAAACACATCAAATAATATATACAATATTCACACTAATCTAACCATTGGGGGTTGGGATGAAATCCTGAAATCCACATTCACACGATTCAAGGATATTGCTTTCGTAAGTGAAATAGGTTAGAAACTGTTACAGTGAAAGAAGCACGGTAGAAAAGAAATGGGAGAAACGTATTTTCTTCCGAGTAAACACAGAGCACAAAATAATCATACGAGTTTTAGATCACAGATATAGTGTCTGAGATAATTAGAAACACTGAGATTCTATGCAAAGAATAGCTTTAAGATCATGAACATAAGAACACTGTCTTAAATAAGATATATTTCACAACACAAAGTTTGCAAAACAATATCAACTTCTATTCTTCAAAATGATTGAAAGAAAACACAAAGTTTTTCTCCTTTCCAATAGCCTTTTAATGCTTCAAAAATTCTCGACCCTTTTGAATGCACAGGCATCCCTTATTTATAACAAAAGAAGCTAGAGATAAAACAAGACAGATCCTAAAGAGTAGCATGCTACCTGGAGTTTCAGTTTTGCATGACTCTCACGCAGGAGATCAAGTCAAAACATGAATTAAAAATATGATAAAACAGAAATAACAAAGACATGTCAATCTAAAAATAGAAATGACATGGGATGTTGGGAATTAATCCGAATCATCATCTTTTGCTTCTTCTTCTTTCTCCTCCTCTAGCTGAGACTGTTTGTTACGAAACTCCTGGAACTTCCGAATAATGCCTTGCATTTCATTCCCATCAGGCGCAGTGGAGTGATCATTCCACATTTCACAGGTTTCATGAACATCACTGGCAGTGCCAGGAAGTTTCTTCAATCCTTTGCTGAGCTTTCTTAAGGCCTCTAAAGTGTGCTCAATCCTTACAAACTAACCAATTACTTCAAGGTCAAATCCGTGTACAGGTTCATGCTGAATAGATTCCTGAACTTGTTTGAAGAGATCATCTGCTGATAGGATACCTGCGTTCCCAACTGACACCTTTGGACAAATCTTTAGCAATTCTTCTTCCAGATCACTTTTCCCATCGATCAATTTATCCCTTGATTCTCTCACCTTGCTGCAGGCTTCGTTGAGAATCTTTACTCTGAACTTGATGGCCTTGATCAACTGAAAGTGTTTATCTGTATTTGGAAGAACGCCTTCTTCTACCAAGAGATGTGCTGGTATTTGCTTTAGCACTTGGAGAGCTTCACAAGTCAAATCAAGCTGTCCAATTTCTTTAGTGAATTCCTCATCCATCTTCTCTCCTTCCTTCTGAATCTCCCCCAAAGACTGATGAACTTTCACCACGTCTTGAATTACTTCTTTCCCCTGTTGGAGCATCTTTTGGATCCATTCATCAACCACCCTTCCTTTTTTAGCAATCTTCTCAATCGTAGGCACTGATGAGAAATCAAATCCGGCAGATACAGAAGAAGATGGTATGGATTCTAGGGGTGTTGAGAGTTTAATCAAAACCTCTGTCAACTGCTCCAGTTTTTCCTTAAGCTCATTTCTGTCATCCTTTGTTTCTTTCAACTTTTGGCACAGGACGTCTATGGAATCCTTTGCATCTTGCTGCACCCCTTTTGCTGTCACTTTCCCTAGAGCCACCCCGGTTACCTGGTAATCAGCAGCTGTTACATCATCTCTAGTTTTGTCAGCTGAGGGAGTGGCAATCTCTGCGAACTTATCTCCTGAAGCATCCACCAAAACCCTTGAAACTGTTTTGGGTTTCTTGGCTGATCTCGCAGTAGAAGCCTTGAGTGAGCTGAAATCAAAGGCTGGTAGGGGTACAATCACTTTCCTCTTCCTCGGAGTTTGCTCGAGTAGCCATTGTGGTGTATCAGAGGAAACTGCCAATGTTGTAGTAACTGGTATTCTACTCTCAAGGGGAGAAGATTCTACTATTGGAGGGGGAACAACAGCCAACGTGGTAGTAGGTGCAATGAATAGAGGCACAGGTTGTGGGGGAGTGTTGGTGATCACTTGGGTTCCAGCAGAGAGGGGTGAGAGCCCAGAGAAAATATTGGCCATGCTTAAAGAAGTGGATGGGGAATGAGGAGGCTGAAATGGTTGTTGAGGGGGAGGTACAGATTCAGTTTCCAAAGCCTTGAATGCAAGAGATAAGGTCTCTCCAGTTGAGCAATCAGCAAATGGTGAAGTCAAGAGCTGGCTTCCTCCTTCTTCTAAATTAATCTCCCCTATTTCTGGTGGTGTTGGTGATTCTAGCACAACCACCGTTTGAGCTGGAGAGACAATTGAAGAGATTTGTCTTTCTTTCTTCTTCTTGGGAATCCTGATTTTTATAGACCCCCCAGAAGATTCTTTGTCCTTTTTCTTTTGGGAGGGCCCCACCTCCGTTTCAGCCAACTTTGGAAACTTGTCATCTTTAAAATTCATGCCCCAAGAAGAGAGCCATTTTTTGGTGCGAGCAAGAATGAGAGCCGACCTATCTGTGATAGAGGCTTTTTCACTGGCTGACCAATCAATAGTTGGGAAAATGTATCGATCTTCATTAAGCCCATCATAGGACATATCCAACACACTTTCATTGTCAGTTGTGCCATCTGGAAAATCAGAAAGCTCTAGCGTCTGAATCTCATTAATAGTTAACCTACTATTATCTTTTCTGCGAACTGCAACTTCGTTACGCAGATCCACCCAGATATCCTCAATGTCAGGCCTGTGCAGATGTTGGGCTCCATAGGTTCTAAGTACTCCTCGGATGTCAAAACCATCCCGAGACTTCATATGCTTCTTTAATTTCTCCTGGAGTTCACATTCAACATTTTTGGCCTTTGCCACTGTTGAGAAAGTATATCTCCCAATAGAAATTGGGAAGGATACTGCTGCCTTATGCTTGCTCTGTTGGAATTTGTGAAAATCCAATAGCTGTCTGACCAATTCTATTAGTATCAATCTATCCCCTGGATAGCAAGGCAGACGGAAAGGCTCTCCTGAGTACATGACCGTTCGAAGGTAGGTAAACTTCTTGAACTGTAAGAAGATACATCCCCATTTAGATACCTCAGTCCAAGCTTCGTCTGATACCCTTGTCTTTCTTAGCCCTGGGTTCAGCTGGCAGATGTTCTCGTAGAAAAAGGCGTCATTTACCCTCCTAAAATGATCCTTGGACCCCTTCTTTGTTATTTGAGGATAATACTTATAGACTGGGTTTTTCGTTCTGCTCACTTTAGTATCCTGTCCGGGATAGCTCCTCATTCCAGCTGATGCATAGGCCACATATGAGAACATATAAAACTTTCCAGTCGATAAGACCGTCGTCATCTGAGAGTCAATCTCATTACTGATAAGGGTTCCCTAGTCAATCCCTTGCTGGTTCTTCTTGATGGTGACCATAAACTGATACATCCATCCATGAAATAAATTTGATTCCGGCAAGCCAAAAACCCGGCTCAGCAGGGTGATAATGTCATTGATTTCTTGTATGAAATCACATCTAGGAATAGTTCTTGGAAATCTAGATATTACTGGTTTTGCCTTGACCAAGAACTTCGTATTGACATCCTTAATGCAATTTTCCTGGTTACTGTCCCAGGCCTTCTGAGCCGACTTGATGTCTAGGTCCCCATACTCCTCGAAATTAGGTAGTTTCAGGAGATCATCAAAATAAGCTCCATATAGTTTGATAACTACCTCACCAGCCTGATTCCTTACTGAACGAGAATCCGAGTCGTAACTGGACGCACAAGCCAAAACAAACTCTGGACATTGGGCAGACATGGGAAAGTCTGCTGCAAGGGGTAAGCCACTGTTAGCTAAAGCCATCATCCATGGGGTTTGAGAAGAACTCTTCACCCTATTCCGAAAGTCGTCCATATCTATGTTGCCAAGTTCAGTATCCCTGATATCATAATTACAATCAATATATGATGGGGATTCTGGTTTCTTAAATTTGTACTTCATCCTGCTGGACTTCTCGGCCTTCTCCTGAGATGAACCAGGGTCCGACATGAAGAATGTGGAGGGAGAAAGACTCGGAACTCAGGTGATGCTGTTCAAACTGGAAATCCCGATTGACTGAATGCACTGGAAGAAAAGAAGAACCCGACACGCTGAAGAGGATGTCGGAAAACCCTGAGAACCCGACAAGTTTGATCTGTCGGAACTTTGGCAAAGCCCGACACTTGCTTTTGATGACGGAAACAGGCGGAAACCCGGTGCCCACTTTTGATGACGGAACTTCGGAGATTCCCGACACTTACTGTTGAGGTCGGAATGTTGAGAAACCCCAATATTTCAAGCTTCCTTTATACTCCGGGCCTTTGAATCTGCAAAATAGTTTTCAAAAACCGAGAAGCAAAAACAAAGTCTTTCCTGTATTTCCACATATACAACTTCCTTTCTTTTTTTGTTATTCATATTCCATACATCATGCATATAATTAGAATTTTTGAAGAAACAACATCAATTGATAGTCTCAAAAAACAAAATAAACCCTAAAAACCCAAAACCCTTTCCAAAACAACACAGAAAGAAGAAGGGAAGAAAACCTTCAACAACTGGCAAGAAATTGGAAAGAAAATACGCGCAATCGATTCATAAAAATCAAGAATAAAGAAGGGAAGAAAAATACCTTTGATTCGAGACAGGTAAGATCGAAAACAAACGATCCAAACGGGCAATGCGAGTTTGCGGGTTTTGAAAGCGGAAGAGCATGTGAAAAATCCATGAATTAAAAATATGAATGGTAAGAATGACGTGGAAATCCGCGTATTTATAAGAAAATTAGTAATAAATACACTTCAGCTCGGCACGTGCCAACTCACCAACCATTCGGCATGAATGCCATGTCAGCATGTTGGAGGGGTCCGAAAACCCGACACAAAGAGATTAAGTGCATTCTGGGTTTCGGGTTTCGGAAAACATAGAGCACAAAACATGAAGTGCTTAGGTGCTACATAGCCCCGAAAACCTGAAAACAAAGGATTTAGCGGACTTCGGGAATCGGAGAACATGGCGCATAAAACATGTTTTGGATCATGGATGTTCCGATGCTTTGGGGTTCCGAAAACCCAAATACAAAGGGTCTTCTCAATACAAGGCGGGTTTCAGATTTCGGAAGTCAGATGTCATAAAACATGTTTTAACTTATGTACGTTCCGATGCGTTGAATTTCTGAAAACCCGATTTCAAAGGATTTTTTCAATACAAGGCAGGTTTCAGATTTCGGAGGTCACGCGACACAAAGCAGGTTTAAACTTAGGTATGTCGAGCTGTTGGTAACACCCGAAAACCTGATTCTCTTTAAAAGAGGCCATAATGCAAAATCACTTCGAAATTTTTTTAGGGGTCATCCGATCGTTTTGTCGTGAACTCAAAACGGGGATAACAGACACGATGATAGTTACAAATTCATGTTCTTTATACCATGTGGGCATTAGGCGATCAAGGTACAAACCAATGTGTGGTTTTATTGGTGGAAGGGTAATGACACCAACCTTAATAAGCTTTTCCAAAATAGAAGAATAAGGTTCCCCTATTGGGGTATACTTTCATTGTTCTCGTCTGAATCGGAAAGCTTGGACGAGAGAGAGATTAGAAGAAGGTTTGGATTGATTTGATGGGTGAGATGGTTTAGCCTTAAAAACTACGGCGTTGGTAGATCCTTTGGATTTTGAATAGTTTTTATGGGGTTTCAAAGATGAAGAAGTATCATTCGATTTGAACGCGGTGTTCTTGTTACGTAGCTAAATTTAATTTTCTTCGATTATCATGAATCTCCAATTTTCGTGCCATGGTGAAGTCCTCGTCAAAGGTGCGAAAGGTCTGCACCTACAGGGTTGGTGAGATGTATCTAGCATAAACCCAAGGAAACAACTCTATGAGCTTAGTTTGAGGTAATTGGAATGTGATCTGGCTAATTAGGCTATGCTAATGAGCGAAAAAGTCAATGATAGACTCGTCATCACACTGTCATGTGGAGTAAATATCAATCATGGTGAATTTCTTAACAATGTTGATTGAGAAGTGGTTTAAGAAGGCTTGAGCTATTTGATTAAATGAGTAGATGGAATGTCTAGGTATCCCACTACACCAGTCTAATGTAGGTCCTATCAGGGACATTGGGAAGGTCCATAGGAGTAAGGCCTCATCATGGGTGATCAGGTAACAGCCATGTTTAAAAGACCACAAATGTTGGTACAGGTATTCTTTACTGTTGAAGTGGTTTAATTTTGGCATTTCCCAATCCACAGGGTATGGGTGAATAGGAATGGACGGATGAATGGGCTCATTATAGATTTCATCATATGTGAGGGAATTACATGAGCCAGAAACTGATGCTTCTAATGTCTGCATCCTTTCCATCATTAAATTGATAAAGTCAATTGTTAGGTTGTGATAGGAAGGGCGCCTCTTGTGGTGTAAGAGGGTTGGTGTTGAACATGTGATGTGGGTGGCATTCTAGTGTATTGTGATGCCAAATTGGAAGGTTGATAGTAGGGGACTGACATAGAGGGCATATATCTAGAATGAATGACAAACAAGGTAGGGGGTTGCTAATAATATGTATATGTAGGTGGGATAATTGAAGTGACTCTAGTAGCGATTGTGGGAAGAGACTGCAAGATGGAGAGGACAAGATTCTAGAATGGGGTAGGGGTCACCAACACCATGGGTGGTTGTGTTGCAATTTGTATATGTGAGATAATGAGCGCAGATGGGGTTATGGTATGGGTGTTCAATGAAGGAACAACATATACTACAGGTGCAACTGATGTTGTAGATGCAGTGGTCATAGCGGGTGTGGGGCCTAGCTACAAAACCACTGGGGGTGAAGTAGGTGAAGGTAATACCAAACTAGTGGGGGATGCAGAAGTGAGGATAAGGGAAGGAGAGATGGATATGGTCATGTGCCATTTATAAACTGGCCTGAGGAATCTGGAGTTGATGAGTGGGAAAGGTAGAGTTTTAAGGCTGCGTGATTCTGATTGAGGAGTCGTGTAAACTCCTCATTTCTTATAGCAATGGTGGTAGGAAGGGTTGGATCCATGGGTGACAAGATAGAAGGTGGTGAAGGACTAGGTGGGAGTGGTTGACGAATGATGTGGAATATAAGAGTGTTAGTTTGGTTGTGAGTCAACACCATGTGAATAAGTGTTGACTTGGTAAGACTGTATTATGCAAATGACACAGAAAACAACAGGAACAGAGAAAAACAAGGCTGGGAGGGTGAATTTAGTCAAGGTTGGAATTTTGAAAACCAAACAAAACATCCATGTTGGTCAAGATGATTGGTGATGGTTAATGGGGAGCCAATGTCAGTTACAGAAACTGATGTTGGTCACTGTAGAGAAACACTAGTTTTAAGAAATGAAACAAGACTAATGAATATGTCAATGGGGAAATTGTGTATGATGTAAATATTTAACAGGGGGGAATAGGATGATTCCCTAAGGGACTAAATAGAAAAAAAGGAGTGATGAATGATATTATAGACAAAATAATTAAAAAGCTAGAAGCCGACAGTGGTTAGGCTTAATCGATGACGGTCAGATGTTAACCGATTGACAGTCACTTGACCAAAAATAGTGGATACTGTGAAATGAAATACCAGTGAAGAAATTGGATTTTGTGAATTTAAATCAGAGTGAAGAGTCAAAATTAGGAATCTGAGAATGAAATATGATGAGGTCTTGAGCATACTCAAAAGAAGTCAAAATAATCCAACATATCGATTGTGGATTGTGTAAGGAAAAAGAAAGGAATAATGTAGATTCGTATCCTCACACCTTGAAACATGCACGTCAATCAAGGAAAACTAAGAAAAAAAACGTATCCAAAAAGTGATTTTCTTATGTTTTTTTTAGCTTATGCTATTTAGAATTGACTCATGTAAATTCATAGAGTAGAGTTTTTTGGTTAGCAATACATCCTACAAAGAAGGAGATCTAGAAGGAGAGGTTTCAGGTTATGTTAAGATGGGGGTGTGCCATCCTCTAGGTGATGACTGGATAAAAGTAACTAACTTGCCTGTACGTACCCAAAATGGTAGGGTACTAATCCACTGAATTGACAGCTTCTTCTGGGTGAGATGTTGTTTAATATTAAGATGGGTAGTTTCCTTCAATTTTGTGTTGTTTGGCCAGATCCAAAGAGAGCAGAGAGAGAGAGAATGTTCTTTACTACGATTCTTCGCAAGTGTCACCCATCAGTTGGGCCTGAATTCCAGCATCAGTGAGGTTGCCCTCATTTTAATGTGAGCTAAATGTAACATATGAGGATGAAATGCCTCAACTGATTTTAACTGCCAAATCAAGAAAATTACGTTTGATGAACTGCCTCCCTGCAAATGATGAACAAGTAGGAACGTGCTCACATTTTCTAGATACTTATGACGATCATGTCAAGAAATAAGAAATGGTTCATTTTAAACACCGGAAAATCTTCAGATGTTTTGGCTTTACACATTAGAAGAAGAGAGGGTTACCAGGGAAATAGTATTTAGTGTGAATACGTTTAGAAAATAAACAAAGTTCACACATATTTACCTAGGAATGAATTTTTTATAAATAGCAAGCGAACTTTCAGATGGGTCCCACTCAGGCATGAAAACATGTTTCACCAGTCTTTGAACTTTATGTTTTTGAAATCTATGTTTCATGTTTTACAAATCCAGGGTAAGGGCTTTCAAGGAGGTCATACTTGTCTTAGCTGGTTTGGAGGTTGATGCACATTTTCTAACTTCCATGCAATCTGATGTTAGACTATAAGAGCTTCCTTTTGGCTAGGATTGGAACTACCATAAAAGTAGAAAAAAAGACCACAAAAGATAGAGTTAAACAATACTATCGACAGTAGACTGCCAAGCGTATGCTAGATCCGAGAAGTGTGATCATGCCCTAGGAAGGTTGTCATAGTCCACTATTTTTATAAAACAAATATGAAATAACTAAAATGTCCTACATAAAATTGTATTCTAGTACTAGTATCCAAAGATTTGGGTACCTCAGATACTATCAGCTGTCGATCCAATTAAATACTAAAACTATGCGGGATTCAAGGAACTTCAAGTTAGGATACAGGTTGGTCAGACTGGGGGATGCATGTCATAGACAACTGGATCTTAGCAAGGTTGGGTGAGGTGTTTGGGGTTATTTTTGAGCTAGGAAAGTGGTTGTCAGTTTACAACAGTATTAGAATAGACATAGATGACCATTATGTCAATCGAGGTATGACCGATCACGGTCTAGGAAAAATCGACAATGGTTAGCTGGATAATTGGCATTGGTATAGTTTCGGGATGATTAGATACAATAAGATTCATTCCTAACTTCTAAGGCTAGAGATCGAGAGTCAAGAAAATATGACAGAGGATCAAATGAGGTGTATGGGTATCTTAGGATACACTCATAAATGCACAGGCAAATAGCCAGGTCAGGCTACTATGTTTGTTTTATGGCTATGGGTGGAGGAATGGTTGGCCATTTACATGTAAGTAAATGGTAGGGGAATGATGGTGCTTTAAGTTCATTAAACTAATAATCAACAATAGAAGAACCCAAAATACTAATAGTGGAAATACATGATGTAGGTAAAAAGTGTACTTAATGGTTAAAAGTTGCAAATCCAATCACATGATGTGGTGAGCCTAGATGATTGGTATAGTGGGACCAATAGCTTGCCTCAACCAAATCTAGTGATGCATTACCGGGATATAGATCAAGACCATAGGAGTGCAAGTACTTTCTGAGCAATCTAAAACCTGGTGAAATTAGTGCTAACTGAGATGTCTGTAGGTATTGAAAAGGCTCAAGGCATACTGCTTGCTTGGTCAGTTCATCCTAACTACGTCTGCCTTGATCTCAGAATGTTCCAACCCAAAACTATACAAGGATTTGCCAAGGTGAATAAGCATTTGGTAACCGATCGACAGTTCTTAGTTAACCAACGTCAGTTAAGGTAGGATTCCCCTAGGTTTACATAAAAACTGGCAGATCTACGCATTCAAGTTGGGTCAGGTTCATTCCTTTATCTGTGGATTCATAATGGATGTTATACAACTTATGAGTGGGAAGGTGGTTAGAGGAATGAATAGGTCCTATGATTTTTAGGATAGTTGAACCAAGGGATTGATTCATTTACATGACCATAACATGTCCATAACATAGGTCTATGATGAGGTGTCTAGGTCCCCAGGTCCCACAACCCATTTAATTAAAGTAAGTTAAATTAATAATGGGGTACGAACGATGAATATTAGATCCTCACCACTTGTAAGATAATTATAATTAATATTAATGTAGGGTATAAGGTATCATGATTAGGTGAATGTGTTTAAGTAGGTTATTCAAAAGGGGACCAAGGGGATTGTGACCCATTTTTTTTGTACTAAACCACTAAGTTACCTCCTATCACGAGATAAATGACCTTATCAGGAAAGATAGATAAGGGGTGATGATTTAACATAAAGCATATCTCATGACATGTGTGAACAGAGGCACTAGCTAGGAATGTCGCATAGTAAGAGGACATTGAATGGAGCCTCTGAACATGTGAGTTTTACGAGGTCCATTTCATATGTATACCCTCAATTCAGGTCGAGCATGGACTTCATGGAACTTAGAGTGCATCATAGGGAAATAAAAATAATATATTGTGGATGAAGGTGTATATGATTACTCAATTCTAGATTGTGTCGATGTTAGGGGGGAATATAGTGTAATTACCCCCAAGTGTATGTTTCATGAATGAGCTCATCCGAGGTAAAAGTAAAGGATGAAGTTACTCTACTTGATGGTCCCATGCTGGTGCATGAAATTACATGACCATGCTACTAAGAGTGGTGAACCCAACATGAACAAACAGATGTTGTCCCCTAGGTGAGTTCTCAGTTCTATATGCACCTGTAACTGATGACTATTATGGTGTGGGTACCTTGGTGTAACCCCCAAATATGTGCAGGATGATGGAGATGATATGTGAGTAGACCTATCTCAGGTGATGAAACATAGCTATACGTGCAAACAAAATGAGGCAAAAAAAACCCTCATCTATATGTAGGAGTTGATAACTATTCAGAGGGATATAGACTAATGTAATCTCAGACTCCTCCTCATAAAGTGACTGAGACCGCATAGGTCTTCATTCTAAGAAGGTGAGCTAGGAGCATATTTTCTTACACAAACACAACATCCAGAGCCATCGGTGCTACTAGATAGACAAGGTGATGTATACTAGGCAACCGCTGGATCTCCTATGGTGTCATGGAGTAGATGACAGATCAGTAGACATTCAGATAGGAATGACATTTATTGGATTACGAATAAACATTAGCATGTAAGTGTCATGGATAGTGAATAGACATTATACCTGCGACATCTAATTAAGGCTATAAGGATCATGTCAAACACAATTCATACTACTTATCTCACAAGGAAGGGACACCATCATTCCTCCACCTATGAGGACCAATGCTATAACGGTGAAGCTTGACATCACCAGAGGAAATGATCAATTCATAGCAGATATGAAACCCCTTTATGAAATTCAAGGTATATCAACAATAGTACTAATAAGTGGAATAGAATATGCGTCTGATGGGCTATAGATGGATCAACCTCAGCTGTTAGTTGATAGGGATAGATCTGATAGAGGCTACAAATGTGCTCAAGTGATTAGAACCAAAATGATGCATAATAATCATGGTCAAGAGAGAGAATCCCCAACCCTCCACATGGACCCTAATTGTGAGTATGAGAAACTTACAGGAAATCAAGAGCCCTAGATGTAGGAGGCACTGCACAAAATATTATAATTACCCACAACAGAGAGATATTTTGGCCATCGTATTCTTACATTTTTTCAATTATAAACATAGCACCTCCCGAAGCAGTAGGCAGGGGCCAAAGAATTGATGGGCAGTGGGATAGAAATGGGTCCTCCTTACTAAGAGGACGAGTACAGTGAGTGGTTACCACATTAGATAGACAGGATCATTCCCAAGGCATAATAAAGTTCAGGAGGATGTTGAGTACCTTATGCTTGCTATGAAATAAGTAGTGGTAGTAACCATGCCTACAAACCTTTCCACCTGGGTAGAAAATAAGGATATGATGCCATTGATGGTCGATGACTATGATAGGGACTGATCTCAGACATACTTAGAAGAGAGGGTTTGATCAAGTGGGTTCACCATACGAAGTGATTAAGCTTCCAAGATATGTCCCAATTAACAGCCTAATCTGAAGTGGTATAGGTGACCAGTAAATGAATAACAATTAAGGCCTATGCAACAGCCATACGGGAATTACTCCAACTTGGGACTAAGTAATAAATAATGAAATTCCTAATTACAAAGAGAGGATAAAAATCCCTTGATTTGTATTAGTAGAGTACCTGAGAGAATGCGATAGAGTTGGAGAACTAGAACAACTACGAAGCACTAGACTGTCATCAAAGATATTTCAATGAACAAATGTATATCTGAAGGAGCAAGATGGATTGGGGAATGCCTGGAGATGGAACATGGGAACCCAATGGGCAGCCGTAGACTCATATTTATTAAAGCTCTTCGGTCTGTGGAAATGCACAAAAAACCTCATCTAAGGTGTCATAATGTATTCTCCAAACATGGATCAAATGGAAACCTACAATAAATAATGAACCTGAAAAACCCTCAAATAGACATCAAATCCTAAAAAATAAATATGCAAAAGTTACGGGTTGGAACTATCTGTTGAAGTGCTCAAAAGTGATCTCAATCGACCTTTTTGCGATGGATAGTGGTCTTTAAAACATATGTTATGTTTTTTGAAATTAACCACGTCCCAGAGGTGCAAGCTCGAAAGCGGCATATCCTAATACATGGGAATGATAAATTAATTTGAAATTCCTTAACAAGAACCGTAGGCTCTTTTTCCTCTTTTTTGGTCGAGCATCATGTTAGGCATGTTGTTTTTGAAAAAAATTTACAAAAACCAATCATGAATTAGGTTTAAATCAGGAAAATTATCTATGTGCACTATTCCTTGATCATATTAAAAATTTTGTATTTGGTTATGCCACCCGATGATATGTGGCATGTTCCAATTGGTTGTGGTATGTCAGGTTTAATTTGTAAAATTATAAAATTCTATACCATTCACAATGTGCAAATTAGGCCCTAAGACCTGACAAATATTCACAGTCAGAAGATGTACAAATAAAAATTTACTCTACCTCCAAGGAAGTACACTTGTCACAAATATAATAAATTCATGCAATGTTTTCCAAAAGATCAAAATCAACTCTTTATATATATGTTTTTAACAATTTTTTTAGTACTCATGCCAAACACTTATACAGGGGTAGTCTCCCCTCAAAATGCACCCCTCAAGATCTTTAATGATCCACTCCCAAACCAATCTAACAATAACAGGCTAGATCCTAATGGAAAAAACAAGGGTGTTATAACAAGAAACAATGATCACGAAGCTTCAACTTCATTAAATCCACCAGTCGCACCCCAACTAGGAACTCGACCCCAAAACAAGATAGTTGGTCTGGTGGAGTTAGACACCGAGCTACCCGTAGAAGCCATAACAAGAACACAGGGTTATTATTCTCAACCAACTCCAAGTTATCCATTGGAGCTAGACAACATTCAAAAAACATTGGTAAAACCCATAGGCACCTATGTTTTAATTAATGACTTAACTAAAACCTTCTCTCACATTTCCTTTTTGGATTTATTAAAACACTCTCCCACCCACAGGGCTATCCTCTTAGAAGCATTAGGCCTTGGTCATTTAATCAAAATCACTCCTCCTCCAGAAATGCAAGTAAACCATGTAGACTTTGACATCTATACTCCAGGGCAGCCAGATAGGGATACTGATTTTATATTTGATATAAGCAAAATGCCAACAGACGCTGAGATTGTATGAAGAGACGACCCAACTTTACATTTACAAGTATGGGTTTACAATAATTATGTTAAATGCATAATGATTGATGATGGGGCAGTGGTTAACATAGTCCCCTTCACTTTTCTTCAAAAGTTAGGATATGGAGAGATAAACTGTTCCACAACATGAAATACGTTAAGAGGACGTGATAGCCTTAAGGCCACTTCAATTGGAACCATAGTTTTACCACTCACTTTAGGACCCAAGACGGTCCTCACCAAATTTTATATTATAGATTGGGAAACCAACTATAATATGATCCTTGGTTGGCCATGGATACACCGCATGAAGGCAATCCCTTCCATGTTATTCCAAGAAATAAGATTTCTACACTTAAGGAAAATATTTGTGGCACAAGGTGACCCAAAACCCTTCGATATACACCTAGCTGATTTGAAGAAAAGACCAGGAGTTCACTCTGAGTTTGAACTCCCAAAAATCAACTTATCAAACCAATTAATTCAAAACCAAAAGAGAAGTTGATACCCACCACAAAGTTGGAAATTACAAATCTAGCCGAGGACATTCCAGCACTCAAAAATGAGACCAATGTTATAGAAACAGTGTCACTAGGGACTACCATAACAATTGTCGAGTTGTTAGAGAAAGACTTACCTATTCTCCTACCATTTGATTCTGTGGGTATGGGACACACCCTGGGAATTGCTTCTCTTCCATCAGATGAAGTTTTTATGGTAGAAGTAACTGAAGCAAAAGAAATAGATACGACGAATATCCCAACATCCATTTTTCCAAGCAAGTATTGGACTCTCCACTTCGATGGAGCTAGATGTCACTTTGGAGCTGGGGCAGGAGTGATCTTTACTTCACTTGAGGGAAAGATCCTTCCTTTCACCTTTAAATTAAACTTTGAATGTACAAACAAATGGGGCTGAGTACGAAGCTCTCCTCCTTGGCCTCATCCTAGCCAAAAGAATGGGTGTCGATAACATTAGAGTGCTAGGAGACTCACAACTAGTTGCAAAACCAAGTCTCTAAGGTATATGAAACTAGGGCTGAGCATTTACAACTCTATAAAATAGCGGTATTAGATCTAAGCAAGGGATTTAACTTCATATCAATTGAAGCAATCCCACGAGAGAAGAACCTTCTTACAGACTCAATAGCAACCTCAGCTTCCTGGTTCACTCCAAATAGCGAGTTGGAAGATACACATTTCATAGTATCACTTCGTACCAAACCATTAGTGTGTAAAATACCAAAAAACTCACTCCTAACTCATGGAGAAGTTGAGGATGATTTTTCTATCATGGATCACTTTGACGATGATAGAGTCACTCTCAAATATCTAAACACCTATGCAGAGCTACACCTTGCTCACCGCATAGTGGATCTTTCCCTAATACCACATTCCTCTTCCTATTTTGGAAATCCCATGGTAGAGTCTCCTCCATAGAAGGATCTCAATATCTACGAGATAGAAAATGGAGAAAGCTTGGAACTACCTCTAGCCCCACCTGAATTTGAAGAAGGTAACACTTCTTTAATAGAAGAAACCATTGACATAAACATTGGAATGGAGGAAGAACTAAAAATTTTGAAGTTGGGATCCTCATTAACTCTAGAGGAGATAGAAATACACACCTAAATCCTCAAAGAATATCAAAAGGCTTTCACATTTAAATTTAAAGAATTGACGGGCATTGCACCACATATCATGGTACATAATCTTGTCACTAAACCAGATGTAAAACCAATTAAACAGAAGTCAAGACCAATGAAGCCAAAAGTGGCTCTCATGGTAAAAGAGGAAGTAATAAAAATTCTCCAAGTGGGATTCATCAAACCCATTGACTATTCACAATGGGTATCTAATATCATCCCTGTTCTAAAAAAGAATGGGAAGATACACATTTGCATAGATTTTCGGGATATTAACAAAGCTTGTCCCAAGGATGACTTCCCATTATCATCCATTGACGTTATCGTTGATACAACAGCTAGGTTTGAACTATTTTCCCTCATCGATGGGTTCTCAAGGTATAATCAGATTAAAATATCTGAGCAGGATCAAGCCAAAACTACATTCATAACTCCCTGGGGAACTTATTGCTACGCCTGTCATGCCATTCATGGTCTTAAGAACACCAGTGCTACATATCAATGGGCAATGACATACATATTCCATGATATTATCCATAAAATCATGGAATCATACGTGGGCTGACTTACTAGCGAAGACCAAGAAACACTTGTGATCATCCAGAAGTACTTCGTATCATCCTCTCGTGATTAATAGAATATGGTGTCACATTAAACCTATAAAAGTGCTGTTTTTGGTGTTACAGGAGGAAAAATTTTGGGCTACATTATATCTTCATGAGGGATTGATGTCAATCCAACCAAAATAATGTGTTGTTCTCGAAACGATCCTACCATCAAATGAGTCTAGAATCAGATATTTTCTTGGAAAACTTGGTGTAGATCTGAAGGTTTATCCCAGATTTAAGTTTTTCCATTCATCTAATCAATAATCTATTAAGGGAAGATTATAGCATTGATTGGACTAAAGATTGCAATGAGGCCTTTGAAGTAGTTAAAAACTTCTTGTTGTCTCCACCCAAGCTAATGCCTCCTAAACTAGACCGCCCTTTGATCCTGTATTCATGAGCCACTCATGTCTCGCTAGCCTGCATGCTAGCTTAAGAAGAAAATGATAAACGAGAACGTGTAAGTCTATTTCATTAACCAAATGTTGCTCCATTATGAAAGATGTTATACACAGGAAAAGAGATAATGCCTTGCCATAGTCTTTGCAACAAAACGTTTAAGACATTGCATGTTAAACCAAGAAACAAAGGTAATTGTAAAAATAGATCATTTACAAAACATTCCTCACGCAAGGGTGTTTATCTAAAAAGGCTTGGGCGTTTCATAAACTTAATGGACGAATTAGAGTTGACATTTGTATACCAAAAATATGTTGAGGGACAAATCATTGCAGACTAGTTAGCTGACAATCCACTAGATGGAGGCGATCTGGTAAATCTGGACTTTCATGATGAGTGTGTATACTTCGTCGAAACTAGGCCCCCCATCTCTACATGTCCCTGGTAACACTGATATCATCAATTTTATCATAGACCACACATACCCAGAAGGTGCCACATCACAACAAAGAAGGCGGTTACGCATTGTTACCACTAAATATGTTGTTTTAGAATAGGTACTCTATCGTAAAGCCTTTGATGACATGCTTCTAAGATGTGTCGACATATAAGAATCCAAGAAGATTCTTCATGAATCCCACAGTGGGATATGTGGAGGCCACTTCGGTGGTCACGCCACTGCTCGTAAAATACATCGGATGGGCTATTTTTGGCCCACTCTCAAACATGATGCAGTAGAATTTGTACGTAAGTGCCACAAATGCCTTGAATTCTCTCATGAGATTCACATGCCAGCACAATCCCTGCAACCAATAGCAACCCCGTGGCCCATCTCCACGTGGGGTCTAGACTTGATAGGGAAATTCTCTCCCTCATCAACTGATGGCCATAATTTTATAATTACACCCATGGAATATTTTACCAAATGGGTGGAGGCCGTGCCTCTCACCACCGTACCAGGTTTGATAATTTCCAAATTCATTCTAAACTAAATCATTTGTAGGTATGGTGTCCCACAAGTCATTATATCTGATGATGGCAACACGTCCTTTAAAAATGACGAGGTCCATGAGTTATGCAGAAAATTCAAGATAAACCATCACACGGCCTCTCTTTACTACCCTCAAGCCAATGGGCAAGCTGAAGCAACAAACAAAACATTAAAAGCCATTCTCCTCAAAATAGTCAAGGAGAACAAGTGAGATTGGCATTTAAAACTATATCCAGCCTTGTGGGCGCATCGAACCTCAATAAGAACACCAACAGGAGCAACCCCTTTCTCGCTGGTATTCAGGGAAGAAGCAGTTCTCCCACTTGAGGTTGAAATACCTAGTCTCCGCATCTCATTACAAGGGATTTTGGATGAAGAAGCTTATAGGGAGGCACACCTCTCTCAACTAGAAAGCCTTGATGAGGCCAAGCTAAATGCCAAACAATGACATAGAGCTTATGCCGACCGGATGTGTTGGTAGTATAACAAAAAGGTCTATGAGTGAGAAATATATGAGGGAGATCTAGTTCTAAGACTAGACAACCGGATTGATAAGAAAACTGGTGAAGGAAGGAAGTTCCAGCCCAAGTGGTTGGGCCCATACCGAGTCATGAAGGACTACGGAAACAATGCGTATCTTTTGTGCACACTAGAAGGTGAGGAATTCAATGAAACTGTCAATTCCTTGCATCTTAAATGGTTTTACACATAAGACATCATAATCACCACTTGTACATTATAGCTACCTACATTGCATTAGTCATTTAGTTGTTTCATTCTGTCCACTCATTTCATAAAAATTGTAGTCCAGGAACTTACTCTTAAGAAATTTATTACAAATTTATGAAAGTATTGGCAAAAGTCATTCAAATCACATCTCTTCAAACATCATCAAGTATTTTCAAATCTTCTCATCAAGTTTGACAAACAAGTATTGACAAAAACCATACCAAGGCCTGCATACTTGGTTTTTCTCTTTCTTTCTACTAGGTGAATTTGTCCTTACCTATGGTCTGTTCTAGAAGCTTCTTGGTGTCACATCTATCCCTCTTAAGTCTCTTTGAAAGAAAGGATATCCCAAATTCACATATCATAAGTGTCAAAAATCAAATAGAATCAAGGTGCCAAGCAAAACAGAATATTTTATTTTACACACTTCTTTGCCCCACCAACCTTTGGTGATAAGCCCGTGTCTCTTACTAGTGGTGCGAGGTTGGGAAAGGAAAGAAGTGCCCTTACTCACCTATATTTTTCCTTTGGTGACAAACCCATGCTTCTTACTAGTGGCATGAGGCAGGGTGTAGGGGGGTCCATTCACACAATTTAACAAATCTCGGTATTCTAAAAATACAAATCAAATTATATTAAGAGAAAACAAATGTCCAAATTCTAAAGAGATCAAATCCTCAAAACCAGATTTTGTCAACCAGGTTGCCATTTATAAATCTAAGTCTAGATAAACTAGAAAGTAAGTGGCCTTCTAAGCTTGGTGGTAGTTCTGAGTAGGGTAAGTGTGTAGGTCTAAGTTTGGTTTTTGTTACTGGTTTATCTGTGTCTCATCATTCCATTCAGTCAAACTCATACAATTTGTGCCCTTCCCAACTCTTGGTGTAGAGCCCTCGCATCTTACTGGTTGTGTGGAGTTGGGAATGGGGAAAGTTCATCTCTTTATCGCTATACATTGATCACATTTTTCCAACATAAGAATAAATTACGAACATCACCCAAAGAATTCAAAAATTCAGTACTACCATATGTTTGTATCATCTCATATCAATATTACAAAGACATAAAAAATAAAAACATTTTGTTTACTATCATTTCTCATCCATCACATACATTTTGAAAAGCATGAAAACAAGTACTCTAAAAATATCTAGTATACATGTGGAAACAAGTCACAATATTCTAGGCACCAAAATTATAGATCCTATATATATATATATATATATATATATATATATATATATATATATATATCAGGTTTTATATACAATGCCATCATGCCCTAAGCATGGTCAAAACACTCAATGAGCCCAAAAAGTACAAAAACACTCATATAAATATCTGACAAAACACTACAAAAATGGCCTCTCAACCCCTATGGGATCCCTCAGAGGGCGTACAACCATGTCTAGGACTCTGGCTATGCTAGAACTCTGAATGCATTGAGGGCTCGCAGTCATGGCCAGTAGCTGCCATCTCACTATGAGAATGACTCCTCCTCATCAAGCGCTCGGTCATCCTATATCCAGCTACCTCAGCATGGAGAGAAGTCATGATCTTTGCCGCATGCCAGACAGAGGCAAAAACATTGGTATGCCTACCAGCTACTGAAGGCTCCCCCACGTCCACAGAAATCTCAGCACGAGTCTTCTCTAAGGGGAGCAACAAGGTATCTGTGCATACTCGATGAATCAAGTCTCACCACTCATCAGCAGTCATTGCAAATAAAGGAGAAAACAAATTAGAAAATGATCAAAAATAAAACCAAGAATAAATGAAAACTAAGACAATTCTAACTAAAACCAAGTCAAGAGAAGAGTGACAACTTACTTGGATCTCTGGGCCTCCAAGAAGGATCTCTAGGATCCACGCTTGCCACTAATGCTACCGCTAACTGGCATCCCTCTCTCACATCTGGGGCAATGTGACGGCCTATGATAGACTCACCATCTCCCCATAATTCTTGAGAGAGCAACTCCTTTGAAGATTAGAGTCACCCTCTCTATGCTCCGCTCCACCCTCTCGTCCCTGTAGGATATCCTGAGTGTCATGCCACTCAGAATCACTATCATCCTCCCCACCCATCCCTCCGATCTCCATCTCCTCTGTCTCCTCCTTTGTCTCTCCCCCATAGTGAACTCCTCAGACTCATGGAGTCCACGTCAATGGGCTCATCGACTGCTATGGGCGAGACCAGTGGCAATCCAAAGTAAAGGTGCCTGAGGAGCACTAGCTCCCCCTCTAAGCACGTACCACCCTCCTGGCCGCAATGGGAACACCAGGAGTAACAGTAGTCCAACCTTGGCCTCTAGGACCTCCCCGAGCCTCATGAATAGATCTATACACTGGCCCTGCTGGAGGAAACATGTCAACATATGGGAGGCCGAATTGCTATGGTACTCTGTCAAAGGGGTAGATCTCTAACTTCCCCGCCCTGTCTACCAGATGACTGGTAGTCTGACAAGCAATCAATGTGATAGTCTCATCTCCCCATAACCCTGCCATGGCCTGATAAGGAGTGGCCTCCATGTCTGCAGTGGTCAAAGAGGCCACTGGCTGGTGAGACGCTCTAAGAACAGTCATCCCTGTCCACCTTGTTGCCCTGATGGCCCCGGGATCCTCCACCTCTATAACTCTCCCATACGGAGTGATATGCTCATACACCCAACTCATGACAAGAGTGGGGTGGCTCAGTGACTGTCCCTGTAGCCGGACCACCCTATATAAATCATGGTAGGTGGTCCTGAGGATGTATGCTCCCTAAGTGTAATCACGTCCATGTCCCTCAATCTGTGCAATGATGGGGGCCTAACAATATAAAAGGGTGTCCCCTCCCTTGTCCCCAATCAATCTTGAAGCAAGGATGCCCATGATGGCCTTGCGGAGCATAGGAATATATGAATCAACAATGGAACGGACTCTCACCCCCTTCTTCGACCCCATCGAAAACAACTGCATCCCCCATATAGGTGGCCCACTGAACCACCTGAGATCTCGATACTGCTGTCTTAAGAGACAACCGCCGCCCAAGGATCGGAACCCCCAGTATACGGTAAACATCCTCCAGGGTGATGGTCCACTCACCCCTAACTCTTGGCAATCGGAAGGTGTTCTGATCCACATCCCAGTATGAAAATAAGTCACATAGTATGTGACTAGCAGGTGCAACGTGAGGGACCTATGTAATCCTCCAAATGCCAGCCCTCTGAAGAGTATCTCGCTCTGCCTGAGTGAGTGCCTCTAACACTGCTAGGAGCCAATCACACTCCCTCTCTCAGCTCCATCTAATGTATTCCTCCTTCTTCATACACCCAAAAACACAAAAAAAGGAGTAAGTGTCAAAATCTGATTGGAAAAACTATCAAAAACATGTAAAAGTGCTATAAATGCAAAAATAAGTAAAGCAAAGCATTGTTTTTACTTTCTGTCATGAACTGCCACCCTGTGCAGAGTGGTGGTTCCGTAATCTGCTACCTTCTAAGGCAATGGTCCCATAACCACCACCCTGTGCAGGGCGACGGTCCTGTCCCGAACCCGCAAATGGCTCGAATGCCCTAAAAATGCCTAAAAACAAGCAAAAGACACCATTTTAACTAAAATAAGGACCTACCCTATGGGTTCCCCCCCCTTTGAGACTCATTTAAAACTAGTATTTTCAAAAATACCCCCCCCCCTCCAAGACAAAGATTTTATCATTTCTACATTTTAGGTTCAAAAACAATAAATTGAGAAGAACTAACCTGAGACTTTGCGGGTCGATGTTCCACTCTCGGAGGCATGATCACTATCTCACCATGAACATGTTTTGACTATACTCTCATCGAAAACCATCACCGTGGGTCCCAGAGCTCAAAAACTACCAAATCAATCCGCGCAAATGAATAGTGAAATGAGTTCATTATATATATATAGCCTTTTAAAATTGATTTTGAATGTCTTTCGCAGGGTCAGAGTGTCGACGGAGGTAAGTTCTAAGCCCCACGTAGATGGTAAGTCCTCATTTCATATAAATTCAGTATTGTTTCTCAAATTATTTTATTTAGCTACACTTGAGTCCCTTTTTTTAATTTTGCAGATAGCGGGATTTTGGATGGTAATTTTCCAACACACGGGCAGTGTCGGGTATAACTCCTAACTCCCCATTTCTAGACCACCATACTTAGATCCACTATTTTATGCCTCTTCATGGCTAAGACGCTTCTCTGAGGGGACCCAATATGTACGTACCCAAAATTGTAGGGTACTGCACCGCCAGAAAGATGTTACACATACCCCAATGATGATACAGGTCTCCTTGCAAGGTGTTCGGAATCCAGAAAAGCTCGACAAGTATACGTTTGTATCCCACATGCCTCGCTCGGCCTCCGCATGCTTTGTTTTTCCCTTTGCCCCCCTTTTTCTTTGCACATTGGTCTTCAGTGATGAGACCACTGCCCTGCCTAGGTGGTGGTCCCATGGCCACCACCCAGGATAGGGCGACGGTCCCATAACCGCCACCCTGCATAGGGCGGCGGTCCTGTTCACATTTTCCAGAAAGTTTCGATGATCACGTCAAACATAAATCTTCAATTTCTACCCACATTCTTCAGCTACTTTTCTTTGCATTTATGTTTTGGCCACCCTGTGAATAGTGTTTTCACTTTGTTTAATGGTAAAAGAGTTCAATTCCAAGTTACCTTCTTGTGATTGCATTTGCTATAAATAGCTAGCTTGTTTTCAAACAAATGGCCCCTCTCCTTCTCTGTTTAATCATTCAGTCTTTGAATTTCTTGCTTAAAATTCTATTAGTTTCATGTTTTACATCCATTGTTGGTCTTTCTTTTATGTTTAGAGGTCATTTGATCTTCTTGTTTCAGTCTTGCTTCATTGTTGTTCCATGCAAGTCAGTTTAGAGTAAAATAGTTTCATTTGTAGATTGTAATCCAATAGAGCTGTAGGTTCTGTTTGTCACAAAGGATAGTTTCAAGAACTCTCGAGTGTATTTGTGTTGTATTCCTGCAATAAATCCTGCTAGGAATTGCATAGTCAAGCTCTATGGTCACTTGCACTTATCTCTCTCTTACTCACATTGTATTCCGTCTATATCCAAAACTACCATTGTTCGAGTACCTTATTCTGTTGATACTATCATATACACACTTTTATGGATCCAAGAGAACATGAAGGAATGAGGAGATCACACTGAGGCGATGAAGTCACACACAACTGGATTTACCACTATTCTGTAAACGCCAGGTTTGAGCTATCAAAGTTCTAGTTACAATGTATCAAATAGAGTAGTAAATTATTTCATTTCAGTCAAAAGCTCACTCTTGATATCACCAGGGAAGCTATGGGGATTGATAGTTTTTAAGAAACCATGTGATTCATTCCTCACTTATGAGGTAGTATCGAGAGTATTTTCAATTTAAAACAATTAGTTGCTTAAATATTTAGGATAAATTCACAACTACACAGGCCAAGTAGCCTCACCAAGATACTTTCTGGTTGTTTTAATTCTGTTACTAGATTACTTTTCCATTTTCTAAATATATTAGAATAGCTGCTCTTTCATTTCGTTAAAATACTTCATTGAAAATAAAAAAATACAAGAATATATGCATAGGGTAGATACATCTTTCATAATTAGTTTATTAATCTTAGTTAAAAGTCGAATCATTTTGCATGACAATCACAGGACCTAGAGAGCTTAAAGAATATATACTTGAACCAATAGTGCCTCAACCAAATCTACCCACAACATTAGCTGATATAGATCAAGACCTTAGGATACAGGTCTTTCAAGCAATGGAAAACCTACGAGTAATTAGTGAACAATTGAGAGGGTTAAATATCGAAGACGACAAGGCGTACACATTTTAATCAAATCATCCTAACTAGAGACTGCCTTAATAAAATATCCAAATGATTGTACAAGGATTCGAAAGAGAACAAATATTTGGTTGTGATCCTTTAGTTCCAAAATCTGATACAGGAGACCTCCTCATTGACATATATACTAGCTTATGCATTCAAGTTGTCAAGAACACCTGTAAGGTATTCTAAGAAAATTATACAACTTCTAGTTCTAAACATAGAGGCTGAAAAGGCATATGATTGTTGGATAGTTAGAAGAAGGGATTGATTCTCCACATGACCATAATAGGTCCACAACAAACAAAAAATCATGGTTATGACCCCCAAGTCCCACAGCCCAACGGGCCTGTACAAATTAGTTAAGTATTGATACTGGTTTACGAAGGCTTGTATTTAGATCCTCACCACTCCCACCAGATATCATAATGCAATTCTCCATATTAAATATAGAAGCCAATCAGTCTAATATTTTCTAGGAATAGACCAGAAAACCACCCATAGTTCACTACAAATCCACTAAACCTCTTATCACCATTTTCATGACCTTGTCTGGAGATATATACGAAGCTCCCACATGTCACTTTGCATTTATCCAACAACCAATAAACATTATCTCGGTAGAGCTTGACATTGATTAGTAGCCTCCGAACAACTATTATATCCAAGCAAACAATTACACCAATTCAGGTTAGGAGGGCCTTCTTTGCCTTAGATTATTATATTCCATTATTACGTATTGAGGATATAAGATTACCCGATTAGTTTTTCTGTATCCATTTATATTCCACATTCACCAGCCATCTACTTGTAGATTCCCATGCTCGCATGTCACTTTTCCATCGTATAGTTCCCACTTTCAATCCATTGATCGTGTGATCATTAACAACTTCTTTCATGTGAGACGTTGTTTAAAAAGATGTATATTTTTCAATTTTGTGTAGTTTGATAAGACAGAGAGAGAGAGAACGTGCTTTTCTATGATTCTTTGTGTCAACCATCAATTGGGCATGAATTCTAGCATATAGGTTGACCTCATTTTAATGTTAGCTAAATGTAGCATATAAATATGAAATGTAACTAATTTTAAGACCAAATCGACAAATTACGTTCGATGAAGCAAATGGTGAATAGGTAGGAACATGTTCTTTCACTAATGCAATGCAAAAATAAAGAATAATGTGTTCCTTTTAAAGCACCAAAAACACGATTGATTTTAGACAATAAAGAGAGGAAGAATGATTCCAGAGAAGAAAAAAAATTAATGTGTAAAATTTTGAAGGGAAACAAACACACAATTTTACCTAAGAATGAAGAAAATGTAAGGAACCCCGAATGGGTCCCACCGGGCATGCTAAAATTTTTCACCATTTTCTTTATGTTTTGAATTTGATGAAACAAATAAGGGTAAGGGCCAAGGAGGAATACCTGTTGTGTTAGTTGGAGGTTGATGCGTGTGTTCTGACTTCTCGATCTGATGATGACTATAAGAGCTTCCTTTTGGTTGGGAGGAACTACCTATAATAGAAATCAAGACCACCAAATAAGTGTTAAAAAATATATGACAATGGACTACCTAACGTATGCTAGATCTAGGAAGTGTGATACTCCCTAGAAGGTTATCAATCCACTATTTTTATAAAACAAATATGAAATAACTAAAATGTGTACATAAATGGATCTAGCGCTAGTATTCTTATTTGGGTACCTCAGATCACTATCAGCATTGATCCAATTAAATACTAAAACTATGCGGGCCAAGGTCTTCAGGTCAGGTTACAGGCTATCCAGGTGGGCTCCAGGTCTTAGCAGGGATGAATAAGGTGTTTGGGTTGTTTTGGTAGGTAGGTTGGTTATTGGTTTACACAGTGTTAGCAGACACAAATACCGACATTAGTCATGGTATGACTGAGCACAATTAGGAAGAACTGACGATGGTCATGGGTAATCAACGTTGGTAGAGGTGGGCTAATAAGATTCAATAAGATTTGCTAATGGGGCTTGAGTTGAGGTCAATCAGAGATGAAAGAGGGTAAAACGAGGTGTATGGGGATCTTAAGAACACTAAAAAATGTGTAGAAGTCATGTATAGGTGGTTTTATGGTGTGGGTGGAGGAATGGTTGGGTTTATAGGTAATTAAATGGTAGGGGAAAGGGAATGCAAGTAGAAAACTGAGAACAACAATAAAATAACCCAATAGACTGAAGTAGAAATAGATGATGAAGGTAAAAAGTATACTTACTATTGTGTACATCTAATGGCTATGTGGTGGTGATGATTGGTTGGTGGGATGGAGCTTGGTGCCGTAGTGATGCTTCCTGGAATGTCACTGTAAGTGTAATACCTCTGGATCTATCATGGTGTTGGGTATGGATGTCTGTAGGTACAAAAAGGCTTTGGTTCTTCTTGCTTGTAGTTCTCTTCTCATCTCCTTGATCTCAGAATGTGCCAACCCAAAAAAAAATGTTGCCAAGATGAATAAATGGTAACCGAAGATGGTTCCGGGTTGACCAGCATTGGTTTTGTGATGACCAGCGTCAGTTAAGGTGGGATTCCCTAGGTTTATTAAAAATGGCAGATCTCGTATCATTTGATTCAGGTTCGTTCATTTATTCATGGATCAGAGTGAATGTTATGTTTTTATGAGTGGGAAGGTAGTTAGAGGAGTAATAGGCTTTGATATTTAGGTTTGAACCAAGTCTTATTCATTTATGGAAACATGCTATAAATAGGTCTATGGTGAGGTGTCCAGGTGAGGTGGTCTTCCATTTAATTAAAGTAATTAAGTTAATAATGGGGTGAGGATGGGATTAATTTAATTATAAATAATCAAATTAATATTAATGTGGGGTATAAGGGTCATGTTTAGGTGAATGTATTTAAGTTGGTTATTCGAAAGGGGACCAAGGGGAGTGTGACCAAATTTTTGTGTCTACACTACTATCATGTCTGGGTGGTATTGTCCTACAGTAAGCAAATCGAAACAAAATAAAAGATGGAAACATAGATCTCTATGAATCGATCAGAAAGATGTAAATTCCATATAAAATATGTAAGAAAAGCTAAATAAAGTAAGAAAAGGAACAAAGAGGTGTCACTAGTTTCTAGTTTATAAACTTAGAAATAATGCATATAACAACATACTAGAGGTGTAATGTAATAGTAATAAGTGAATAATTTAATGACTATAACTTATTTTACTATACCCTTCATCTAGTTCGTGTCGAAAAAATTCATAATAAGCATCTAAATAAATAGTTTTCAAGGACATTATCAAAATCTTAGAAGTAATTAATTACTCTTTGAAAAATATGGAGTTCTGATTAATCATAACAACTCTCATTTTTGTGTTGGATCTTTAAAATGTCATAACATAGGTTGATATTATGTTGGATCCTTAAAGATCTTATTTTATCACATTTTTAGAATATTCTATCAAAGGGGAGCTGATCAAATATATTTATGAGACACAACAGTGAAATGCTTGAACTATCTACAACCCTCATCCACTAAATTTACATGGATGCATGTTGATAAAACAAAAATGAAGGATAAATGGTCAAGGTAAGTTCCAAAGTTCTTTATTACTTAAAAATATTTGAAGATCATCCTTGAAAAATCCATTTGATAAGTATATTTGAATTATATAAATCCATGATACCACATTTTTTAATGATTTTTCATAATTCACATACATTGTATATGCTTCCACATTTTGTATACATGTCCACTATGCAAATTGTAACTACATCTAACAAAAGTCAACTTTCCATATATCTTTATGGATGTCCATGCCTTGTACTAAATATCCTTTTTTGGCAGAAGATGGCAAGATGATTTTTTGACTAGGATAATAGGTTCTTTTTCAACCCCTCTCTTGTTGTGTAGTGCTCACATTTTACACACACAATTACAACAGTAAAATACCAGGAGAATTTTTTTTGACTTACCTTGCTCACTACACACAACACAACATGGGCTTCAAGTATAGAAACTCGACTCACAAACAACAATCACATAAGTCATTGACTCACATAGACACATGAAAACAACATGACATGTTAATGCCACACTTTTCCCAATGAAGGAATACTAACAATGCCCCAACCATAGAAAGAAGACTCAAGGATAGGAAAACCCACAACACATCTTTTCTTTAATTGTGATTTAGTTACGATTAACATTCCAAGAACATTATTGTGCAAGGATAAATTTCTCATTTGTCCACCGATAGATTCTTAAATTCATACCATGGTTAAATTATCGCTCACCCCTTGTAAGTTGGTTTCTTATTCTTTACAAAAGTTTCCATAACTTGCATTCTTATTTGTCATAATTTTGTTGGTTGGATATTTTGTCAAACCAAAATATGAGGTTCAACCACAGTACATGGGATTGAATCCCTCCTCAAAGACAGGTGAGGCTGCCTGTTTATTGCTAATCTAAAACACAGTAAATAATATATACAATATTCACACTAATCTAACCATTGGGGGTTGGGATGAAATCCCGAAATCCACATTCACACGATTCAAGGATATTGCTTTCGTACGCGAAATAGGTTAGAAACTATTACAGTGAAAGAAGCACGGTAGAAAAGAAATGGGAGAAACGTATTTTCTTTCGAGTAAACACAGAGCACGAAATAATCATACGAGTTTTAGATCACAGATATAGTGTCCGAGATAATTAGAAACACTGAGATTCTATGCAAAGAATAGCTTTAAGATCATGAACATAAGAACAATATCTTAAATAAGATATATTTCACAACACAAAGTCTGCAAAACAATATCAACTTCTATTCTTCAAAATGATTGAAAGAAAACACAAATTTTTTCTCCTTTCCAATAGCCTCTTAATGCTTCAAAAATTCTCGACCCTTTAGAATGCACAAGCATCCCTTTTTTATAACAAAAGAAGCTAGAGTTTAAACAGAACAGATCCTAAAAAGTAGCATGCTAACTAGAGTTTCAGCTTTGCATGATTCTCACGCAGGAGATCAAGTCAAAGTATGAATTAAAAATAATGACAAAAAGGAAATAAAAGATATGACATTCTAAAAATAGAAATGACATGGGACGTTGGAGCTCAATCCGAGTCATCATCTTTTGATTCTTCTCCTTTCTCTTCCTCCAGCTGAGACTGTTTGTTCTGGAACTCCTGAAACTTCCGAATAATGCCTTGCATTTCATTTTCCTCAGGTGCAGTGGAATGATCATTCCACATTTCGCAGGTCTCATGGATATCACTGGCACAGCCGGGAAGTTTCTTCAATCTTTTACTGAGCTTTTTTAAGGCCTCCAACGTATGTTCAATCCTTACAAACTGACCAATGACTTCAAGGTCGAATCCATCTACAGGTTCATGCTGAATAGTCTCTTGAACTTGTTTGAAGAGATCATCTGTTGATAGGGCACTTGAGTTCCCAACTGACACCTTTGGACAAATCTTAAGCAATTCTATCTTCCAGATCACTTTTCCCATCGATCAATTTATCTCTTGATTCTCTCAACTTGCTGCAGGCTTCGTTGAGGATCTTTACTCTGAACTTGATGGCCTTGATCAGCTGAAAGTGTTTATCTGTATGTGGAAGAATGCCTTCTTCTACCAAGAGATGTGCTGGTATTTGATTTAGCACTTGGAGAGCTTCACAAGTCAAATCAAGCTGTCCAAGTTCTTCAGTGAATTCCTCATCCATCTTCTCTCCTTCCTTCTGAATCTCTGCCAAGGACTGATGAACTTTCACCACGTCTTGAATTACTTCCTTCCCTCGTTGGAGTAACTTTTGGATCCACTCAACAACCACCCTTCCCTTTTTAGCGATCTTCTCAATCGTAGGCACCGATGAGAAATCGAATCCGGCAGAAACAGAAGCAGATGGTATGGATTCCAGGGGTGTTGAGAGTTTAATCAAAACCTTTGTCAACTGCTCCACTTTTTCCTTAAACTCATCTCTGCTTACCTTTATTTCTTTCAACTTTTGGCACAACACGTCTATGGAAGCCCGTGCATCTTGTTGCGCTCCTTCTGTTGTTACTTTCCCTAGAGCCACCTTGGTGATCTGATAATCAGCAGCTGTTACATCATCTCTAGTTTTGTCAGCTGAGGGAGTGGCAATCTCTGCGAACTTATCTCCTAAAGCATCTACCAAAACTCTTGAAACTATTTTGGGTTTCTTGGCTGATCTCGCAGTAGAAGCCTTGAGTGAGCTGAAATCAAAGGCTGGTAGGGGTACAATCACTTTCCTCTTCCTCGGAGTTTGTTCGAGTAGCCATTGTGGTGTATCAGAGGAAACTGCCAATGTTGTAGTAACTGGTATTCTACTCTCAAGGGGAGCAGATTCTACTATTGGAGGGGGAACAGCAGTCAACGTGGTAGTAGGTGTAATGAATAAAGGCATAGGTTGTGGGGGAGTGTTGGTGATCACTTGGGTTCCAGTAGAAAGGGGTGAGAGCCCAGAGAAAATATTGGCCATGCTTGAAGAAGTGGATGGGGAATGAGGAGGCTGAAGTGGTTGTTGAGGGGGAGGCACAGATTCAGTCTCCAAAGCCTTGACTGCCAGAGATAAGGTCTCTTCAGTTGAGCAATCAGCAAATGGTGAAGTCAAGGGCTGACTTCCTCCTTCTTCCAAATTAATTTCTCCTATTTCTGGTGGTGTTGGTGATTCTGGCACATCCACCGTTTGAGTTGGAGAGACAATTGAAGAGATTTGTCTTTCTTTCCTCTTCTTGGGAATCTTGATTTTTATAGACCCCCCAGTAGATTCCTTGTCCTTCTTCTTTTTGGAGGGCCCCGCCTCAGGAGCAGCCAATTTTGGAAACTTGTCATCTTTAAAATTCATGCCCCAAGAAGAGAGCCATTTCTTTGTACGAGCCAGAATTAGGGCTGACCTATCGGTGATAGAGGATTTTTCGCTAGCCGACCAATCAATAGGCGGGAAAACGTATCGATCTTCATTAATCCCATCATAGGACATATCTAACACACTTTCATTGTCCGTTGTACCATCTGGAAAATCAGAAATCTCTAGCGTCTGAATCTCATCAATAGTTAATCTGCTATGATCTTTTTTGCGAACCGCAACTTCGTTACGCAGATCCACCTAGATATCCTCAATGTCGGGCCTGTGCAGATGTAGGGCTCCATAAGTTCTTAGTACTCCTCGGCATGTCAAAACCATCCCGAGACTTCATATGCTTCTTTAATTTCTCCTGGAGTTCACATTCGACATTTTTAGCTTTTGCCGCTGTTGAGCAAGTATATCTCCCAATAGAAATTGGGAAGGATACAGCTGCCTTATGCTTGCTCTGTTGGAATTTGTGGAAATCCAATAACTGTCTGACCAATTCTATTAGTATCAATCTATCACCGGGATAACGAGGCAGACGGAAAGGTTCTCCGGAGTACATGACCGTTCGAAGGTAGGTAAACTTCTTGAACTGCAAGAAGATACATCCCCACTTAGATACTTCAGCCCATGCCTCGTCCGAGACCCTTGTCTTTCTCAGCCCTGGATTGAGCTGGCAGATGTTTTCGTAGAAAAAGGTGTCATTTACCCTCCTAAAGTGATCCTTGGACCCCTTCTTCGTTATTTGAGGATAATACTTATAGACTGGATTTGTGGTTCTGCTTCCTTTAGTCTCCAGCCCTGGATAGCTCCTGATCCCAACTGCTGCATAGGCCACATATGAGAACATATAAAACTTTCTGGTTGACAGGACCGTCGTCATCTGGGAATCAATTTCATCACTGATAAGGGTTCCCCAGTCAATCCCTTGCTTGTTCTTCCTAATGGTGACCATAAATTGGTACATCCATCCATGAAATAAATTTGATTCCGGCAAGCCAAACACCCGGCTCAGTAGGGTGATAATATCGTTGATTTCTTGGATGAAATCCGATCTAGGGATAGTTCTTGGAAATCTAGATATTACTGGTTTTTCCTTAACCAAGAACTTCTTATTAACATCCTTAATGCAATTCTCCTGGTCTACTGTCCCAGGCCTTCTGAGCCAATTTCATGTCTAGGGCTCCATACTCTTCAAAATTTGGTAGTTTCAGGAGATCATCCAAATAAGCCCCATCTAGTTTGATAACTACTTCACCAGCCTGATTCCTTACGGACCGAGAAGCTGAGTCGTAGCTGGATGCACACGCCAAAACAAGCTCTGGACATTGGGCAGACATGGGGAAGCCCGCTGCAAGGGGCAAGCCACTATTAGCTAAAGCCACCATCCATGGGGTTTGAGAAGGCCTGTTCCAAAAATCGTCCATATCTATGTTGCCCATCTCAGTATCCCTGATATCATAATTACAGTCGATATATGACGGGGATTCTGGTTTCTTAAATTTGTATTTCATCCTGCTAGATTTTTCGGCCTTCTCCTGTGCTGAACCAGGATCCGACATGAAGAATATTGAAAGAAGAAAGGCTCGGAACTCCGGAGATGCTGTGCACACTGAAAAACCTGATTGACGGAAGGCGTCGGAAGAAGCGAAGAACCCGACACGCAGAAGAAGATATCAGAAAACTTTGAGAACCCGACAGGTCTGATATGTCGGAGTCCTGGCGAAACCCGACACTTGCTTTCAATGGCGGAAACAGGGGAAAACCCGACACTTGCTGTTAATGACGGAACCTGAAGAAAACCCGGTGTCCACTGTGGATGGCGGAACTTAGGAGGTGCCCGGCACCCACTGTTGAGGTCGGAATGTTGAAAAACCCCGTCACTGCGAGCTTCCTTTGTATTTCAGACTTTTGAATCTACAATACAAACTTCAAAATCCGGGAAACAAAAACAGAGCCTTTCCTTTGAATTTCTACATACACATCTTCCTTTCTTTTTTGTTATTCATATTCCATACATTATGCAAGTAATTGGAATTTGGAAGGAACAACACCAATTGATAATCTCAAAAAGAAAATAAACCCTAAAAACCCAAAACCCTTTCCAAAACAATACAGAACGAAGAAGGAAGAAAAACCCTCAACAACTGGCAAGAAATTGGAAAGAAAATATACGCAGTCGATCCAGAGAAATCAAGAATAAAGAAGGAACGAAAAATACCTTCGATTCGAGACAAGTAAAATCGAAAACAAACGATCCAGTCTGGTAACGTGAGTTTGCGGGTTTTGGGAGCGGAAGAGCATGCGAAAAATCCACGAATTAAAAATATGAACGGTAAAAATGACGTGGATTTTTACGTATTTATAAGAAAATTAGTAATAAATACGCTCCAGCTCGGCACGTGCCGACTCACCAACCATTCGGCATGAACGCCACGTCAGCGTGTTGGAGGAGTCCAAAAACCCGACACGAGGAGATTTAGTGCATTTCGGGTTTCGGGCTTCGGAAAACATGGAGCACAAAACATGTTTTGGTACATGAATGTTCCGATGCATTGAACTTCCGAAAACCCGATTACTAAGGATTGTCTTAACACAAGGCGGGTTTCGGGTTTCGGAAGTCACGCGACACAAAGCATGTCTTAACACAAGTATGTTCCAATGCGTTGAATTTCCGAAAACCCGATTTCAAAGGATTTTTCAATACAAGGCGGGTTTCGGGTTTCGGAGGTCATAAGACATAAAGCATGTTAAAACTTATGTCAAGCTATTAGTAACACCCGAAAACCCGATTTGCTCTAAAAGAGATCATAATGCAAAATCACTTCAAAAATTTTGTAGGGGTTATCCGATCGTTTCGTCGTGAACAAATTTAAAAGCATATAAAGTACTTAGTTATCTTGTCCTTATGTTAAGAATCTTCTTCTTGAACATATGTTCAATTTCTACCTTTTCACTCTTACAACTCCAGAGAAAGTGACTTGGTGTCCATATAGCGATATTAGGATTTAATGAATATTTAAATACAAGATAGCTTTTTACCACAAAACATACCTCGATCACGGGTTAGTTATTTTCCTACCATATTTATTCAAATTCAATGACTTGAGGAATACCATTGTGATTTATATATGAATTTTGTTTTCTCAAAGGTTGATCACAATAAGAACAATTCAGATTCTTTGAAACAAAAGATTATGTTTAATTGAGTTATAAGGTCTTCAAGGGTGGCATCATTATGAACCTCAAACCTCGTCTATACTCTTATATGATTTATTTTCTACTTCACATTATGGTCTTATTATTAGCATTGTCTTGTAAAAGGAGTTATGAAATGTTTTTCTAGCCTCTTGAGAACATAAAGGATTAGAAGACTTGAAGCTACACATGGACCCTAAGTTAACATCCAAATCACCTGAGGTTTAGGTTAATTCCAGCTTCACCTAAGGGTCTACCCCTCAACTATATATGCGTTTTAAGTGAGAGGACACATTTATGCTAAACCACCTTCATGAAAGGACCAAGGTGTTTTGTTGAGAGAAACCAAGGTAACACATTTAGCTGAACGAATCTAAGGGGTTCATTGACAAGAGTTTAAGACCTAGAACAACTAAGTCACAACCTCCATCTATGTCATCTAGATCCAACAAGGGTTTCATTCGATGAAGAAGTTTGCTTTTAAATTTATCTTTGGAAAACAAGGTAATCCACTAGGATACAAAGGAAGAGTTAGCTCTACTTACTCCAAATGAGTTTGACTTTGTCACTCCTATCTACTAGATTTATGACAATGTCACTAACCATACTAACTAAGATGATAAACCTATTCTTTGGCTTTTGTTTACTCAAACTATGAGATTTCCATCAAGTGTAGGGTTTAAGTTCACTCTACGATTTTCAATTTCTTCTACGGTAAGGGGTATCACACATGAAGACAAACTATGCTCTAGTATTGAACAAGGGTAGAGTGTTTCATTTAAATCTCTTTATTACATTTACAAAGTATGAATGCACAAGATGACTCGTTAATCATTTATTGAATATTGATTATTCACTACAAGATATTACTTCAAATTCATTTACCTTATATAAATATCAAACCTTTTTACCATGTGTATTATGAATCAAAACTGAACCTAAGATTAAATGCACATTTCCTAGATGTCCTTGAAACTAGCATCTTATACATAACAACAAATTATGAAATATAACCTTCTATATCATGAGACTATATTATACATTTATTTCTCTAACAATGAACTATAGAAATCACAATGATAATTAATGCATTACACAATGCCTTTACGTCATTATTATTTCATCCTGTAAAAACCACGTGAATAAGATATCAACAATAAATCGCTGGCACGACATCCACCCTAATCTAACATAATTATCTTTTTTCAGTTTCCCATTTACATATGATAATCATTACAATTTGCAATCAAAATAAAAGGCTTAGAGACATGTATTCATTACATTTCATTTTACTTCATTTTGTAACCAGGAGAGAGAAAAGGAAGGGAAGAGAGAGAAAACACCATTTTGTCAAAAGTTCCATTTCACACATCAGTTACACTATAGAGTTTTAAATAGTTTTTTACATGTGTCGAAAGTATCCACGGTGGTTTGGCAACCCAAAGAGGGTCCCATAACTTTCTATTTTTACATTTTCTTACTAGCTACAAGAACGTTCAAAACGGGCTCGAAGGCTAACAAACTGCTTCCAAAAGTTGTCTTTCGATGAGAATGCACACCACAATTAAATTTATACATGTCCACCAATATACCAGGAATTCATAGCAACTGATGGAATTTTGAAATAGCGAACGGTTTTTGTTTGGAGGCTATTTTTCCAGGGCCACTAATCGTAGTTAACCCAGTTGCAATGAACAAAAGTTAACTCAAGGGCTCAGAAAACCACATCCAAAACTAACGTTTGATGGATGAGCACGCAACGAGATAATTCCTACAAGTTCCCCTATATAAGGAGAATTCATCAGGGTCGACGGGACTTAGAACTAGAAAACCATTTTCAAAGAGTGACAAGTTTTCTGGAGCAACAAATCAAAATTGGTCCAATTTGACCTCGTCAAACTGTGACCGAAGGCCTACAAAATGGCTTTGCCAAACTATATAGAAAAGTATTTTTCCATAAAATAAAAGTTCCATACAATTTTCTAGTAGAAACACGAGAAGTTTACGAATACAGATATAAATTTATCTATCCAGGTTTCAAATGGTGGTTCAAAACGAAAGCCAAATTTCTAGATTTAACCACTTTCCACTACTGTAAAACAGTGTAATAGGGCTCCTATAAGAGCATAAAAATGATCTCATATGTTCATTCAGGTGTCAATCCAAAGGTCAAGGTAACTTCTCGCATACTAAGGTACACAAATGAAGCTTAACATCTCGTTTTCAAAGTTACAAAGGGTATTTAATGAGTCTCCAAAAAATGTAAAAATTAACTATTTAAACCAAGAGATGATCAATGTTATTACTGGAAAGTCAATTTCATATGGTCAATAAAACAATGTTGTAGTGATCTAGTTGGGTAGGAAATTTTCTACATCACCTCAAAATGAGGGTGGAAGTTCATGTTTTAATGCAAACAAGTTATTTTGACTTCGTGAGTTTCGACACAACATTTCATTGTTTTACAAAGAGTTAAAATAAACATTTAACGGTAGTAAAATCATAATATTTTTGAATTATATTAAGTTGCAAAAGAGAACTAAAACACGAGAATTATGAGAGGTAAGGGAAGATGAACCATGCCTGGAAGGAACGGAGTCGGTCAAACCCGCAAGCTTTGGTTCAACATCTCGCTTGGGCACTTCGTCAACCAGTTCACGAGCCTCGATCTAACCTCCACAACATCACACAAAATTCCCAGTGACTTGAAGTTTTCTAACAGAATACATTGCCCATTATGTTTTGACAATTTTCTAGGGCCTGTACAAGGCTCGATTCTTGAATACGGGCTAAGAGGACATTGGTAAAAGACAGGAGGCTCTACACTTGTGAATGTAGTTGCTTGAAAGTTTTTGAGATTTTTAACATACCCACTTCGTACAAATCCTGTTAATCGATGATGCAGTGTATGAGGTTCCCCAAGCTAGTTAGAACGCATACAAGCAATAAGTCCACCACATGACAATCTTGCTTCAAAATTTGCATTTCGGCACAAGGAGTTAGGATGCTTGCAAAGGTTATGGAATTTGGATTTCACCCACCATAGTAGATTATGAGCATGCATATCTCCATGAATGAATCCAAGCTCAACCAATCTTTATGAGCACCAACTTGTTTGTACATCCACAACTTGCATATAGATCTAAAAAACCATTGTTGTGCATACTCTACAAATCATGTTGTCTATGATAAAACATCTCTTTGGGGTATTTTGCAAATATTTAATATGATTTTTCAAAGCTTTCACATTTTGTATACATGTCTACTAGGGTAGTTACAACTACAATATCTAACAAAACTCCTCTATCCTTTCTTTTTGCACTGATAGATGCCCATGCAGTTCAAGGGGTCATTTTTTTTTACACAGACTGGGGAGAATGCTGGCACAGGGAACTCCACTTTGTCATTTTCTTCAACATAAGATTCCAACAAAAACTACTCAAAACACTTATCCTCTCGAGGATATTTCTCACTCAAAATATTTCTAACAATATTTTCCTCGCATATGGAGTGGAACTTAAATGCCATGCATATCACGCGCCTAATCTTCCCTTCATTTATCATGATAATAAAGTGTTTCATCCAGCAATCATTAAACAAATAGTGGGCGCACTCCATTCTGGTAAATTTCTCCTCCATACAAACATCGCACATGACAAGTGCATACACACCACAGTTATTCCCGTCAATGGTTTCCCAGGAATGTTTTAGACCAGTAACAAAACCATGTATCAAACAAAATGGTTGACCAAATAAACATTCCACCAAATTACAGCCGCCACTCTTTTCAACTGGTTTGTAACACTTTGGAAAAATCTTTGTGTGGGTTGTGATCCAATTAACCATTTCAGACTTGTTCCTACACTTTTTGTCCCAGACAAACAAAATACTACAGCTAGGGAGGAAACAACATAATCACACATGTAGGGAATGAACCAGAGCAGAAAGAATACAACAAAGCCAAATAAGTGTGTGGCCAGGAGGAAAAGGTGTTCAATTTTCTCTGTGCACTTAGACTCCATGAAAATCATTTCCTTCCCCCAACACATGGGTTAATACCAAGGTGTGAATAAAATATTGAAGGAAGCAGGTCAGAATTAATTAGAATAAACTTAGAATGGAGAAACAAGGACAAAAAGGTGGCCACCTCCCAACTTTAATTAATACCAAGCAAGGGTCAACACGTCTTCTCCTTATACAAAAAAAATTAAAGGAAATTCAGGTTCCCATCCTCCAACGCACTTCCACAACTAACCACAATTAAATAAAACTAAAGTGTGCAGCTCGCAAGGAAGAAAAGATCGTGGGATGTCAAAAAAAGTGGCCAACATGGGTGGAAGCATCCAAATTCTCATTAATTTAGATATATATATATATATATATATATATATATATATATATATATATATATATATATATACGAGAGGAGACTTGGCCGACTCAGGTTGTAGCAATATTATTTCACCTTTAAAACGACAAATAAAATGAGTACGCAAGCAAGCATGGTCGATCAAGGAGGAACTAGATAGGAGTTTTGAAAATGAATGCAAGATAAGGACCAACCACAATGTCGCAACAAGATACCCTCCTGTTGCATGAATCAAGGCTTGATTCGTGAAGTCACCAATCCAAACAATAAAATTGCTTATCAATAATTAACAATAAAGTTGATAACAAATCGAAAATTAGATGATGAAGTTATTGTCCATCGATAATTAAAATAATAATAATATTATTATTTTTATTACAACGCATTAATACTTATTAATCGTATTAATAAGAACCAACATTTAAGCTTGACCAAAACAATAGCAAGAATCGAAAATTCGAAAGAATAATCTTTATTATGCAGGTGTTCCCTCTAGTTGGTCACGCCCCAACAACATCAAGTCATCCTTCAAACCACCTATCAAATTCATGAAAGATATTTTTCCTTAACATGGTAATCGAAAAGGAGAAGCCAACAAGGATCAATAGGAGCACAACAATGTTAAACGCTTAGCAACACAGTCATCAAAGAAGAAAAAGAAGATGAGGGATGGGGCACTACATTCTCCTCCCCTTAAGAAAGCATCATCCTCGATGCGACATATAATGAAGAAGGAGAAATTGTAAGCAACACGGAATGAATATGGTGAAGGCACGCTCTAAGGTTAAGATTTCAGACACAAAAGCATGGTCACAGGGTGGCCCTAGGAACATTTGGTAGAAATTTTAACTTCCAAGGTTCTGTGAAGATTGGTAGTTCCCTCTTATTTGTTATTTCATTAATCTCTTTCTATTTACATTATTCTTAATCCAAGTCCTTTAGAATTTAATTTTTGTAGAATTTTAGTTTATTCATTCTTGTGGGTTCCCATCATGAACTACAGTCAAAACACCCTACCAGGGTCATACACAAAACTAAAATTTCACCAACATACTTTTACATACTTTCACGACTGTATCACATCACAAGGGTTTCACCAAACCATGGATAGAACATACACGTTCCACATAACATAGTATTAGTCACACACATATGACTGACACATAGATCACATCGATGCATATACAACAGGTATTACATGACCCAAAATCCATGACTGTACCAACATAGTGCCAAGACAATATCCAATAGTCCATACCAACCAAGGGAAGAGTCAAGCCTCAAACATAACAAGGTGTCAAAAGGACTCACAAGGGTACACATAACTCACTATACTAACTCCACACATCTCAAAATAACATGAAACAATCTCCATATACCTCCTGAAGCATCAAAAAACAAATCCATATACCTCAAACAACTCCATATACCTCCCAAACCATCACCAAATAACTCCATATACCTCCAAAGGAGAATTAATCATAGTGCCAAAACCAAGTCGGGTCACTCAACCATAGAGCCCCATCAAGAATATCAGGTTACTCAACCATAGAGTGCTATAAAGAATATCATGTCACTCAACCATAGAGGCATGTGTCCTTTCTCTTTTTTAATGAGGTCGGGTCACCCTATGGCCCTGGGCATATAGAGTTCTGTCACCTACAACCCAAGTGACATAATAACTCATGGTTCAACAACCCACTAGTTATCTGTAACTCATTGATTTGTAGCCCCATACAACGAAGCGGGTCCATAGGTTCAACCTCTCCATGGTTAATCCCATGACACTATTCCAACACATTACGACATTAGAACTAGCATAATAATCCAATCAAATTCCAAGTGGAAAAATCAAAAGCCTTGGGCTAGGATACAAAACTTTTAAATATGAAAAGAAATTTTTAAAACTAAGAAAAACAAATGGCTAACTAGCCATTGTCAGTGCAAAATCCAAATGTTAATGCAACAATCAAATAAATTCCCAAGACATAAGAACATGACAATCAAGAAAACAACCGGTTCTATAAAAAAAGGAGATAAAGATTAATTTATGAATAAAATACGTAATGAGAAAATAACACACTACATTCACTATGTGGCCTCATACCACCACCAAAGGGGTACTCATCGAGTTGTTGGCACTCGAACATCGAGCCTCAGCTCGTAGAAATATACATGTAACCAGTAATGAGTATATCAAATAATGTAACTGTCATCATCTTTTTCTGAATCATTCCTCCATACTCCCACAAGGATCAACAGAGTCAAAATTACATAGGATTATTCAATGAAAAATCCAATAGGAAAGAGCAGGTAACTCTAGTTGCATAAGTTAAGCCTAAGGTGGTGCGCACCCAAAATATACTGAGCAAGCTCGAAGTATACTAAACAGATAGAAGTGGGTTTTCAATCTATATAAGACTCCACTTCCTCACTTGTACTCGGCTCAAGATTATAAAAACCTGGTCCACACCTCCTCTCTCCACACTTCCACTCTTGACAGTTTATTCCCTTAGGGTCGTCTAGTGAAAGGTTCACAACATACACATAGCTACATCACAAACACAATGGTGATTCACGCACATTAACCATAACATATTACACATGGTATTTATATACAGGGTATAACACAATCACCACTTTCACGGGTTACGATACATCACATTACCACATCCTGCACCCGAGGTGCAATCACTGTACACTAGGGATCATACTCACCATATGCCCCTAAATCGCGACATGAACCATCACATATTACATGAATTATATGTATGAGGAACACAATGTCTAACCTTACCACATATAGTCAATTGCAATAGAACATGACAATGCACACCACTCAGCATTATACGATGACGACATCATGATAAAATTCCATTCACTTTACATCAATTTTGTCATGCAATACATCATTACATCTTCACATCACATAGGGTCAAAATGTTTCAACACTCTACAATTCACAATATCATTCCTTTCACACACAACAAGGTAGTACATCACACACAGATTCCTCATTGAATCAACAACATAAAGAGTGAATACTCTCATCACAAGCACACCAATATGATAACAAATACGCACTAAGTGACATACACAAAATGGGCACTCACAATTTCAAAATTATGACATAGTTCACATCACGCATATATCACATTACTCTTCCAATATCCACCACCATCAAGGAACACCATCACAACTCCAATCTTCCCCAAAGATTTGAGAGCATGAACCTCTGCTCTGATACCATATGTAGTGCCCACATTTTACACACACAATTACAACAGTAAAATACCAGGATAATTTTTTTTTGACTTACTTTGCTCACTACACACAATACAACATGGGCTTCAAGTATAGAAACTCGACTTGCAAACGACATTCACATAAGTCATTGATTCACATAGACACATGAAAACAATATAGGCATGTCGATGCCACACTTTTCCCAATGAACGAATACTAGCAATGCCCCAACCACAGAAAGAATACTCAAGGATAGGAAAACCCACAACACATCTTTTCTTTAATTATATTTTAGTTATGATTAACATTCCAAGAACATTATTGTGCAAGGATAAATTTCTCGTTTGTCCACTGACAGATTCTTAAGTTCATACCATGGTTAAATTATCATTCACCCCTTGTAAGTTGGTTTCTTATTCTTTACAAAAGTTTCCATAACTTGCATTCTTATTTGTTATAATTTAAAAGCATATAAAGTACTTAATTATCTTTTCCTTATGTTAAGAATCTTCTTCTCAAACATATATTCAATGTCTACCTTTTTACTCTTATGACTCCAAAGAAAGTGACTTGGTGTCCATATAGTGATATTAGGATTTAATGGAGATTTAAATACAAGATAGCTATTAACCACAAAACATACCTTGATCACGGGTTAGTTATTTCCCTACCATAGTTATTCAAATTCAATGACTTGAGGAATACCATTGTGATTTATATATGAATTTTGTTTTCTCAAAGGTTGATCACACTAAGAACAATTCAGATTCTTTGAAACAAAATAGTATGTTTAATTGAGTTATAAGGTCTTCAAGGGTGGCATTATTCTGAACATCAAACCTCGTCTATACTCTTATATGCTTTATTTTCTACTTCAAATTATGGTTTTATTATTAGCATTGTCTTGTAAAAGTAGTTACGAAATGTTTGTCTAGCCTCTTGAGAACATAAAGGATTAGAAGACTTGAAGCTACACACGGAACCTAAGTTAACATCTAAATCAACTGAGGTTTAGATTAATTCCAGCTTCACCTAAGGGTCTACCCCTCTACTATATATGTGTTTTAAGCAAGAGGACACATTTATGCTAAACCACATTCACGAAAGTACCAAGGTGTTTTGTTGAGAGAAACCAAGGTAACAACACATTTAGCTGAATGAAGCTAAGGGGTTCTGTCGACACTAAAATTTTCCTCCGTAATTTCTATTTCATTAATGTATGTATTAGGAATATGATGTTGTTAAATATAATTAGTAGTAACGTCTGATAGAATATAACGGCGCCGTCAGTACGGTGCCACCAATAATGTGGAGTACGGTAACAGTCAAAGTACAATAGGAATGTTATAAAAAGTAAATATTTGTCGTAAGTGGTCCGGTAATGTTAAAATGTCAAAGTTTGGGTAATTAGAGAAGTAGGGTCTACATGATTAGGAATTAGAAATATTATATTGGTAATAAGGACAAGGAGTGAGGTCATAAATATTTTGTGTATTTTATTTGTAAAAAGTCTAAAAATGTGGAACCCATGTAAAATGATAAGGTTTATCTTATCTTAAAAGATAAGCTTACATGTACAGATAAGAGTTAAGGTATGGAATATGATTCGTCAGAGTGGATTTCTTATCCTATCTTAGAGATAAGATGGATAAGCCTGGAAGTTCTATAAATAGAGAGGCCACCCCCCTCATTTAGCATAGAAGGAAGTAGTGAGAAATATTGTAGGAAGTGTGCAAAGGAAGCCATCAGTTTAAAGGCGTGTTGAAGAAGCCATTAAGAGGTGTAATTGTAAAGTTTCTCCCATAGTCTTGGTGAAAGGCAAGTGAAGTCAATAACACTTGAAGTACCTCATGGGTGAGATTGTAACAATTTCATGTTAATATTATAATTTACTTTGATATTTCAGATTTGTCATCATTCCGTTTTATCATAGTCGATGGTATTCTTGTGTTATGTTGTTGTTTTGTTTCCAGATTACATCCACCAAACTAAAGGCTGTGCATTAGTAAATAATCATAGCACGAGGAGTTCCGGTGAAGAATTATCATAGTGCCGGATTAGTGATGACATTTTGGTTCCGTTGCCGGGACCATTCCTCGTTGGTGGATTTTCTGGAGAGATATTCCCACTTAGACAAAAATCAATTGGAGGGTAACCTTATTTTTACTGTGCATAGTAGTTACCATGGTAAAGTCATTTTTACCATGAATAGTAGTTACCATGATAAAGTCATTTTTGCTGTGAATAGTATTTATCACAGTAAAGTCACTTTTTACCGTGAATAGTATTTACCGCAGTAACTTCACTTTTTACTGTGAATAGTGTTTACCACAGTAAAGTCATTTTTTACCGTAGTAAGTCAAGTTTTACCATAGTTTACCGTGGTCATTTCTATTTTACTGTAGAAAGGTGTAAAGTCACTTTCTAGTATAGTGATTCCAATTATTTGTGCACATAAGTCTTGTTGATTGTACTTGTGGGTTGGTATTTCACGGTGGTTACTTTTGAAAATGGGAAAGATTCCTATTTTTTCAGCTCAATCTAATGAAGATGCTTCTTCTTTCATTCAAGAGTTTAAACGATCTTGTATTTGGTAATGGCCTTATAAGAAGGGAACAATGGACTGAATTTTTTCCTACCTTTTTGGATGGTTCAGCACTTAGGTGGTTTGAAACACTAGGTGATAATGTGAAAAATTCATGGGATTTATTAACTGAAACTTTTCTTGAAGAATTTGGTGAACAACAGAAATATGCAGATCTCATGATCGAGATCACAAAGCTATCCCAAGGAGAGAAGGAGAAGATAAGGGATTATCATGCTCGTGTTCTAGAGCTAAGGAGGAAGCTCGATGCCCAGATCCGGAAGGAAGGATTAGCGGATGGGTTGATGAATGGCGTGGATAATCTCCTCTGTAAGCACTTCATTCTTGGGATGAAGCCAGAGATCAGACAACGAGTGAAGTATGACCACCCAGCTACCATTGAACAAGCAAAGGAGATTGCAAGAAGGCAAGAAGAAAGCATGGAAGAGGAGCCCAAAGAAATTGTTGCTAAAGTAGAGCCTACACCAGCACCTTTGGTCTAGAATCCACAACCACTCCCGGTGAGCACAAATATTTCTCCTAGTACATCTACTGAGTATGAAGATCTGCTCAAAAAGATGGGTCAGTTAACTATTAATCTTCTTCAAGGAAAGGAATTTAGTTCTCAGGGAGGAGATAGAGGTCCAAAAAGAAATATTTCTGAAGTTGTATGTTATGGTTGTTATAAAAAGGGTCATTATAAGTATAATTGTCCAGATAGAGCTTCTACATCTGGTAAAGGAGATAATGATAAAGGAAAAGCACCTGTGAATTCTTTTGATGTAGTAGATAAGAGCAAAAATAATGAAGTAGATGTGTTTGTAACAAAAAGAAAGAAAGAAAAAGATAATCAAGATGGAAATGATCCTAAGAAGATGAAAGAAGAAACTAGTAAGAAACATAGGAGAAGAAAGTTGGGTGTGCAGGATTTTCTGATTTCACAGGGGCAAGGACCATACTCCATCTTGGAAGATCTGTCCAAAAGGCCTGCAAATATTACATATGGTCAACTCTTGGCTATGTCTTCTGAGAAGAGGCGGGAGTTGCGAAGTGGACTCAATGCTCAACGAAGGAAGGAGGTTGAGGTCCCTGTTTTGGAGGTAGAGGCGGATCCCTATGCTCCACAAGCTGAGGTATTATGTAATGGTATTTCAATTCATGATGTCTTAGTTGATGGAGGTGCTGCAGTTAATGTAATGACTGAGTCTGTAATGAATATGTTGGGTTTAAAAATTGATCGCCCTTCAACACTTATGTTAAGGTCATTAAATAAAGGAAAAACTAAACCAGAAGGTGTAGTTTCAAATGTGGCAATATCTGTTATGGGTGTTGTATGTGTGGTAGACTTTCAGGTGATGAAAAATGGTACTGTTGCATACCCAATGTTGCTGGGAAGACCATGGCTAAGGAGAGTTCATGCAAGAAACTACTGGAATGAAGGCTTCATGACACTTGGACGTGGTAGAGAGAGGGTGAAAATAAACGTGATCCCTCGACATCATAAGGCAGAACCTGTCAATTCAAGTGATGAAACTGATGATTGGACATCCTCTGATTACTCTAGTACCAGTGAAGTGGACACTGAGGATGAAGAAAGTGAGGTTGATGTTTCAGTCATGGATATCCTTCCAGTCACACCAACTCATGACCCCATAAAATTATCTGAAGAAGAAGTTGATGATCGTCTCCAACAAATAAAGATTGGTGATGCTGTGATGGAGAGTGAGAAGGAATCCTACCTCCATCTCTTTCGAAGGTACATACACCTATTCACTTTTGATTACAAGGAACTCCGTCAAGTAAGTTGGGTAGAACATTCTATTGAGCTGGTAGATGGTGCTAAGCCTATAAAGCAAATGCCATATAGAATGAATCCTAATTTTTCCAAGACTGTAAAAGAAGAAATAGATAAGTTGCTTGATGCAGGATTCATATTTGCTATGGAGAATTCAGAATGGGTTTCTCCCATTGTGATCTCAATAAAAAAGAATGGGAAGCTACGCATTTGTGTTGATTACAGGAAGCTCAATAAGGCAACAAAGAAGGATCATTACCCTCTTCCATTTTCAGATCAGATCTTGGACGAAGTAGCTGGCCAGGAGTGCTATAGTTTTGCTGATGGATATAGCGGCTACAACCAAGTTCGTATAGCAGAGAAAGATCAGCTGAAGACCACATTCACCACTCCTTGGGGAATGTTTGCTTATAGAGTTATGCCTTTTGGGTTGTGTAATGCTCCAGCAACATTCCAGCGTTTGATGAATAGGGTGTTCGAACCCTACATTGGGACCTTCATCAAAGTATTTCTGGATGATTTTTGCATCTATGGGAGCAAGTTGGACCACCTGCACCAAATGGAGACAACATTTCAAAGGTTAGATGAAGCACAAGCCTCACTAAACCCTACAAAGTGTGTCTTTGGATGTTCTAAAGGTGTTTTGTTAGGGCATGTTGTATCCAGAGATGGTATTGGTACTGATCCTGATAAAGTTTCAAAAATCAAAGATTTACCATTTCCTATTAATAGAAGTAAGTTGAGATCATTTTTAGGCCATGTGGGTTACTATAGAAGGTTCATCAAGAATTTCTCAAAGATTGCACAGCCACTAACCCAGTTCTTGAAGAAGGATGTTACTTATGAACCAGGAAATAAGGTGCATGAAGCTTTTGGACAACTGAAGGAAGCCCTGGTGTCTTCACCTATTTTGAAGAATCCAGATTGGAGCAAGCCATTCATTGTGTACACTGATGCCTCAGATGCAGCACTAGGAAGTACTTTGAGCCAAAAGGATGAAAATGGGAATGAACATCCAATTTACTTTGGGAGTAGACAAATGAGCAGTGCTGAGGTAAATTATACTGTAACTGAAAAAGAGGCTCTGGCTATCATTTTTGCTATAAAGAAGTTTAGAAATTACTTGCTAGGGCAAAAATTTCTAGTTGTAACAGATCATCAGGCTCTAAAATATATTGTAAATAAGCCTAACCCATCAGGGAGGATAGCAAGATGGATAATTTTGCTACAAGAATTTGAATTTGATATTATAGATAGGCCAGGAAAGAAGCATGTCAATGCAGATGCACTCTCTCGAGCCTATGATGGTTTAGGATCATCTTGTGATGATGATGATTTCCCCGATGCAGCATTGTTATCCCTTGACACAATCCCTAGTGAATACATAGATATTTGGAATTATCTGAATGAATTCAAGTTTCCTGATGGTGCCAATGCAAAGACTAAGAGAAAGATTACTCAAGCCAGTCGTCCATATTCTATTCTGCATGGAGTATTATTTCGAATAGGACCTGATGGACAAGTACAAGAGGGCAGTTGGACGTGATCAAGGGAAGGAACTGCTAGAAGAATTCCACAATGGTACATGTGGAGGGCACTTCTCTGGACAACTTACAGCAAGAAGGATCTTGGATGCAGGTTATCACTGGCCCACTCTTTTTAAAGATTGTTATAATTATTGTAAGACATGTGATATTTGTCAAACACATGGTAACTATAAGACTTCATCAGCTCCATTATGCCCTATTCTTCCACTTGGTCCCTTTGAAAAGTGGGGAATAGACATTGTAGGTCCACTTCCAACTACATCACGCCAAAATAAGTATATTGTAGTTGCCACAGATTATTTAACCAAGTGGGTTGAAGCTAGGCCATTGAAAACAACTTCCATGGATGAAGTGGCAAGGTTCATGTATGAACGCATTGTCACCAGATTTGGTTGCCCATTAGAAATTGTAACAGATCAAGGAAGCCACTTCATTAATGAGGTGGTAGAAGCCCTAGTCAATAAGTTTTCTATTAAGCACAGGAAGGCAACAACATACAAGCCAAACACAAATGGACAGGTGGAACGAACAAATTTTGTGTTGTGTCAAATTCTAGCAAAAGATGCAGCCTTGCAGGTACATAAATGGGATAAAAGGATTCATGCAGCATTGTGGGCATATAGGGCAACATCAAAGTCAGCAACAGGATACTCCCCATTTCAGTTGGCCTATGGCATTGATCTAGTTCTTCCTATTGAGTTTGATATTCCCACTGTGAGAGTTATGAAAAATGAAAGGATGGATGAAAGTGATTCAGTAAAAGAAAGGTTGGTACATCTTCATTTGCTGGAGGAAATGAGAGAAATAGCAAAGGATACAAGCCATAAGAAGAAAATGAAGCAGAAGGAATACTTTGATCAAAAGATCCGGTGGTCTCCATTTCATGTGAATGACTTGGTTCTAGTATATGATTCCAGATACAAAAAAAAGAAGACAGAGAAAATTTCTTCCAAAATGGATGGGGCCCTACAAAATAGTAGCTGTGCATGAAAATGGTACGTACCGACTGGAGGAATTGGATGGCACTCCCATTACGAAATGGGTCAACCATGACAAGTTGAAGATTTTCCAAGCACCAGAATAGTCTACTCCGAGGACGGAGTAGAAGCTAGGAAGGGGGAAGATGTCGACACTAAAATTTTCCTCCGTAATTTCTATTTCATTAATGTATGTATTAGGAATAGGATGTTGTTAAGTATAATTAGTAGTAGCGTCTGATAGAAGATAACGCGCCGTCAGTACGGTGCCGCCAATAATGTGGAGTACGGTAACAGTCAAAGTACAATAGGAATGTTGTAAAAAGTAAATATTTGTCGTAAGTGGTCCGGTAATGTTAAAATGTCAAAGTTTGGGTAATTAGAGAAGTAGGGTCTACATGATTAGGAATTAGAAATATTATATTGGTAATAAGGACAAGGAGTGAGGTCATAAATATTTTGTGTATTTTATTTGTAAAAAGTCTAAAAATGTGGAACCCATGTAAAATGATAAGGTTTATCTTATCTTAAAAGATAAGCTTACATGTACAGATAAGAGTTAAGGTATGGAATATGATTCGTCAGAGTGGATTTCTTATCCTATCTTAGAGATAAGATGGATAAGCCTGGAAGTTCTATAAATAGAGAGGCCACCCCCCTCATTTAGCATAGAAGGAAGTAGTGAGAAATATTGTAGGAAGTGTGCGAAGGAAGCCATCAGTTTAAAGGTGTGTTGAAGAAGCCATTAAGAGGTGTAATTGTAAAGTTTCTCCCATAGTCTTGGTGAAAGGCAAGTGAAGTCAATAACACTTGAAGTACCTCATGGGTGAGATTGTAACAGTTTCATGTTAATATTATAATTTACTTTGATATTTCAGATTTTTCATCATTCCGTCTTATCATAGTCGATGGTATTCTTGTGTTATGTTGTAGTTTTGTTTCCAGATTACATCCACCAAACTAAAGGCTGTGCATTAGTAAATAATCATAGCACGAGGAGTTCCCGGTGAAGAAGTATCATAGTGCCGGATTGGTGATGACAGTCCATCTGATAAGAGTTTAACGACTACTAGAAGGGGGGGTACAGTCAATAAACCACAAATGGTATAGTAGAATTGATCCTAACAGGGGTTATCATTCGATGAACTCAGTTTACTTTTAAATTTATCTGTGGAAATCACAGGCTAATCCACTAAGATCCAATGAAGTTGCAGTGTAGTTCAAGCTTAGATGCGCAAATGATTTCAAGAATATGTGGCTCAATGAAGTGATATTTATGGAACAATGGAACTAAGAGACATGCATTGGTTTTGTGTTACTAATATGATTGAGATAGAGTTCCATTCTTGGGCTGAGTTTACTCAAACTAGGAGATTAGCCACCATCTGCAGGTTTAAGTATGCATTTACGGTTTTCAATGGCTATTCTGGTAAGGGTAATCTTTTCTAGTTTAAGAAATAGCTATGCTCTGGGTATTGAAGGGAAAGGATAGACTGTATCAGTATTAGTATTCTCCTTTTTGATATAGTTTACAGGTATGTAATGGGACAAGTTATGACTCGTTAATGGCATGAATTTGAACACATAACTATGCAAGAGTACAAGATGATGTAACTTCAAATTCATTTAGTGCCTGAGTAATAAATGCATCAATGGATGGATATTGGTTTTATGTCCTATTCATGGGAAAAGTGTACTATGAATGGGGAAATATGATCTTGACCTTATATGATTAAATGCACATGATTGTGGTCTAGATGTCCTTGACACAAGTATGCTTTACATGACAACAAATTATCAAATGATCCTTCTGTATACGATGAGACTATATGATCCATCTTCATTTGCTGCTAACATGTTTTTTAGAAATCTATCACATCCAAAGGTTTCAAGGTGACTCCTTGCAGTACCAAGTTTATTGTGCGTTTGGGTGAACGTCTTAACATCTTCCCCTTTTATAAGTTGAAGTCGCCATTTACATGAGTCCTCCACAAAAATGGAAAAACCTTAATACTGGGTTACGTAGATCCAAGGGTGATCAACATTCCATTACTGGAACTCTCAATACACTTTGGAAGGTTATGACTTCAATAACAATCAACCTGTTGCAGGTCATCACATGCCTCCTTTCAGGTATACATTTCTTGATCCTAAATTTAATACATTTTATTCAAAATTCCATAATAAACTATAAAAGGGTCTCCACAGTTAGAATGTAATTATCTTAGTCACATCAGCATCCCCAATCCTAAATGCCACTTCTGCTCCAGACCTAAATTTTTTAAACATTTATTTTAGTCTTTTCCCCATGCTCAGACTGTCTACACTTGGATTCATTCTTTTTTTCCAACCCTACCATCCAGAATTTTTCATTGTTATCTTATTCTGTTTGGTGATTTCAGTTCATGGCCACATTATATTGATACTCTATGACAAATTTTTAGAGCTTGTATTCTTTTTCATAGTTTGAAAAACTTGAAATGCTTTTTTTATTCCAAAATGATCAATTTGTTGCTTTCTGTTCCACTAATGAAAAAGTGGTTATATTATCTACTGTGAAAATATAACAGTTCACATGTTAAGATGATAAGGTTTACCCTGGAGTTTTCTCAGATTTGTCAAGAGTTTCGTCACATCACTAGTCGAAGTGCATTCTTGTAACTATGGGCCAGGTTGTTTTGTTTCCAAATTACATCCACCAAACTAAAGGCTGTGCATTAGTAAATAATCATAGCATGAGGAGTTCCCGGTGAAGAATTATCATAGTGTCGGACTAGTGATGATAGTTCATTGACAAGAGTTTAAGACCTAGAACAACTAAGTCATAACCTCCATCTATGTCATCTAGATCCAACAGGGGTTTCATTCGATGAAGAAGTTTACTTTTAAATTTATCTTTGGAAAACAAGGCAATCCACTAGGATATGAAGGAAGAGTTAGCTCTACTTACTCCAAATGATTTTGACTATGTCGCTCCTATCTACCAAATTTATGACAATGTCACTAACCATACTGACTAAGATGATAAACCCATTCTTGGGCTCTTGTTTACTCAAACTAGGAGATTTCCATCGATTGCAAGGTTTAAGTTCACTCTACGGTTTTCAATGTATTCTACGGTAAGGGGTATCACACATGAAGAAAAGCTATGCTCTGGTATTGAAAAAGGATAGAGTGTTTCATTTAAATCTCTTTATTACATTTACAAAATATGAATGCACAAGATGACTCGTTAATCATTTATTGAATATTAAATATGCACTACAAGATATTACTTCAAATTCATTTACCTTATATAAATATCAAACCTTTTTACCATGTGTACTATGAATCAAAATTGAACCTAAGATTAAATGCACATTTCCTAGATGTCCTTGAAACTAGTATCTTATACATAACAACAAATTATCAAATATAACCTTCTGTAACATAAGACTATATTATACATTTATTCCTCTAACAATGAACTATAGAAATTACAATCAATCCAAAGGTCAAGGTGACTCCTTGCATACCAAGGTACACGAATGAAGCTTAACATCTCATTTTCTAAGTTATGAAGGGTATTTAATGAGTCTCCGAAAAATGAAAAAATTAACTATTTAAACCGGGAGATGATCAACGTTATTATTGGAAATTCAATTTTGTCTGGTTGATAAAACAATGTTGTAGTGATCCAGTTAGGTAGGAAGTTTTCTACATCACCTCAGAATGAGGGTGGAAGTTCATGTTTTAATGAAAACGAGTTATTTTGACTTCGTGATTTTCGACACAACATTTCATTATTTTTGTAATGAGTTGAAATAAACATTTAATTATATTAAAATCCTAATATTTTAGAATTCTATTAAGTTTCAAAAGAGAACTAAAACACGAGAATTATTAGAGGTAAGGGAAGATGAACCATGCCTAGAAGGAACGGAGTCGGTCACACCCGCAGACTTCAGTTCAACATCTAGCTTGGGCACTTCGTCAACTAGTTCACAAGCCTCGATCTAACCTCCACAACATCACACAAACTTCCCAGTCACTTGAAGTTTTCCAATAGAATACGTTGCCCATTATGTTCTGACAATTTTCTAGGGCCTACAGAAGGCTCAATTCTTGAATATGGGTTGAGAGGATGTTGGCAAAATATAGGAGGCTCTACACCTATAAATGTAGTTGCTTGAAAGTTTTTGAGCTTTTTAACATACCCACTTCATACAAATCCTGTTAATTGATGATGCATTGTATGCGGTGCCCCAAGCTAGTTAGAACGCATACAAGCAACAAGTCCACCACATGAAAATCTTGCTCCAAAATTTTCATTTCGGCACAATGAGTTAGGATGCTTGCAAAGGTTATGGAATTTGGATTTCACCCACCATGATAGATTATGAGCATGCCTATCTCCATGAATGAATCCAAGCTCAACCAATCTTTATGAGCACCAACTTGTTTGTACATCCACAACTTGTATACATATCTAACAAACCATTGTTGTGCATACTCTGCAAATCATATTATCCATGATAAAACATCTTTTTGGGGTATTTTGCAAATAGTTAATGTGCTTTGTCAAAGCTTTCACATTTTTCATACATGTCTACCATGGCAGTTGCAACTACAATATCTGACAAAACCTCTCTATCCTTTCTTTTTTCATTGATAGATGCCCATGCAGTTTAAGGGCTCATTTTTTTTAACAGGCTGGGGAGAATGTGGGCGCAGAGAACTCCACTTTGTCATTGTCTTCAACATAAGATTCCAACAAAAACTACTCAAAACACTCAACCTGTCAAGGATTTTTCTCACTCAAAAGCTTTCTAACAATATTTTCCTCACATATGGAGTGGATACTTAAATTCCATGCATCTCACATTCCTACTCTTCCCTTCATTTATCATGATAATAAAGTGTTTCATCCAGAAATCATTATAAAAATAGTGGGCGCACTCCATTCTGGTAAATTTCTCCTCCATACAAACATCGCACATGACAAGTGCATACACACCACAGTTGTGCCCATCAATGGCATCCCAGGAATATTTTAGACTAGTAGCACAACCACATATAAAAAAAAAACGGTTGACCAAATAAACATTCCACCAAATTATAGCCGCCACTCTTTTCAACTAGTTTTCAACACTTTGGGAAAAGCTTTGTGTGGGTTGTCATCTAGTTAACCATTTCAGACTCATTCCTACACTTTCTATCCCAAACAAACAAAATACTGTGGCCAGGGAGGAAACAACATACTCACGCACCCAGGGAATGAACCAGAGTAGAAAGAATACAACAAAACCAAATAAGTGTGTGGTGAGGAGGAAAAGGCATTCAATCTGCTCTGCACACTCAGACTCCATGAAAAGCATTTCCTTCCCCAATGCATGGGTTAAAACCAAGGCGTGAATAAAATATTGAATGCAGCAGGTCAGAATTAATTAGAAGACAACTAGAATGGAAAAAGAAGGACAAAAAGGTGGCCACCTCCCAACTTGAATTAAGACCAAGAAAGGGTCAACACATCTTCTCCTTATATAAAAAAAATTAAAGGAAATTCAGGTTCCCATCCTCCACCACACTTCCACAACTGACCAAAATTAAATAAAACTAAAGTGTGTAGCTTGTAAGGAAGAAAAGATCATGGGATGTCAACATAAGTGGCCAAAGTGGGTGGAATCATCCAAAATTCTCATTAATATATATATATATATATATATATATATATATATATATATATATATATATATATATATATATATATATATACGAGAGGAGACTTGGCAGGCTCAAGTGATAGCAATATTATTTCACCTTTAAAACGACAAATAAAACGAGTACGCAAGCAAGCCTAGTTGATCAAGGAGAAACTAGAGAGGAGTTTTAAAAAATGAATGCAAGACAAGGACCAACCACAACGTTGCAACAAGATACCCTCCTATTGCACGAATCAAGGAATGATCCGCGAAGCAATCAATCCAAACAATAAAATCACTTATCGATAATTAACAATAAAGTTGATAACAAATCAACGATTAGATGATGAAGTTATCGTCCATCGATAATTAAAATAATAATAATATTATTATTTTTATTACAACGCATTAATACTTATTAATCGTATTAACAAGAACCAACATTTAAGCTTGACCAAAACAATAATAGCAAGAATCGACAATTTGAAAGAATAATTATTATTATGCAGGTGTTTCCTTTAGTTGGTCATGCCCCAACAACATCAAGTCATCCTTCAAACCACCTATCGAATTCGTGAAAGATATTTTTCCTTAACAGGGTAATAAAAAAGGTGAAGCCAGTAAGGATCAGTAGGAGTACAACAATGTTAAACACTTAGCAACATGGTCATCAAAGAAGAAAAAGAAGACAAGGGACGGGGCACTACATGTTGACTTTATTAAATAACATTATAAGTTGTTTTTATCTTATCCTACTATATAAGTATGCTAAAACAATTTTAAGAGGAACATATTCTAAAAATTAATATAACGTCTATATCATTATTCGATTATGAAATTATAGAAGATATTTTAGGGTAAGATAGCATTGCCATTATATTATAGATATTTCCTCTTCATATTACCTACCATGCCTATGCAAAAATACAACTAGCTTTAACACAAATGTATTTTTAAAACTAATATAATGGTTATCTTATATTATATTATAATATAAGACCAATATATAACTCATCATTGATCGAGAATCCATGGGAAGGAATGGTATATTTCCTTAATTCACAGAGTGGGCTTGATGAAGAATTTGGAATTTGAGTTTATAGAAAATAGAATAACATTTTAACACTCTATATACTCCAATCTCTTAATGTGGCATCTATATAATGGATCTTAAATCAAGATTTGGATGTTGACCATTTGGATCCATTCATTTCTTTATCTTTCATTCTCTAACTTGTCTTTTGAAATAAGACTTAATTTGGTACAAAACATGCTTTCCTTTCTTACAATGGTAACTCCCATTACTTATTTTCTTTGGTATTTATTCCAAAATAATAACATCAAGAAAAAAATAGTGGATTTACCTACACAACCATACACCAATAATAAGCTCCTTGTCCATTTGTATTTCCACCCATTGCTTTAAATTTTGGAAATAGTGGCTACTCCCAAATCTTGAAAACATTTTCTAGTCTTCATGATCTTGTGTAATGGAAAATATTCTGACATCTAAAGTTCCTGTAGCCAACACTTTAGTAGCAAAAAATCAAGTACATAATTATTCACATTTTAAAAAAGTCCTTGTTATTTTATATGGATTTTATGTTTGATATTTTACATTTTTATTGGAAACAATGGGTGAGCTATCATGTCAATTATATCCTTAAATTTATTCAACATTTTGGAAAATATCATCCTTCTCATCACTTTGTGTCTTTTGTTTCAAGGTTGTCTTGTTTGAAGACATCAAACTTGGGTTTCAAGTAGCCGTTGTTTGTTTATCTCTTCCTCTGGAATGGTATTGAGAAATGGTTTAGCTCCTCTTTTGTTCGCAATAATCTTATCATTCTTGTAACTCATGGTAATAGCTTAATTTCTGGGTATGGTATTCATGGTTTATTTAATACCATCGAAACTTGTATGATATTATTTTTAAGAGTTTTACTCTTTGATCATTTTTTCTCTTTAGTCGTTGTTCAAACGATTGGGACCTGACCTCTTATGTAATGGGAAAAATTATCTATGACATCTAAGGAATGATTGTGTCAATTTTGTGGATTGAATCTTGAGATCTTTACTTGAATATGTTTGATTAAATGGAAGTGGTATTATTCCTTTCCTCTTTTAAATCAACTACATTTTCAATCTTGGAAAGATGCTCTCTTTCTCCCCTCTTATTTCATTTCTTGGCCATTTGGATTGAATGGTTATGAATGATGTTAGGAAGTTTAGTCGCTGCTATTTTTTATTATTAATTGGAACATGTTTGTTTGACGTAGTACTTGAGGGTTTATTTTTTGGTTGAAATGAAATCTACTCTAATTCTCTCTCTCTCTCTTTCTTGGTTATAGGATGCTAATGTTGTGTAATCTTGAAATGGAATGAACCTTCAATATCTATTTGGAAGTTCTTTATCGGTTGGGCATACTATAGTCCTTCCAACCTAATTATTATCTAATCCATATGTTGGGTCTAAGATTAGGTAACTCATATATGAGACACATTGTAAGTTATGATGTTGAGGTATCCTAAGTGATTCCTTAAGTCCTTATTATTGATTATTGGCATCTCTGATTAGGATGAACTTATGAAATGCTAATTTTATGATAAAGAATATTGTTGAGTGAGGTTTGGAATATTATGCCTAAAGGTTAGAGAGTAAAGTTATCTCCTTCTTGTTTTATATAACAAAATTTATTTAATTTATGTCTTTCTTAATTTCTTAGGACTGTTTCCTAATAATAGGATTCTCTTTATGAAATAGTTAGTTAAAAGCACATCATTTTAATACTTAGTGCTTATCATGCTCAATTTAATGAACTGACCCATGCTAGTAATTTCATAGATGGACTTCATAAGTGATGAGAGGAGAGGAGATATTTTAGGATGTTACTTTTTTTTACCAAGGATATTGGATCTTTTATGATGAAATATGAATCATTAGTGAAATGTATTTATTGGAAAATAAAATTTTATTTTTAATTAATCTTATTGATGTTGTTTGACACTAAATATGTCTAATGCATTGGAATTATAATGTATGAATTCCACCTCGATGAATGAAAACATTTGTGGGTTTATCTTTATTTGATGTGTCATGTTTTTGGATATTCTATGAATGGAAATGATAGGCTTATCTCTCTCTCTATATAATATACCCTCTGAGGTTGGTTTAAGTTGAACTAGAGGTTAAGGGCACTAGATATACTACCCTCATATTTAAATGCAACTTACTAAAGTTGGCATTCATGATTGGAAATTCAACTAAATCATTATGGCTTTACTAAACAATAATTATTGGGTTAATTAAATCATGATGATAACTTGTAAAATAATATGAGGTTATAAATGAACCTTAATTCTTGATAAAAAAATGGAAGGGAACTATTTTGCAATGATAAATAATCTAGTTTAAGACCTTTTGGAATTAAATCCTAAAGTTATCATGGATAGAGGAAGGTCTTCTTCCTCTTGATTAATTCCTTAATCAGAATATGATCAATGAAAAGAAAATATATATGATTAGAATTCATTCCAGTGAAGTCTCTTATAAAAATATCTGATTCAGAACTTGAACACGCTAAGACATTGATAAGTAAATTAAGTTAACATCATTTTTAGTATGTTCTATTTTTTTTGAAACTGAATCATAAGTTAGAATGTTAATGGATGAAAAAAAAATCTTTGGTAAAAGGTTTGGAGGTAGATTTATTTACATAACAATTCCAATTTTAGTTTTTGATAGTAAACCTAATGATTAATGAACCTAGTTGTTCAATAGGGATGTTGTAATTAACCCTTTAATAAAGAAAATAATTAAATAATTAACTTCTTTCTTGGGTATGTACATCTAGATGAGGTGAACTCAGTCGGATGTTGGAACACGCCAACTACAATATAGTACCTCCATGAGGACTTGAGTCTTCATGAGGATATTGTGTTGTAGTTGACATGTGGCAACACCCTTCAGAGTTTAATCATCTAGATCTACATAAACTCGAACTTGATCATAGTTATGCCTTAGGTTAGGTTAGAAGCATGATCTAGTGTTGGGGTTAACTCATGATGACTTAGGATAACTAAACACATGCAATCGACTTAGGTTGATTAAGTATGTCTATGTAATCTTAGTCACCGTGATTCATCCTCTATAGTAAACTATGTTGCTAACCTTGGTTAGAGTTAAAACTTGAATAAAAGAACTGACAAGAGTTAGTAAAGACCATTCTAGATGACAGATAAAGTTAGGTGAAGGACGTATTCCATGTGATGAGTATGCCATCTAGGAATATAAACATGAACAGTATGTTGAAAATCTTTGGCCAAAGTATCGCAAGTTATTGGTTGTGTTGTCCTATGTCACCTAGTTTAAGAAGTGGGATTTTAGAACAATATTAGGAATAGATATTAAGATAGGCCTCTTAAACAAAACACTAAATACCCCGAAAAGGGTAAGAGAGCTAAGTATACTTAGTATTAAAAATGTTAAGTTAACATGAGAGATTGGTGTCCCACCGAGTCATTAGAGTTGCATATGGTTTTATGTTATGAGATTGATTGGCTTGGAATGTTTGTTCTAATTTTTTATTATTTAGAATAGAGAACATTATTAAAAAAAAACATTCCCTTGTTTCTAAAGTATTAAAATGGGAATGTTACATCTTGGTATCAGAGCTAAAGGTTATATCTCTTGGACCTATTGTGTCCATAATATGATAACACTTAAATTTTCGTGTTAATAGAAAATGGTTAGAACTAGAGGAAGTGTTGCAGAAAAACCACCACCCAATGGAGAAGTAGCTACTTCCCAAAAACTCGATGAGATCCTTCCTGCCTTGTTAGACACAAGAAATCATTTAACTATACTTGAACAACAAGTAATGGGAAATAAGGAGGAGGAAGAAGATGCTGGTAATAACAATCAGCCATCTCTTGTGGACAATGCCAATGTTGAAAATTTGGGCATTGATAACAATAATGCAGCCAATGCTAATGCAAATGCACCTAATCAACATGAGAATAAAAAGGAAAGATTAGCAGTTGAACTCACTAATGACATAAAAATGATAATTCCACCCAAGTTTGATGGCACTACACTAGGAGATGGAGATGAGAATTGGCTCAACGAAATGGAGAAGTACATTGCAATAAGGAACTTCTCTGAGGAAACAAAAGAAATATGGGGAGCTTATCAACTTTCCCATGATGCATCTTCTTTGTGGATAGCTGTACGGATGAGTTAAACATTGATGAAAAAAACATCACTTGAGATCAATTTAAAAATTATTTTAGGCAATGATGGCTACCACAAATTTACTATGATAAGAAAATTACTAAATTTCATAACTTAGCTCAAGGAAAATTAACTCAAACAGAGTACTAGGAGAGGTTTACTAAACTCCTTAAGCATGTACCTTAGTATCAAACTGACGAGAAGTTCACGATATAAAAATTTATCATGGGATTAATTCCCATTATAGGTGGTGAAGTGGATGTTCATAGCCTAACCACTATGGAAGGGATTGTTGAAAAATCCATAAGGCAGGAGAAGAAATTGAAAGCAATCTCTGCCCATTAGGAAGAAATCAAAAAGAAAGTTACAAACTCTTTTTCATCTCTTGCACCCAAAAAGGTACCATGGAAAAATTTTGGTATGAAATTTTTTTTTGTTACTAATAACAACAAGAAAATAGTAGCAAATAAACATGTTGTTATGTGTGAAACAACATTTTCAAGAATAATAATAACATACAGAAGTCCTATGGGGGTCTGAATGATAAATTTAAGGTTGAAAATAAATTTGAGCCTAAGAAGGGAACTATATGAGGCTATTACAATTGTGGCAAGGATCATTATGCAAATAAATTTCCTTTGAAGAACAATGACCACAATTAGTAACATAAGATACACAATGTGGTAGATGAAAAATAGGCTAAAAAGTAAGTTACACCCATAGAAGTTCCAAGTAAGTTATTTAGTATATTCGTAACTATAATTTTTTATACTAGATATACTCAATTCTTCATTTCTACTAAATTAGCTTCGAAATTAAAAAGAAAAATGGAAAAATGAATAAATAATGGGCTATACATTATGGAAATAATGTTGTTCACACAATTAGTATGTGTCTTTTTTTAGCAGTCCTTGACTTGCCTAGTTTTTCCACAGAAGTTTCCCTTTATGTTGCTCCTTTGTGGTCTTATGATGTAATCATAGGTGTTAACTAGCTAGCTAAACATAAGGAAAAGGTTGATTGTTTTGAAAAACATATTAGTTATTTGGATGACCTGTAGAAAATAACTAACATTCTGGGGATAACATGTGACATTTCAGTTAGGAAATTGTCAACTATGCAACTTAAAAAGGCCAAAAACAAAGGCTGCACTTTATATGTAGTAAAAATTTCTGAAACAACCGATGAAAGTAGTGACTTCTTGGAAAGATATCCGTTGTTACAAAATTTCAGTGATGTGTTTATGGAAGAATTACCTAGTCTTCCACCCAAACGGGAGTTTGAATTCACAATTGAGATCAAGTCAAGAATCGAACCTATTTCCAAGGTACCATAAATAATGACTACCATTGTATTAGTAGAGCTTAAGGCACAGTTGCAAGAAATTTGATCTAAGGGTTTGATAAGACTGAGTGTCTCACCTTAGGGACCACTGCTAATTTTTGTGAAAAAGAAGGATGTGACACTTAGATTGTGCATTGATTATAGGATGTTAGACAAAGAAAAAATTAAAAATAGATATCCACTTCCTATAATTGATTATCAGTTTGATTAGATGCATGGTGCATCATTGTATTCTAAAATAGATCTTTGATCTAGATATCATCAATTAAGAATCAAGGATGAATGTATTCATAAAACATCTTTTAGAATAAGGTACAAACATTATGAATTCAGAGTTTTACCATTTGGTTTAATGAATGCACCTGTAGCTTTTATGAATTTAATGAATAATATTTTTAAGAATACTTGGACAAATTTGTTCTTGTATTCTTGGACGATATTCTTATATACTCTAAAAGCATTGAAGAGCATTTGAAAATAGTTCTATAAATCTTAAGAAAGATAAGGTTGTATGGTAAGTTGTCTAAATGTTCTTTCTATGAGAAGGAAGTGCACTATTTGGGACATGTTATAAGCAAGGATGGAATAGTTGTAGATCCCTAAAAATTTGTTGTAATAACTAAGTGGTCAACACCTAAGAATGTACGTGAAGTTAGAAGCTTTATGGGTCTTGCTGGTTACTATAGGAATTTTGTTAAAGACTTTTCTAAGGTTGTTGCACCAATAACTTCATTGTAGAAGAAAGATAAAAATTTGTGTGGAATGAAAAATGTGAATTTGCATTTAAGTCTCTAAAAGATCAGTTAAAATTTACACCTATTTTTGTTGTACCTGATCCTAATGGAGACTTTATTATTGTAACAGATGTTTATGGGGAAGGTCTCGGAGGTATTTTGATGCAAAGAGATCATGTTATAGCTTATGAGAGTAGAAAACTTAAGTTACATGAACTGAACTATGCTCCACATGACCTAGAGTTTGTTGCCATTATCAATGCACTTTAGGTATGGAGGCATTATCTTCTTGGTATACATTTTGAACTAAAAACTGATCATTGTGGGCTGAATTATATTTTCACTTAGCCAAATCTGAATGTAAGACAATGAATATGGTTAGAATTTCTATCTCAGTATGATTTTGACATAAGTTATATTAAAGAAAAGGAGAATAGAGTGGCAGATGAACTATGTCGTAGGAAGCATATTTCTTCTCTTATAATGTTGAGAGCCCATTTTAAAGATGAAGTAAAAAGAATCATGGAATCTAATTCTTATTTTTAACAAGTAAAAACAACACTTGCTGCAAATCGAAATGATTTAAGATATAAAGGTTTTCACTTTGATAACGAAGGAATTTTGAGATATGATAATCGAGTATATATACCTTCAGGGAATGAATTAAGAAAAAAATTGTTAACTAAATTTCATAATTCACCTTTTTCTGGACACCCCAACATTATGAAAATGCTTTCTTGTATAAAACAAGAATATTTCTGGAAAGGGATGAAAAAGGACGTGATTGGTTTTGTGACACACTACTTAGAATATCAGCGTGTCAGAGATGAACATATGCATCCAACTATTTTATTATATCCTCACAACATACTGTAGTATAAATGGCAAGTAATTAGTATGGATTTTGGTCAAGGGTTTTCTATGTCCAGAAATAAACATGATGTTATTCTAGTTGTTGTTGATAAACTAACAAAAGTAACACATTTCATTGTTAGTAGCCTTGAGGATGATTCACCTGTTTTAGCAAAAATATTTGTGCATGAAATTTTCAGATTACATGAGTACCTGAATTGATCATATCGGATAGAGATCCAAGGATGACATCTAGATTTTGGAAAACACTCAATGTAGCCTTAGGAACTAAACTAAATTTTAGTTCATCGTACCATCCAAAAATGGATGGGAAAACTGAAAGAGTTAATAAAGTTTTAGAGGATATGTTATGAATGTATTGTATGGATCAGTAGTATAAATGGGAAGAGTACCTCCCATTAGTTGAATTTGCATATAACAACACATATCACACCTCTCTAAAAATGGCACTTTTTGAAGCATTATATGGAAGGAAATGTAGAACTCCAGTTAGTTGGGATAACATAGAAGACATAGAGGTAATTGGGCCTGAAATCATTACTGAAATGGAACAACAAGATAAAATGATTTGTGAATGTTTGAAGGAAGCACAAGATAGGTAAAAGAGTTATACAGACTTAAAACAGGTTGATAAGAAATTTGAACTTGGTGAGAAATTATTTTTGCGGGTCAAACCAAAAAAGAGTTCTATAACTTTTGACAAGGCTGCCAAGTTATCACCTCATTATGTGGGACCCTTTGAAATTGTTGAAGTAATCAACTTTCTAGCTTATCATTTAGCTTTACCTCCTACTTTAGCATGAATGCATAATGTTTTCCATATTTTTCTGCTTAAGAAATACATTTCAGATTTATCACATTTGTTAAATTAGAATTCCTTGTAGGTCCATGACCCAGGAATAATTGTGGTTAAACCCTTACGTGTGCTAGAAACTCACCAGTTGCACTTAAGAAATCATGAAATAAGTCAGTGTAAGGTCCAGTGGGACCATTTTAGTGAAGAAAGTGCAACCTAAGATAACCTTGAAGATATGAAATATTCTTTTCCATATTTTTTTGAATAGAATTGATTGTGTGGTTGATAAAACATTAAGATTTTATTCTTTGTAATGTCAATAATCCTGCCAGTTTTGGACATATACTAAATTTTTTAGTAATAAGATAGATATTTTAATGTTGATTATGGAATTTGAATTTATCAAATCTAGTTTTGTTATGGACATATGAATGGAAGGATGATAATATGATGTTATCCTAAACTTAACTTATTTGACTAAGTTAATCATTAGGACAACAATTCTTTTTAGGAGGGAGGTATGTAACATCTCTGACATGATTGTACTGTATTGACTTCCACTCTTGATGATGAACACATTGAAATGTGATTTGTCTTAGGAAGGTGTACTCTTATGACTTTTGGAAATCGTGTTTTCAATGGATAATTAATCATCTGTTGATTAGGTTCATTCTGTTGTGATTTTTTTTTGTTTGATAATGAGGTCATTCATCTCTTTATTCAGCTTAATTCACTTCTTATGAGGATGAACTTATATTATTGTTGTCATAAATTATTTTGTGTAAAAAAAAACCTTTGATCAATTCCATTGATCCAAGGTATGCTTCAATTCTTCTTACCTTTTTGTCTTGTTGTCTTGGCATTCGGAAAAGAAAGATGAAGCTGGACTGGACCTTGATTTGGTTACAATTGTGAAGAACCTTTCTTCTTGGATCCCTGCTTAGCATTGGGCCTTAGATGATGATTTGGTTCTTCTTGCCATTATTAAGGCATTGAGTGGCATATAGGGTCCTTGGACCTAATAATAAAACACTAAGGTTGAGACCCTAGTCTTAGGGTATATCTAACCTAACTTGGGTGTGCTATGATTATTTAATTGAAATGCAACCTAAGGTAAATATAGACTTACCTAGAAACTTAGGTTGATTTTCTAACCTAATAATAATCTAACCTAAGTTATTGCTAGCCTAAGGGGTACTGATGGATTACATGGAAATTTTCATAGTCGGTTGCATCGGCTTTCAAGGCATTAAATGGAATTGATTTTTGGTTTTATTATTATGGACTAACAACTTTGGTAGAGGTACAAGAAGTTTAGTGGATGCCTAGTTGGCATCACCACTAAATTATAGTTGCATGCAATCTTTGAAACTATAAGTGTCACCAAACTTAGGTGGAAGTGGCATTCAGAAAAAGGAGGGAACTGATGTCCTTTGCATTTATTGACTTCATTTTTGGTGAAGAAACTGCCTAGGAAAAATGCATGGTGATTTTTTGGCAAGGTTGTTTTGGTCTTTAAGTTCATTTAGAGCTTTGGATCTCTGCATGATGTTTTTTTTTTTTCGTCAAATCTAGCAGTTCGACTCTACTTGGTATCATAGCTATTTTTGCATTACTTGGAGCTATTTTTGGATTTTGTAAAACTTATAAGAGTAAGGCATGGTAAATTATTGAGGGTACTATTGACATTTGGTAGCAAGAAGAATTTGTTGAAGTTTCTTAGAGATATTCTCTAGAACAGTGAAGGAGAAACTGTTAGGAGTTTCTTCTTCAAAATATTCTAAAAACCAAGGAAGAAACACTATCAGGCATGATAGGCTCTACCCATTAAGATGTTTTGATTCTTTTACTTAAGTTTCTTCATTAAAATAACTCTATTATCTTGGGGATAGTATACTTTCATTTGTGTATGATGTTTATTGATCTCTACTCTCTGACTGTTTGTACTGTTTTCTATTATTACTGATTTTACTAAATCCATTTATGATGTTAAGTTGATCCTATCTCGGTATTGTGAATCCTGATATTGATTGGGAAAATGTATTGAGTCAACGCTATGTAATGTTGCTTGGGTTTGATGTGGTGAAATGAAGTATGTATCTTTTTTTACATGGGTATTTGAAGTTGTGTTAAATTCATTGTGATAGTTAAGCTTTTCTTATGTTTAACTTGAATGAATCACCTTGAGAGAAATCTGTATTGTTATTTCAAGGTTATCCAGTCTAACCCTGTTAGTGTGATATGTAACTTCAGTTTTGGTAGCATAGATTCTGTTGCAAATTCAGTTTGGTGATGAGGTAACAGGGTGGTCTAGGTTTCGTCATCTTCAAAACGTGGATTTGACTTGTTGATCAGTTTTGTTTCTCTTTTTTCTTAATCACTTCTGAGGTACGATATGATACCGTATAGTTCTCATGGGTAAAAAAATGTTTGTTACGTTATAGGTTTGGAATCAATCCTTGTGCTTATTGGAGGAACTTTCTTAAGATAAATATTTTTTCACATCAATGATAATAACTTTTGAAAGTATTAACGTTTATATGTTCTGTGTCCATTGTTGAGTTGTCTTCTTTAACCCTTTCTTTATGCACATCTTTCTGGGTTTGGTGAAAGAATGTTTATCAATCCCAATGTGGAAGTTAATGGGGATTCATGTGACTCCTTATGTTTTGAGTTCGGTAAGGAACTAGTTGTCTATATGTTTCCATTACATTCCTCTGTCCCTGCGATTGTTGATGAAGATAAGCTACTCAACTTCATATTTGGATGAAATCTGTATTTTTCTTGGGTATGGAAGTTTACATCTGTTTGGAATGTCTTAAACTCAGTCATTTTATTGAGGGATTGGTAAAAAATGAACGAAGTCTGATGCTAGTTTCTAGAAAGGAATTCATGGTTTAACCTAGAGGTATTTTTTCAACTTGAAAATCCTATGAAGGGAGGTGTAAATCTATTAGCCTCCCTTTTTGTATTCAGATAACCTCTGAAAAATCAAACAATTGTGCTAAATAAAGGAAAATGGTACTTGAGTATTAGTGTATTTTCCTTTCTCTTTCTAGTTGTCGACCTTAAGGTTTGACAACTTAATTTACTTTATTGTTGAAGGCATTGGTTCAGCTTGCATATTTTCCTTGACCATCAGACTATCTTGGTTCAGATCTCTTCATCTGATTTTAAATAGTTAGGGTTGTCTTGTTAAAAATAAATTGATTAACCTATTGGATTTCATGTATTCGTTGATTCATGTCTCCTATATCTTCCTTTGGATATGAGATGTTGAGAAATGGGTTAACTCCTCTTGCTCTTCACAATGATATCCTCATTCTTGTATCTCTATGGTAATGGTATAATTTCTAGGTTTTGTATTCGTGGTATATTTAATGACCACATGAACTTGTATACGATATCCATTCATAAGATTCTTACTCTTTGATCATTTTTTCAAATAGAACAATTGGGGGACTAGGTCCTAACCTCTTATCTAATGGTGATAGGATTAGGTTGGTTGACAGCAAAGGATTGAATGTAATGAATTGTTATGATTGGTTAGAAAATTTTGAGAAGTCTATTATTTGGATGAAAACATGATTGAATGGTTGTAGGAATTCTACATCTCCTCTATTGTTAATCAACTCCTTTCGTTCAATCTTGGAAAGATTCTTTCTTTCTCCCCTCTTATGTTGTTTCTTGGTCATCTGGATTGAATGGATATGAACAATGTTAGGTAGTTTAGCTGCAAATTGATTCCATCCTTTGTCAAATTAAACATGTTTAGGACTGGACCTAAACTCTGATTGGTTTTTAATCTTGGATTGGTTGGATATGAATATCTACTCTAAAATAAGAAAATATTTCCTAAATATAGGATGCTAGTGATTCTGTCCTAACTTGATTCCAATGTTTGATTGAACCTTGGAATCTCATATCTTCTAGGATGGAAGTTAAGAGAAATAAATGTTGAGCATAGAAGTATTAATGTCCATACCAAATGTTTTACCTATTCCTTAGAGTTAGTTCTAAGGATAGTTATCTTCTCCTGATAGATAGGATTACATTGGGAAGTGATGATGTTGAGGTATCCTAAATAACATTTCCTTAGGTCCTTATTGGAATTTGAAGACTATAATCTACTCATCTAGCATTAACTTCTTAAATAATAATTCAATGCTAAACCAATAGTATTGAAAGTTGAAGTTATTTACATCATGATTTATGCCTAAAGGTTAGAGAGTATAGTTTATCATCTCTCTCTCTCTCACACACATTGTGAATCTTTTTGTATTTTTGGTTTGTATTTTTGAATTACTTAGGACTATTTCATAACAAGCAGAAGTTCTTTTTTATGAAATAGTTAGTTAAAATCACATCATTTTTAATACTTAGTGCTTATCATGCTTAGTTCAATGAATTGATCCATGCAAACAATTTTGCAGATGGACTTCGTAAGTGATAAAAGGAGAAAATATTTTTTAATATGTTACTTTTGTTTACTTGATACTGGATGTTTTATGAGGAAATATGAATCATTATTGAAATGTAACTGTTGGAAAGGAAAGTTGTATTTTTTATTGATCCCATTGATGTTGTTTGACACTAAATTTTTTTGAAGTGTTTTGAATTATAATGTATGAATCCCACCTTAGGATGAATGAAAGAATTTGTGGATTTATTTGTATCTTAATGTGTGATATTTTTTGAGTATTCTTTTAATGGAAATGATAAGATTATATCTAATTATTTTCATACTATAAGTAATAAAACCTCTCAGGTTGATTTAACATGAATTAGAGGTTAAGGGTGCTAGAAAAAATACCCTCTTATTTAAAAGTAACTTACTAAAAATTTGGCACTCGTGATTGTAAATTCAACTAAATCACTCTATGGCTTTATTAAAGCCATAATTATGTGCGTAAATGAATTCATGATGCTAACTTGTAAACTAATATGAGAGTTACAAATGAACCTTAATTCTTAATAAGTAAAGGGTAGGCAAATATTTATGAAATGATAAACAGTCTGGTGTTAAGACCTTTTGGAATTAAAACCTAACAGTTATCTTGGATAGAGGAATGATGTGCTTCCTCTTGATTAATTCCTTAATTAGAATAAGATCTAATGGAAAGAAAATATATAGGATTATACATCATACCAATGAAGTTTATTATAATATGATATGATATAGAACATAAGAAGGCTAAGAATTGGATAAGTAAATTAAGTTAACATCACTGTTAGTATGATGAATCAGTTTGTGAATCTGAAAAATAAATTAGAATGTTAATGGATGAAAAAAATATTAGGAAAAGGTTTGGATGCAGATGTATCTACATAACAATTCCAATTTTATTTTCTTCTTGTAATCCTAATGGAAAATGAACCTAGTCATCCAGTAGGGTTGTTATAATTAACCCTTAATAAGGAAAATTATTAGGTCATTAAATTATTTCTTGGGTATATACATCTAAATGAGGTGAACATGGTTAGATGTTGGCATGCACCAACTACAGTACAATACCTTCGTGAAGACATCAGTCTTCATGAGGACACTGTGTTGCAGTTGACATGTTGCAACACCGTTCAGAGTTTAATCATATAGATCTACATAAACTAGGACTTGATCATAGTTATGCCCTAGGTTAAGTTTGAAGCATGATCTAGTGTTAGGGGAAACTCACGACGACTTAGGATAACTAGACACATGTAATAAACTTGGGTTGATTATGTCTATATACCCTTAGTCACCGTGAGTATCCTTCTACACTAAACTATGTTGCTAACCTTGGTTAGGATTAAACCTTGAACAAGTGGACTGGTAGGAGGTAGTGAAGACCATTATAGATAATAGATGAAGTGGGGTGAAGGACGTATTCCGTTCAATGAGTATGCTGTATAGGAATTCAAACATGAACAGTATGTGGAAAATCTTTGGCCAAAGTATCGCAAGAAGTTGGTTGCGTTGTCCTATGTTACCTAGTTTAAGAAGTAGGATTTTAGATGAATATTGGTAACAAATATTCATATAGGCCTCTTAAACAAAACACTTAATACCCCTAAAATGGTAGGAGAACCAAGTATACTTAGTATAGAAATCGTTAAGTTAACATGAGAGATTAGTATGATACCGAGTCCTAAAATGAGAGATTGGTGTTCCACTGAGTCATTTACAACTGCATATGGTTTTCTGTTATGAGATTTATTGGCTTGGAATGTGTGTTCTAAATTATGATTATTTAGAAAAGAGAACATTATTCAAAAAAAATTCCCTTGTTTCTAAAGTCTTAAAATGGGAATGTTAGATCGTAGTATCATAGTTGAAGGTTGTAGCTCTTAGATCTATTGTATCCATAATTTGATAAAAACTTAAATTTTATTGTTAACATAAAATGGTTAGAATGAGAGGAAACATTGCAAAAACTCGATACTGCCCATAAACTTGATGAGATCCTTACTACCATGTTAGACACAAGGGATCATTTAGCTATACTTGAACAATAAGTAATGGGTAATGAGGAGGAAGAATATTTTGCTAAAGGAAAAGCACGAATGTGGGAAATATGGGCATTGATAACAATAATAGAGCCAATGCTAATGCAAATACACCTAATCAACCTAAGAATAAAAATTCAAGAATGGTAGCTGAACTCACTAATGACATAGAAAGAATAATTCCACCCAAGTTTGATGGCACTATACTGGGAGATGGAGCTGAAAACTAGCTCAACAAAATGGATAAGTACTTTACAATAAGAAAATTCTATGATGAAACAAAAGCAATATGGGGAGCTTATCAAATTTCCCATGAGGCGTCTTCTTGGTGGGACAGCTGTAAGGTTGAGTTAAGCATTGATGAAACAAACATCACTTGGGATTAATTTAAAAATTATTTTAAACAATGATGGATACCTCAAGTTTACTATGACAAGAAAATGACTGAATTTCAAAACTTAGCTCAGGGAAATTTAACTGTAACTGAGTACTGGGAGAGGTTTACTAAACTCCTTAAGCACATACCTTAGTATGAAACTGATGAGAAGTTCAAGATATAAAAATTTATCATGGGATTAAATCCCATTATAGGTGGTGAATTGGATGTTCACATCCCAACCACTATGGAAGGGGTTGTAGAAAAATCCATAAGGTAGGAGTAGAAATTAAAAGTGATCTCTTCCCATACGGAATAAATTAGAAACAAAGTTTCAAACTCTACTCCATCCCTTGCACCCAAAAAGGGACCATGGAAAAAGTTTGGTATGATTTTTTTTTTTGTTACAGATAATAACAAGAAAACAACACCAAATAAACATGTTGTTAATGTGTGAAACAAATTTGTCAAGAACAATAATAATAGACAAAAGTATTATGGGGATCTGAATGATAACTTTAAGGCTGGAAATAAATTTGAGCCTAAGAAGGGACATGTAGGAGGCTGTTACAATTATGGCAAGGATCATTACACAAATCAATGTCCTTTGAATGATAATGACCACAATCAGCAACATAAGATACATGCTACAGTAGCTGACAAACAAGATGAAAAACAAGTTACACCCATAGAAGTTCCAGGACTGTTATTTGATAAGTCTGTTTTAAGACTATTTTCTCCCTGACAAGAGTGTTGTGATGCATATTTTTTCTTTGAAATTGGATGATTTATTTGTTGGAACACTAGTATAATGTTTTGTACGCATGGTATCAAGAAATTTTATGAATATTTTCAAATGGAGGTACCCTATTCTTGGAAAAGAAGACTGTTATAACTGTTTATTCTTCTTGTGAATCAAATTGTAAGTATATTTCTATGTAAGAGTGAATTATTCCTTTACATGAGCACCTTTGGGTGATTGTTTGATTATTGTTTCATGGATTTTGTTAATGCTTTGAATTGAAAATCAATCTAGACATTTTTAGCTTTGGTTTGTAGTTGAACCTTGTCTTACTCACTTAATAGGTTTAAAAATTGAGTTGCTTTGAATTTTTGTATTCTCTTTTGAGCTATGAATTTCTTAGGAGAGTGGAGGAACACCAAATAGACCTTCAGGGTAAATGCCAAGACTTTACATTGAAGAATTTTTATTTAATAAGATTTCATTCTTTGTCGGTTGTCTCAGAAACCCTAGTTAGGGTTTAGAAAGAAAATTAATCTTTAATTACTTTTTTATTAATTCAGGAATTGAAATCTACTAGAAGTCATCTTATCCCTCTCCCAAGATGGATTTTTAGTTCTTTTAAGTGTTTGTATTTATCCTTTTTCACCTAGTTCTTAATAGTCATCAGGTAGGACTGTAAGAGTTTGTAGGAGACCTAATTATGAAATTCAAATAGTGAGTAGGATGATTTAAACAGAGAATCAATCCCTAAATTTTTGTGAGGAGAGAGAAATTTCAAAATGGTATTCATAAATATTTTTAGTTTCTTGTAATTATTTCTAAATTTTTCTAAGATATAATATTTTTATTCCAAAATGGCTACTACGATTAGAGGAAAATGTTATATAAGAAGGGTAAAACACCTAAGAGTTCTAAATTGGGTCTGTTTCTCAAGTTTTTTTCCTTCATTTGTGGTATTAGAGTAGGTGAATACTAGAAACAACATTAAGAAGTGAAGTGAGAAATAAAGTGACAATGTCACCCAGAATAATAGTGAGAGGAGGTGGTAGAAGAGATATGCAAATTGGAGATGCCATATTAAAAGAGTTGAGAAACATGAGGGTGATTTTTTTATGCAAGTTTGATATTATTGGAATCTACTCAAAGAAAATGTATCACGATAGGTGATGTGAGTGATAGAGAAGAAGAGCCACAAGGAACTACAACACAAGGAGAGATAGAAAAGCCAAAAGAGAGTGAAATTGACGGGTTGTTTAAAGTAATCATAGGACATGGATCAAAATAAAAGTTGAAAATTCCTATATATATAGGTAGCCGTGATGTAGAAGAGCTCATTAATTGGGTAATTTATTTGGAAAAGTACTTTGAGTATGAGAATGTACCAAAGGAACAAAAAGTGAAATTTTCTTATACCATATTGAAAGAACATGCAAAATAATGGTGGGAATTCATAAAAGATGAGAAAATAAAACATGGGAAGATAAGCATTAAGTCATGGGATAGGATGGTATTAAATCTCAAGGATATGTTATTACCTAGTGATTACTAGAAAAACCTATACAAAAATCTACAAAATATGAAACAAAAAATAAATGAGTGGAAAGAAATACAAAGAAGAGTTCTACAAGTTGGTAATAAGATCATGACATGTGGAAGAAGATGTGGAGAAGATAACTAGGTACTTGAATGGGTTGAGATATAATATTCAATAACAATAAGGAAAAGCAGAAGGAAAAACTAGTTCACAAGTGCAAGGTTCTACACAAGGTGGCTACTCAAGAGGAAGAGATAACTATGAAATAGTAAGAGATAAGTTTCCAAGTAGGCGTTTCATGTGTAACAATGTTTTTGGTCATATATCATATGAATGTCTAAAGAACTCTCAACCAAGTGACAGTAGAGTAAGAGAAGAAAGGAATCAAATTATGCAAGTTCATGAAGATGTGAGTTTGGGATCAACATCACAAATAGAGGAACCTGAGACAAGAGAGTCACTATTATATAGAATATTCTTACTCAAACCAGCAAAGGAAAAGAACCATTACAAAGGAAAAATTTATTAAGGATCATGTGCAAATATAAATTTGTTGTTACAAACTGAGGTAGTACATATAATTTGGTTTACTTAAAGATGGTTGAGAAACTAGGAAATAAAAGGATTAATAATCCAACACCTTATAAGGTGTAATGGATTCTAAAATTTCATTATGTTCTTGTGACTTAGAAGAGTATGGTTGAGTTTCAAATAGGAGGATATAAGGATGAAATACTTTATGATATCATGCCTATGGATGTGTGATATGTGCTCTTAGGTAGGCCTTGGAAATATGACAAGAACACTATATACATAATGGAATAGATAATACTTACACCTTTAAACATGATGGGAAGATTCATACACTAGTGTCTTAGAAGGATGACAAAGAGAAGGTAGTTAGCCCAAGTGTCTTGATGAGAAGTGAGAAATATTTTTTGCAGAAGATCTAAGAAGATGAAAATGAGAAGTATACAGTGGATGATAACAAGTTAATCATTTCAGTCCATAAACTAAATTATTTTCTTACTGATATTCATTCTTATTTGGGTGAATTCCTTGAAATTGTGTAAAAATACTCACCTAGTGAGTGGGTGAAGCAAGAAGAGAATGAAGGACTCAAAACTGATTTGGGAGTTATCACCTCAACCTTAGAGCATGATAAAGGACAAGGATATAGTGATTAGTTTCAAATAGGGGAAATGGGTGACCTTTTGCAAGATTTATTGGAGGTAATATATCATGAATAAGTGAGAGAAGGTAAAAATATGAGAACAATACCTTATTTGGTAAGACAAGAACTATATTGTAGAATTTTTTTGCAAAAAGGTCCATGTATTGACCTAGGAAAAATTGCCAAGGTTGTGAACACAAGAAAACAAGCACAATAAGTCAAGAAAATGGAGGTCAAACAAAGGATAGTTTGTAGTCCACATAGTAAAGAAAAATAATGATAACATTAAGTAAGAGTGCACTATAATGAATGAGAACATAAATCACCGTGAAGGATTTGTATTTATTGTTGTGTTTCTTGTTTGTGCAGGTACATTAGGAGAATACTTGGAGGTGATAAAGGAGAAGACAAAAAACAAGAGGAAAATATGCCACCTTGCATATAATACAAGTGTAAACTACAAACCATGGAATCCAAGAGGATATGGAGCAAGACCAGTCAAATGGAACAAAGGAGAGGAGAAAAAGGATATGTAAAGAAGCCATTGAATAAATCAAGAAATAATTATAAAAACACACTAGTAAGAGCTCATGTTTTCTTTCAAGATGGGGAGTTTGATGCAAGAGAATCAACTTAAAGAAGTTAGATTAGAAATTTTTTTGGGCTGTACCATCTCTGAAATGTGGTCATAGGGCTTAGGAAGTTTTTTCAGGTCATAAAGTGTTCTAGTTTTCAAGTTCTGTGTGGTTGCTCAGTTTCCCACCCAAAAGTGAAATTTGAATTTTCAAAAAAGGTTTTGAGAAAATTTTGGTTAGTTAACTGTATGTGAGGGTTTTGATGGTAAGGTTGGGTTAGATAGGTATCTAGACATGTTATAAGCAACTCCTAGTGGTAAATTTGGAATAAGTGCACTTAAAATGTAAAAATACTCCTTCCTTATGTTTTTGGAATATGATATATATCACCAAGACAGTTTAAGGGGCATTTTTGTTTAAAAAGAAGAAAAATCGAGAAAGGTAGTTACTTAAAAATGTTTTCCATGAATGATAAACTTATAAATAGAAAATTTAACTAAGAAATCAAGAATATTTGGAGGCAAGTGTAGACACCAAAATTTGTTATTGTTACCCTTCGCCCCTGTTGGCTAGATTTTCTACATAGCATCAAACCTAGGCAGTCATGAGATAAATCTCCCTCATTTAACTGGTGAGGCTCCCATGTCAGATTTTTCAATAAAAATGTGTTATTATCTATCAGGGGTTTTACTTTAACCTCTTAGTTCATGAACCATAACTAAGAAGTTCTATAGAAAGTAAGTAGTTGTTCAAGAAACGAAGTATTTTATAGAAGAAGGAAGTAAAGGAAATATAGAGAAGAAATGGGGAAGATGTGCATCCCAATTAGTAGATAGCAGAGCTAATTGCATGCACATAGAAGAAACTTAATAGATATGAACACACAAAATTATAAAACAAAGGCAGCTCTAGATCTAGATCTAAAATAACATAAAGTTTATCAAGAGATCTAAGATTAAAAGAAAGAAACACAGTACACCGTGACAAAAATTTCTCCAGAAACCTACTCCTTTGTATTCCTTTGCTCTAAGTGGCTCTCAGGGGTTCAACACAAAGTATAGAACACAAGATTGCTACTTACAAATTATGATCGATCCTTAACCTGAGGTTCTTCTCCTACTTATAGAATGTAGGAGGGAAAGTACAAATGGAAAACTCAAACTGAACTGAAACATAAACAACAAGTAAAGATGACATTTGGCAATCATCCTCAACTATCTTCTCCTTAAGTGACACATGTATCACTTAACTAATAGAATGGTTCCACATGACTTTAAGTAATGGTTGCAAAACCAATAACTTAGAAGTTTTACAATTTCATCCGGGAACAAAGAAAATAGAAGAAAGAATAGAAGAAGTTATGCTAGCTGTAATGTTTATGTCTTTTTCTTGTTCTGATATCGAATATACTTGTCAAACATGTAATTCAGCATCATTCCATCTATTTTAGCCACTACTTCTTTCTTTGTCCTGAACTGTAGCAACCCTTCACTCAACACTTTGATACATGCTTCCACATCATCCAAACTTATCCCAAACCTCGCAATGTCTGCCTACAGCGCCACCAGTCTACTGATAGAATTCATCATGAAAGGCTTGGTAGCTTTATCAATTCTCTTTTGTATCGCTAGAAGAGATCCTTCCAGGGAATTAGGCACCTTAGTTGAGATGATCCGCACGTATGAAGTGAAATTCCTGTCCACTCTCTACTCAGTGAAAGAAATGACATTGTCTGGTAAATCTGATGTCCTACTCTCAAGTGCCTGCATCCTCTTCAGCAAAATTCTATAGATTTCCAAATGGAAAGATACTGCAAACTCTAGATGCTTCCCCTTCTTGACTGATCCTTCTGGTACAATCTATTCCACAATAAATACATCTCCTGGTAGCTTGTTAATCTCGGCCAAAATACTCATGTTACTCTCTGTAACTGTATTCATGCCTTCTATGTTTGCCATCAGTTGCTTTAGTTTATTTGCTACATCATCCATAACCTCTAGGCAGGCTGGCACTTCTCCAAGTTGTACAGAACCTTGACGAATAATCAAATCCTTCCATTCGTCAATAGCCTTTACTTCATTGCTTGCATCCTCCATTTCCTGCATAAGATGATCACTCAACTGCTCTAAAATGGGTTGAATGGAAGGTTTAGCAACCTTGGCGATTATCTCACATAATTGAGATACTTTCTTCTGTAGCTCTTCTTTCTTCACCTTTTCACTGTCAAGCATAAGGAATAAAACATCCATCAATGTCTGCATGTCCTGCTTCAATCCTTCAGTGGTGGCTTGACCAAGGGGTACTTTGGTTACTGTCACATCCTCTACCGTGATCTCTTCCTCTATCTTTCCTTCTTCCGAAATTGATATCTCAACAAACTTCTCTCCCGAATCCTCAATGATCAACCTAGAAGTTTCTTTGGCAACTTTAGGCCTTCTATCTCTTCTACCCAAATTCTGAAGTAGCTGCAAGTCGTGCTCCTCTAAGTTCATCTCCATTCTCACTTCTGGAACAAACTGCGAAGCCAACCTTTTCAAGAAGTTACTTCTCAGAGAATGAGAAGTCACTGAAGTCGCTGAGTGTACTACCATCTTTCACTCTACATCCTCTCTGTCAGAAAGTGCCATAGTGTTATGGCTGCCATCTTCTGAATCATCCAAGGACAAAGCCCTTTCGAATTACACCATCTACAGATTCAACGTATCCTCTAGAACAGGAACTAAACAAAGTGGCTGAGTGGAGAAGATGAATGTCGCTGGATTCAGTGGAGGCATGGAAGTGTCCTGCTGCTGTGGTGCAATAGTTAGTGAAGTACTGGGTAATGGAGAAACCGGAGTTAAAGTCACGGTCATAAAAAATATCCTCTCCTTGGATTGAGATCTTCTATGCACTTTTAACTTCTCGAATTTCTTGTTTCTTTCTCCTCTGTGATTTCACTTGAGGGAATCTCCTGCGATGAAGTTTCCCGTGACTTGATTCATCAATTCTTCATCAAGGAAATATCCCTTTGTCAGCAACCAATTTGAAGTATTCACCAACATAGCCCCCGACCTTTCTTCAATTATGTTGCAGCCTCCTATGTTATTCTGCAGTATGGCTTTATCTCCTCCTATTTGATGGTAAGTGTCAAGTACCACATTCACATCATCTTTAAGATCCACAGGTATCCGCGCTAGTCCAAATTCGAACACTTGCTTTGCTGATAGCCTGCTGAAATCTCTCTTTCTAACCTCATACTCACTTTTGCACTTCATCCATAAATCTTCTAATGAAGGCACATGTGCGTACTCTTGGGAGATTATCTTCCTGGCTACTCCAAATGGATCGAAGTTCAGCCATGTAGAGAAGAACTCTTGCTCATACTCAGATAACATTTGCGCCTCCATTCCTTGAGCTCTATGAAAGCTCTTGCAGCTGTAATATCCCATAGTGATTGGGAAGAAACCCGTAGACTTGTGCTGCTTTGACTGAAGGTCGTGTAACTCCACGAGTTTCCTACTCAGCTCCATGGTGATCAATCTATCATTCGGATACTTGGGCATCTTTATTGGTTCTCTAGAAAATTCCGTAACCCTGAGGTATGTGAAATCTACAAATTGAATGAATAGACCGCCAATCCTGGACACAGCTTCCCATGCTTCCTTGCTTACCTTTTTGGCCTTCAAGTCTTTGTCTAGCCTATAGATGAAATCATAGAAGAAGTCATCGTTGATCACTTTGAAGTCTTTCTCGCATGTAGGCGCAGTAAGCTGTGGGTAGCACTTGAAAACGAGGTCCTTAGAAAGAACACATCTATCCAGCTTGGAAAAGACGCTTTGTGAAGTTACAACATACACTAAGTATGAAGTCATCTTGAAGCTGAAAGTACACTTCAGATTCCAGAGTTACTCATTGATGTTGATAATTTCCGACCAATTGATTATGGAATCAACCTTGTTGATTTCAATGGTCCTGATGAATGCATACATCCATGTACGGAAAGTGTAAGTATTCACTTTGCCATTAATCCTGAATAGCAATTTGACAACATCATCTACCTCCTGCACCAAATTGAACCGCAAAAGAGTTCTCGGGAACTTTGAAGGAGATCTAGGCTTCTTCACGTATCAGCTATTCATTATTCTCACGCAATCAAATCTATGCTTCTCCCACCTGCTGTCGGCATCCTGAAGGCTAATAGAAGTCACCGGCTTTTGCACTGGAATCTTCAAACAATAATTGACGAACTCTGCGTCCAAACGAATTATTGTCTTTCCAAAAATATCACGCACTGATCTAGATGAAGGATACTAAGATTGAGCACACTCCATAACAAATTCTAGCAACTGGGTTGTACATGGAAAAGCTGTAGCTTGGATAATTCCACTTCTTTTAACCGCACGCATGAGTGAAGTCTTTCCCGCTTTGGATCTATCAATAAAATTGGAAAGAGGTTCCGGGCCTAGATCTGTGTCTCCTATGTCTGCAAGTTTGGAAGCAATGCATGAATCCATCGTGCTTTCTTTTTCATCTCTCTTCGCCATAGCTTTGTCTATCTTCGTCTGAATAATTCTTTTTCTTCTTACTTGGCAAGATTTCTTCAATACTGGTGTAGATCTGGACAATTCTTCATATTCGGAGGATTTATGCAATGTATTGGACATTGATAAAAACTCATTTTCTTTTGTAAATCACCTGTAATGAATTCTTGCAATTTATTCAGACAAAAATGGCCACCGAAGCATGAATAGTGAATTTTAATTATAAAAATCTACACTTTTCAAGCTTGTTGCCCCAAAAAATGGTGTTTAATTTACACATAAAGAGAGCATGAATCCTTTCAACAACACCTGAGCTCCTGTAACACCTGTGAAAACAATTATGCAGACAAAGATCAACCTCCTTCAAAGCATGCGCCAAATCTAGAAGCTTTTAGCCTTATTGCCACCTTGCCTGAGCAAAATCCTTCTTCAAATGGGGGCACACTTTTCCTCTTGGCTGCAATTCTTTACCTGTGAATCAAATAATTCACTCATATGGCTGCCCATGCTTATATAACCTTCACAATTCTATAATTAATAATTTCCCTAACAATTAAAGGCAATTAATTAATTAAAAATCATGCTCTTCTCTTTTAAAAATTGCATGTTTAAGGACAGCCATCCAATAAATTAAATTAATCCAATTTAATCCTTCACACATCACTTCACTTAAGCTTCACAGTGTGCCTTGACCACAGCCACTGAAAATAGAAATTAATTTAATGTTCTAATGCCTTAAAGAATCATTAAATAACTCCCAAATGGGGCACACTTTTTGAGAGGAAGGGGGCAGCCATTAAATGAATTAAATTTAATGCATTTAATCCATTTATTTTATTCCAATTTTGATTTGTTGACTTCCTCCAAGCTTGGGTGCACTTTTTGAAAGGATAGATTAATTAAAATAATCATTTCAAGGCTGCCATCATCTCACCAAAGGTGGCACACTTTTTTACACATAATTCTTTTTTTAAGAATTTTTCCAGAATGGGATTCTTTACCCTACAAGGCAGGCACTAAAATCCCATGATCCACTTAAGTGATTTGACTTTGACAATGGGATTATTTACCCTGCAAGGCAGGCACTAAAATCCCATGATTTCACTTAAGTCACTTTCCTTTTATTTTATCATGGGAATTTTTACCCTGCAAGGCAGGCAATAAATTCTCACCTGCCTACAGCCTCTAACTTTCCTACTATAGCTTAAGTGAATTTCATAACATGGGAAAAAGTACCCTACTAGGTAGGTACAAAATTTCCACCCTACCTGCGGCTTCTATTTTTTCCATTGCAGCTTAAATCCTTTGTTTTCAAAAAATGTGTCCATCCCCGCAGGGGCTTTTCCGTGCATGAATTTGCTTTTTCCCAGTGAACCAGACCTCTGATGGTGACTTCCTCTGGGCATAATGTGCTTATATGTTTTCTAGCTGCTCCAGGAAAAAAATCAGGCTTACCCGGCAAAGAAATTGTTCTAGAGAAATTTCACAGAAAATGAAACGGGACACCACAAAAACACGAAAAATCGCCAAAAGTTACAAATAAAGCCCAAAACTTATTCCAAGTTAAAACCCTTATGGCACATAGGAATAATGACATATTCGCTCATAATAGAGTTAAAACGGAGTGCAAATAGCCTCATACGGGGCTCAAAATAATTAAATATAAATTTCCCGCAGACAAATCCTGATGACAAAATATAACAATTTTGGGTATCTTGGTATTTGGTGAAAAAGGATAATATGGCTCTTTGGGATATTCTTAACACAATACAGGAACTTTTAGGCAATAAAAACACAAAACGACCCATTATTTTAAAAGTACGAAAATTTTTCAAATAGGGTAGTCGCAGATTTCAGGATGAAATCTGGGTGACACTAGTCAGCTCCTTCTATGGACATCTTTTTCTCTGTTAGAATGACAAGGGAAAAGATGAGATCCCAACATCTCTAGTTTTGTATCTTGTCCTTTGTGCACGGGGTCAGGCAAACAAACACAACACAACACAAAAACACGAAAAACAAAACAAGGAAAAACAAACAAAGTTTCATTTATGTACATACAGGTTTTACCCTACTTCTCATGTCCGGAACAACTTCAAGTGTTGCCCATTGAAAGCCAACATCAATTCAACTCCATCCTAATGAGCAAGAATGAAGCTATCTACTCCGGCAATCTTTTTTTATCACAAAAGGCCCTTTCCATAGTGAATCAAATTTTCCATGCATGCCTTTTGCTTCTCTTCTTTTGTCCCATAGAAGGACCCAGTCATTGACTTCAAACTTTCTTTCCCTGGCCTTTTTGTCGAAAATGACTTTCATTTGATGCTCTATCAACCTATCTACAACTTGAGTTTGTACTTCCCTCAATTCAGTCAGGTACATAATTCTTTTATCAATAGCATCCGTGAAAGTGGAATCCTCCAGGGCCTTAGAAATTTGTAGGGTAGGCAGTTCCAAGGTAAGAGGCAGCTCCATGTCTCTACCGTACAATAGCTGAAATGGGGACATGCCTATCACCCTTTTTGGTGTGATTCTATCAGCCCATAATGCATCAAACAACTTTTTATGCCAAGTCCTTTGATTTTCTGTTATAAGCTTGCGCACGATAGTTACCAAGTTTTTATTACTAGATTCAGCTCGACCATTCCCTTGTGGATAGTAGTTTGAGGAATGAACCAGCTAGATCCCATAAGTGTAGCAGAACTCCACCAGCTCCTCAGAAGAAAGATTTAGAGCGTTGTTTGCTACAATTTTGCTGGGCATGCCAAACCTGACAATAATGTTTTCTTTTATAAAACTGCACACCTCGACGGAAGTGGCATTCTTCACAGGAATATCTTCTACCCACTTACTGAAACAATCAGTAGCTATTAGAATATAATGGTGACCAGAACTGGAAGTCGGGTTAAGCATACCAATAAAATCCATTCCCCACAGTTGGAAAGGTTCTTCAATCACAATGGGTTTTAGAGGTAATGCAGGCAATTTCACACACCCAACAAAATATTGGCATGCTTGACACTTAGCTACCCAATCTGCAATATCTTGAAAAAGGGTGGGCTAGTAATACCTTGCTCTGAGGATCTTGTGTGTAGTGACTCAGGCTGAGAAATGACCACTAGAAGCCATGTCATGGAACTGTTCTAGTAGCTAATCCTGCTGAGCTTTATCGATGCATCTGAGAAATACGCCATCAATTACCCTCTTGTACAAACTATTATCCCAAAGAATAAAATCTTTGGATTTTAGTTTGATGGTTCATTTCTCTTTTCTAGAAAGTTGATTTGGGAATTCTCCATACGTCAGAAAGTAACCAATGTTACTGTACCACTCCTCTACCAGATCTATAAAAAGTACTGCGGGCAAATCTCCATCTATCTCATCTTGATCCACTTCTAGCACTGATGTTTTCATCTCCGTCATTAATTCACACAGACCTCTTCCTCGAACCAGCTTTGTTGGTTTAATATCTAGGTCATATTCTTGAACCTTTATCACCCATGTGCCTCTCAACAATCGTAACTCTTACTGAGTAAGGATAGATTTAACTGCAGTATCTGGAACCAAAACCACAGTGTGTGAGGAAAGAATATAATACCTAAATGCTTTACACGCCTTCACCATTGCATATGCGTGCTTTTCCATGGGAGTGTATTTCAACTCATAGGATTTAAGAGGCGTACTCATGAAAGCAATAGGGGCTTCTGCGTCCTCTTGATTTTTCTACATCAGTATTGCTGACATGGTGTGTTCAGAGGAATAATAGTAAAGAAAAAATTCTTTATTGAAGTCGGGTGAAACCAAGACTAGAGCTTTCGACAGGGCCTCTTTAATTTTCTCAAAATCTTCCTTCCCTTTGCTGCTCCATTTAAAATCTTGTGTCTTCTTCATCATATTCAAAATATGATGGGTTAGCTCAACAAAGTTAGGAATGAATCTCCTGAGAAAATTAACATTTCCAAAGAAAGAGTGAGCTCCTTTTTTGGATGTGGGCAAAGGCAATGTCTGAATGGATTTGACACACTTTGGATCTATCTTTGTTCTTTCTTTGGAAATAATGTTCCCTAGTAGTTTCCCTTCTGTTACAGCAAAGATGGATTTCTTGGTATTTAAAGAAATACCATGCTTACGGCACTGTATGAAAACCTCTTCCAAGTTTGAAATGTGTGCGCTTCTATCTTTGGAAAAGACTGTCAGATCGACCATATACACCACTATTCTTATATCTTTGAGATGAGCAAAGGCTAGATCCATAGCTCTTTGAAATGTAGCACCAACATTAATCAGGCCAAACAACATTTTCTGGTCCGCGAAGGTTCCCCAAGGTGTGATGAACGCCATTTTTTATTGATCTTCCTCAGCCACCCTGACTTGATTGTAGCCTGAGAAGCCATCAAGCATGGAGAGCATCTCAGATCCAATGAACACCCACAGGATGTGATCCATGATGGGTATGGGGTAGTTGTATTTTAGTGAAGCTTGATTAAGGTTGTGGAAATACACGCACAGTCTAATGTCACTGCTCTTCTTTCTTATGGGGACTATGTTGGAAAACCATTCTGAATGATGTATGAGATAGATGATCTTTGCATCTAACAACTTCCAGATTTCTGCAGAGATGGCTCCTGAAATGGTGGGGTTATGATGCCGCAGCTTTTGCTTGAAAGACTTCTGTTCTGGTTTAAGTGGGATGTAGTGTTGAACTTCCACAGGCTGATATGTTTTTAGATCCTGGTAAGACCAGGAAAAAACATCCATATATTTATTAAGAAGCTCAGTAAAAGCTTCTCTTTCGGCCTCTAAGAAACACTTACCCAGATTTACTAATTTGGGATCATTGTCGGTTCCCAAATTTAGCAATTATGTGTCGGAGGAATAACCTTCCCCACTTTCTTCATTTTTCTTAAGCATCTGATCATGCTTATCAAACATTTCCTCAAGAGATACCAAACCTTTGGGAATTTTATTTCCCTTTAGCTGGATAATCTTCTAACTTCCTAAGATGTCGACATCCATTTCTCTGACAGTAGTCTGCCTAGGAGGTGAATTGTTTCCCTCATAGTAGATTTCTTCAAAGTTGTCCTTCTGTTGGAGAAACATAGCAATCTACGTGTCATCGTTGAAAACCTGCCATTACTGGACGTTGTCAAGAACCTTTGGCTGAAAGACCATCTCCACCTTGTAGTCTCCCTATCTAAAGAATGTAGGAGGCTGATCCAGATTCAACAAGGCTGCAGTTACTGCAAGCGAATCAGCTCTTCAATTTTTTTCTCTTGGAATGTAAGATACCGAGAAGGCTGAAAAATTCAAGATAGCAGAGTAGACCCGATCTCTATAGTGCCACAATTTTTCTTTTTTGACTTGGTAGAGGCCTCTTATCTACTTCACGATCAACTCAGCATCTCCCTTTGCATGTAATAATTTAATTCTCATTGTTCTTGCCTGCTCCATGCCTAACAACAATGGTTCATACTCAGCTGTATTGTTAGTATTTTTGAACATCAATTTGAAGGAGTGTGCATGCACCTTCCCTTCAGGAGAGATAAGAACCATGTCTATGTTGGATCCAAATGAACAGTAACTGCCATCAAATTCTAGAGTCCAAATCTTGTTGTTAAGTTGATGTGGTTCTTGAATCACTGGTTGAACATCCTTTTTATCCATTTCTAGATAATAGACTCCATGATCCGATTCCTGAAACAAGATCTAAGATCTAGGATCCTCAAACTTAGACTTTGATAATGTGTACTTAGATTTCTTCTCAGGTTCCAACTTCTAATTTACTCCTTTGTTTGGTATGTGCGCACAAGACCAATCCATCTTGACTTCTCCACCCATCTTTTTACAGAAATTTTTACTCAACAGAATGCCATAAGAGACTGGAATGTCTACTATAAGGATAGTCATTTTTAGTCTTTTATCTGAAAAAGAAGCAAGTACTACCTATGCATCTTTGATTTACCCCACAAGAGGGACTTGCCTTTCCATTGAATAACATCTTCCGATGGTTTTTGTCAATATGAGAACCAAGGCATCACCAACTTTTGCAGGCATGACGTTGTCAGAAGCTCCAGAGTCCAAGATGCAATTGCTAAGTTTGTGTCCGTTGATAAGCAGTGACACATAAAATGGCTCAATCCTTTCTGACATAGCAAGAGAAGAGGTAGAAGGATAAGAATTTGCAGCTACATTATTTGAAGGGGGATTATTCTTTGGGCTTGACAAGATACCTTGTGAAGTATTATTTGTTGGGCTAGGACCATTACTTTGCACATATTTGACAATCTATTCAGCTGATCAAGAAATGCTCTCAAATACTCAGCTTCTAACATTTGAAACTTGTTCCTCTTGATGTGATCAATTATGTCAAAAGCTTGACTTGCTTCGGTAGGATGTGCATTGGCTCTTTGCTGTGAATTGAAAGAATTTGAATATTTATCCTTAGGCGCTAATGAAGAAGGAATAGTGCTACCTCTTTTCAAGATAGTAACATCTGAGCTAGGATCTTCTCTTTCTCTTCAGCTGCTTGTGGATGCTTTGGAATTTTGGCATGTCTGAGGCCTTTTGAACACTACAAAAGTGTGACCATCAGAATCTTCAAAATATTCATAATAGCCATCGTCAGATTCCTAGTCCATGTAACCAATATTGGAGTCGCCAGTGGGATCTATAAAGTCTTCATCATCGAATGATTCATTAATGCCGAGATCCTCTTCATTAGTTTTCAAGTTATTCCTTGGAGCAGCTTCTATTACCAACCATTGTGGTGCAGCAGCAAGTCTGTTTCAATTTTGATTTTTATTTTGACCATTAAAGGTTCGGGTAGGAGCTATTCTTGAGGGGGTTGCATTCCCTGCTTGAGAGATCTACTTCTTGATCTGCAGCATGTCATTAGCCAATTTCTGCAACAAAGGATCTGAAGTACTAGAAGAAGCACCATCACCTTTGTGAGATGGTTGTTTGAGTTTTCCAACCATGATCAAGTCATCATCAACCTCCATGGCAGCATTTTGTGCTTCAAGAAGATTTACAGGTCTTGCCCTTCTTAGCTATTATCCAACTTCAGGAAATAGAGCGTTTATAAAAAACGTCTTTTGATTTTCATCGCTCAATGCAACAAAGGTGGGGATTTTATACAAAATCCTTTGGAACCTTACAATAAAGTCCCACATGTTCTCACTTGGCTCTTTCTTTAACTGCGTCAATTGGGTGATCAACGTACTAGCATCCTCTACGGGCTTGAATCTTTTCAAAAATTTCTCACACATAGTCAACCAGTTGGTTATGGTGCCAGGAGCTAGCCGATAGAACCATTCTACCACCAAGTCATGTAGTGTCTTAATGAAGAGTCTGACTGAGACATCTTCATGCTCTACTGCAAGCACATGACAGGATATGAAGAAGGCCACCAAATGATCATCTGGGTTTTGCTTTCCATCTCCAAATAATTTTGGAAAATTATTTTTGGATCCCTTTGGAAGTTCATGCATAAGTGGAGCCAAGTTCAGAGGTCCAAAAACTGCTCCCCATGGAACATGTACTAGCTGATGCCCTATGTTGACTTCAGCATGTCTCCTCCTTGTGTAGACTTGATAGAATTGATGGATAATTCTAGCCACTGGATGCTAAATACGATTCAGATCTCGATGGATGTGCACTCTCCTTCCTGGTGAGAGACTAGATCTACGGCTTCTAACTTGAGGAGGATGATTGAAATTGAATTGATCCTGTAGTTAGAAGAAATGATCAGTCCTTCCTTGCGCCTTCATGGATCAGGTGAATGGACATTCAGCCAGGTTTAGATTTGTATGAAAAACACTCTGATCTTCAATAGATAAACCTTGGTTTGCAAAGATAGTTGTTTCCCTACTGGAGTCGCTAAAAACTGTTGGTGATATTTTCTGCATAGCATCAAACCTAGGAAGTCATGAGATAAATCTCCCTCATTTAACCAATGAGGCTCCTGTGTCAGATTCGTCAATAAAAATGTATTATTATCTATCAGGGGTTTTGCTTTAACCTCTTAGTTCATGAACCATAACTAAGAAGTTCTGCAGCAAGTAAGCAGTTGTTCAAGAAAGGTAGTATTTTATAGAAGAAGGAAGTAAAGGAAATATAGAGAAGAAATGGGGAAGATGTGCATCCCAATTAGTAGATAGCAGAGCTAATTGCATGCACATAGAAGAAACTTGATAGATATGAACACACAAAATTATAAAACAAAGGCAGCTCTAGATCTAGATCTAAAATAACACAAAGTTTTTCAAGAGATCTAAGATTAAAAGCAAGAAACACAGTACACTGTGACACAAAGTTCTCCGGAAACCTACTCCTTTGTATTCCTTTGCTCTAAGTGGCTCTCAGGGGTTCAGCACAAAGTCTAGAACATAAGATTGCTGCTTACAAATTCTGATCGATCCTTAACCCGGAGGTTCTTCTCCTACTTATAGAATGTAGGAGGGAAAGTACAAATGGAAAACGCAAACTGAACTGAAACATAAACAACAAGTAAAGATGACATTTGGCAATTATCCTCAACTATCTTCTCCTTAAGTGACACATGTATCACTTAACTAATAGAATGGTTCCACATGACTTTAAGTAATGGTTGCAAAACTAATAACTTATAAGTTTTACAATTTCATCCAGGAAAAAAGAAAATAGAAGAAGAAAGAATAGAAGAAGTCGTGCTAGCTGTAATGTTTATGTCTTTTTCTTGTTCTGATATTAGATATACTTGTCAAACATGTAATTCAGCATCCTTCCATCTGTTTTAGCCACTGCTTCTTTCTCTATCCTGAACTGCAACAACCCTTCATTCAACACTTTGATGCATGCTTCCACATCTCCTGCGATGAATTTTCCCATGACTTGATTCATCAATGATTCATCAAGGCAATAACCCTTCGTCATCAACTAGTTTGAAGTATTCACCAACACAGCCCCCGACTTTTCTTCAATTGTGTTGCAGCCTCCTATGTTATTATGCAGTATGGCTTTATCTCCTCCCATTTGATGGTAAGTGTTAAGTACCACATTCACATCATCTTTAAGATCCACAGGTATCCATAATAGTCCAAATTAAAATACTTTCTTTGCTAATAGCCTGCTGAAATCTCTCTTTCTAACCTCATACTCACTTTTGCACTTCATCCATAAATCTTCTAATAAAGGCACATGTGCGTACTCTTGGGAGATTGTCTTCCTGGCTACTCCAAATGGATCAAAGTTCAGCCATGCAGAGAAGAACTCTTGCTCATACTCGGATAACATTTGGGCCTCCATTCCCCGAGCTCTATGAATGCTAATGCAGCTATAATATCTTACAGTGATTAGGAAGAAGCCCATAGACTTGTGCCGCTTTGACTTAAGGTTGTGTAACTCCACAATTTGCCTGCTTAGCTCCATGGCGATCAATCTATCATTCGGATACTTGGGCATCTTTATTGGTTCTCCAGAAAAGCCCATATCCCTGAGGTATGTGAAATTTGTAAATTGAATGAATAGACTGCCAATCTTGGACACAACTTCCCATGCTTCCTTGCTTACCCTGTTGGCCTTCAAGTCTTTGTCTAGCCTGTAGATGAAATCGTAGAATAAGTCATCATTGATCACTTTGAAGTCTTTCTCGCATGCAGGTGCAGTAAGCTATGGGTAGCACTTGAAAATGGGGTCCTTAGAAAGAACACCACATCTATCCAGCTTGGAAAAGACGCCTTATGAAGCTACAATATACACTAAGTATGAAGTCATCTTGAAGTTAAAAGTATGCTTCACATTCAAGAGTTTCTCACTGATGTTGTTGCTAATAATTTCTGACCAATTGATTATGGAATCAACCTTGTTGATTTCAGTGGTCCTGATGAAAACATACATCCATGTACGGAAAGTGTAAGCATTCGCTTCGCCGTTAATCCTACATAGTAATTTGACAACATCATCTACCTCCACCAAATTGAACCGCGGAAGAGTTCTCAGGAACTTTGAAGGAGATCTAGGCTTCTTCATGTATTGGTTATTCATTATGCTCACACAATCAGCTCTATGCTTCTCTCACCTGCTCTCGGCATCCTGAAGGCTAATAGAAGTCACTGGCTTTCACATTGGAATCTTCAAACAATAATTGATGAACACTGCATCCAAAAAAATTATTATCTTTCCCAAAGCATCACACACTAATCTGGATGAAGGATGGTAAGATCTAGTGCACTCCATAACAAATTCTTGCAACTGGGCTGTACATGGAAAAGCTATAGCTTGGATAATTCCACTACTTTTAACCACACGCATGAGTGAAGTCTTTCCCGCTCTGGATCTATCAAGCAAATCGGAAAGAGGTTCCGGGACTAGATCTATGTCTCTTATGTCTGCAAGTTTGGAAGCAATGCATGACTCCATCGTGCTTTATTTTTCATCTCTCTTTGTCATAGCTTTGTTTATCTTCGTTTGAATAATTCTTTTTCTTCTTACTTGGCCGGATTTCTTCACTACTGGTGCAGATCTGGAAAATTCTTCAGATTCGGAGGATATATGAAATGTATTAGACATTGATAAAAACTCCTTTTCTTTTGTAAAGCACCTGTAATGAATTCCTGTAATTTATTCAGACAAAAATGGCCACCGGAGCATGAATAGTGAATTTTAATTGTAAAAATCTGCACTTTTCAAGCCTGCTGCCCCAAAAAATGGTGTTTAATTTGCACATAAAGAGAGCATGAATCCTTTCAACAACACCTGAGCTCCTATAACACCTGTGCAAATAATTATGCAGACAAAGATCAACCTCCTTCAAAGCATGCACCAAATCTGGAAGCTTTTAGCCTTGTTGCCACCTTGCCTGAGCAAAATCCTTCTTCAAATGGGGGCGCACTTTTCCTCTTGGTTGCAATTCTTTACCTGTGAATCAAATAATTCACCCATATGGCTGCCCATGCTTATATAACCTTCACAATTCTATAATTAATAATTTCCCTAACAATTAAAGACAATTAATTAATTAAAAATCATGCTCTTCTCTTTTAAAAATAGCATATTTAAGGACATCCATCCAATAAATTAAATTAATCCAATTTAATCCTTCACAGATCACTTTACTTAAGCTTCACAGTGTGCCTTGACCATAGCCACTGAAAATAGAAATTAATTTAATGTTTTAATGCCTTAAAAAATCATTAAATAACTCCCGAATGGGGCGCACTTTTTGAGAGGAAGGGGGCAGCCATTAAATGAATTAAATTTAATGCATTTAATCCATTTATTTTATTCCAATTTTGACTTGTTGACTTCCTCCAAGCTTGGGCGCACTTTTTGAAAGGATAGATTAATTAAAATAATCATTTCAAGGCTGCCATCATCTCACCAAAGGTGGCGCACTTTTTTGCACATAATTCTATTTTTAAGAATTTTTCCACAATGAGATTCTTTACCCTACAAGGCAGGCACTAAAATCCCATGATCCACTTAAGTGATTTGAATTTGACAATGGGATTATTTACCCAACAAGGTAGGCACTAAAATCCCATGATTTCACTTAAGTCACTTTCCTTTTATTTTATAATGAGAATTTTTACCCTACAAGGCAGGCAATAAATTCCCACCTTCCTACAGCCTCTAACTTTCCCACTGCAGCTTAAGTGAATTTCATAACACGAGAAAAAGTAACCTGCTAGGCAGGTACAAAATTCCCACCCTACCTCCGGCTTCTATTTTTCCCATTGCAGCTTAAATCCTTTGTTTTCCAAAAATGCGCCCATCCCCGCAAGGGCTTTTCTGTGCACGACTTCACTTTTTCCCAATGAACTAGACCTCTGATGGTGACTTCCTCTGGGCATAATGTGCATATATGTTTTCTAGCTGCTCCAGGCCAAAAATCAGGCTTACCCAACAAAGGAATTGTTCTAGAGAAATTTCACAAAAAACGAAACGGGACACCACAAAAACACGAAAAATTGCCAAAAGTTACAAATAAAGCCCAAAACTTATTCCAAGTTAAAACCCTTCTGGCACATAGGAATAATGACATATTCGCTTATAATAGAGTTAAAACGGAGCGCAAATAGCCTCATATGGGGCTGAAAATAATTAAATATAAATTTCTTGCAGACAAATCTTGACGATAGAATATAACAATTTTGGGCATCTGGGTATTTGGCAAAAAAGGCTAATATGGCTCTTTGGGAATATCTTAACACAATACAAGAACTTTCACAAAATAAAAACACAAAACGACCCATTATTTTAAAAGTACGAAAAAATTTCGGATAGGGTAGTCGCAGATTTCAGGATGAAATCTGGGTGACACCAACCCCACGCTCGCTTTCTATTTCTCATGGTCACTCATTCAAATTATATCTTCCCTCCTAAATTCAATTTATCCCATTAATCACCATTTTCCTACCTTTTATCTTACATTTATGCTAAATATGCTTAATTAGCTGTAATTCTCATCTCATTATTTTATTCTCCCTAAATCCTTCCTAATCACCCTTAATCATCCCTAAGTCTTCAATTTTACTATTTATACGCCATAATTTAATATTTTTACCCACCCATGGCCTTTTATTTTCTCATTTCAACCATCCACCTACCCATTTACCTTCCCTGTGCATCCCTAGCCCATCCTTATCTATCTAAACCCTAATCCCACTTCCTATGGGCTTATTGTATTAAGCTCATCATCTTCTCACTGTCTAAATGGACGGTTCCTTACATTCGGTGGTGACCCATCTAGGTTGCCATCGAACTTATAAAGACACCCTCACCCTTCTTGTTCAAGGATGCAATTTTGAGATTTTCTGATCTCTTGTGATCTTGCCTTCATCTTGTGACCTCTTTTACAATTTTCAAGCATTTTGGAATCCATCTTGGAGATCTTGTGTTCATTTTGGGAGCGTTGGATTCCTCTTGACATTCCATGCTTAGATCCATCATCATTACCCTTTTACATCCATCTTCATTGTATTTGTACGTTCTTTAGTCATCCTAGTGCTTCTTTCATGTATCCAATCACCTCCATTTTTTCTGCAGGATTTTATTTTTCCCATTTCATTCACCCAAGTCTAAATCAGCCCTATTCTCTATTGACCATGTCTGGTCACCATCAACCCATCTCTCTATTTTTGTTTTCTATTCACCAACTCCATCACCTATTTGATCTTAGTTATCCAACTTTCGGATCCAGTCATTCTGTTTCATCTACCATCTCAAATCCATTCTGCCAGCCCCCCGTCACTACCAATCTAGCCTAGTCCGAAGGGACTTAGTCTATTTTTATATCATTTACCATCTAATTTTCCTAATTTTCTTACATCGTTTCTGTTTTCTCTTGTTCCATACAATCTACATGTTCCTGTTGATCAGCACAGTGCATTATCAAATCCAGATCAACTTTAGATCTAGCTATAAAAGGACCTACAAGCATGTTTTTCTACATTTTCTTCTCATCTATTCCTAGACACTATTGAATGGCCCTCTATAGTCTTGGGTTTCCATTGATCCCTGTCAAGTTTGATTCATCTTGTTGTATTTAGATCAAATTTTCTTTTATCATCTTAGATTAAGCTTTCAATTTCTATTTTTCTTCAAATTCTACATAGATGTTATATCCAATTTATCAAATATTTGTTTTATCTATATTTATCAAATATGAGGGTTGACATCCATCCTAGGAATTTATTTCTTCTCGGGATTGAATTTTTCAGGTAAACCTCTCATTCTATTTTCTAATCCAAATATTTTTGTTTTCAGTTATCTTGATTCACAGACCACTTAGATCACTGTGGAGAAGGATCAATCATTTGTGCCTGTCCACATCATTATATCATCCCAAGGTACCATAAACCCTTCATGTTTGCAGCTACATGTATCCTTTATTACTAATTCACCAATCTAAACAGGAATGAAGAAAATTGATCAACATTCTAGCATGGCTGGTGGAACACACCCTTTCTAGGTGAGTCTTGTTATTTGTTTTCATTATATTTTTCTTTCTTCCATTTCCACTAACCTCGCAAGGAAGGAACATGTGTTAGATCTTGATTTATTTCTTGTTTTCTTGTGTTGGATTATGGATTTCTTGGAGTTTCCTTTCCTTATTTTATTTGAAGATTAGATAAAAAGGAAAAGTGTATTCCTTGTATTCCTTATTTTTTTTCCCCATATTTTTATTTATCTCATTGCATCACTTGCTTGTTATCCTCATTGAGTCCACACATTTATCTTTGGATCTAAAAAGAAACCTTGTCGCTATTTCTTAGAAATATAGTTTAACTAGGGGGTTTAACACATTGCATTCACTCCATCACACATAACCAAACACACAGATCAAACCACACATCTAAACACTCCTTACAATGTGGAATTGTTGGGATTTCATCACCTAATAGGAAATCCACTTTGGTGTTCTGGCCACATTATAATATCTATACATATTTGGTCCTCATGTACCTGTTGGTATATTGAGAACTCCACATCTTAAACCACCTGAAACCATCCTTATATTTCCACTTCCTAGGTACCCCTTTATCCCTTTTTCATTTCTTTTCAAATCTTAAAATAATCAAGATAAATAACACCTTGTTATGTGACTTTCTTTCTTTAATCAAATATCAACATAGTTTTATTTTGTTTCATGCCAGTTATTACAAAATTTGAAGCCAAGAAAATGGAAAAAAACATGACATCAAACAATACCTCAACCATATAACAAACTTCCACACTTTCCATTCTTACCTCCACCCCTTTGGTCATTCCTACCATGGTTACTCAACCCATTGTTACCATCCCACCTATTTAGGAAGCTCAATTCAACCAATCAAACTCTCATGTTGAGACCAATCCTTTCCTTCTCCACCACTCAATCCCATCTAGATCAGCCACGCCTCCTTCGGCCACCTCTATTTATGCTTCTGGAGATCCTCGCATCCCTCATGGGTCTGTGAAGTTTCAGGAGCTTCTTGATACAAATCATGTTTCCCTCCATGACTAAATCCTTCGCAAAACTACCAAAATTCCCATTGATGGACCTCCCTCGCAGAAAAAATATTCCTATCACTCTAATCTGGAGTCCATCCAAATTCTTACCTCCCAGCTTGTTTTATTTCCTAGAGGTGTGAGTGAGCTTGTTAGGGCCTAACATGAGTTTAATCCTAATTAACCATCTTCCTCCATTCCTCACAATCATCAAACTACCCAATTAGTACTCCCCATCCTTCCTAATTTTCCTCATGTAAATACCACCACACCTTCTTCTATTCCTCACTTCATCATCAACCACAATCACTTGTCTTCCTATCTAACCATCTCAAGAATCACATTTTCTTCCTCCCATAATCGAACAACATCAAACAGCTCTACCCCTCATATCGACTTCAAATTTCCATGCTAATTTTATCACCTCTCAACCTCAACAATCTGAATCAAGACTTATAAACCACCCCCTCAAGGTGCTTATCAATACATACTTCCAACTTAACCAACCTAGATATCTCAACCACCTACCAACTACATCCCAACCAACCCCATAGAAAATCAATCAAACATCCCTATTTCATAAAAACCAACCCAATCAAACCAATCTTACCATATCCCCATATCTCAACATCAAGCTTTGTCTCAACCCATTCAATCACAATCACTTAATTATATTCCCCCTTATCAACCACTTCCACCTACACCAACACATCCTCATACATATCAAACATACCAACAACCTAACCCATCCACCTCATATGCATCTCAAACTCATCCTTTAGTATCCCAACCATCTAATGATCCCTTAAAAGATTTACTGAATAGAATGGCTAACCTTAAAGCTGAAACTTTGGTATCCAAGACCAAATTTTCTTACGAACAAATCTATAGAGAACCCATTAACCCATTCGTCCCCATAAAATCATATCTTCCTGAGTGGGAATTTCCAAAATTCTCTAATTTCAATAGTAAGGAGGTTCTACAACAACATCTGCAAGCCTTTAGATATCCATGTTACCTTATCACCCATAACCAATATCTCATGCTTCGCACATTTCCCATGTCATTGGTTGGTCCCGCATTAGATTGGTATAGCAGTATCCCACACTACTAACTATTCACATTCACTCAACTAGCGTAATAATTTCTTGAACATTTCTCAATCAAAATTACACATAACATTACCATCACCAACCTTTATGCCATTCAAAAATATGACAAAAAATCTATTACATATTTTATCGTAGGATGGTGCAACATCATTAATAAACTATCATTTCCCCTTCCAAAAACTGAGCTTATTTAATTATTCTCATGTTTTTATGTGAAGCAAATTTCTTCAATTATTCAAATTCAATATTTTCAAACCTTTGAAGATGAATTCATTATGGCTCGTAAACTTGAGATCTGTTCCCTTGAGCAAGGCCCTTTTAAGCTTAGATCAAACATGCCCAAAATCAAGTTCACCAAACCTTTCACGCATAATAAAAAATCCAAAATTACTGCCAATGTCATAGTGGTTAAATCCTCATCCACTTCGAGCTCCTAGATAGACCCCCAACTACACCCCTCTTAGGGAATATTATAGTTTATTATTTTACAAGTTGATGATGGTCAATGTCATTAAAATCTCCCCAATCCAACCATACGATGAAACACACCCTACACCAATATAGTAACATGAAGAACATTACAACAAATATCACTAAGTCTACAGCCATGACATTGATAACTTTCACACATTCAAAGATCTTATGCAAAATATTATAGACTATGGTGATCTTCAAGTAGATAATCCTAATGCGCCACCCAATGAACCCTAAGATGTTTTTAAGAAACCATTCCCTAATAATTCACCCAACAATTAGAATCAACCTTCCACATTTGTAGTCTGTTTTTCTTACTCAAAACCCCTTCACGCACTAGCACATCACTCAGACAGATCTGAGTGCTCACCTGAAGCGTACAAAGGTACTAGGTCCCTCTTTTATGTCATCTTTGTCAAGGATTTAGCATGCATAAACATATATTCCATAATCATAATAACCAGATCCATGAGCTTAATTTGGAAACACACATAAATAAGTAAACATATAGTTCACATAACCACTAGAATCATATTCACCATATAATTACAAGTAATAAAGACATCAACCACTAGGTGATAATTTTAATTGGGGAAGCATATGGATCAAAGAATTAATCCCCAAGATTAATATGTTTTGGTGGTTAGTTATTCATGATAAGATTCTAACTATTGGAAATCTGAACAAGAGAAATTTCCACATGGTTAATAGATGTGTTTTGTGTGAATCTAATTGTGAAGACACCTCACACCTATTCCTTAACTCTCCTTTTCTTGTTTCAGTTAGGGAAACCATCCTTAACATCTTTGATGTCAAATGGGTCTTCCTGGACTCCATAAAATTGCTTTGAATCCAATGGACTAGTCCTTTTAAGATCCAAGGTCTAAAGTTCTTATGGATTTTCTCTATAATACATTTGGCTTGGGAAATATGGAAGGAAATAAATAGAAGAACATTTAAAGGAAAAAAATAATCCCATGTCAAAATTGGAGCCTGCTGTGTGAGATCCATCCCTGCTAACTTCTCTATCTTGAACTCCCAAAAGAAGTCTTTCTCTCAGCATGAACCTTGTTTCTCCTTTAAGTGGGGTTTGGGACCTTCTACCCTTAGGCCCCCTAGTCTGAACCCTAGACTAAATTGATGGGTCAAACCTAGCAAGGAATGTTAAAAATTAAACTTTAATGGTGCTTCAAAGGGAAATCCTGGTTGAGCTAGATGTGGTGGGGTCTTTCGTGATTTTGAAGGAACTTTTATTCTTGGATACTTCTACAATATTAGCACTCAAACTAATAATGTTACTGAAGTTGCTAGGGTATTTTGGGGTCTATCTATAGCTCTTCAACTTAACTTTGTTAATCTGTAAGTGGAAGGCGAATCCCTGAACATAATTAACATCATAAATAAGAAAGGACCCATCTCTATTGCCAATTTTAACTCTATTAAGAGTATTAAGAAAATGGCCCATTATTTTAAATTTATGTCCTTCAAACATGTGTATAGGGAAGCAAATGCCATGGTGGATTTATCTGCTAATATGGGGGTTAATGGGCATGATTTGACACGTTTGAGGAAGGTGGAAATTCTCGATCCCAAGGTGCGGGCACACTTATTAAAAGACAATAATGCTCACGTATAAGGTCTTTTCATGGGGCATCTATCCTATCATGATCCTTTGTTGTTTGATTAATTTACTTTTATTTATTAATTATGAGAAGATCAGGTTTGTGATTTGCACGTATTTTTGGAGAACTGTATTTGGAAGTCACTACTGTAGAATCATTTTGTGGTGTGCAAGTAAGCTCTTGGCTCTCTGGTTTCTGAGTTGTTTTGTGAAGAGGCCTTTGTTGTTTAGGGGAATGGGTGGGGATCTCATTAGGATTGAACCTACTAACCTCGCTGGGGTCACTCTCAAAGCTATGTCCCTTTTTGATAGTAAGGGTTTAAACCCCTTTCTGAAAATCTTTAAAGGGCACTACGATAATCTCAGCAAAGACTTTTCTAGCACATGGAAAGTGACCAAAAAAGGAGCTATTGTTGAGATGAAGGGGATCAATCTGGATATCACTATGGATTTGGTGGGTAAGTTATGGGCATTCCAGTAGTGGGGAGGGAGGCCTACAAACCGAAGAAGGAAGCATCTGAAGAACTCAATCTTTTTCTTAAAGGTAATGAGAATCTCACCTCCCATTTTGTTTGCTACCTTAGAATGTCTTTACCTAATCCATATGATGAGGTGGCTCTCACCTTAATTCAATTCTTAACCCTGGAAGGATGCCAAAAATGTATTTATGCTTACCACCTCCCAATGCTAAACCATTTTAGATGGAAGTAGAATTTTAGTTTTCCCTATTTCTTGTATCGTTCTCTGTATCCCTCTATTTCGTAGTTTAAAACACATAGGATCTTTTCCCCTCTCTAGCAAGGCTTTATGCTTGCCCTTGTCAAAAGGGTAGCCCTGGACATTGAAAAAACTGGTGCCCTCAAGCTGGCTTTAGAAGCTTATGTAGATGGTTCAGGGTTTGAATTGGAGGAGGAGGATTCGAGCGATGATGAAGATTCTCTAGATGGTAACACGGAAGAGGATGGGGTGGAGGTGGTTGCAGCCCAAAACCTAAAGGATATTAAATCTAAGTAGATCTCAATCACTGAGCCAAACACTAAGGGTGAGTCTAGCAAATAGGGTGCCTCGACTACTATAAATGTTCAATTGGAACAACACTATAAGGCTATGGGTCATGTCGGCCTGATCAAAGGGGACAATCAATTGGCCAAGATGGTGGCTGATATTGATGAGCTCAAGGGGGACATGCAGCTCACTAAGAGCTCGGTCCAGTTTATTTTTAATGATTGGCACAAGATGAAGGAGCAGGTGCAGGAAGTAGTTAGCAATGGGAGGGTGGTGAGATTGAGATCCTAAAGGCCAAATTTGGGGCCATAACCAAGGAAATGGATCAGGTTAAAGCTATCCTCCATAGCTATATGGAATGGAGCATTGTGACTATTAAGTCGACCCTGGAATACCTTTAAACTCTAGGGAATCTTGCCAATTATTATTGTGTTGTGGATAGTCAAGGAAGGAAATGGAAGGCGACCCCGGATGGTTTAGACTTGGGATATTTGGCTGTTAATATTGATGCTCTTGTAAAAGAATGGGCTAAGGTGTTGGAGGTTCTTGAAAAATCCTACAAATGACTTTGGTGCGGGGTGATCTGATTTTTCACTATCTCTATCTATAGATGTTAGTTCGTTCGATGTTGTTAGTTTCACTATGGTTTTTTGTTGTTGTTAGTATCACTATATGGTCTCCTAAGTTCTCTTATTACTATGAAATTTTATACTATGGTTTTTTGATGTTATTATAATTGGCTTTATCTTCTCTCATGGAGCTTTCTTGATGTATGGGGAAGGGTCCCCTTAACCCTCTTTTTATCTCTAATAAAAAAAAATTAAGACATCAACAATCAATATCTAACTACATAGATCCATTATATTAATCCACAATAGTTGAATACATATATATGACTGTCACAAGCCAGACACACTCATAAACCAATAGCATAACTCCAACACACATGATCCTCTAAACCATGAAAATAAATACACACACACACACACACACACACACACACACACACACACACACACACACACACACACACACACACACACACACACACACACACACACACACACACACATATATACATGGGTGGGGAAATTTCCCTTCACCACTCATACACTCTCAAAATAGGCTACATGCTAAGAATAACCATGTGCCACTATAAGATATCTATGGAAGTATGCAAGATCCACCTATTAATAGATCATCTATAGTTAACTCTGGTTTTGATCATATTATTAGCTCTATGCTCCTATTTGAACTGCAAGTTCTTCCCTCAAGAATAGACTCTTCCTAAATTCCCAAACCTCCTTGTGTGTCATGTAATCCAAGTCTATTTTTAGCTTCGCATACCAAAAAATCACTAAGTTCTTTTCCTATCCACAATAATCCTTGCATGCATCCCTTTCCATCTTCCACGTGCAAACCCTATTCTTCAAGTGCACTCACCATGTTAATCCTTCTACACATTCCATCCATAGTACTTCTGTGCATTCCTTCCATCATACTTCCACATGTTTCTTCTACAACTTACCCATAAGCGCGTGAATCTATGAAATCTATAAATACTTATCCATTTTCATGTGCACAACATTACCCCACACTAGGTATGTTGTCTATCCTCAATAACACTCTATTTGATCACCCAAATAATGATAAATAATCCTCTAAGAATCAAAGAATGAAAGAATATATGTCTAGCTTATGCCAAAGAAAGAAATAATCCAAGTGCTACTGTGCAAAAAGGAGGGGGATTCCTTATTCACTAATGCTTCCAATGTTCTCCTCCCTTCTAATTCACCACGTACTTGAGTAAATAAATCCCCTATAATAGCAGTAACTTCTTCAAAAGTTAGATCCTCATGCTTAGATTTTAGTGTGTCCACTAAAGTCTCCAATTGTTTTCCTATATTAGTTAGCGCATCCATCCTACACGTAACTTGTGGGTAAATTTCTTTCAGCTTATTTTTAATTGAAGTCCTCAACAAATCAATTTCCTCATACTTCTACACAACTTCTGCTATGATTCTTTCTCGTTCCACCCTATTTCCTCTATTATTTGCATGGAAATCTTTTAAATATGCTCATCTTTTGTAACTAGCCGTCCCACTACATGATCTCTATTATCACAATTGTCATAGACAACTTCCGCCATGTGAGTTGTTACTTTCATTGATTCAATTAACTTAGTGTATTGTGTTATGGTGGTTTAATTTTTTTCTCTTTCCTGTTATTTCTATCACGCCATAACTTCTTCCACATATTCTAATGCAAGGGGTTTCTGTTGAGTTGTGATTATGCACGTTAAATCCTCTAGTCATTGGGAAACAAATTCATACCTTGTCTTATCAGGAGGGTCTAGATTTGGGCACGCTAGTAAGATTGCATCAACTATGCATTTTTCCTTTTTGTAAGCCACATGTGTCTACCCTTTTTCTTTCCTTAGCTCCTTTTTTAATTGTGCAATAATTTGCTCCCCCTTTATCTCCTTATCCCTTTCTCTTATCTCTTTATTTTTCTCCTCTAACTCCCTCTGCATAAACTGTATATTGTTGTTATTTTCAAAAACCCTAGAACCCACCTCCACTGATATCTTATTAAGTGCATTACACATTTGTTTATTTGTAAACTTTTGGGAATCAACTATCAGATTTATCTCTCTTGAGATTTTTGAATCACAGGTATCCAAAAATGTTTGGGTGCTTACTTCAAATTTGGGCTCCTCAATATGTGAATCAAGCACCCACGACAACATCTTCCTTATGCGCGATAGTGCATCCTCCTTATGGAATGATGAATAGAAAAATAGTTGGTCCAAATGTATCATACTCTGATACCTTATGTGTAGAACCTTGTTGGGATATTCAACATACTGCATGATAGGTCCTTGTGGGATGTACACTTGCCTCCTATTCTTTTCGTGAACTCCCTTAGGGAAACCTACAATAAACATCAATTCTCCACCCATGATCCCTTCATGTCCTTCTCTCATTTCTTCTTCTGTGTTGCATGCCACCTCATGCTCCACCATGTATTCTATAATCTTTGTGACCTCTTTTTCCAGTCTAGTATCTAGTTCAGGGTTTGGAATATGCCTAGTCTCTTGAGCTCTTGTCGGTTCTAATCTATCACCTGAAGTTGAGTATCATGTGTTCCATATTTTTCTTCTCTACCCATCTCCATAACATGTTCATCCTCAAAGTGTGTTCTTTTGTCCTCTTCATATGAATCACCCACCAAATATACATGTGGACTCACCTTTTACTCCCATTTCTCCTTGCTATTATCCTCTTCATCTTTCAAGCTCTCCATCTCCTCAAAGTCCAAGATATGGACTATTTTATGTTTATTATACATTAGAGACCTTATCACAGGATGCCTTCTGACATAAGTGATTGTACTTGTCTCCTTTTGTTCTGATGTCTTCCCTATGGGCGCACTTGGAATAGGAGTTATATCCTTACCTTCCCCTTCACTCCTACTTACAGAAGGTGTCTCTTTGCACTCTCATTTCTTTGGTTCTACATTATTCTGTGTGGAGGGATCCTCAGGAATACTTACATCATCCTCCACGAACACTCCATTAACAAAACGAGGCCTTAGATAAATGTATATTCTTGTTGCATACACTAAAGCTATTGGTAATGTCATTAGTTTCAACAAATACATGCTTTCTGAAACATATTTCTCTTCATAAATGCACTTCTTGGAGTAGAAAAGTGTTCAAAGCATCTCATGGTGCTCCTTCTCTACCTCTCTTAGATCAAACCTTAATTTATGTTCTCCTTAAACCTATTCACAACACTCTGAAAGTAATGCGCTGTGAAAGAAAATGGGAGTTTAGATAATGGATTTTTAGTTCCATCAGTTAACGTAAACCTCCCAATACAAAATTGTTGATATACAATGAAATAGATAACTCCCTGAATAAGAGTGGGCAACTGTTATGGAACTCTCCACTCAACACCAAATGAATTGTGCATCTATTTATACCATTTTTCTACACGCGCCTTGTATGCTAGCATCACCGTATCATAGGTAGACTTAGAAAATTGTTTTACAGGAGAGGGATCTTCTGTAGGATTATCCCATATATTGTATTTCGGCCCATTAGGCACCCCAATCTCAAATAACACTATTACCAGTAAGATGTTCCCAAACATAATATTAACACCATCACATGCAACATCACTAATATCCTCTATTATAAAGGAGGAAATATTATATATGGTTCCTTCTGATATTTTCTTGCATATATATAACCATATTTTATTCACCTGAGTCCATCTTTCCTACCCACTTACCTTTGTGAGCAAACACACAACCATCATCATGGTAGGATCATTCATCTTAACAATGTCAAACATGCGCCTGAATTTCTTGTACTCGAACTCTACTGCAACATTATTTACCTCAACACCATTAGCTAAGTCATCATCAAAATAATTCCCAGTAATAATCAATCCAATATATTTTTCAATCAACTGTGTGGTAATGCACATCCTTCTACCTGTAAAATAGAAATAGTCCTCATGTACACATGACATCAACCATTGATATAGTCTCTCAAGCTTCCTAAATAATGGAGGGGTAGACACCAAATTTGGGTAACATTACCCTTGGTCCCCTTTAATTAATAAACACAACGCATATACCTAGCCATACTCGCCTTTCACACATGGATATTAATTTAATCATTTATAATTGAATTAATATTCATCCTCACATTATTAATTAATTTAATTATTTTAATTAAGTTAATTTACACCTTACCTAGCCACATCACCAGGACACCTCGCCATGCACTTATTACTAGGCTATTGATTAACTAAGACTGAGTCTCTACTTATCCTAACCAATTGGGACTCTTTCAAACCCTAAAATTGAAGTCCTAATCCTTCTCCAACAACACTCCCACTTATCTAAGAACCAACCGTCACTTGAGACCCAGATTAACAATCAAGATCACACCAAAAATAGTAAATATTAGGCTATTTTTGGTAACTTAGACTAATTCTCCCTAACCGACTTCGATTTTCCCTTGGCTCGAGTCAGTTCCCTAATAACCATCGGTTACCATTAAATATGAGTTTATAACTCTTTGCATGGGTTGGACCAAATTCATTCTCACACACAGCTTTGGCATTCGAGTCTCCAACAATTAGGCTTCCTGACGATGAACCAGACTACATCACACTTCCACCAACATCTGATCATCATTTCCACAGCTCCAAATTGACACGATAGAGCACACAGGCACTTATACCATTACACTAGATATAATATGCTTCTCCTTCAAATGATCAACCATTCCTACCACATTCATATCTGCAAAGTTTATCAAATAAGTAAATCATTCTTACTTATTAAGCTTGTGCATTTGATCTTAATCATTTCATTTACTACTTCCATTTAATTTCTCTCTATCTTGCTACCACCTTATACACATTTATTACCTTTTCAACTAACCAGAGCCATTTCACCTATCCCATCACCCTTTTTACTTTGTTGATTCTTAATCAACACCTTCCTATCCTTCCCTAAACTTCCTCATCTCTTTGTACAATCACAGAGGCCCAAACTCCTGTTTTTAATATTTTTACCAAATTTCCCCCACCAAGATTAGTTAGCTAACTGACGTCAATCTATCTCCTATACCAACATCAGTCAACTAACCGATACTAGTCTCTGAGATTGTCAATTTTTCCTATAATAGAGAGTTAACAACTTCCACAAAATAGCCCAAAACCTTACCTGATTTCACCCAGACCTCACCTACAGCCTTTACTACACATGTAGACCCAAACTTGCCGATTAACCATCCGTATTTAATTCTAACCATTGCATGTTGAGTTAAATTCACTTGTTTTATGTTAATGTGAGATACCTAAATCTTATCAACTTTAATAGGAACTGTTATTTCTTACATTAAGTTGTATTAAATAGAGGATTGACATCCATTTGAGGAAGCGTCATGCTTCTTGGATCTAACCTTGCTAGGAAGTCCTCTGACTCTTATTATTGATAATATTTAGTGGTTTTGTTGTGTTTCTTTTACAGGTCATTCCTCCAAGCCAAAAGGAAGCTCACATAATCAACTTGGGTTAAAATTTTACAGCGTAAGTAATGCCTTCTACCATCTACATAACACAGGTATTTCTCCTATGCCCGTTACCTACTTATCTGTTTTATCACATTAATTTGAGGTGAAACATTTTGGCATGCTTGGTGGGACCCTATCATTTGGGTTCTTTTGCATTGTTCATTCTTAGGGAATATTTTTGTGTCTATTTCCTTTCGAAAGATTTCACATTAAACTTTCTCCTTGGGAACATTGTTCTTCTTCTACTTGTCCAAGTGAAATTCATATTTTCGGTTTAAAAGAACACTTCTTTTTATTTTGTATTACATTAGTGAAATACATGCTCTCTGCATATTCATTATTTCTCTCATCTAATTTCATTTTCAATTTGGGCTTTAAAATATCTACATTTCATCCTTATGTATGTTGCATTTATCTCACTTAAATTTATTTACAACCTATATACTGGAGGTCATGACCAGTTGATGGTTTAATGAAATTAAGCATAGCTCACTTCTTGCACACACACCCCAAACTGAATCACTTGAACAAATTACACACTTCTTAAACATCTTCCTTCATGGTAATTACTATTAACTCATAATCAGATTAGCACTGGATCCAATTAGTGTTCTATCAATTCATCATATCAGAGTTGTACCACATGTACTAAAAGGTATATCATGTCCCTTTATCCAAAACATAACTAAAACCAGCCAAAGAATGCTTATAGGTCACCCTTGTTGACCAAAAACTGTATTCTACTCATATCCATTTCTAAATGGCATCAACCACCAACCCCTTTAATTAATCTACAACATACTATTCACCTATTGTTGATTTTACCTAATTGTGTTATTGAATTTAATTCTTATTTCAAATTGTTTTTCATATCCTTCACATTATTAATTATCACTTAACTTACTTCTATTCTGGTTTATTCTACATGTTCACCTAGCCTCATCACCTAGACATACCTCAGTTGCATGGATTAGTCCTCTTATTAATTTTAATATTTACCACTTATCTTAAAATTCAAACTCTTTCAAACCTCTTAAATTCATAGTAACCTATTCCTTATCCAACAAAAGTCAAAACTTGGTAAGCACTAACCCTATTGAGATCTATACTAGAATCAAGTCACCAACTAATAGTAAAGATTCCCTACTATTTTTGGTTACTTTCTCCCATTCAAACCAATGTTGGTTTATCCTCGACAATTTGTGAACAAACATCGGTTCCTTTATATACAATTATTATAACTCACTTACATCATGGTCATTCAATTTTAGTTTCTAGTAATCATTGTTAGAGTCTAGGTTCTCTTGCCATTTTCCTTTTATCCAAATGACTATGACAAATCTACCAGATTCTTCATAGTAATCAACATCAATAGTGATTGGCAGAGTGTTGGACCTATCTCGGAAACACACAGGTTTGCACTACCATGGCATCTTTGTGTTTTTCACCTTTTTATATCAAACCAGCACCTTCATTCACGAGATCTTCATACTTTCCAGTAATGTGGTTCTTCATGCTATTTTGCTTCTATATTTATATACGATATTAGAACTCAGATCTTTCTACTGTCATTCACATTTTTTGACTCACATTAAGCCGGATATCTCTAGTATTTTATGCTAGCCGCCAACCACTACCACCTAGTCCTTCACCACCTTCTATTTCTTCACCCAGGGTCCCCACCTCACCTATTGTTATACATGCAGGTGACGAGGAATTCACAAAACACGTTGATCATAATATCGCAGCCTTATAACATTATCTTTCTCACTCATCAACATGTTTCACCTGATTCTTAGAGCGTTTCTTAGAATGTGATGAAATAGATAAGGGTAAAAGGGCTATCAAGAATAATTGTTAAAGCTGGTTGAAGGTTGTTATGCAGTATAACTTCTTGATCCACAACTATTCGTGAGAGCTTGCTTTTGGCTAGGAGGAACTACCTGAAATGAATAAGACCACCAAAAGAGATTAAATAGCATATGACAGTGGGATGCCTAGAATATGCTAGTTCTGGGAAGTGTGATACTCCCTAGAAGGCTGTAAATCCACTGTTTAAAATAATTTAATGTTAATAATAAATGAAATCCTACTGTAGTTAAAATGATTTAGGTATCTTAGTCTACTACAATAATAAAATTCATTCACAACAGGCTAAGATATGATTGAATCTGAAGGGAAATGTCTCTGTCAGAGTACTGTTACTAGTCAAGGTTTGGTTTTGGGCTGTTTTGGGTATTTGGTGGGGAATTTAGGCTTTGTTCTTGGTCTGAGGGTAGAACACAGAGACCGATGTCAGTCTGGTGCAAATGATGATGGTTAAGGATGGACTGACGATGGTCATGGGTAACCGGCATCGGTACTTCATAGGTATTGACAGAAACTTACTAAAACCTTGTTGTCAGGACAAATCTAAGGCTAAATGGTAATGAAGAGGGAAATGAAAAGGTTTATGGAAATCTTAGGTATACTCAAAGGTCTTTAATAGTTGGGTATGGGAAACGTAATGGTGTGGGTGAAGGAATTATCAAGTTTTCATGAATTTAAATGATGGGAGAATGGGAATGCTGATAATAGAGGTAATAGAGCTTACTAAAATGAAAGTAGATGAATGTCGGTTAACAAAATACTTATTGTTGTATGAGCTTGATGGCTGGATGGAAATTACCAAAAAAAATTCAAATTTTCATCTCCTCTCAGGTGGTTGATCAAATGGATGGAGTTTGATGTGGTTATGGTGCTTCATAGGATGCTCCCATTACTGCAAATGGCTTTCCTTGATTGATTTTGATTATTTGGCCCAAAATAATGTTCAGATTCGTGTTAAATGTTGGTTCTATGACTTATTATGTAGATCTGGTCATCATATTTCTTGATTCTTTGAATGTTTTTACCTCAAAATCAGGTTGATTTTCACCCTTCATTTCCAAGGTTTTCAAGATGGTTCTGGGTTGATAATTGGCGGTGATGGTCCAAGGGTGACTAGAATTAGTTAGGGCGGGATTTTCTAGGTTTACTAAAGTGGGTATATCTTGCTTGATTTCTTAGATCTTGTTTTGTTTTCTTCGTAGATTAGAACAAAAGCTTCTTTTATAACAGGTGGGAATGTTGTTAGAGGGAATGTAGGATTTGATTTTTAGGGTTTAGGTAGGTCTTAGTTAGTTATGGAAACATACTAAGAATAGATTTGGGGTGAGGTGGCTAGGTGAGGTGGTGGTGTGATAATTAAATAATAAATATTGTGAGGACATGGATTAATTTAATTAAATTAATATTAGAGTGGGGTGAAAGGGGCCATGGTTAGGTGAGAGTGTTAAAGTTGGGTATTTGTCGAGGGATTGAGGGGAGTGTGACCTAATTTTTGTGTCTACACTACCTACAACTCATCAGGACAACCTATGTATAGTATGGATACATCCATTCCTCCTACTTTGGCCACCACTTCCATATCGGCCACCACTAGTGTAGTGGTACCTACTTCCACCTTACCACCTATCGTTTCTCAAATCACTACTACATCTTCTATATCTGCAATTACTACAACACCTATCACATCTTCGACATCCGCATCACCATCATCTACGGTCCATAGTGTAGGTATTTTCACCTCATCAATTCCTATTACCTCGAAGCCTCCAGTTGCGTTGACCCCTTTTCAAAGTTTGGCCATGTCTCTACCTGCTACTCTACCACCTATTACCATGAGGGTTTCTATAGACATTCCTCCCACATATACCTTGTCTCAACAACCTCCTATCACCTACACTTCCCATTCAAGGTATATGTCATCATCATCTTCCACAATTTATATCCCTCCTTCTCAATTTCCTTACTCGGGACCTCCATATACAGGTGTCCCTTCTATTTCCTACTCATCAATCCACCTCCTTACATCACTTAAGGTCTACCTCAATCCAATCTGACCAATGATTTGATCAAGATGATGATGGACAACATGCAAACCCTAGAAGCATTTGTTTTGAGCTCCTACAATTCTCTGACTTATGACGATATTTGTAATGATCCTATTCACCCTTCTATTATGATTCATCCTTTCCCGCACATTGGGAAATGCCAAAATTTAACTGATTTAATAGCAAGGAAGATCCGCAACAACATTTGTGATATTTTAAACATGTATGTTATCTGATTACCTATGATGATGCCTTTCTTCTTTGAAATCTCCCAATGTCCTTGACAGAACCTGCCTTAGACTGGTATAGTGATTTACCTAACAACTCTATCTTCTTATTCAATTAATTAACCCATACATTTCTTGATCATTTATTCATTAACATTTTCAAGAAGGTTACCATGACCAACTTGTATTCATTATGCCAATATGAGGATGAGTCTATCATAGATTTTGTCATGTGTTGGCAGAACCTTATTAATAAACTCACTTTCTAATTGCCTCAAACTGAATTAATAGATTTTTTTACTAGAGCTTGTGCCAAACATATCTCTCATAATCTCCAAGTTTAAACCTTTTGAACATTTGATGAGGCATTCACTATGGCCTAAAAACTTGAAATCTACATTATCGAAGAGAAGAAGTTACATTTACGCGTTAAAAGCACTTTGTTTAAATCTAATGACACCTCTTCTTCTTCCAAACCACAAAACAATTATTCTAAAGCAAAAGCATCTACCAACATAGTGGTTTTAAAATTCATCCCATCTCATCCATCTAGCCAATAAAAAAATTCTTCTAATCTTTCTCCTATTCAGACTTTCTAGTTCATATAACCTTACTCCTCAGTTTTGGAAAAGATTTTAAAATCTAGAGAAATCACTCTTCCACTCGTCAAAGCACATACTAGTTTTGACCATTCTCATCCTATGCCTACATGGTAAAAGGATAATGATTACTGTAACTATCATCATGTTAGAGGTCATAGTGATGGTAATTATATAACTTTTAAAAACATCGTTTAATAATTATTAAACAATGGAGATCTCATCTTGGATAACCCCAATGCACTAGCTAACCAAAATCTCCACATATTCAAGAATATGTTTCCAAATCACACTCCATCATCCAATCAAGTTGGTGAAACCTCAACTAGTGATACCAATGTTTGAGAGGTGCATGTCATTTTTGATATCATACCGGCTCCTTCCACTCAGTTTCCTCCCATCCCATCTATTGAGGAAATTATTGCACAAGCTCCCTCATCCATGAGGGAACCTATTTTATCCACTCCTCTAACCATGGAGGAGTCCTCCTTATCTTCAAATGCATCTACCCCACTCATCTCTCTACCTATTGAGCAATCCGCATTACCCATTTTTCTACCCACAGAATATCCCAACTTACTCTCTTCTTCACCAAAGGAAGATCCAATACAATCAACCTTGACTCCTCCTTTGCTCACAAAGGAACCACTAGTGGAATCTCTTCCTACTAGTGACAATTCCCCACTAGATTTTAAAGACCCTATCAATTTTCTATCATCTCTTCTACCCATAGAGTCTGAAGCCAGCCATTTCCCTATCTCATAGACATTCTTTACGGGGATTACTACCAAATCAACATCATCCCCCTCCACTTCTGTGACATTCTCATGTTTGGTTGACCACTTGGATTATGTTGAATATTTCATGCTTTGGGGACACCTTCTACTTCTTGTCTTGACTCAAATGTAAATTTCTCCCACAGACACTTCAATAATTTATCCTAAAGTGTTCAAGACCATTAAATCTATCACACCTGAGCTAGTTATAGTATCCTCTTCTACATCATCTTTACCCACACCCAAACCTTTACCATTACCCCAAAAACCACATACAACCAAACCTCTACCTACACCTATGCCTGCATCTATACCCAAAGTTACTGTTATATTAAGGGTCGTTACAACACTGAGTCTTTTCCATCCTCTTGTTAAGATCAATTTAGCCCCATCATCCCAAACTATCACCAGGCCTATCCCCCCATGTAAGAGTAAGACCCAACATCTTAGACCTCGTAACCCAGTTTCTCCCACTCCTCCTCTCTCACATTTGCTACTACCATCTATATTAGGTCCTCATACATCAACCTTGGTCAAATTGTTAAGTATTTTTTCATTGATGTCAAAGGTATTATTATCCAAAATAAGCCCCTTGCTTATTTTTTGGCTAACTCCCTTCATCCCTTCTTTCCTTGTGTCTCAGTCAGAATTTTTTTATTTTTTAGGCACTCAAATGTTCTAGAAATGGTTTCATTGGATAGAGAATCTTCTTAGATTTCCATAATGGTAAACTTTTCCTTCTAACTCCTTGTATTTTTCAAGTTATGGCTCGATGGAGTTTTGAAGGGAAATTTTCCCATGGGGAGTCCGCCAACCAATGAGAAAGAGCCACGTCAGCGGCAGAATGGCGGATTGGCCGGGGCGACTTAGAATTTTTTCCAAATTTTGGTGGGGCACAAAAAGAAACTTTTTGGCCCGAAGCCCCACCAACCAATAGGAGGAGGCCACATGTCCTCGAGGTCGTCAAAGATCAGAGCAGTGGGAGGAAGTTGGAAAAATTTCCAAGGTTGATGCAAATGGGATATCTCAGCCCAAAGGCCCACCCACCAATCAAAACTGGCCACATGTCCTCAAACTAGTGGGAGGTAGAGGTGTAGAGGGAAATTTTCCCTTTCACCAAATTATGGAAAATAATGGATTGAAAGCCCACCCCCAATGGCCTATGCCAATCAGAAGCTACCACGTGTCCATGTGGCCGGTGAAAATTTTAAGACCCGTCCGCAGAGGAGAAAGAGATTCTTCAAGCCTGAGCCAATGACAAAGCACCATGTGTCCCATTCAAGGAAATGGTCAGAGTCAAAGGAAAATTTGGAAGCATACCCCCGAGGGCCAATAAGAACACACCACATGTCTTCGGAGCATCGGGCCAGCAGAGAATTTTTGGAAAATTTTCTAAAGGCCCAAAAGGTGTAAAAAGGTAAGGGGAAGGCCCGCGACCAATAAAAAGATGCCACGTGTCATCGGAGCTTTGGGGGGTGGAGATTTTTGGGGAAATTTTCCCAAAGTCAAAATAGAGGGAAAATTTCAAATTTTCGGCCTGTCAATTCAATTTTGCCCTAGTTTTTCCCTAAAACTTCACGAGGGCATATATTTTGATCCAGAGCTCATATTTTCATGTTCTTGGTGTCATTGGAAAGATGATGAAATTATCTACACAATGGAGAGATAAATTTTATGTTTTGGTAAGTTTTGGAGAGAGAGAAATGGAAAACACCTATGGCATGGGAAATGAAACAGAACTGACATTTCAACCACCATTTTCAATGAAGTATGGCTCGTATTCTCTCCCAACATGGTCAATAACATTAAGGAATGAACTTTTGAGGGTTCCCATGTTGTTTTAATGCAATTTGGTCAGTGGTTGAAGTATCCTTTCATGCTTTCCCGCATTTTCTCCTTCCTGGGCTCGAATTTTCATTGTTAAAAGCCAGATTTGGCTCATTTTGAAAAGGTTGTTCATTTTCTACTCTACCCTCCCTTATTTCTTCCCCAAGGGTTGAAAATGGAGTTAGAACCTCCTCCCATGCTTTGTAATGGTGTTTTTTTCCTTTTACCATTAAAATGATGTTTTGTGCAAACTTCTGGAGCAACAAAAAATGTGTTTTGTGATGCATCTGTCCATCCTTGCTCGTTTTTTGCTTGTTTTCTTCTTGTCTCTCTTCATTGTAGGTATTTGTGCATGTTTGAATGTTCATTACAGGTTTGGAGCTATGTTCATTATTTTTTGGGACATTTTCTATGTGAAATCTATCCTTAGGCCTGTGATGCATCTGTTCATCCTTCCCATTACTCACCTCTTCTTGTTCCATGGCAGTTTTGATAAATGTTCAGCAATTTTCCTTCTCTGGTGTATCACCATTTTAGTGTAGGCTTCTATTTTTCCTCTTATCTCTCTCTCCATGTCTCCTTGGAAGTTAGATTAGGATTAGATTAGCTTACCTGCACTAGAATATCTTGTGGCATGTAGTTTAGCAAGAGGAACCAACCTTCTCTAGAGATTTTTTTCCCATTTTTACAAGTCCCACACTTGGGGAAAAGATTCAATGTTGTGCAATCACACTGGATATCCATTATCAAACTAGAAATCTGATAAACATCCAGGGGTGCTGTGAATCTGCACTAATAGGTACAACATTAGTGTTGATGTAAATATTGAGGTTTGAATATTTGTTTAATATTCAACATTACAACATTAGTGTTCGTAAAATATTTATCCATGTCAAAATTAGTGTGATGTCAAAATTTTAATATCTTAATATTCAACATCACCAAGGAATCTTACGACACATGGTAGGATGTGCAAGAGATTTTATGACGCGTAAGATATTCTATGGCATCTTATGACGTGTAAGAGATTCTATGACAACTTATGATATGTAAGAGATTCTATGACAACTTATGACACATAAAATATTTTATGATAGTTTATGATGAGAAAGAGTTTCTATGATGCGTAAGAGGAGTTACTCGTACATGTGCAAGAGAATATTGCTATTTGGAGCAAATATTTAATATTTGGAACAAATTGGCCCATAGTATGGGCACATGGTTTTATGGAAACTGCAAGTGGTGTTTCCTCTCCTTCTTGCTATACAAGCAAGTGTTGTGTGCACATTTTTAGGAGAGCGAGAAAGAGAGAATTTTAAAGGAGTGTGATATGTGTGTGAGATGATATTATAAATATCTTAAGTATGAGTATGTGAGAGACAGAATATAGAAGGAGAAATTATCATTGATTTATAATGCAGATTTTCTAGAGTGGGTGCTTTGGATTGGGGATTGGTGTCTCCAGAAGTTGGTGCTTTGAATAAGAGATTGCACATTCAGTGGTGTTTACATTCAAGGGATGAATTGGTGTTTGGCTTGGAGATTGGTGTCTTTTGTGAGTGGGTGCTCACACTTTGTAAGCACTATTTTTTCGGCTGGATTTGGATAGTAGATCCAAGCAATCTCTTTTGGTGGATGTAGCTTACACTAGGTGAACCATGGAATATCTGGTGTTATGTGCATTTGATTTTTGTGTGTAGTCTCATTTTACTTTCAGATTTGAATATCTTATTAAGTGTGAAAAATAAAATTAATAAGTTGGAGAATTTTTTTTTTATTGTCAAATATATATTCACCCCCCCTCTCAGTATTCCCATGCTTCTAACACAAATAACCTCCTTCTCTAGTTAAACTTATAATGAAACAAGATACATCCTTGCCACAATCTTCCATCCCACCCAAGCATTCTACATTACCTATGGTTTTTCCATCTCCCATATTTTCTCCACTTCCTATGTCCTCATCATTACATGCACCTTTACCCTCTCTTCAACCTCCACTTCCCATATTACCTCCTACCACTACCTTCATCACACCTCTAGCTTCACCATGGTTGACCCATCCCCTTCCATCTTCTGTGTTTCCTTCTACCTCATGCAATCCCTCAACACCTTTACCCAAGAAGGTGCAACCCAATTCCACTACCACACTACCTACCAAAAGGGTAGTTAAACCTACTCCACCTCTAACTCCACCTTCAGATGCCTCTCTTCCTCAGAATTCACCCAAACTTACATCCAAATAATGTCTACCTCCAGTATTACCCCTTCCATAGAATTCATCCAAACCTCCATCCAAACCCACTCTCACTTCTCATTGTGATACCTTGGTAGGGTCTTACACTACCATCCTTGTTAACCTTTATAGAAACCTTTGTCATCACATTACCACCTCTCAAGCCTTTATGACCCACTCAAACCTAAACTGGAAGGGTTTAACGAGACCAAGATTTGAACCTATCATCATGTTTTAAGACATGATGTTGAAAATTGTAAGGCCCTCAAGAATATTCTTCTTCAATTGTGTTCTCCCAAAGAGATATTTGAAGAAGATGACATTTTGGAAGAAGCTCCCATTCTTCTCTCACCTATCACCACACAACCTTGCCCCATTTCTATCTAGTGACCTCCACCTCCACCTCCACCTCCATAGCCCTCTTTTTCTCCTCAGACATTTGTGATCAATATGGTCTAGATTATAGAACTCACCAAACCCCCTCCTAAATGCCAATGCACCATACCTATTTCATAGGTTTCTTATCCCGCACTAGGGTTTTATCCATATTGTTGTTATACCTTTCATGATTCATTGCCCTCTCTTCCTCAGGTAAACATGGTTCAAGTTTCCACTCGTGCACAAAAATACAAAAGAAAAGAGAAGATAGACAAACCATCCCCTACAACCTTATCCAACATTCCATCTGCACCTGCACCCAAAGTCACCATCTGTGGGCCGACATATCCCATTTCTAACAAAGTTGTACATCGTAGAATGATTAAACAAATACACTATTCCCCTCTCAAAATGGATTTATATGACCTCATCCAAACCTCTGAGTCTCATTGTTAGGCCCTCATCGAGGTCCTAAAATCTATTGAGGTTCTACCTAATGACCCCACACCTCTTTCCACCATTATCACTACTCATCATGTGGTCGCTCTCACCACTTAACCTCCATATTATTCCCCCACTACTATTCATCAAGTCTCTGTTGTTAGTTTTTACGACAAAGAGATTATCCCTCTTCTATCCAATGATCTTGAATCTACCTTATTTATTTCTTTCTACATTGATAATACACATGTTCAACGCATTATGATTGATGGATGTGCTAGCATAAACAACATTTGCTCCCATGCATACAAAAAATGTGCATCCTTGCCAATTACATGCATAATAACCCAGCTATGTTGTGTTCATTTAACGACACCATGACTTCCACCCTCAGTACCATCCTTCTCCACATTCATGCGGGCCCATGTACTATTCTTGAATTATTCTATGTATTAGAGGGGGAATTTGAATATAATATTCTACTTGGCTGACCCTGGATCCATGCCATGGGTTGTGTCCCTTCTACCTTACGTCATTATTTAAAATTTGAACATGAAGGGAATAACTACACCATTCAGGTGGATCCCTCACCGTTCAAAACTTACAACATGCTTTATTGACCTAATGATGTCCTTATACTAGTTAAGGCATCTACCACCACTACTGATTCTTCTTTAGCTGATACCCCATCTACCACTACTACCTCTTCTTCTTCATTCATTGCCTCATCCACCACTTCTTCCACTACATCTTCCATAACTAACTCCTCTATTCCCACTGTCATCGTAGCTTCTACAACTGGCCCATCAACTAACCCATCTAATTCTCAAACATCATATTCTTCTTCTTCTCAAGATTTTGGTGAGGCTTCCATTCCTGATAAACAAATACCAACTTCCGATCCCTTGGTAGGTGTTTTTCAATGCCTTACCTTGGGGGAGTATTGCCTCTATAACATCAATACCTTCCTTACTTCTCAAGATTATGAGAGTATCCATCAACACCCACATTACAACCAGAATGTAGCTGAGGTATTTCCATATGGTCCACCTCATCTTTACACCAACTTGACGTATGGGGGACTTGACGCTTCTTCATCTACTCAAACCCATATGTTCTCATCTAATTTCCAATACCTCACCAATTTCTACTTTGCCAACACATTCCTTCATCAATGTTCTTGGAAAGGATTTGGCTTTGGTCTTTACGAATAGGGTCATCATACAATCATACCTTGTACCACTTTGAAACACATGGACAGTCAGGTCTTGGATTTTCTAAGGAACCTTCTTCTAAGAAATCATGTATCAACCTCATAGAGGAAGATACACCTTCTCCACCTCATTCACCTACCTTACCACCTTCACCTACAAAGTCTATGGATCCAAAATCCATTCCTCCTAACTTTTTTTTCATGAACACCATTTCCTTAGGACCTCTGACCTATCAGCATGATGGTGAGGCTCCCTCTTCTCTTCCCTTTTTGTATCCTAACATGATAGATGATGACACACCTTCTATTAACATTGTTCAATGTCAGGATGATGATTCCATTCTCACCTATTTAGGTGCGAAGGATTCTTATATCCACTGGTCGTTACCTTCTGAGACACGAACCATGTTGAATGAATTGACCATAAAGATCAACAGTTACACTCACAACGACCCTCACATTCTACGGATAGGAAAATATTTAGACTATATTGAAAAATAAGCCTTCATCTCGTTCCTCTGAGATCATAGCAACACTTTTACTTGGTCTTATATTGATATGCCTAGTATTGACCCAAATATCATGGTCCACAATATCATAACTATTCCTGATGCCAAACCCATGAAAAAGAAGCTGCAAAAAATGTATCATCGCATTATCCTTCTTGTGAAAGAAGAACTCCAACGTCTCCTTTCTGTTTCTTTTATTTTACCCATTGACTATCCCCAATGGATTTCTAACATATTTCATATCATCAAAGTGACAGGGACTCCGCATCTGTATGGATTTCTGCAACCTTAACATAGATTTACCCAAGGATGAATTTACTTTACCCAGTATCAACCTACTTGTTGATCTCACTGTTAGCCTTGAGATGTTATCACTCATGGATGGTTTCTCTGGTTATAACCAAATATTGCTTGTATTGGAATATCAACATAAAAATACCTTCATCACCCCTTGGGGGACCTTCTGTTATCATGGCATGCCCTTTGGCCTTAAAAATACTGGTGTTACATATCAGCATGCCATGACCTATATCTTCCACGACATCGTGCATGACATTTTGGAATATTATGTTGATGACCTTCTTGCTAAGTCTAATCATCAAGCCAAACACCTCATGGTTCTTAAAGTCATCTTTGACTATCTCATCAAATACTACATTCACCTTCAACCAAAGAAGTGCATCTTTGTCATCCTCTCTAGAAAAATCCTTAGTTTCATCATCTCTCTACAGGGTATCAAATTTGATCCCTCCAAAATCAAGGCTATTCTTGAGATGCCTCCACCTAATAAATTTTAACAACTTCATAGTTTTCAATGTAAGTTGCAATCTATTAGACACTTTATTTCTCAACTCTCCTACTAATTTCACCCATTTCATCATCTTATTGAAAAGGATGTTTCCTTCAACTAGGATGATGAGTGAAGTAAATATTTTGAGGCGTTAAAATCATATCTCCTCTAGCCACATCCCACTAAAGGATGACAAGCCCTTTTACCTCAACATTTCCACCACTGATCATTCCTTGGAAGCCATGATCACTCATCACGATAAGCACCATAGGGCGAAAGAAGTTTATTATATAAGTCGTTCTCTTTTAAATGACGAGACTAGATATACTCATGCTAAAAAATTGTGCTTAGCCCTAGTCTTCGTTACCACAAAACCTTCGTTGTCACCAACACAGACCCCTTACATTACATGTATGCTAAGCCTTACCAACACCAACATGCTACAAATTGGCTCATGCTTCTTGCAGACCTAGATCTCAAATTCATCCATCAAAATTTTGTTAAAGGACAAACCATCACCGACCAACTTGCAGATGCACCTCTTTCCGGAAATCAATCTTCTAACTTTCATTTCCTTGATGAATCCATTACTACCCTCTCCCTTGATGACACCATTTATCAGATGACATTATTTTTTTATGGTTCTAAATGTCAACATGGGGGTGGTGCAAGGGTCATCCTTATTCCTCTTGATGGTGAGCCTATGCCTTTATCTTTCAAACTAGATTTCGACTACAATAATAACATTGCCAAATATGAAGAACTCGTGTTAGGTCTTCAGACCACCATATCCTTAGAAGTTAAATCCATTAATATATTTAGTGACTTCCAACTAGTTATCAATGAATTCAATGGTTTATACCAGTGTTGTAACTAGGTACTTAAAAATTATAAACATCATGTCAACATACTTGTGACTACCTTTGATCATTATGAACTTCAAACCACTCCACGCTCCACTAACAAATTCACAGATACCATGGCCTTCCTTGCTTCTCAAATACCTGCTTCACCTTCTGACTCAAAAATATTTGTCACAGTACAAAGGTTTCAATCACCCTCTTATTTATTTCGAGATGTTAACTTTGTAGGAAGAATTGAAACTTATCCATGTGACATTTGGTATAAGCATATCATCGATTACCTTTCCCTCTCTATTCTTCCTCCAGAACACACTCGTAATGGACAATGAGCCTTTGTCAAAAGTGTCTCTCGCTATGTCATCATGGGGGGTATTCTCTATAAATGTGGCTTTTATGGTATCCTCCTACGATGCCTCACAAGCTATCAAATCCCTTACAACACTAAATAAGTTCACAATGGGATTTACAGTGGTCATTTCAGTGGCCTCTCGGGCACTAAATGCATTCTTCACCTCGGCTATTACTAGCCAACCTTAAACCAAGAATTTTGTGACTATGTAAAAAGGTGTGTGAAATTTCAGCAACACGCTAATCTTCACCACACCCCTAGTCACGCCTTACAAGTTGCAAAATACCTTTGGCCTTTCTCCCAATGGGGTTTAGATCTCATCTGAGAGATTAACCCTCATTCTTCTCAACATCATCAATGGATCATCACCGTGACCGAATATTACACTAAATGGGTGGAGGACATACCTCTCATTTCTACAAAAGCTGAGAAAATATGTGAATTCATCAACCATCACATAATTTGTCACTTTAGTGTTCCTCATCACCTCATCACTGATAACGTAAAACAATTCAAAATCAAAACCCTACACAAACTCAGTGATGCCTTTGGCATTCAACTCAAATTTTCCTCACCTTATTATCCTTAGATAAATGGCTAAGCCAAATCAACTAATAAAAATCTTAACAAAATTCTTATGAAAGTGGTTGACGATAATGGTAAGGATTAGCACATGCACATTCCTTTTGCTTTATGGGCTTATCACACTAGTATTCGCACCTCAACCACTACTACACATTTCTATTTGGTCTATGGTACAAAGGTTGTCCTACCTCTCGAGGTCTAAATTCTATATCTTTGTATATCACTCAAAGACATGCTCAATGATGGAAAATTTCACCAAGACCAAGACTGTTTGGCCCAACTTGAGCTTCTAGATGAACACTGTTTACATTCTCTTGATCACCTTCAAGTCTACCATAAATGTATCAAATGTTCTTATGAAAAATGTGTCCATGAACAAACCTTCAAGGTCGGAAAAATTGTCCTGAATGAAAATCAACATGTAACCAAATCGAAGAAAAGTAAACAGGACAAGTTTTCTCCTAATTGGCTTGGACCCTATATCATCACTCATACCTATGGATCAGGTGCTTATCGTTTATCTTCTCTCGAAGGTAAACCCGAGCCTGAGCCCCTCAATGCCTTGCATCTTTGACCATTCTACTATTGAATCAAGTACTATATCACCTTTTGTTTATCACACACTCATCCCTTGAGTAAATGTTCCTTTCATCTACCTCTTTTAAGGACCAATGACTACACCATAATTGTGTGATTATCCATCACCTTTCAACCTTATCTTAAATATGAGTACCACGTCTCTACTCATGGCATGATTCTCATGGATAATTTTCATCCTTTTCAAGATGGAATCCCATGGTCGTTCATCACTTAAAACCTCTCTTTCATAGCTAAATTATGTGTGTTATGGTTTTCCTTCATAAAAGAATCCTATACTCCTTTATAGTCTTGTCCATGACCTAAAAGTCAAAAAAATTCAAAAGTAATATATGGGATTTTTAAATTCAACTCCTTGAGTCAAACTTCTTATAAATAGATGGTTCCCTTAAAAAGGACATCTATCTTTCCATCTTGATTCTATAAATAGATTGCTCCCTCGAATGACAGTTATAAAAGGCCAGCGTTATTGTACATAGTCTATCTAAAAAAATGACTATTTCTATAAAAAATCAAATAAGAATATTCTAAATACTCCCACATCGATCAAATTCATGAAGAGCTCTAGGAGATACTCTATTCATCCCACATAGACTTCCCACATTGATTAGTCTATAAAACAAAAGAAAAAAGAAAAAACAATACAACTTTTTAGTCATGGACTTGCCTATTTTGTTTTTGGGTATCTTGTAGAAGGGGCATGTTGTCTCACAACAAGATTACACTAAACAAATTTTCCACCTCACCTTCCTCCCTTTCTCTTCTTTACCAACTCAAGGGACATGGCGCACATGTGACACTTCGTGATCATGTAACTTCTTTCACCCTTAGAAAGTTCAATCATGCAATGCCTTTAGAGGGCTTAAGTTCATAACCCTATCTTTGGTATGCTCATAATGGTTCTTTCCACTTATGGAGTATTTTCTCTTCTTATACCATTTGCCCCTTTTCTTACCTATTGATTCTTCTACACAAGACAACATATTCGACACTTAATTTATGGTATTTCCTCTCCTTTCACCTACATTTACATTCACCATTGATTTCCATCAAATTATATTCAACATTCCACCTTGCCCAACAACCTATGACTAATCATGTGTACCAACTCAACTAATGCCTAAACAACCTATACTCAACGATACCTAATCAACCTAGACACAACCATGCCTAAATCACCTTTCTCATTTACACATACCTAAAACCAACAAACCCAGTCCTCTACCCCATTCTATTATTCCCTATATTGTGGGAGAAATACATCATCCTGAGGCCCCTTTTGTAGGGGATATGCAGGCAGAACTCCAAGGGAATGGAGCCCTACTAGGTTAGCTCAGCCACTATTTTCCCTAACCATCTCCCCCCCTTTACACACACATCATAACCTAGTTAGTTTCCATCTACACAATAATGTGAAATTAACATATCACAAAACATAAATCATTTTGACATACCTACCATGATACAAAATCAATAACATCATACCTGAATCATCTATATTTCCATAATATCAATTACGTGGAAATTAAACCAAATCATACCTAAACCATTTTTCATAATATTGGAGTGATAAAAAAAATTTGGAAATCATTATTCAAGCCCATTGGCCACCTTATTAATAATCTCACTTAACTTGACTTTGGGGAATCAACCTTAACACAACCTTACCCATAGCCTAACATACCCCTATCCTTACCCAAATGACCTATAATATGGTGTCAAGTTTTTATTCACCAAACCTTGCCACCAACCTATGAGCCCTAACCTAATTTTTCACCCTCAAATTTTTTTTGACCTAAAACCATTTTAATCCCATTCATGCCCTTCCCATATGGTCTTACCTCTAATCTTATACCTTGGATACCCCACATACATTGTCTTCTTACCTAACACTCTATAACCTAGTACCTTCATTTCATTTGGGGCATGTTTTTTTTCCTCTACCTTAACCCTTACCTATCAGCCTTACCTAAACACCAAACCAACATCCACCTATTTTGACACTCAAGTTTGCTTACTCACTATACCTTGCGATGACATTACTCGTGTTGTTTAGCCTCATGACCTTGCCTTGCCTAATGTCGTGTCGTTTATCCCAACCCAACCTTTTGGTGTTTTAGAAAACACCTAACACCCCTTCCTGCACCTAGCCTAGTTTTGTTTCAAGAATGTATCCTATACCTTGGATACTTAGATCACATCAACCTTGTTTGGATAAGCCTATCGACCTTTGACAAAGTAGCATTTACGAGCTCTTTAACCTAGTACCTTATCACATTCTATACATGTGTGTGTGTGTGTTTGAATGCCCCTGCACCTATTACCCACACCGATATCATCACTACCTGCACACTAACCACCCTCATTTTTCATCACTTATCATTTTATCAAACCACTCACCGACTCAACCTAACCTTTCATCAGTTCCTGGTTTGAGGGGGATCACCTCCACCCATACTTGGGGCAGCCTAACCTTCACTCATAATTAGGACAATGCCTTCCTATTTTTGTTAGCATTTCTTATCAATACAAGCTACATGACAAAAGGGGAAAATGTAGACACCTAATTTGGGTCACACTCCCCTTGGTCCCCTTCAATTAATCAACGTAATGCATATACCTAGCCAATACTCCCCTTTCACACCTGGATATTAATTTAATCACTTATAATTGAATTAATATTCATCCTCACATTATTAATTAATTTAATTATTTTAATTAAGTTAATTTACACCTCACCTAGCCACATCACCTAGACACCTCACCATGGACTTATTCCTAGCCTATTGATTAACTAAGACTGAGTCTCTACTTATCTTAACCAACTGGGACTCTTTCAAACCCTAAAATTAAAGTCATATTACTTCTCCAACAACAATCCCACTTATCTAAGCTTCCAACCCTCACTTGAGACCCAGATTATCAATCAAGATCATGCCAAAAATAGTAAAGATCAGGCTATTTTTGGTAACTTGGACTAATTCTCCCTAACCAACATTGGTTTTCCCTCGACTGGTACCGGTTCCCTAACTTCCATCGGTTACCCTTAAATATGAGTTTCTAACTCTTTACACGGGTTGGACCAAATTCATTCTCACACACAAGCTTTGGCATTTGAGTCTCAGCAATCAAGCTTCTCGACGATGAACCAGAGTACATCACACTTCCACCAGCAACCAATCATCACTTCCACAGCTCCAGATTGACACGACAAAGCACACATGCACTGCTACCATTGCACTGGACACAATACACTTCTCCTCCAAATGATCAACCATTCATACCACATTCAGATCTACAAATTTTATCAGATAAGTAAATCATTCTTACTTGTTAAGCTTGTGTGTTTGATCTTAATCATTTCATTTATTGATTTCATTTAATTTCTCTATGTCTCGTTACCACCTTCTACCCATTTATCATATTTTCTACCAACCAGATCCATTTCACCTATCCCATCACCCTTTGTACCTTGTTGAGTCTTAATCAACACCTTTCCATCCTTCCTCAAACCTCCTCAACTCTCTGTGAAATCACAGAGAGGCCCAAACTCCCGTTTTTAATATTTTAACCAAATTTCCCCTACCGACACCGGTTAGCTAACCGACATCGGTCTATCTCCTATACCGGCATTGGTCGACCAACTGATACCAGTCTCTGAGACTGGAAATTTTTCCTATAACGAGTTAACAACTTCCCCAAAACAACCCAAAACCTTTCCTAATTTCACCCAAACCTCACCTATAGCCTCTGCTACACCTGCAGACCCAAACCAACCAATTAATCATTTGGATTTAATTCTAACCATTGCCTGTTGAGTTAAATTCACTTGTTGTATGTTAATAGGAGATACCTAAATGTTATCAACTACAATAGAAACTATTGTTTCTTACATTAAGTTGTATTAAACAAATGATTGATAGCCATTCGAGGAACTGTCACGCTTCCTGATCTAGCCTTGCTAGGAAGTCCTCTAACTCTTGCTATTTAATACTATTTGGTGGTCTTGTTGTGTTTCTTATACATGTCATTCCTCCTAGCCAAAGGGAAGCTCACACAATCATTTTGGATCAAAATTATACAGCGCGCACAATGCCTTCTACCATCTATATAACACATGTATTCCTCCTATGACTGTTACCTGCTTATATCACATTACTTTGAGGTGCAATGTCACGTTCTATCAAATTTGTTTGATGGTTATAGTCACTTACTATCATGCTCCTAACATGGGATGCCCATTCTTTTCCCATTAATACTCCATCTAGGTACTGCATCTCTGAGTACCGTTTCTCTTGAACGTCTAATGTGGGGGTCAGTCTATCTTTTCCCTTACCTCTCTTCTTTGGTGACCTAATTACTACTTTCCTTGGTGCCATTTCAGTCATGTAAAGCTACAATCTTACATTGACCCTTTATTTCCTTACTACTCCAAATATCTTTCCACAAACATTTGGTGCAACACTGCTATAATTCTTTGTTTAAATTATGTGTGTTGTGCCTTAATTCTCAAAACCCTAACCAGAAATATTATTTCCTTCTAAACTATCACCACACCATTTTAATCTTCAAGGTTCCCTTCAATAAAAATCACCCTACCCACAATCGTGTTTTCCTTCACCCTCTTGTTTAAGATTATTTAGCTCAGCACTTGGTTTCTCTCCAAATATCTCAATTTCTCCCTAGGTCACACAAAGCATTCACAAATTTAATCAAGGTAAAGTAAAAAATGTTTTTACCCCAACATTCTATTTATAGGTGTCCAAATTTTACCCACATTAATAACTTCCCAACTACCACAATATAACTACATTTAATTATTCTTTTCCATAGGCATCAAAATTTTACCCGCATTAATAACACACAATCATTATGCACTCCATCTGTAACATTCTAGTGCACAAAATACTCTGACCGTAGACCTCCTTTTACACACTCCATGTATCGAAAATCATCAACCTTTGTGCCTTATACCAAGTAGCTATCCATTTCATTACCTACCTCGCATTACACTACACACTTATTCACTGTACGTGGATTTTCCTTTAGCATCATCCTTATTATCACCATTCTTCAATAACCAACATCACCAATTACTCCTTTGGTACTTAGGCCTTTGTAAATCTCAACTCTCTCCTATGTACTCTTGCTTTCCTTCTAGCCCACACTAATTGTATACGTCATCCTCTATGTATGAACTCACATATATAGTAATCAGCTACTGCCGCGTAAACATGCTTTATTACATAAAAAACAAAAGTAAATTAACTAAGCATAAAAATGATGAAAGGAAATACATTTAATGGAAATGCATTAAAGGGAAATCTATTCTAACTGGAAAACTACCTTATTACAAACACCAATAAGAGTTATTTATAGTATGGATTCAACCTATTCATATTAAAGTAACCAGGCAATAAAGTGCCATCCAATGCCTATAACTGGAAAATGCCATATTCCAATATTTTTGTTACTATAAAGGGTCCCAACCAATGAAATTTCAACTTCCCAAGGTGGCATGCGTATTTTGAATCATAAAAAAAAATTCATCTTTCCCACCTCAAACTCCTTGATTCTTATATGTCAGTCATGCCATACCTTTTGTCTTTCTTTCTCTATCTTTTGAATCCATCGAGCAATAGTGCACAGCTCATCCAACTGCATTAACTTACATATGCACTCTTTTATTACTTTTTCATCATCTAGGCCTCATGCACTCATAATACATAGAGAGGGAAACATAAACTCAATTGGTAACATAGCCTCTACACCAAACACCAACTAAAAGGGTGTGACCTTATTTAACCTCTTATATGTAGTTCAATATGCCCACAACACAACAAATATTTTTTCATCCTAGTACTTCCTTCCAACATCACAAATTTTAGTCAATATATGTCCTAATATATTATTGAAATCCTCATTGGCTCCATTAGCCTATGGATGATAGGGTGTTGTCTTGTGATGCACCACCATGAATTATGCCAAAAAACCCTGATTGTCTCATTCAAAAATTGTGTGCCCCTATCACTAGTAAGACTCAACACACATCCATACCAACTAATAATGTTTTCCCATAAGAATATCATTATTGTAGTTGTAGTGAAATACTTTGTAGATTCTATTTCTTCCCACCTTGTCAAATAATCAGTACAATTTATGATGTAGCACGTGGAAACCCTATGCACGGGTGGGGAAATAGGACCCATAAAGTCAAATTCCCATTTTTCAAATGGTTCAACACTCCCAATAGGCCTCAAAGGCATCTCATCTCTTGTTCTTGGCTTCCCAAGGCACTGATAATGGTCACACACCTTGAAATATTCTTTGACATCTTTATACAAATTCTCCCACCATAATCCAACCATCAAAATTTTATGTGCGGTGTAACCTCCAACATAATGACCACCTACAATTCCACCATGAGCTTCCGCCATTATACCCTTGCGCTCATATTTTAAAACACTCCGGCACAAAACCTCATCCCTATTAATTTTATACAAGTATCCACCTATCAACTGATAGGGCACACGTATTGTAAGTTACATCTTTTCCAAAGTCTTTGTCCCCTTAGGTACCTAAAGAATGCGCAAGAATAATGCAATGTCCTCAAGTTCAGTGGGCACGTGATTCAATCTAAATAAATCTACATATGACATTGTGTCCTCAATGCTCTGCACGTCCTCACCATAATTGATCCTTGAAAAGTGGTCAGGTCCAGAGTTACGTTTTCCTTGTTTTACTACAACTATAAACTAAAATTCTTGAAATAATAGGATCCACCTACATATACGCCCTTATAAAATAGGCTTCTTGACCAAATATTTAAGTGCCATATGATCTTTAAAGAATATGAAATGCTTAAAAAAAAATTATTTTCTAAACTTGTGCAATGCATAAATCATAGATAAAGCCTCGCACTCAAAAGTTGTATACTTTTGTTTAACTAGTGTCAACTTCCTTATCACAAAGAAAATGGGGTGGTCCACTATTCCTTCCCCTTAGTTAGGCTAGTACTATGACCAATTTCCATCCCAGAAGCATCTGCATAAACATGGAATTATTTTTCCAAGGAAGGAAAGTGTAAAATGGGCGCAGAAGTAAGTATTTACTTCAATGTCTCAAACGATATCTGTTGCATGTCATCCCAATGGAACTTTCCTTTACTCTTCAACAATTCCTCAAAAGGTGTGATAAACCTTAGCATATCACTTGATGAAATTTCATGTAATAACCTTTATGTCCTAAGAACCTACACACCTCGCTATGATTGGTAGGTTCCTTTAGGCCTAAAATAATTGTGACCTTAGCAGGATCTACTAAAAATCCTTCTTTACATATGTTATGCCCCAAAAAAGTGGTAAAAGGTATTGCAAAGATGCACTTTTTAATGTTAAGTGATATACTTAATTGTCTATACCTTTCAAATATAAGTCACAAATTTTCACAATGGTCCTTCACCAAACCATATACTATCCAATCATCCAAATAAACTTGCAATAACTTATGAATGAAGTCCTAAAAGGCTTGTACCATGATGCACAAAAACACTGCATGCACATTTTTCAATCCAAAAAGCATCACATTGTATGAAAAACTTCCCCACTTATGTGGTGAAATTGGTCTTTTCCTAATCTTCCTTTGCATTACACACTTGATGATAACCAGATAACCCATTTGTAAAGGATTAGATCTCATGCCCAACAACGCCTTCAAGTATTTATTTTGTAAATGGGGTGGGAAAAGGATCAATTACACATGAAGAATTCAAATCCCTATAATCCACACATATCCTTATCTACCCATCCTTTTTGATGTTGATGACCATGGGAATCACCCATTCAGATTCCTCAATAATCTCAATGATACCAAACTTCAACATTTTATTAATTTATTCTTTCACTATAACATACAGATTGGGATTCATTCTGTAGGGACTCTTCCTAATCAAGTGTGCATTTTATTTAAGTTTGATTCACATATCCCCTAAATAAGGGTGTACTCCTTTCAATTCATGACATCCTCTAGGAAATAGATCCTGGAAGTAATGTAGGAGCTCGATAATCTTAGCAACCTCTTGGTCTAACCAATAGTCACCAATAATGTCTTCCTTGGGCTCTTCATCTATTCTAATATTCAATTTATTTATTTCATAGGTTCATGATAAATGCACACCTTTGTATATGTTGTATCCACCACCTTGGGTGTAACCTTAGTGTGATTTATATCTAGATTATTATCCTTATCATCTTCACCATCTATTACACATATCATCTTACCCTTTACTTTTTCTTCCTAGGCATAAACCATCTCTTCTTCTTCACTCTCTTCAAGGTCAAGGCACACCTCTATGTCTAATTCCCCAAACATATCTAGTTAGAGTTCTTCATTATTTTCATTATCTCCCATGGTAAGGTGCCTTAAAATCTATAGTGATTCATGGATCCGAGGCTTAGTTGAAAAATAATCAAAAGTATGAATCATACCCGAGGTCATCTCCTTCCAATTCATTGTTAATCTTGTTAACTCTACATGCACATACCATATGCACATGTAGCTACCTAAGGTAGTGTAGAATTTATGTAACAAAATTTATGGTGGCAAGGCCTCTTACCCCTCAATACAGAGTTTCTCACACTTCTGAATGTGGTGCAAAGAAGAGTCCTTCCCATGAAATTCACATATTTTTGAGGGTATATTACTCCTAAGAAACCTAGTAGAGAAGGTTATTCTCACTTCTCGTCACTCCACAAGGTTATCTCTATGTGTAATCCACTAGTGCACTGCAGTCCCGCTTAGAGTATATACAAGCATATTCCTTCTATCTCCTTTATCCTTCTAGTGGGATTCCATGGCATGCAAGAATACGTTTGGGTTAACTTCACTAGTATACCGAGATACTTGACTATGACCTATGCACCGAATTACGCGTGACCTTACTATTTGAGTAACATTATTCTTGATATCCCATCCTACTACATCATATGTTCCATGTGCCCAATTTTCACAAGAAACACTAGTGGTATCACTAATTGAATGAACATCATCCCATTATATCACTCCCTCCTTAGATGGCTCATTTACTTCAGGATCTATGAATGTTTGTGTGTACATTATGTTCAAGTCTTTTTCACTCAAGGGCTTGAAATAAGGATAAAAAATTTTATCTATCAATGGTATAATGATGCACTCTTCTTTATTTTCAAATCTAATGTACCCCTTGTTGAAGCGAAAATATGCATTCTTTTTATAACCCCAAGAGCACCCAAGCAATGTTGGGAAACTCTTTTCCTCTACAAGCTCTAATACCTCAAAGTCCCCAGTAAACTTTTCCCCCTAAATCATGATAGTAGAATCCTTTAACAATCTAATAGGGTTGGCCCTAGTTTTGTTTTCCATGTACAACACATTTGTAGAAGGCTACAATGGTGGTCTTCCCATTTGATCCCAAGCATCCAACGTGAACACATTAACTTCTGCACCTGTATCTATCAAAATATTACTTAAGATTCATCCATTTATGTCCGCATTTGGTGTAATTTATTTATCATGCTCTTGATTATGGGGAGGCGGATTTACATGAAAGGATCTACCTCTCATTCTCATGTCTTGTGCATGAAACCTTTTCTCTCAACCATTTTCCTAGCAAGGGAATGGTTTTTTCCTATCAAAACATTCTACACACCTCTTTTAAATCATCCATCTCTTTATATCAAATATCAACCTTCTTTTCTCTTTCCATCACGTGTGCCTGTTCCTTTAAGCCCTAAATATCTCCTTGTAAATTCCTAATAATTTTGTTCGTCTCTAGATAGACTTGTTTATGATTTTTAGCATCAAGGTACTTATATTGATCACTTTTTTCTTTATTATAACCGGCTTTATCCTCAAGGCCTCATGCATTTGTGTTACCTTTTTGCGGCTAGTGACTAAAAAATGTTTTAACTCAGACTCTATTCCAAGCTTTAGTATTCATCGACCTCCATCAGCCCACTCTATTTTAATAATATCCATGCCCTTATCTTTGTTATGATACTTACTCATGTGCGCATAAAAATTAGGACATTCTTCAAACTTGTGTTATTTCCCACACCATGAGAAAATTATATTATGAGGGAATTCATTCTGATAATGATTAAGAGATCTACATGTAAAGTAGATACCTCTAGGAAATCCTCCTCTTCCATTTCTGTGACCTCAGCCTCTGTATCCTCCATGTAATCTCTTTTTCTAGTTATCACCATTACTGCACCCTTTATTATGTTTCTCTCCCTGATCCTTAGATTCACTTGCTACACTAGTCTAGTGCACACCAGTCTCAATAGCCTCATAAGTATGATTAATTATTTTATAGTTAACAATTTCATGAGTATGAGACTTGCAAATCTTACAGTACATGGATACGTTCTTATGGACCACACGTTTCAAGAGGGGAAATATACTCGCATTATGGTATAAATGATATATCTCATAATAAAACAACATGGTGTGCACTGAATTGTGAGAAAACCTATCCTTAGTATGTCCTTCCACCACATAATCCATATACAAAATCCCACTATGCATCTCATGAGATAAATTGAACAATAGTTTTTCTAACTAATTTTCCATAGATGCAATCTGTGCTTCTAAAAATGGGCTAACTCCAATGTCTATGCTCCCAGCTACCTCAGTGCACAAGGCTACCACCAAAGCCTTTCCTAGATCTATTAAAGTCTTATGTGAAATAAACCTTCTGAAAGGTGTGATCAAAATTCCAATAAACCACTATGCATACTGGATAGGGTGGATATCATAGGACAACTTTGATAATAAATGTCTTAAAATGTGCATCATAATCCTTTACACTTTCAATTATACCCTACTTAATGACTTTTAGCATGCTAATGCTTTTTTGTGCAAACTCCGGTATATGGAACTTCACCACAAAATCATCACACAACGTGTTATAATCCACAAAATTTTGGTTTGGATCATACTTCATAGACCAACTATGTGCATGCACTTGAAAAGTAGTAGTAAACTAGCTTGCCTTATACTCAGGAGCTATAATCCCTTTCACACGCCATAAAATTTCACATATGTGAACCTTCTCCATTGCATCTTCAATGCCTTTATATTCTGGAAGGAGAAGTTTCATCTCATTAATAATTTTTTTTGGCTTGTGCGAACAATGCCCATCTCGAAAACCTATATTACCTCAAGTATTCCATCTACCTATAGAAACACCAGATCTGGTTGATCTTAAACCTCATGATCCTCTTAATCCACCTCATGTGGTGGGCACCAGACTAGAGGATGCGCTACCTTGAATTAAAAAAATTATACTAAACTAGACTCCCACAGTCTATGAATTGGTATTACATCTAGACATGGTGCAAAGATTTCACATGCCTAAACTTTTTCCAGATGATGCACCAAAAAATATACCTCCAACCAGACCCCCAAATAACAAAGATTACATATGTGCTACCATAGATGAATTTGTTATCTGATAAACTCATATACTCAATGGAAAATGAAGTCTACCTATTGCTACTCTATCACCAACACTATATTTCTTATCAATAATTATTTCAGAAATTGGAACACCAAGCATAAGGGCAAGGTCGCATGGTGGGATCAGATGCACACACATGGTCCTTATGCTTTATTTCGATGCGCTATCATCTGAAGTCGATATGTGTTCTCTACCATGCTTACCCAAATGGGGGAGAGCCAAATGCTCTAGCTCTACGTCTTCCACGTGAACTACAAATCCTTCACGATTCATCTCTCTTAACAACACCATTTACTCCTCAATATCACGTTGCTTCACTAATTCCCTCTCTCACGCTTCATTATAATTAATCCACCTTTCTTCTCTATGCCTTTATACCACAAGGTCTTCCATATTTCACCACACCTACTCCTACCCCCATGTGCGGTGGTGAGTTTAGCTATCCATTGGGAGGTGCCCTAAATTCAACACTACTATCAAGATCTAAATTGCTAAAGGAATATTGTGAAGATAAGATCTTATGGGCTTGTGTAGAAAGTCAAACTCTGCAGCTTCTAGGAAAGAATACATGGAAACAACGTACTTCAAAGTATTTTTTTTCACAAACACCAGCCCACCAATGATCTGTAACACACGTCCAAGGTACATCAACATCAAATAGGGTCTTGTATTCCTCTTGCATCCAAACACTTGATCTGTAATACTAGCTCCTCATTGATGTGTACGTGAACAACCACTCAAACAATTCTATAGGGAAGAAAAAAAATAACAACTCATAAAGCTAATGATAAAGGTGTTCCTCAACCCACTTACTCACATTGAAAATAGGTCCAGAACCATATCTTTAAATAACCTAATCTTCATTGGTCACAAGAGTCAACCAATAAGCCATCAATGTACAAAATCCTAGCAATAGCTTAGAAAATATGTCTCGGCAATGAAACCAAAAATGTATCCTATTTTCCTAACTCAAAACCCTATATGCACTGACACATCACTCGGATAGATCTAAGTGATAACTTGAAGCACGCGAAAGTACCAGGTCCCTCTTTTATGTCAACTTTTTCAAGGAATTAACATGCATGAACATATATTCCATAATCATAATAACCAGATCCATGAGCTTAATTTGGAAACACACATAAATAAGTAAACATATAGTTCACATAACCACTAGGATCAAATTCATCATATAATTACTAGTAATAAAGACATCAACAATCAATATACAACCATAATGATCCATTATATTAATCCAAAATAGCTAAATACATATATATGACTGTTATAATTCAAGTGCTCTCATAAACCAACAACATGACTCTAACACACATGATCCTATAAACTGTGCAAATAAATACATCTATATAGGGGTAGGGAATTTTTCCTTCACCACCCATGTACTATCAAAATAGGTTGCATGATAAGGATAGCCATGTGGCACTAAAAGATATCTATGGAAGCATACAAGTTCTTCCTATTAATAGATCATATATAATTAACTCTAGTTCTTATCCTATTATTAGCTCTATGCACATGTTTGAACTGCAAGTTCCTCCCTCAAGAATAAACTCTTACTAACTTCCCAAACCTCCTTGTGTGTCATATACTCTAAGTCTATATTTAGCTCCACATACCAGAAACTCACTAATTCCTTTTCATGTCTGCAATAATCCTTGTGTGCATCCCTTTCCATCTTTCACGCGTAAACCTTATTCTTCTAGTTTGCTCACCATGTTTATCCTTCCATGCATTCCTTCCATATTACTTCCACATGTTCCTTTCATAGTAATTTTTTTTGTTTCTTCTACAACTTACTCATGTGCATGTGAAACTCTGCACTCTTCATATACTTATCTATTTTCCTATTCCCAATAACATCACAGGAACCTAATGCCAATATCATTAAAACTATAGATCAAAGTTCAACACCACTGTCTACGACTGTCATCTCGACACCTATTACATCTACCCCCATCTTGGATTCTCCCCCTAAAATTACAACTTCAACTATGACCATAACCACAAAACCCCCATTAGACTTAGCCATACCATCATCAACATCCTCATCCATCGCATCTCCTACTTCACCCATAACAACTTCAACCAAAAACTCAACATCTACACCTATTCCCATTCTTAACACAACTTCACCCACATCTGAAATTACATCTACATCTACACCACTTCTTGAATCATACACTTTCCAAAATCCCATAATCAACGCACCTACAACTAATACTTCCACCACATCTACAATTCCAATCACATAAATACCAACAATCCTAAACCCAAGACATCTATAACACCTTTAGATCTTGTAAAACACATAAGGAAAAAACCATTCCCACCTTCAATAATACGAACCTTACTACCAATTCCTACCACCACGGATTCTCTAGCTAAATATGTCACTATTTCCACCAAGGCTAAATCTTCACAATCAAAAATTAAAAACCTTGGTATGCCCATCCAAAAGTCTCTTACACATACACATAAAAGGTTATAGACATTCCTTCTCCCAAGACCAATCCTCCTGAGCAACTTAGTATCACATCACCATCTTTAGGAGCATCTCCTTCCATTTTAGGACCAACCCCTTCTTCTAAAACCCCCATGATAAACAAGTCAACGCAGCTTAAACCTTCACCTAAATCAAGCACCCTTCCAAACTGTCCACATATTCTACTATTAAATATGAATCCAAACCCTCTAAATCACCACCAATAAAAATTAAGACTAAAACACAACCAACTCTCTCTTCTTCTAAGCCCAAGATGAAATCAAAGGCTCCCTTGAAACCACCTCAAACCAAACCATCCTTACCTTAATCCAGTTATTCTCAAAACCACTTCATCCCCCACATTTTCCATAGGGTATCACACAAAAATGTTTCATCAATCACTCCAAGATTCCGCAATCACTCTTCCATCTATCAAAGCATTTGATACAAATACCCCAAGACCTTCATGGTTTGATTCCAACCTCATTTGTGTGTACCATCATTCACCAATACATGACACATAACATTATAGGGCTCTTCAAACAATCATTCATAACCTTATCAATGATGATGACCTTCTTGTTGAGGAGGAACCAATTCACCCATCTAACCGACATCAATTCCCTCATCCCAACCTTCATCCACCAAAATAACCAAATCCCCTCATTCATCAAAGACTTATGTCACCATTCTGCCTTCAACCTTGACCTATCCCTCAATTAGAGATGCATCCAATTCTATATTGATGTTGTTCGGGATCACAACTCATTCCCACCCCCACGAATTCCAATCACCCACTCAATCCAAATCCAAAGTCTTTATTGTCGCTCCCTCTAGCGAGCCTACTCCACCATCTTCCTCATCAAAACCTAAGGTCTCTCTATCTTAGCTTCCCCTCAGCCTCGGTACCATCGAACATAGTGTTATGAAACAACTTCACCAGTCCCCAATTAGGATGTCACTTAATGAGACTTATCCAAAACTCCCCAGACCATAAACAAGCCCTCATTGAAGCTCTTAACCGCATCCCCATTCCTAGCGATGAGGACTCAGCCCATTTCCATCTCTTGTTGGGTTGCTTAGCCACCTTAGCCTCTATATCCTTTGACGACACCGAGATTTTCCAGACATGGTACACCAAAATAACATGACCTTCCCCTTTTCATCACAGTCTGCATCAATGACACCTTCATTCATCGTTCTATGATTGACAATGGAGCTAGCATCAACATCATCCCATATCACACTTTTGATCAAATCTAAATCTCCCTAAATCTGTTGTCGCCCAATCACTCACAATGGTCCTTTGTGCACTTAATGATGTTGTTGCTCCTTCCTTAGTCAGTGTCATTCTTCCCATCCACGTTGGTGAAAAGATCCCCTCCATGAACTTTTCTATATTGTGTAAGGGAAGTTTCAATACAATGTCCTTTTAGAGCTGACCATGGATATCATGTCATGCATTTTGCATTCCGTCCACCCTCCATTAATGCATCAAATACGAACATGAGGGGAAAATTCTAACTCTCCCTTTGGAAACTTCGTTGCTCAAAGAATGTAACATGACCTATCGACCCAACGATGACCTCATTCCTAAACCTGAACCTTCTGAAGCATCCACTCAGCTCATCTTGTGTCTGTGTCCAAGCTCCCTAATGATAACTTCTTAGACAAACTGATGGATTGTCATTTCATTGGGGGAGTATCACTCTTCTCACACTTAACGCACTTCCCACACCTCAAAGACTTGGCAGACCCAATAAAGCTCTCATGTATCAACCTAATATCGGGAATATCATTTATTTTGGTCCACCTCACCTTCAAACTAACCTCATATATGGTAGAATTTATTTCCTTTCTTCACACATTGACACTCAACAACACACAAAACTCTACACCAATGGATTTAGTTGTCTATTATAAGAAGTCCTTTTCCTACACCAATCTCCACTCGTTGCGCCTGGAAAGGATTTGGAATGGGATGCATCATGAACAAGGTATGCATGACCTTGTCATTGATCAATCTCGTAAACCCCATGAAAAATTTGGGCTAGGCATATAAAGAACAATCTGCAGATCCTCTTCCACCATCTTTAGCTATCCCATGGACATTGACCCCCTCCATCTTCATCCATCCCATGTGGTTATGGATACGGATGACACCGTAGTCTATCAGCCTCTGAACCTTTTTTTATTCTCCACGATCACTTTGAGACCACTGGTCACTTATCAGTGTGATGGAAAATTAAACTCGATCCCTCCCTCTTTGACAATCCGCAAATTATAGAGGAAGACTCCCCTACCATTGACGTTCTCCACTGCACTCAATGATGACACCATCATTTCTCACATGGGGGCAGAAGATTCCTATCATCATAAGTCCTTACCACCTAGACATGTCCACCCTTCTCAATGAATCTACCATCAACATCAACATAAGGACTGCTCCGGAGCCTTGTATTCTCAAAGTGATTTAATCCCTTGATCCACAAGAGCTTCAATCCTTCACCACCTTTCTTTCTCACAACAGTCCAATCCTTCACATGGTCATACTCTGACATGTCGGGCCTTCATCCATCCATCATTGTCCAAAACATTGTCACCTTTCCCAATGCTAAGTCCGGTTAAGAAAAATCTTTACCGTATGCATCCGTCGTCGAGCTTGGCCTTCTTTTCAAAGAGGAGCTGCAACACCTCCTTTCCGCTAAATTCATCATCCCCATTGACTATCCCCAATGGGTTTATAACATTGTACCTACTTTATAAGGCTTCATGCAAAGCTCCGCATTTGTACTAAATTTCGAGATTTAAATCTTGTGTGCCCTAAAGATGACTTTCCCCTTCCAAACATTAATTATCTTGTAGAACTTACTGTAGGCCATGAGATGATGTCTCTTATGGATGGTTTTTCTAGGATCCAATCAGATCCTTATCGCACCAAAAGACCAACATAAGACCTCTTTTGTCACTCCTTGGGGATGAATTTTTGCTATTGTGTCATGCCCTTCAGGTTGAAAAATGCTCGGAGCCACCTACCAGCGAGACATGACCTACATCTTTCACAGATCTCATCCATAAGACTGTAAAGGACTACGTCAATGACCTCTTGGGTAAATCCAAACATTTATGCATACCATCATCTTACCATCCTTGAAATCACTTTTTGAGCATCCTTATCCACTTCTTCCTTCATCTTAATATAGCAAAGTGCATATGTTTGAAGTGCTTACTGGTAAACTCCTTGGATTCATCATTTCTATCAGGGGTATTGAAGTTGACCCCCGCAAAAATTCAAGGCTATCCTCGAGATTCCCCCTCCTTTCAACTTGAGGTAACTTCACAGTCTTCAAGGTCAGCTGTTGATGATTATCTTTATAGATGAACCATCTGGTAATTGGGTAATCTGTAGCAATGTTGGGACTTGACCCCTAAGATAACCTCCAAGTTTTATAGAATTTGGTTCTTCTCTGATTTGGATTGAGATAAAGGTTAGATAGAAATATATATATATATATACACACTATCTAAGGTGATGCATTGAATCTTTACTAAAAATCACAAAGATCAATATCGAAATAACTACTATATTAGTCAAAGAGAATCTAACATGATCAGAATCTAGTTTCTAAAATACTATTTTTTACCATGTACTACGAGATGAAAATAAAACATAATTACCTGCACAATGAAAAAATTCATGTAAAATATATAAGGGGATGCAACATGATAAATATTTAAACATTTATCAAGAAATGAATTAAAAGTAAATAGGAAGAAATAAAGGACACGAAGTATTGCAAAAAATTTAGTGCATAGAAAAAAGATCTCTTATTTATAGAGAAAATAATAAATAAGGCCAGAATGGCACAAATTAGAACATGTCACTTATCAATAGTGCCTTGTTAAGGCCAATGGATTTTATAGACTGAACCTAACATTTCTTCTCTAGAGCTCTGGATACTTCTTATTTTTTATGATTTTACTACCGTGACAAGTACATTCTCTTATAAATCCCCCATGGCTCTTGAAAACAGATGCACCTTTCCGTTAAGAGTCCCGCCATCCACATTCAGTTCAAAAAATACGTAATCCTTCAAACTAAAAAGAAAATTTCAACATGTATATAATTTGGGCACCTAAGATAGCATTGGATCCACTGGTACCTCAAGTTTTATCACATTCTGATAAGTTGAAACTTTCGATGGTGTTAGTTTCCTTGTATGACATGTGGAGACCAAACACAGTTTTGGGGCTTCTCCTTTTCTCTCTCTTCTTGAAGCTGCTTCTAGATGACACGTGGATACCTATCCATTTTTCTCCTCTGTCTTTGAATTTTCATCCCACTTGGGCTGCCTTGTCTCACTTTAGCCACATGATCAATTATCGTTGTTTGAGGGCTCCTTATTCTTTGTGCTTTTTCCAAAATGTGTCGAAGGGACACATGGATACCCTCCATGTCTACTTACATACTTAGGAAAATTTGAGTCCCAAAAAACACCAAAAGAACACCAAATTTGATCTTTTGTCTGTTTATTAAAAGATAACAGTATTGGAAGAGCCCCCAAAAATGTAGATGTCCACTCTATATTGTCCCCCAATCTATGGTGCACTGTTTTCATCTCACAAATCTCAGACCATTTTTAACCCTTTCATCACTCTTCTTCGTAAATACGTCAAATTTAGATATGATGGTAAACTACCAGAAATCGTTTGATGATCTCAAGCAAGTATCTCCTATCCCCGCATATGTTCTTACCCCTCCACGCGAAGGGGGGATCCCTTCTATCTCTATATCTCTTACCTTTGGCCATTCTCTAGGCACCATATTGGCACATCACGATGAGTCAAGGTAGGGAGACAGGCGGTTTATTACATTAGTCACACCCCTTCACAATTATGAGACTCGCTATACTAAAGTTGAAAAATTGTGTTGCGACTCTTTTATTTGACCACTTCTAAGCTTCGTCACTATCTGCTCAATCATAAAACTTATGTTGTCACTAGACTTTCACCTCCTCAAGACTGTGCATTCACTAAGCCTTATCGCATCAGTGATCACATCACTCAATGGCTCATTCTCATGACCGCGTTCAACCTAGAGTTCATCTCTCAAAAATTGATCAAGGGCCAAGATACCGCAGATCAACTAGCTCAGCGCCCCTCTTTCTGATAATCACCTTCCTCACAAACAATTTCCAGATGAATCCATAACATTAATTTTCAACATGATTTTTCTCCTCTTAAAATGACTCTCTTCTTTGACGGCTCAAAGTGTTCAGCAAGGGGGAAGCGCTAGTATCGTTATTGTCATTCCTCCTAGGGACACTCATATCCCTATCGCTGACAAGACCTAATTTTGAATGCACTAATCAATATGGTTGAGTATGGAGGCTCTCATCTTAGGTCTTTGAAACTGTCATCTTGCTTGGTGTTGAAGTCCTTGATATCGACGTGGTAGTTATCAACTTATTATCAACCTAGTCAAGGGTGTTTATCAATGTAAAAATGACATCCTTCAAAAGTATAAGGACATCGTTGACTTTCTCCTTAAGGTATTTGATTTCTACACCATTCAGATCATGTCCCTTGTTCATCTAATCATTTCGCAGAAATTGTAGCATCTCTCGCATCTCTCATCCCTTAGACAACTGAAGAATCTAAAAAACATTTGTTGTTCGGCGTCAAGATCAACTATTTCACGTTCATGAACTCCCTAGTATTAACTATGTTGATACAAACCCTCGTGATCTTTGGTATTCTCAAATCTTCAACTATCTATCTCAATCTCATCATTCCTCTTTGAATTATATAAAAATGGTATGAGGTCCTTTCTTCAACGTGTTAATCATTATGTCATCCTTGGTGGTATACTTTACAAGCACAGCTTTGATGACATTTTTCGTCATTGTATCCTTAAGTCTCACAGAATCCATTTGATGCTATATAAGAAGTCCACAATGGTATATCTGTGGTGGCCATTTTAGTCGGTTTGGTTTTCGCCCAGCGCATCCTTTGCATGGGTTATTATTAGCCCTCTCTGAATCAAGACTAGTTTTGATTACGTTAAGAACTATGCATCAAACTGCCAGCAACATTCCAATCTCATTCGCATTCCTAGCCAGGCCTTACAGCCGGCTCAAGACCTTTGGCATTTCTCACAATGGGGACTCAACCTCATTGGCCTCATCAATCTACGTTCTTCTCAATGCCATCATTTTATCATCACCGCTACCGAGTACTTCACCAAATGGGTGGAAGCCGTCCCACTTGCATCAATCAAAGCTAATCAAATTGTTAATTGTGTTCGATCAACATATCATTTGTCTCTTTAGAGTTCCTCACAAAATCATCACGAAAAATGGAAAGTCCTTAGAAAACAAAGATCTCAAGAATATTTACGATTCATTTAATATTAAGATTATCTTCTCTTGTCCATACTATACTCAAGCTTATGGTCAAGCCGAAGCCACTTAAAACGACTCTTCGCAACATCCTTTCTAAGACTATTGATAAATCTTGGTCATGTAATTGGCACCTTCAAATTCCCTTCACTCTTTGGGCTTATCAGATTAGCATCCGCCCCTCTACAGGCACTACTCCTTTCTCTCTTGTCTACAGCACATCGAGTTCGTTCTTCCTCTTGAATTACAAATCCCATCCTTGTGTGTTTCTCTTTGTGACTTCATCTTTGATGAAGATTATCACCAAGAGTCATCTAACATGGCTTGAGTTGTTAGATGAACCTCACCTGGTTTCGATCTTGAACATCATCATGTCTACCAAGAGCACATCAAACATGCTTATAAACAAACATCTCAAGGAACGTGACTTTAACATTGAGTGACTTTGTCCTTAAATAAAATCAAAATGTCATTACTCTAGAAAGGAGTCAACGTGGAAAGTTTTCTCCCAACTGGATTGGACCTAACATTATCACGCATAAGTACGGTTCTAAGACCTATCATTTGGCTTCCCTTGATGGTAAACTGGAAATGGAACCTCTTAATGCATTGCACTTGCAGCCATTCTATTGTTGGCATAACTAACATCGTACACTTAGTCGTCTTAGTAGTCATTCATCCATCTATTAGCATTTCCATATTTCATTGTAGTGATCTATAATTGTGTGGTCTACCGTCACTTTTCTATATATGGCATTGAATATGGGCACCATTGCTCTACTCATAGCATATTCCTTATGGATAGGTTATTCCTTCTTAGTGAGAACCATGTGATCATTACAGCCATTACCCTCTTATTCACCTATTGGAACCACGCTAAGGGTCCACATGTGTCACTTGTAAATTCATTATCCCCTCCTAATGGTCTACCTAGCTATCCCCAACTCTTCCCCATAAAAAATTCAAAAGAAAATAAATTGATCCCTTGAAGGAAATTTGTCCATAAAAGCATTAAAAATTCAAAAGTATATACTGATCCCTCGAAGGACAAATATCATGCCTATAGTATCCTTGCCATATGTAAAAATAAGTGAAAATTCCAAAGTCAAAAAGCATAAAATCAAAAATTAAACCACTCCCTTACAGGATGGCTACTCCCTTGATATCATGGCAGCAAAGGCTTCCCGCAATGATCATCCTTCTATCTCAAAGCATAAAAATAAAAAGCAAAACATCCTAAGAAAGTTTCTTGCATCGATTAGCTTTGTCATTCATAGAAAACTTCCGGCATTAATCAATTTGTGTCCTAGTACCTAGAGCCGGGGCATAAACCTAGGAACACCCACCTAAGGAGAACCTATATCCCCACGTACAAGTCACATCTAAAAACCCCTTATGTTGTGTTGACATTAGGTCTATAAGTTCACCTTTCATACTTTCCCTTGTGAATCATAGGATCGATAACTAGCAATGGTTGTGTGTTAACACATGTTAATTGGCTGCAAGTGAATTACCTTAAGTGGATCCCTTTTTCATTTACCTCCAATCTAGTTTAAAGCATTTTTTCCTTGTAGGATCATTGTCTACGATTACGTGTCGTTTATCTTGTTTTGGACACCTTCCATTGGAGTCACATTCTTTCTCTCACACCAAGCATATCATCGATATATAACCATTCCATCTATAACTATGTGTTTACTTTTTATAACATTACTCATATCCAAGTGATCCATATTTGACCACATCTTTTAGACTATCTATGTCTATATCATTGCATGACACATTATATAAAAACCATCACATATATATCTAACCAATATAAAACCATGTACATATAAATAAAAACCCATAAATTAGTCATTTAACATATAATATCATAAATACATCATACATCATCAACACAATACAAAATCATTGTGTGTGTGTGTGTGTGTGTGTGTGTGTGTGTGTGTGTGTGTGTGTGTGTGTGTGTGTGTGTGTGTGTGTGTGTGTGTGTGTGTTCAAGGAAAATTTTGCAAAAGCTATGGAAATGGGATAAGAACAATTAAGAAACCCCAAAATATTTAAGAAAGCAAATCAATGGACCATCAAATCAGAGATAAACAATGATTCATTACTTTTCATGCATTAATCTTGAAGTAAACAAGCAAATCAAGTTATCCTCTACTCTTGAAAGCTTTATAAATGAACCTAGTTAGATTCTAAACCATCATTTTATGATTGTGAGAATGGAAGCTCTCCATTAATGGCTAAAGAGCCACATTTTCCCTTCCATTTACTCAAAATTGAATGGAAATAACAAAGAAAAAGTAATATTATCTCAATATGACAAATGAAGAAAATCTCTAATCCTAGCAATAATATTATAGGTTAGGCTAGAAAGGGGAAGTGTTGTTGGAAAATAACATGGGTTAGTGGGGTATTTATAGATTTTTGATTTCAGAAATGAAATAATTTGGGTGTATGTGGGACAAATGAATAAGCCAAAAAAAAAAATAGTGAGACAAAGTAAGATTTGACTAGGCTTAGAAGAGGTTATTCATGGTTAGGACTATTTAAACTAGGTTTAGGCTAACTAATCACAATTATTGAGAAATTAGGGTTTTGAGAGGGTTGTGAGAGGTCTAATCAATCCAATGAAATGGATTAATAGTATAGGAAGTTAGTAGAAGTGGTATAGAAGGGGATAAGAAGAGGGTTTAGCTAATAAGAGGCTATATTAGCCCGATTAGTTGGTAACAAGAGGAATACGACCAAAAAGATGTCGTACAACGAGAGTTCGATGGGTCTAATTGACGGTGTGTCATAAATTTGTAATGAGTAGAATAGTTAGGGCAGTATTAAGAATAATATTGGTTCAATCAAACTACAAATCTCTACATTTTCCCCTCTTTGGGGTGGCATAAGCTATACCACTTCAAAGAAAGTAGAAAAACACAAACGAATACAATTTTTTTTGAAGGAGTGGAAGAAAAATTACTAGGTTTGATGCAGCCTAGAATTTACTGTGAATAACCCAGGCACGCTAGCACATCACTCAGCTTGAACTAAGCACTCACCCAAAGCACTCAAAGGCATCATGTCCCTCTTTAGAGTTATTTGTACAAAATGTTAGCATGATGGTGCATATAGGTATCTATATTCATTACCAATAGTAAACAACACACTATGCATAAACCAGATCTAGTTCTTAGAATATATAAGATGAACTAAAAAATGACTATAAAAAGATTCACCATGCAATAACCAGATTCAATCATGTTTAAAACCATCATCCACACAATATGAACCATTGTATTAAACACTATAAAACACAAAATCTTCTTACATTACATAAATATCTCCATGAGTCATGCACTCAACAAAACCAAGAGCATAAATCTATCATAGTTTTTCACCCACTAACCCGTGTAAATAAATACATATATGTAGGGGTGGGGAATTTCCCTTCATCACCCATGCACTTAAAAATAGGTCACATGCTAATAGTATCCATGTGCCTTTGTAATAGGATGCACAACATACAAGTTCTCTAGCAATAGGCTTCCCAAAATACCATTGTGTGGACCGCAATTCTTCATGCCTTTGTGTTCTCAACATGTTAAATCCAAAAATAGCCATTATCCACAAAATGGCCAAGTCTTGATCTTGGGCACTTTAGATATATTGTGGTGTCATGTGCTCCTCCAATGCCCTACATTCAAACACCTAATAGTTAGGCCATTTTTGGTCCATTCAACATTACCCCACATGTAGTCATTTTTACTCCTATCACAAAAGGAAGAACCCCATGCGCACCAGCCTATCACCCAGTAGAAGCTGAGCGCTCACTCAAGGCACACGCAAGTACTGAGTCTCTCTTTTATGTGAGTTTAGTGGGAAGCATTATCTATGATTAGTGTAAGAGTATTTAGGAAATAAGTTGAGGAATACAAGAACCATAGGGCTTAGAATGGCCTTCAGATCCTTGCAGTCACTTCAGACCGAGTGCTTTAACTGATCCCAGAACATATACTATAACAGAAAGAAAGATACAACCATTCATTTGTAGCATGAAAGGAAAGAGAACTGATATGAGTGAAATATACATTAAACCCATTGATATTCATATCTATTTATAATAGGTAACCTTAATATATTCATTGGTTCATTACAGAGTGTCACAGAGAGTAGACCGCAATCATGCACATCATTGGATGTATGTAGCTAAGCTAACATAAAAGAAAAATAAAAAATCCATGCTTAGTACATCCTTTTCTAAACCAGAATACCCACTCATAGCAATCCTACAAAGCTTCACTCACTCTCTAACCCACTATTCCCTAAGTATATCTAGATGATATATCCTTTTTTCGTGTCTGTCTTTTCCACAGCAGGCACTTGTATTTATCACTTTCTCGGGCTGCCAACTCACCTTTCCATGCCCTCAGATACATTGCCAAGTGTTGAATGTGGTCCTCCATGTGAGCATCTTCCTTTAGGCCCGAGCTCTCCATTCCATCTCATGATGATCTTCTACAAGATTCCATCTGGGGAATGCTCTTTCCTGGGCCAACCTATTGCCAGGCTGGTATCTTATTCGCGCGCAACCGATCATGCTTTTCATGTGTTCTACCTTGGGCGCTCAAATTCGCTAAGTCTCGAACCTCCTTTCGTGTGTCGCGCATGCTATTTGCTTCCTTAAGCCTTTCTCTTATGTGCTTTTTCCTTGCATGCCATTCTATAACTGGGATCCTACACACTAAGTGCCTTCATACTTGGTCAATATTCCAGGGGCCCAACATCACCCCACACTATGTTTATTCTCCATCCTCATAAACATTTTACTTGACCAAGATGTAAGTTTTTTTATGGAACCAAGATGTAGACTTATACTTTACAAAATGAATAAGGAATGAAAGAATAGGGGAAATAATGAAGAATGGGGGGGAGAACATCAATTCAATAGGCTGGGAAAGTCCTTTCATAGATTTTCCTCCAACTTGTTCCACACTTGGACGTCGCCCTTTGCCTTTTGGCATAGGTTGCCCACCAGGGTGCTCACTTCATCAAAGCTTAGGCTAATTCCCTGGGTGCCCAAAGTGTCCACAATCTACTCCATTTCCTTACCCATGTCTGTGATTTTATCAATTCTTCTGGTAATTTGGGGGTATAGTTCCTTCAATCAGGCCTTAATCGAGCTTCTTAAATCCTCAATTGCCTTTGATTTCTTCTCTACCTTAGCTAGAACCTTGTCCCTCTCTACCCTATTCCCTTTGTTCTTTTCTTGGAACTCTTTCAGCTCTACTTCAAGCATGGCGACCAAGGATCTAGCCACCTTATCTCTATTTGCACATGTGTCATATGCAGCTTCTGCAGACTGGGCAACGACCTTAATCTCTGCAAGTACTTGGTTGTACTCAATAACAAGTGCTACCACCTTCTACCAATCTTCCTCTTTTAAGCATGTGGCCACTTCTTCTATAGATTCTAGCAATAAGGGTTGCCTCTCCATAGTGAGGACATACGCTAGGTCTTCTAAGCATTCCAAAGTTGATGCATACCTCTGAGGGATTGGCGTTAGGTCTGGGTGCTTTAATATGATGGTGCTCTTGATTGAATCCACCTTCTTGTAGACCTCCTGCGCCTTTACTTTATCTTCCTTTAACTCACACCTTAACTATGCACTAATGAATTCCTCCTGTTTTAAACTCTTGTCCTTCTCCGCCAGTTCTTAATCCTTCTACCCCAACTTCACCTCCAATGCTCTGATTCTGTCATTTCACACAAAAAATCTAGCCTTGGTCTCGACCATGACTTTGTTCAGAGCATTACATATTTTCTCGTCTGAAAGCTCCTAATAATTTACTAAGGGGTTGCCTCCCTTATAATTTGGTAATGAGATTAGCACTTTTTGGTAGACTTCAAAGTCTGGCTCATCAATGTGTGACTCGAACACCCAAGAGAGCATCTTCTTGGTCCTAGGGTATGTGCCATCCTTTTCAAAATACCCCATGGCTAGGATCATTTCTGTGGGTATGGTTCTTTGGAACCATGCACGTAACACCTTCTTCGCGTCATCCACATAGCCCATTACCTGTCTCTGTTTTGTATCAAGAGTTCTTCTACCTGAGTACACGACTTTGGGGAAGCTAACTGTCAAAGCGGGGCCTCCTAGGATGTCATGTTCATTTTCTACACTCTCCTCCTTCCCTTCCTTAAGCACTATGTCCACACTGCACTCAAACTCTTGGTCTATAAGGGCTTTGAGCATCTTTTTCACTTCTCACTTTTCTACCTCAGTAATGTGCTCTTTTGTAAAACTTATGGCTCCCTGCTCCTTAGCACCCTTCTCATCTACCTTCATGTATTCAGTGCCTTCCTCATCTTGTCCACCCTTGCACCGTGTAAATACAAACTCTTGCTTCTCCTCTTGGCTTTCTTCCTCTGAGTCGTAGACAATAAACACATGTGGCTCTTTGTCCTTCTCATGCTCTTCTTCCTCATCACCATCTCCTTCACTCTCATCTTCTCCTCCTTCTCCCAAGTAATTCTCCAAGCTGTCGGTTGCCTCTGAGTTAGTTCTTCATCCACCCTCTACTTTTTCCTAAGATGTGGCTTCTGATCAGGGGATTCAGCCTTCTCTTCTTCCTTTGGAAATTCTTCCATGGTGGTGGGTTTCTCGAGCACCTCTACTTTTGGCATCTTCTCCTTTACTGGAGACTTCTTTCTCTGTATGTAGGTGCTTGGCTTGGTGCTTATAGATGGCATGCTCACCGTCTGAGTAGTCAACACACTTGGTGCTCCTTCCTCTTCTCTACATATCTTCTTAGATGTTGGCTTCTTCTTCCCCAAGGGGTCTTCAGGTATGTAGATTTCATTCTCCAAATACGCGCCCTTTTTAAACTTCAGCCTTATGTGCATGTACACGTGTGTCACAAATCCTCTAGTAATGGGAAGCGTCATCAGCCTAGTCATTTGGATCTCATGTGAAACATACTTCTCTATGTAAATGCGCTTACCTCCGGGGTAATTCAGCTTCTTCCTCATCTCCATGTGTTCTCAGTCCAACCTTCCTAGTTCTAGCCTTAGCTTCTTTGATTCTTTAAATATATTTACTCCCACTTGGAAGTATTGGGCAGTGAATGCGAAAGGAAGCTTGCACCAAGGGCTCCATGATTTTTCAATAAGCTTGAATATGCCCAAGCAGTAGTGTTGGTACACTACGAACTTAGCTTCTCCCTCAGTGGCTGCTGGGAGTTATTTAGGGATCCTCCACTCTACCCCGAATGCATTTCCTAAGTGCTTATACCACTTTTCCAGCCGTACTTTTTAGGGATCCATCATTGTATCAAAAGAATACTTCTCAAACCTCTTCACGAGTGAAGGGTCCTTGGCTAAGTACTCCCACACAAACTTGTTTGGTGTGTCTAGCACTCTAATTTCTGCAAACACTATGGTGAGCAAGATATTGCCAAAGAGGATCCTGTCCCCTTCCTTTGCACACTTAACAATCTCCTCTGCAATTTACATGGATAAGTTATATATAGTCCCCTTTGCAATCTTCCTACAGACATGTAGGCAAGGTTTGTTGACTTGTATCCATCTTTCTTGGTCATTCAACTTAGTCACCAGATGCACAGCCATATTCATAACGAGGTCCTTGATGTCTGAAATATCATAGTACCACGACCCTTTATTGTAGGTATACTCAGCGATGGTCTCTTGAATAGCCTCTTTGTCACCAAGGTCATCTTCTAGGCTATCTCCCTCACATATGAGGCCTGTAAATTGTGAAATCAACTGGGGAGTCACACACATCTTGCACCTAACAAAGTGGAAATAGTCTTCATGCACCTGAGACATTAACCACTGGTACAAGTGATTTGGCTTCCCAAAATAAGGCAACTCATAGATTTGTAACATACCTGCCTTCACCAATTAAAACTTAACATCATCATCATATATGGGTAGACCTTCAGGTGTTCACTTGTTGGTGGGGCGTACCAATTCTAAGGCCATTTCTTTCTCTATGGTGTTTTTGTGGTGATTATAGTCACTAACAGGTATGCTTCTCAACTGGGATTCCCATTCCTTTCCCATCATCACCCCATTTGGGTATTGCATCTTTGCATACCATTCTTCATTTATGTCTACTTCAGGTTCTAGTTGTTTATCCTTGGCTTTGCCCATTCCTTTCTTGGGTGTCATGTTCGAGGTATTTTATCACTCCTACTCTCTCTTTGTTACTCTTACTTTCTTCTCCCAACCTTCTATCTCAGACCCATTGTATAACTCTTCTAAACCTGTGCCCTAGTTTTTCAAACCCTAACTTGGATAACTCTTCATAAGACAATGCCTTTTTAACTCCTTCCATGCCCATGTAATTCCTTCTGGTCTGTAATCTCAAACTAGCTCTTCATGTTTTAATCACACAGATCTTCCACTCGATTGAATTTAAAAACCCTAGTTTATAACACTTACTTATATCTCCAACTCTTCATTTTCACAGAGTAAAAATGAGAGTGCCCCACCCCTTTATTTATAGTTTTTCCCTTTTCTGATCATTAAATGCTACTTTACCTACCCCTATACTTTGTTCATTTAATGCAGATTTTTCAAACAAAGTCCATCTTCAGCGCCTTCACTCACACGCGCTTCCTACATAAAAACCTCTCCAACCTGACAGGAGACTCTTGTGCACACTTAACCTACACCAAAGTAACTTCTTCTATCCAAATTCTCACTTTCGCCTACCTCATGTTGCTTTAACTGTGCTTCCTTTTCCTTTGTATGTGGGATCTACTAGTATCTTTATGCAGGCACCAACCATTATATCTTTTCTCTTCATCTACCTCTTTCAACCGGGCTACACAGCAAGGCTCTTCAGCATAACTTCCTTGGTACTTTCAATCACGCGCTGCTTCACTTTTCTCAACCCCACACTTAAACGATGTGTGGTCCTCTGTGCACTCATAAATTCTCCAAAAATAGCAATAAGGTTACCAGCACCCAAGGCAAAAAACCAAAACAACAATGCAAAAGGGAAACACAAGAAAGGGAAAATACATGAAGGAAACTCTAAACTAACTGGCAAAACTACCCTATTTACAAACACCAAGAAGAATTATTTATAGTAGGGCTTCAGCCTACTTCCATTGAAGTGTCCAGGAAACTTTATCCCATCCAGCACTTGTAACTGGAACACACCCGAATCAAGGATGTACGAGATTGTGTAGGGACCCAACCAATGGACTTTCAACTTCCCAGGATGGCACAAAAACTTGGAATCATACAGTAACACCATTTTCCCAATGTCAAACTTATTGTTTTTAATATAGAGATCATGTCAAGCCTTTTCCTTTTCCATTGTTTGGCTCCAACAGGCAAGTGATCATCTCTCATCCAATTTCATTAGTTCATCAATTTTTTCTTCCAGCACTTGTTCATTAGCTAATCCTCCTACACATGCTATTTGCAGAGAAGGTAACATAAATTCAACCAGAAACATGGCTTCCGTGCCAAACACCAATTGAAAAGGTGTGGATTTATTTAGTCTTTTATATGTTGTTTTGTAAGCCCATAACATTGCTGATACTTTGTCATCCCAATCTTGTCTTCTAACATCACAAATTTTGGTCAAGGTATGACTCAGTATTTTTTTGAATGCTTCCACGGTGTCATTAGCTTATGGGTGATATGGCATAGTCTTGTGATGAGCCACCATGAAATCTGATAACATGATCCTCACAGTCTCATTCAGAAAATGCGTACCCCTATCAGTGGTCAAACTCAATGGACATCCATACCTCATGATAATGTTCTCCCATAAGAACCTTGTCGCATTTGCTTCTATGAAATCTTTAGTTGGGGCTGCCTCTGCCCACCTTATGAGATAATTTGTGCAAGTGATGACATAACGTGACCCAATCCTATGTGTTGCTAGTGTAATAGGTCCCACAAAATCTATCACCCATTTTTCAAAAGGCTCTGCACTAGGGATAGGGTGCAAAGGCATTTCATCTCTTCTTCCTGGTTTTCCAATACACTGATAGTGATCACATGCTTTACAATAATCTCTATAATCCCTGTACAAGGTTTCCCACCATAATCCTTCCATTAATATCTTGCACGCGGTGGCATCACCTGCGTAATTCCCATCTGCACTTCCTCTATTTGCTTCTTCCATGATGGCCAGACACTCATGCTCTAATACCCACCTACAAAACACTTCATCTCATCCCAACTTGTATAATTCTCCACTAATCAACATGTAGGGCGCGGTGCATATGACCAACTACTTTTTTTCCAATGCCTTCATTCCATCTGGTGCCACACCTTCTTTTAAGAGTACTACAATCTCCTCCAAATCTAAAGGCGCGTGCCGAAACCTAAATAGTTAGGCGTCTGGAATTTCTTCCTCAATACTTTATGTGTCCTCTCCTAAATCAATCCTTGATAGATGACCAGGTCCACAGTTGCTTTTTCCAGGCTTCACTACAATGGTGAATTCAAACTCTTGAAACAACAACACCCATCGACATATGCACCCTTGAAGAATGGGCTTGTTCACCAAATACTTTAATGTCATGTGGTTGGTATAGAATACAAAGGGTGTTGCCATCAGATACTGTCTAAACTTGAAGAGCGTGTAGATCATCGACAATTCCTTGCACTCGGTTGTGGTATAATTCTGCTCTACTGGTGTCAGCTTCCTACTTACAAAACTAAGAGGATGATAAAAAATCCCTTCACCTAGTTATGCAAGTACTGCTCCAATGACAGTCCCTGAGGCATCTACATGGGCATGGAAGGGCTTGTCCCAAGAGAGAAAATGTAAAATAGGCATGGTAATAAGCTTATCTTTTAATGTATCAAACACCCTCTATTGTGCCTCACCCCAATGGAAGGCTCTTTTGTGTCTAAGCAGCTCCTCTAAAGGCACAACAATCTTAGCATATCCCTTAATGTATTTCCTATAATAGCCCATATGCCCAAGGAATCCACGCATTGTGCTCTGGCTAGTAGGTTCTCTTAACCCCACAATAATTGTAACCTTAGCGGTATATACCAGCAAGCCCTTCTTACATATGATATGATATGTAACACCCTTGATAGTTGTTATTTTCCTCCTTTACATTTCAAGTGTTGACATGTGATTTTCCTTATAAAGATATGTTCTTTTGATTTTTGGAGATCATGCTTGATATGGATAAATCATCTTCTGTTCTTAAGATCCTTTGACTGAAATGGAATCGTTTCCTTTGAATTTATTTTTCACTTCTTGTAGGTGAGTTACAATCTGGTTTAAGAATTGTAAACCTATTTATTAATCTGACTCATCCTTGGATCAATTTTAGTGATCTAAGGAATGTTTTAAATCTACTCTGTTGAACAAATGGTAAATCGACATTCCAAAAAAAAACATATGACTAAACTTTGATTGATTACAAGTTCTTTGATTGTTGTGTGAACATGTTTCTATTTAGACGTATGTTGTGCTTGGATCTTTTCATTCAATCATGGCAGGACAATGCTGGTGCAAACAAACTATAGCCTATTCACAGCATGGGAAACATTCTGGTTCCTAAAACTAAAGGGATTGTCCTATTGAATCCTAAGCTAGGTAAGAGAATATATATTATCTAGCTATGTTAATAAATAAAATTTTATCCTAACCTAAGCTTTTACTAAAGGGTTATGAAGAGGTTACTAGGTTATTTGAATTATCCTAAAACCTAATGCCATATGGTTATATCTAACCTAATGCCTAAAAAATATTGTGTTAGAATTAATCCAACCTATGCGGAAACTACCTAATGTGGTAATTTATAGATTGGGTTATATCCTAAGGTTACCTATCCTAAGCTAACCTAAGAGCTAACCTAAGCAATTATGACTACCCTAAACTAATGGACATGAAGCGGGAATTGGTGGTCACATGTATCACAGGCGATGGTTCCAAGGCATTTAGGTTGTTGATAAGGTTTTAATTACATAGAGGTACCACCAGTTGTGGCAAGGGCTAGCTAACTTGGTAGAGGCTTATGTGAAAACTTCACTACAATGGAATTCCTTATTAAATTTAATTTGGAAATAGCTAAACTTGGAAGGTGGTGGAAAGGAAGGATAGGCAGGAAAATAGGAATTAATGGAATTCATTATTTCTAGTTTTTGTGCTCGAACCATTTTGGAAAGCATGCAAACGGGTTTGTATGGGGTCATTTCACCTTGCATGTTTCATGATTTTCACTCTGCATGCTCTCTAATTTTTTGAACCAGCAAATTGAACTACACTTAATGGATATTCTTGATATTTTTGATCTATTTTCAGTTCGTGGAATATATAAGAGGCATGGTGGAAAAATAATATTTTTGTTTGATCTTTTGTGGAGAAGAGGAGTAGTTGTGACCTCAACGGGAGGTTCTCTTCGATTTGACATAATAGCTATCAGGCATGATAGGCTCTAAACTTTAAGATATCATGCTTTCTTATAAATGTTACATTAAAACGATTATGTTCTTTTGATATTCTTGGATTGTACATCATATCTGGTTATTTTCTTATTGGGTTTATTAAATCTTGTAATATCGGTTTTGAATCCTTGGTAAATAATGTTCTGTTTAGAAACTTACCATGTTTTTGTTCAAAAAATAAATAAATGCATGTAAAAAATGTATCTCTGTAGCTAGACCTTTTCATTCTTGAAAGGGTAAAATAAGTATTCTACGTAGATAATCTTCGTTCCTATTTAGATATGGTTCAGAGTTTTTGAGAAATTTGGGTTCTGTCTAATCTTGTGTTTTAATAGAGCTTGTATGCGAGCTCGTTTTTTATTTGGAACTTGGTTCTGATTTTGTGAGAACGATTGATAGAGGTTCTTGTTATTTTGAACCATGTTGGAATCTTGGATATCCCTAGACTGTGGTTGAAGTCCATATATATCTCATTGCTTGTGTTTTATTTCCTTATGAAAATCTGAACTGTTAACGTCAGTTCATAATGAACATTGTACTTGTATGTTATTACTTATTTTTGGGGCTCGAACTTTGGAGAGAAACTGAGTTCTGTTGGGGTAATATTTGGTTTCATGTTTTGATTTGAATTTGTGTTGGAGCCTCTAGTTATTATAAACTAGTATTGAAACCTTGGGTAGCTTGGGACTAATGAATGAAGCCGTATGTGGCTCTATACCCATGTTTTATTTGTTTTGGGAAATTTAGAACTGTTATAGTAGATTCGTAATTTGCATAACACTTGTATTTGTAACTGGTATAGACTGAACTATAGTCAAGACTTCGTGTCGAATCTTCTCTGGCATCTTGAGTTGGGTTTTATTTGTTTTAAATGTTTAAAACTGCTAACTCTTTCATTGAACCATTGATAAAGGGAAACAAGGAAAATAGTTTTTCGAGTTGTTAGATAAACTCTAAAGATCTCAAATGAAAACGTCTTTGTTTGATGAATGGGTTTGGTAATTCTTTTCTGGGAACTATTTCGTCTTGTTGAGATGGCATTGGCATTTATTTGAGGGTACTCTTTTCCCCTCTATGCCATGGAAATTGTATCTTCATATCTCTTAGAATAGGTTCTGGGTTTTGTTTATGAGAAGAACTTAATAAATTAGTACTTTGTACTATTATGAAGGGATTACTTGACTCTGTTATAATATTTTTTGTATTATAATACTTAATGAATCAAGAACCGGTTATTCTTTTTGTAATGCAAAAATGAAATATGACTATGGGATTTCAATTTGAGTTGTTGATACTTCTGATCATATTAAAATTTACTGATCAGTTATTTTTCTATCTCATCATGGATACTATAAATACACCTTGTGACTTTATAGAGGAAAAGAATTTGATTCCCTTAAAACCGACTGTGTTTTTGGACTGCTATTTTAATTTCATTGTGTATGGAATAAAAACTCATACTCCTTAAAAGTAAAGAAGTATAAGAAATATGGCAGTGTGATTTCTTCATCCTGTATAGATCATTGGTTGAACTTCTATTTTAATTCTCCTTTGAAATGAAATTTTCTTTATGAAAGTTGTTTGTTCTTCTTTTACCCAATCATTTGTAGAAATGATGTTGGAAGAAATTATATTATTCAGTCTTATTGAGCTTGAAATGCCATCTTCTTTGACAGACTGTTGTTTGACAAGAATTTACTTATTTGGTTTGAGATGAGTGAGTTTGTCTCTTACACTCTATATTTTTAAGAATTCTTCTTGGATGAACTAGGATAGAGAATAACTCTTGTATGAGTCCACCTTTATTTTTGAACATTGTTTAGATCTTTAAAATTTAACTTCTATATGTGGTAGGAGATTTAAACTTGCAGGTTGATAGATTGATTCTCTATTCCTTCTTTGATTAAAATGAAATTCTATTCTGATGAATATCTTAATTGTTAAATTTTAAGGAAATTGACTTTTGAAAGAAATAGTTAAATCATGTTTTGAATTTGTTTATTTCTCGGATGTGTTGGGGTTTGGGCCTAGTTGAAATGGATCTGCTTCTTTCATTTAGGAGTTAGATGAGACATGCTAATAAGAACCATGCTTTAAACTATTCCTTTATCTTGAAGCAAAGATAAATGTTGTTTTCTTTTATGGAAGATTGGGAACAATGAGATGTTATGATATGTTGTTTTCCTAAGGATAATTGATATGATCAATTAGACTCTAATTTGTAAGGTTGACATGATGGATTATATTCTGTCCTTTTCTTGAAAGTGAAATCAATTGTTTAAAATGTACTTCTTTCCGTTTCTTTTGATATATTGATTATATGATGTAATAGTTGTCTCATTAAAGCAGAGTTGTTTTAATGGAACAATTATTGGAATGCATTTATTTTTAAGGCTTAGTGCTTATCATGCTCAATTCATTGAACTGACCCGTGCTAGTATTTTTTGTAGATGGACTTTGTCAGTGAAAAGGAAGGCATAAACTTATGTGATCATTGGCTGTTTTAAGTTTGATTTTTGTAAAGAACTCTAAATCATTCTCAAGATTGTATTGAAAAAGAAAGTAGTATTCTTTTGTAATGGAGGCAGTTTTTAGGTAGCATACCTAAATGTACAAGTTTTAGAGATGAATTAAATGTTGATAATTTATTACTTTGGGTGTGTATATTATCTTGTATTTTCATTACATTGATGGAATCTTATTTTTTTTATACTCCATATTATGTATATGCTTAATGGGGTATTCTTAGATAAGTTTGATAGTGGGAATTGGACTAATTTCCCTACATAGGATGCAACTTCTTAAGATGCAGAATTTCATGTCATAACTAAACAATTCAATATGGTAATATTATATGGAATGAACATTCAGTAATAACTATTGAATTTGTAATGATTTATAGGGGTGCTAGGCCCTAGCACTTAATCATGTAAAGGAAGATTCTTCCTCTAACTTAAGAATGAAAATAAAATGGAAGATGTTATTCCTAATTATTATACTTTGTTAATAAAGTCTACTTAGTTACAACCTAGATGGTTGTTACACTTCCTTGAACAGTTAAGTCACAACAAATGAAACTTATGATGTTGATATCCTGTTATGGTTGACGGCTTGTTAAGTCTGGTAAATAACATTAAAGGCAATCTTAATCTTTGAAAGTTCTTTAACAACCAATTGAATCTGTTGTAGAGAAGAACTTAAGGAGTTTTGGATTAGGGTTAGGCAATGTTGTTGGAATCTATTTTAATAATCCAAATTAATTAAATTTATAATAAACTCCTTGAGGTATGTAAATCTCGATGAGCACACGCCAACTGTAGGGATGTACCTTCAAGAAGTTTAGGATCTTCTCGAGGATACAGTGATCTAGTCGACATGTGGCAACACCCTTCTACATTAATCATCTAGATCTACACACTTGGCACTTGATCTTAGTTTCTCTCTAGGTATGGTTAGTAACATGTCTAAGATATGGGGTAGCCCCCTAAGAATCAGGATACCTTGGCACATGGGTTTGACTTAGGTTGACCCAGTATCCCAACTTACCCTAAGTCTTAGTGAGCCTCTCCCTATCGTAACATATGTTAACTCGAAATAGGGTTAAACCTTGGGCAAGTGGACTGATAGAAGTTAGTAAAGGACATTCTAGATAATAATAGAGTGGGGTTAAGGATGTATTCTAGATTAATGAGTATGCCGTCAAGGATAAGTAATATGAACAGTATGTTAGAAATCTTTGGCCAAAGTATCGCAAGCTACTGGTTGTGTTGTCCTATGTCACCTAGTCTAAGGTTTATGATGTAGATAAATATTGGTAACAAATATTTAGATAGGTTCCTTAGACAGATCACTCAATACCTTGAATAGGGAGAGAGAACCAAGTATACGTAGTATATGGAAAAGTATTCAATACTTAATGTTAAACATGAATAGATCATTAGTTTACCGAGTCATGAAATGAATAGATCGATAGTACACTGAGTCATTACAGATGCATATGGCTATTAGTTATATGAATGGTTGATAAAGAATGTTTTTTCTAAATTATGAATTTAGAACAAAGAACTTTATTTATAAAAAAAAATTCCCTTGTTTCTAAAGTCTTAAAATGGGAATGTTACACTTCTTACATATGATTGCCCCAATAGAGTCCCAAAGGGAGTAGCAAACACACATTTCTTAATGTTGAGGGATATCCTCAACTTCCTACACCTTTCAAACATTAATCTCAAGTTATCACAATGGTCCTTAACTAGACCATATATTGTCCAATCATCCAAATAGACCTGAAGAAATTTATGGATGAAGTCTTGGAATGCTTGCACCACTATGCGCGAAAAAATAGTAGGCACATTCTTTAACCCAAAGGGCATGACCGTATATGTAAAACTTCCCCACTCGATGGTGAAATTTGTCTTCTTCTGGTCCTCCCTTGTAATCCAGACTTGGTGGTATCCTAAAAATCCATCCGTAAAGGAATAGATTTCATGCCCAGTGACTCCTTCCAAAATTTCTTCAGTGAAGGGGGTTGAAAATGGATCAATGACACAAACTGCATTCAATTCCCTATAGTCCACACAAATCCTAATCCACCCATCCTTCTTGATGTTGATTACCATCAGACTTATCCACTCTTATTCCTCCACTACTTCAATGATCCTAGAAGCTATCATTTTGTCTATCTCCTCCTCAACCTTCACGCGTAAATTTGGATTCAATCGGTAGGGAATTTTTCTAACAAACTGTACACCCTCCTTTAGTTTTATCTTCATCTCCCCCAAGGAATGGTGAACACCTTTGAGCTCATGGTACCCGTGCAGGAATAAATTCTCAAATTCATGCAGTAGATCAATGATATTTGATACTTCCTTCTCTATCCAGTAATCCCTAATAATATCTTCCTTAGGTTCTTCTTCTAAACCGATGTTAACTTTCTTCATCTTTAAAGGCTCGTGGTAGGCATGCGTGTGAGCATCTACACTATCCACTACCTCACATATTCCTATAGAGTGGCTAACATCTAAGCTTTTTTATTCCTCTCCATTAATCACATATACCAACTTTCCCTTCTCTTTTTCCAAACACGCTTGCTCAAGCTATAACTCTTCTCCTTCCTCAATTTCTTCAAAGTGTGCCTCCAATCCTAGTTCACCTAGTAATTCTAACAGCCTATCTTCCAATCTGGCACTATCCCCCATGGTAAGGTGCTTGATACCTTGCAAGGCCTTATCGACCGATGGTTTGGTACTCTAATACTCAAAGGTTTGAATAAGGTCAGTTGTGAGCTCTTGGCAATTCCTTTTCTAGCAGCATGTCTCCAAATGAATGTACCATGCATTCGCACAACCTTGTAGTGTAGAATATAACTTGTGCACCCAGAGGGACGGTGGAAAAGATTCTGCACCTTCTCTCCAGACCCGTTCACATTCCTAGATATGGAAAGAGGCGGGCTCCTTCCCATGGTAGTCCTTGATGATGGTGGGTACATTACTCCTAGAAAATATGAAAAAGAGAGCAATTCTTACCTCGCACCACTCTAAAAGGCTCCCTTGATGTGTGGCCCACCAATGAGCTGCTATGCTAAGCAAGACATAACTCAACATCTCCCTCTGTTCCTTCTCATTCTTCCACTGAGCATCTACCTCTTGTAGAAAGATCTCAGTGAAGGCTCCTCCTGAATACTTGGGTAGTTATTTTCCTCCAAGGCACCTAATAGTGCGTGCCTTTATTACCTTGGTCACCAGCCCTCTCAATTTCCATCCAATTAATTCGTAAGTTCCATGCACCTAATTGTCACAAGCCAAACTGGTGGTATCACTTACTAACTTAGCATCTTCAAACTAGATAACTTCGTTAGTAGGGTGTACCATCTCAGGGTCTCTGATTGAGCACACATAAATCTTGTCCAAAACTTCTTCTCCCAATGGTTCAATATAGGTCATCAACTTCCCATTAACCATGGGTATAATGACCCATTCCTCTTTGTTCTCGAAGCTGATGTACCCTTTGTTGAACCAAAGTTACGCATTATTCTTGTAACACCAAGGGCACCCAAGTAGTGTTGGGAAATTATCCTCCTCGGCAAGCGCCAAGACTTTGAAGTCCCTAGTAAACATGGATCCCTGAATAGTAATAGCTACATCCTTTAAGACACTAATGGGCATTACCTTAGTCTTGTTAGCCATATATAACACATTCAAAGATGGTTGTAATGTAGGTCTTCCCATCTAATGCCATGTATACAAAGTCATAACATTAACCTCCGCACCAGTGTCAATGAGTATATTTCTAAGGATCTATCCATCTACAATTGCATTTAACGTAATCTCCTTGTCATAGTCGAGGCTGTGAGGGGGAAGGTTCACGTGTAAGACCTATCTCTCATGCTCTTCTCTCTCAACCAGGACCCTAGCAAAGGAATGATGTTCTCCTGCCTTAGCATCTTACACACCTCCTTGACCTCATCCAGGTCATCCTTTTATGCCTCGACTCTCCTTCCTTGTTTCTCCCTCCTAGAAATCTCCTTTAGACACTGGATCTCCCCTTGCAAGCTTTGAATAACATCCATGGTGTCCTGATATATCTCCTTCTGATGTGTGGGGTCTGGATACTTTCTATGAATGACCCCTTCTCTTTAAACCAGGTTCTTCTTTCTTGGTACCTCCCTTGTGCACGTGGCTTTAACCCTTGTTGTTACCAAGACAAGATCCAAACCTTCATCCCGTGTTACCCGAGGCATCCACTGTATGTCTATCTTCTTGATGCTGACCATCACAACACCTTTTTCCTTCTGGTGCTGTTGATTCATATGCTCAAATAATTCCAGGAACTCCTCATACTTATGCTTCTTTATGCACCATGAGAACTGCATCAAGTCTAGGCACTCATGCTTGTAATGTTATGTAGATCCATAATTGAAACATGTTCCATGTAGGAACTCACTTCTTCCTCCACAGTTACCTCTTCCACGCACGCCTCCATCTGTGCACTCCTCATAACAATAATCATCATTTTTAGAACCACTGACAATGTTGGTTTAGCATACCCCATGATCAATGGCCTCATGGATCTGATCAATGATCCTATAGTATTTCGTATCATGGGTTGTGGAGGTGTAACTTTTAAAATAACAAGATACATTCTTCTTGATCGTGCGCTGCAGCAAGGGACATCTACTTACATCATGGTCCCCATGACAAATCTCACAATTTACCTTCACAACATGTACTATCCTCTGGGGGAAATTATCCTTAACGTGCCCCTCTATCTCACAATTTGTGCACCATAAACCACTGCGAGTCTCATGGACTGAGTTCAGAGACAAGTTTTCCAACTGTTTGGCCATAGCAGTAATCTGAGCCTCCATGAATTGGCTAATGCTAGTATTAATTCTACCAACAGCCTCAGTGCACAAGGCAGCTTCCAATGCTTCGCGTGGATTTGTAAAATTTTTATGAGATAAGGCCCTTCTAAAAGGGGTGATTAATCCTCCAACAAACCACTATGCATGCTTGGAAGGTTGAATATCATATGACAATTTAGATAAGAGAGTTTTAAAATGTGCATCATACTCCTGCAAACTCTCTACCATTCCTTGTTGAATCTCCTTCAAAATGTTGATGTTTTTTTACTCAAACTCAGGAGTGTGGAACTCTGTCGGGAATTCATTCTTTAAAGTAGTGTAGTCCACCACCGTTTGATGAGGGTCATACTTTCTATACAAACTATGTGCACTCCCTTGCAACATGGTTGCAAATTGACTAGCCTTTTGTTCTGGGGTTGTGATACCCTTTGCATGCCATAGCATTTCACACTGTGAACATGTTCCGCAACATCCTCAATGCCCCTGTAATCTAGAAAATATAGAGACATTTCAAAGAATACTTGAGGTCGTGGTCGGGGTCCTTATTCTGAACCAGATCCTTGGTTCCCTCTGATGTTTCCTCCACCACCTGATCCACTAGATCCACTGGGTCCTGTAACTCTAGAGCCACCATATCTACTAGAACCACTGGGTCCAATTGGCCATATATAAGCTGTGCTAAGCACTCCCATGGTCCCACTAAGTTGTGTGCTGATGGTCTGTGATAGCACCCCACTACCACTAATTTTTCCCGTGCCACTCCCTAATCTGAGACCAAAAGTTTGTACACTTGCCTCTTGTCCAAAAACTCCTCCGAATACTGGAATACGTGTAGCCATAGAAGAAGGAAATGAAAAATTGTATCTCTTAGGTGTAGATCTGTCTCTTCCACTAGTTTCAACTAGATCAATACTTCTTCCTGGTTCAAGAAAACCAAGCGTCAGGGCTCGGTCACTGGGTGGGTTCAAATATGTGCCAATAACTCTCCTTTCTCCATGTGATGAGCTCTCACCAAAAGCCAAAGGGTTCTCCCTTATGCGGTTGCCAAGATGGGGTAGCATAGACTACTCATGTTCCACATCCTCCGCGTGAACCTCAACTCCTTCCTGCAAGGTCTCTCTCCATAAATCCATCACACTAGTAGCCTCATGTTGTCTAGCAATCTCCCTTTCACGTGCTTCGATAAAATTGAGTTGTCTTTCTTCCCTTTCCTTCTCTGTCATATCATCTTCCATATTCCTCCACCTGAGCTTCCTTAACCAACACTCAGAATGGTTTATCCGACCATTGGGAGTAACTCTAAACTCATGGTAACCATCAATATCTTCATAGCTAGAGAAATAACATGTAGAAACATTCCTCTAGGTTCTCATAGAAATTCAAACTCAGCAACCTCTGGGCAAGATTATGTAAAAATGGCATATTCCATAGTGTAGCTAGCTAGTACTCCTCTCCACCAATGATCTACAGCACGTGTCCACTTCAGATCTACATCCTGCAACCTCTTGTAGTATTCTTCGGTCCATATCCATGATCCATAATGCCAACTTGATCTAGACGCATAGGCTGAAAGCCACCCATATAACTCTACTGGGAAGCAACAAAAAAAATTATAATATAGATCATGGTAGAGGTTCTCTTCTACCCATCTACGTGTATTAAACTCAGTTCTAGTCCTAAATCTCTGAGCAAATTCATCCTTCGTGCTCTTGAACCACGATTCAACATTTTCCAATGTTAACAAATCCATCATTACTCTTTACAGAGATCATGATTCATGCTATATCCCACTACAACTTCGAAAAGAGGTCCCGGTAATGGAACAAAGATGTCATTTTTACTCCTATCACAAAAGGAAGAACCCCATGCATGCTAGCCTATCACCCAGCAGAAGTTGAGCACTCACCCAAGGCATGCGCAGGTACCAAGTCTCTTTTTTATGTGAGTTTAGTTTGTGTAAGAGTGTGTAGGAAAGAAGTTGAGGCATATAAGAACCATAGGGCTCAAAACGGCCTTTAGATCCTTGCAGTCACTTCAGACCGAGTGCTTTAAAAGAGCCAAGAACATATACTATAACAAAAAGAAAGATACAACCATTCATTCATAGCATGAAAGGAAAGAGAACTCATATGAGTGAAATATACATTAAACCCATTTATATTCATATCTATTTATAATAGGTAACCTCAATATATTCATTGATTCATTATAGAATGTCACAGAGAGTAGACTGTAGTCATGCGCATCACTAGACGTATGTAGCTAACCTAACTAAAAAGAAAAAAAAAAACTCCATGCTTAGTACATCCTTTCCTAAACTAGAATACCCCCTCATATAAATCCTGTATAGCTTCACTCACTCTCTAACCCATTATTCCCTACGTATATCTAGATGATATATCCTTCTTTCGTGTCTATATATTTTCTGCTACAGGATCTTGTATTTATCACTTTCCTAGGTTGCCAACTCACCTTATCACACCCTCAGAGCCGTCGCCAAGTTTTGAATGTGGTCCTCCATGTGAGCATCTTCCTTTAGGCTTGAGCTCTCCATTCCATCTCATGATGATCTTCTAGAAGATTCCATCCAGGGCATGCTCTTTCTTGGGCCAACCTGTTGCCAGGCTGGCATCTTATCCGCACGTAACTGATCATGCTTTTCACATGTTCTTCCTTAGATTCTCAAATTGGCTAAGTCCCAAACCTCCTTTCACACGTCGTGCATTCTATTTACTTCCCTAAGCATTTCTCTTGTGTTCTTTTTCCTTACACGCCATTCTATAACTGGGATCCCGCATGCCTAAGTGCCTTCATACTTAGTCAATATTCTAGGGGCCTAGCACCACACTAGAGTACATTTTCACCCCAGCAATGGGTAATCACCATGTTGCTCCAAAGAATATAGGATAAATGAATGAAAGAACAAGCAATAAATAATATGGTGAGCCATTTTATTATGTACCATGTTCATCTTCTGGAAGAATGAATTATGGATATTCACTTTGTATTTCTCCCTCAAACTCATACCAGTCCTTAAGCATTGTGTTGGTATTATCAAGGATGTCCACAACAATGCCATTGAACTCATCCATAGTCATGTTTCTGCCCTCACTATTTAAAATTCTAAGGATTTTGGTCATACCTGAGACTATCCCTTCCATGACATTTACCTTTACAGTAATGAGCTTCCTATTTCCCTTGATCCAATCCATATGTTGTTTCTTCATAGCATCCAATGCGCCACACTTTGTTTCTACTAAGGTAACTTGTTCTATGTGCTCAAGTGGTTCATCCTTTTCTTCCTATAGAACTTCATTCTCCTCTACCTTTATCCTTGTCTGTATTAAGTTATCAGGCACTATACACATGGCCAATATTGTGTCTACTTTCTTCATTTCATCCTTTAAGGCTTACAAAACAAACTCATAGATGGATATCTTTCTTGCAATTAAATCCTTGACCCTTAATCCTTCTTCCACAACATCATTTTTTTTAGGGAGGTATGTTGGTCCTTCATCCATAAGTAGGTGAATTATCATGCACAGATAGTGTAATTCAAACTTGAAGTCCCGAGGCACCTTCTCCTGAAAATCGGGCCTCTTCTGCAAAATCTCATGTGCGATCTACTCCACCATATTTTTAACATTCTAGGCCTTATCTACTACATTATCTCACTCCTCAGTGAGGTGTTTGATCTCTGTGTCTTTATCCTTCTTATCATCTAATAGTCCCTGTATTTGTGTCACCTTATCAATATTTCAGAATGCTACTTTTGTTGACATTTTGAGCAATGTGTTACCCACTAGTTTGTCTAAAAACTTTGTTTGTTTAATAGTCACATGACATGTGTAAGGTGCCTTCCTCGTCTTCTTCAAATTGCACATCTCCTCATAGACATTAAAAATCAGGATCATCCATGTGAGTCTACATACTCTAGGATATCTATTTTTGAGTGTGCATGTTGGCCATTTCTATGTCCATCCAATCCCAGCCATATAATTAGTTGTTGGGTAGAGTACTCTGGTAGTGGGTGTAAATAATTTTGGAAGGGTCGTCCATATAACCCAAGTTCTAAGTATTTGTTGCATCTTCCTCATGATGCCCACCTGCATGCTCGAAAACATCCTCATGAGTAAACACACCCTCTTCTTGCAGTATTGCCATGCCTGCATCCTATTGTACAGTGCCTCTGATATCCTGATTCGCTTTTCCTTCATCCTCTCCTTCCTTCTACGTGAGGAGTACTATGACTTCAGTGTCTCCACCTACGCTGCTCTCTCCTTCACCAGAGCATTATTAATGAATACTTGTGCTTGGTTCTATAGTCTCATAGACTACATGCTCAAAAATATATTCCTCTTCATGCATTTCCACACTGGGGGTGGCATCTGCTATATACCCACCCATACTTGGAGTTTCCTCATCTTCCTACATGCTTAGCTGTGCAGAATCCTCCTCACTATATTTAACAGGAACATACTTCATGTGCTTTCTCCTTTATTCCTCCTCAATCTTCACAGGAGTCATGCATGGTGATCTCCCTACTGGATGTGAAGTCCCTGTGCCAGTATCTCTTGATGTGCACCTCATCTGTAGAACTCTCCCAGTATGCATAACTCTAACGTTGTCTTCTACTTCTTCCTCCTCTAGGAAATTTTCTAATCTTGTAAGCATTGTATCATCTTGAGCGGGGGGTGCAAATGCAACATTCCTTGAAGTCCATACTATCTTTCCCTTCTTAATATGTCCCACAAGTTCTGTATATATTCCCTTCACCACTTTTCCATCTTTTAACCTTCACCTCAGATATATATAAACACACATTGGTTTAATCTTCCCTATGGACAAAATCTTTGGTGTGATGTCCATATTGCCTAATTCCATGGTTTCTACATAGGAATCTTTACCTAGCCATATATATGTTTTGTGTAGAATGTGAAGATCTGCATCCACATCATCTATGTCAAGCTAGAGTTGGCACGTGTCATGGAGCCTATTAACAAAATCTTTAATGTCTCTTGTGGTAAATGTAAAGGGAAAATTTTACCATGGGCTCTTCTCTCTAGAATTCATATGGAAGCGCCCCAAGCTGAAATCTTAGTAAACCACAAATTCATCCTCTCCATCTAGCACCTTTGGCAATTTGTGCAGAATGTGCCACTCTCCCTCAAATGCCCTGCACAGTATCTTGAACTACTTGTCTAGGTGCTCCTTATATGTATTGGATGTAGTCCCACATAGAGTGTACTTGGCATATTTCTTTGTTGGGGACTTATTCTCCAACGGAAACTCCCAAATATTCTCCCTAGGTTTGTCAGGTACTCCAATTTTACTAAATACAATTGATAATAGAATTGTGACCTAGGTAATATTCTCACCTTTATCTACTTGGATGCACCCCTCATTTACCAATATTTCTACGATGTACCTGACGATGTTGTAGTATGTCTTGTTAATCATTTTGTGTGCTATATGCAACCAGTGCATATTCACCTCATTCCATCACTGAATGACACCCAACTTGCTCCCTGTTAATCACACTACAACTCTAGTGGCCATATCTGTAATATTGGTGACTTTGAAGGCTTACCCCCCTCTTATACTGGTGTAGGGTTGATATGGAATTAATGCCCTCATCATCTGATAGGTCTCTAGTGATCTCTGAGCCAATACTACCTTATTACAAACACTAAGAAGGTAATACTAATCTAAATAGCTATTTTTCCTTATTACAAACATCAGGTCCCCATCCATGGCGAGTTGATTCAGTATACGAGACATCAGCCCAATATTGATCATTACATTTTAGAGTTGTTTGGAGCTCTGGACATACCTCGCAAAGTTATGATAGTCAAATTATCCCAGTGTATAGAAAATATTGAGATGGACCGAGTCTTATTATATTAGATGGCCTTAGTTAGTGGCTTTTTTATTTGTGACAAGACTAGAGCTTCATTTCTGCTTGGTCTCATTGGAGTGATACGCGACTTGATCGATGAAAAGTGATACTGTTAAGCCCAGTGCATACTATCATATTTATACTGGGACCTACATTTGATTACAAAATATTGTAAGAAGATGGTAGGTATAACTCATTTAATATAGATTTGGGCATGGGACCACATTGTTATTGGTCACCCCATAGGTGTTTTGAGATTTTTCACTCTAAAGGAGCCTTCTACCATGGGTTGGGTTCTTTCCGGGGATGATGTGTGGCCAAACATGAGAGATACCTACCATTATCACCAAGATTCTGATGATCTATAATAAGATGCGATAGTATGGAGGCCATATAGACACTTTCAGTGGCACGAGGATGGCCTAGAGCTCAATACAGTGATAGTTTAGCACTTTATGTTTGGCATTTGTATCTATATGTAAGAGTTTTATAGAGGTGATCAATGCCAAAGATAACTTGGAACTACACAAGATGTGTTGAGGCCATATATGTGGTATGCTCATAGGGCGTGAGAGTATTTTGATATAGGGCCACAAATTACTATGGATAGAGCTATGGCTAGCTATTTGTAGGTGGTTCCAGTTCCATAGGTACCTTTGAGGTAGACCAGATACCTAGTGGTGTACAATAGAGTATGGGCCCTGGTGTCATATAATATTACCTCATCGATTGAAGATTTGGCTAGTAGCCTATGAGGCAGGACTGAGAACACATCCAGTGGGACCTCCTAGCAGTGGTGATGAGGGTGGCAGGGATGATGATGATGATCCATTTGACATCTGGCGTCATGATGGGGGTGGGGGATAGGGTCCTCCACCACAGAAGCCCAATAGACATGGGCATACACATAGACATAGACATGTGCCCCAGGATCCATAAATAGAGTTTCCTCTAGTTGGTATTCCAGCTGGTATTAATGTTCCATTATAGTAGGTGCATCTGTAGCAGGGTCATCCACCTCGTACTCCAAGTGGTGGTGGAGTCGATGGAAATATAGTTATACTTCACCAGTAGTTAAATGTGGTGATAGTAATTTAGTTACAAGTGGTGGCTAAGAGGGATCATGTCAGGGCACATTTGTAGGATGTCACCATAGAGAGAGACCATGTGAGAGTGTAGGTTAGTCAGGAGATTGGGTTGCATGGCTATAGAAAATATAGCAACTAGCAACGCAGGGTATGCAGATATTAAGCCTATTACATTAGGCACAATCACATATGTTGGATGCTATTACACAATGAGATCAACCCCAGGAACAGGTCCAGGGTATCACCATTCAGAGTGATCAAGCACATGCCCAAGATTAGACTATTACATTAGATAGAGATTGGAAGGTTGTCGCATTAAGAAAGGCTTAGGCAAATATTGGTAGAATTATAGGTGAATGAGATTTTTCTATTCAGGAAGCTACAAATTTTTGTGACACTGATATGATACAAGACATTATGAGAGCTAGTGGTGATGCCTCATATTACAAGGATAGGATTTAGGTCAACTTGGTGTGAGCAGGATAGGATTTAGGTCACGAAGGTCAGGTTGGTCAGTACAGAAGCCCATTATTCAGTAGGGAGGTGCACCTAGAGCTGGACCATCCCATTAGCAACAACAGCCTCCGTTTTTAGCACCCATTTCTTGGCAGTATAGGAGAGGGAAAGAAAAATGGATGATACTCTTTATACACCCTTTATATGTATTATGCCTCTTATGAAGGCTTCAGCATGATTCATTCCCTTTCATGGTAGATTTTGTATCGATGATGTATATCCACTTTTGAGATAGACATTTTACATGTATATATGGACATTCGACATTATATTTCATCAAGTTTTTATATGTATTTATGATGATGACTCATGTTTATGGATGTGTTGGATATATCAGGATGTTGTATGATTTGATTTCATATGTATGTATTATGATAGATGTTGATTATGTACCACATATTTTAGATTGATGATATATCCTTGGATGATATCATATGTTTTATACATAAGATACTTAGTAGATTAGTATACGGGATGATATTGACTATGTTGGTATGGGGGGAGGATAGATCTGTGATCATGCACAATCCCTCTTGCCCCATTATTGATACGGTATGTGATGATTACCTTAGCATACATGATTGATGTAAAACTTGACATTTTTGTATATATGATGTATTAAATGATGTTATATGTGATGAATGATACATGATAGATGTGATAATAAACATATGTGTAGTAATAAAATACACAAATTTTTTTAATAAAACTAAACAAATATACACATACAAACAACACATCAATACGCAACTAGAAATGAACTCATGCAAATCTTAACAAATTAAATTGTTATTCAATCTAAGTAAGTAAAATGAATCCTAATAGATGCATAAAACAAATGACAAAAACATACCAATATTTACAAGTATGAAAGTTTAAAGATGAACTCAATGTAACACATAATTAAATCAAATGATATTAAAGCTAAGGTAAACAAATGAATCATACTTTAAATCATACAATGTGAAAACATACTAGAATCAAAACTATACAAACTGACAACTAAAAGCAATTTAATCACTACTTTGTTTTTGTGGGACAACATTGATATATTTTCTAATGTTTTTTGTGTTTTCTCAAAAGATAAGTTTTCAAGGCTACTATTAACATTGTTTTCAGGGTTTCCCTAAGACAACGTTATGAAGTTGGGGTAGTTGTGTCCCTAGAAGAGGGTATTTCAAATGTTTATATGTTTGTGTATCTTTTTCTGAATGTTTTTGTATTTTCTAAGGTCGTGTTTTGAAAGAAATGTATAGTGACAAAGAAGAGTGGATGCCCCCAACGTGATGTGGGAATATACAAAAGGTAGAATACCACACATATATGTTTAAGAAGGAAAAATTTGAGGGTACCCCCAGCATTAGATGGAAACATACAAAGGAGATTCTTCATGTACATATAAGATAAAATGAGCTAGATCATGGGCTTCGCAAGATAGATTTGATAGGGTTCCTATACCTAACAAGGGAAACCAATCCTAGATAGAAGTGAGAGTTACCCATCCAAATGTAAGAGTGTCTTGTGAAAAAGGAATCCTCCTTGAGTGCCAGAAACCATTTTTCACCCAAGGACCTTCCCAATGCACCACAATTGAGTGGTTTTCACATGTGGACGAATTGTTTTACTTTTACTATTTTCTTGATTTTTTAAATTGTTTTTTCATTTATCTTTTCTACTTTTTAGGTATTTTCTGACATCTGCCCCATGCTTAAGTGTAGAATTGCTTGAGTTGCATGACATTCATGGGTTCAGAAATCTCTTCACCATCAAAATGTGCAAGTTTATACACTCATGATCCATATTTAACAATGACCACATAAGGTCCTAACCAGTTAGCCTCAACTTTTCCTTTCTTTTCTCTATCCTTAACAATGTTTCTCTATTTTTCTTTCAAAACAAGATCACCTAGATCAAACTCATGATGAATGATCCATTTATTATATCCTCTTGACACTCAGTTCTGATAGACCTTCAAGTGATTGCGCACTCTCATACACTTCTCATCCAACAACTCTAACTCTTCTAGTCGAGTAACTCTATAATATTCATCTTTATCTAGATATTCTTAGAGAGATATTATCAAGGAGGGAAGCTCCACTTCCAAGGGTGTGGTGGCTTTAGTGCCACAGACTAAGCAATATGAGATCATACCAGTAGGAGTGTGGATGGAGGTTTGATAGGCCTAGAGGGTGGGATGTATTTGTAAGTGCCAATTATGATCGGTATTACTTACCATTTTCTCCATGATTTGTATAAGAGTTATATTAGTGGCTTCAACTTATCCATTACCTTGAGGGGGTGGACCACTTGAGTTGGATCTGAAAGTGTTGACATAATGCTTTGAATATTATGCTTTTGAAATACTTACCATTATCTATGACAATGGTGGAAGGGATGCCATAAAAGAAAATGAGGTGCTTCATCATGAATTTGGAAATTTGCACACCAATTATATAAGTGAGAGGCACAACCTCTGCCCATTTTGTAAAATATTCGGTGGCAATGATAATGTGGGTATGACCATGTGATGAAGTAGGATGGAGCTTCCTTATGAGATCCAATCCCCATTTAGAAAATGACCAAGGTGTCGCGATGGGTTACAAATCCTATGCTAGTGCATGTATCAAGTAGTCATATTTTTCATACAGTTCACACTTCTTGATGAAGTTGCAATAGTCTACTTCCATGGTAGGCCAATAATAGCCTACTCTCAAGAGATTCTTAGCTAGAACCATTCCACTAGTGTGCACTCCGCAAATTCCTCCATGCACGTCTTTAATGACATGGACTTACTTAGTAACTTCCAAACACTGTAGCATATTTCCATCGTATCCATGATGATAAAGGGTGCCTCCTAGGAGGGTGTAATGGGCTATATGGAGGATGAGGGATTTATTCTTAGTATGGGTAATGTTTGGGGGAAACATTCCTTCTTGTAGGTAGTTAAGTATGGGATTGTACTTGTTGTCACAAAATCACTACACCCTCTTAGTGGCCTGAAAATGAATCATGACATTCAGTGTGATAGTGACACATCGGATTATCTCTCAAGCTGTGGGACTTAGAATCGAGATGAACCTCTGGAGAGAGGCAAAATTCCTTTGTTTAAACTAGATTCTCTAACTCTTCATGGGATTAAGGAGAAATTGCAAAGAAATAAATCCTAAACTAGAAGTGGTTATGCACCAAAAAGTAGGGATGTTCAAATTTTGGAAGGGTTATTGTGAGTGAGATGCTAGCATCTTAAATAAATTTCACCCATTGTAACTAGAAATGGTATGAGTATCACAAACTAGAAACACACGCTCTTTTGTTAAACTTATACAAAAGAGAAAGGACATGATTTGGTTCAGATGCACAGATAACTTTAGGATTTATTTCTTTGCAATTTCTCCTTAATCCCATGAAGAGTTAGAGCATCTAGTTTAAACAAAGGAAGTTAGCCTCCCTCCAGAGGTTCATCTCTATTCTAAGTCCCATAGCTTGAGAGATGATCCCATGTGTCACTATCACACCAAATGTCGTGATTCATTTTTAGGCCAATAGGAGGGTGCAGTGATTTTGTGACAACAATTTTTGGCATGCCTGATGGGACAGAGTTGGTACTTCTCTTCTCATTTATATCAATCTAAGTACCTGGAAACTCCATATCTCTGGATTTCAAAGTTCAGTATATCAACTTATGTGAAGGATTCATACTAGAGCTTCTTCAAGATAGGGAAATTATCAGCATACAGAGCTTTCATTATCTCCTCCAAGAAGAAGAGGCAAAAGTCCTTTAGTTGCCGTACCTGTAGATTTTCCTCATAGGGGGAATTCAACTCCACCTAACAGACGTTTTCCTCTACCAAGGTATAATCCATGTCGATTCACAATGGTGGAAAATTCTTGTCCCCCTTTTAATGCTAGCAGCCCCCTACAGTTGGCGTAGAGAGACGCTATACCATCAACCGGCCTTAAAAGTTTGCCATTTTTTAATCGTGAAACTAATATTTCTCATTGGGAACACATACTGGACGTAGCAAGCATTTGTGCAGTTCACAGTATCACAGAAGATAATGTAACAGTTCAACTTCTTGCTACTTCTTTTAAAGGAAGGGCACTTCAATGGTTTAGGAGCTTAAACACTGGTTCGATTACTACATGAAATGATTTGGGAACCAATTTTTGCAAGCAGTTCAAAGACAAAAGTGATCATTTATCCCTTGTGGAACAATTCCATACCATCAAAAGAAATCCTCAAGAATATATGAGTGATTTCCATCTTCACTTCAACAAAACTTGGAAGCAAATTCTATCTCTTGTATGTTCATCTCCACAAAGCACTTTCCTATATTATTTGTGAGCATTAAATAGTGATATTACTGTCCTGATTCAATCAATGGGAGGCAATATTATTCCTGACATCTATGAAATTGCTATCACAGCTGAGAATTTCCTAATTCAAGAAGGTAAAACTTCCCCTAGGCCTCCTATGCCTATGTTTGCATAAATCACAGGCCAACAACCAGCTCTTGTGCCAATTCTGACAGCTTCAAATTTAGCAACAATTCATACATCAAACCTTGCTAATGACCTAGCTAAGGTGAAGTCATTGTTGCAAACTTTCAGGAACAAACTTGTGGAAATGAAGAGGTAGCAGTCCCAATATACTCACCCCTTCCAATCTCAATATCAAATGAACCATTCTCCCTTACAAGGAAATGGTTAGTCATAGAACCAAACCATAAGCCAAGCTGCAAATATTAAACCTTTGAATTCTCAAAATCCTTCTACTACTAGTTCTTCTAGATCCATAGTTCCATTCCAAAAAAATATCATCCAAGATTATGAGTGGTGTTATCCTTGTTCCCAACCACACAATCAGAATCTCTTCCCCAATGGAGTTTTGAGTTAGGCTCTCATGGTCAAAACTATATCCATCCCATTATAATTAGAAGTTGAGACAAGAACCCAAGATAATCAAACTCCAATCACTGAAGAAACCACATTAGTAAATTTGAAATCTGATGATTTTTGTGGACTAAATGTTGACACCTCCTCAGTGGCTTCAAATACGCGTTCCAAAAAGAGGGCAATAGAACCACAAAGTTCTAAAGCTGACCAAGCATCTGCTTCACATTCTCAAACACAACCAGTGATACATAAAGATACGGGGAGGAGATCACAAGAAGTATCCATAAGCCAATCTCCAAAGAGTAATGGACCTGCAGTTGTGACGGTGCGAATAAACATTTTCCAAAAGAAGATACTAATGCCCAGAAGAGCATCAACAAGGTAGGGGAAATACCATTCAGTATTGTAGAGTAGATGAAAAAGACTAATTTGAGCGTTACCATGTGGGATGCGCTTTCAATACCATCTCAGTGGAATTTTCTATGAGAAGCTTTGAATAGTTTTGGCACTACTGATAAACCATCGAGTCGTGGAGCATCCATATCAACCAATCTATGTCAATCGAAGACAAAAGGGATTCCCAGAGCAAATAAGCCACCACCATTTTACATCTCTCTAATCATTGGTAATCATTTGGTTCATAATTGCATGATCAATTTTTAGGCCAGTATTTATGTCATGCCTAAGTAGATTGCAGACGTGTTGGGGATTTCATATACCCCAATTTCAAAAGGAGTAGTTCAGTTGGATGGCACGGTAGTCAAGACTATTGGGATCATTAAAGGGCTACAACTCACCATCCATACATGTACCAGTTTGTCATTCACACGGGACATATCAGTCATCAATCTCCCTCCTTTCTTTTCCATTTGCCTATCATGAGATTTCACCACCAAAATGGGTGGTTATTTATCAGTAGACTAGTCACACATGATTTTGAGAACTCAGTATGGGAAAAAAGTGACTATAAGAGTTGAACCCATTTGCCACAACCATGTGGAACCATACACAGTCAAGCCCGTAAATGGAAATTATGCCATTGGTGAACCTGAAGAGGAAGATGTAGACCACGAACCGACTACTCTCATAGAGGAGGTTCCTGACACAGTCCTTGATGAAGTAAGTACATATCACTAATATGACCAGTATGAAAATTTGCTGGCAAATGAAGATTCTGGTCTACTATTTTTAGAAGAGACTAGATTGGGAACATATTGTGTACATGAGGAAGGTGTTATTGTACCACAATTGGTCAAAGCACCCAACGATTCCAAGGTACTATGGTAACTCTTCTTTGATGGCTCAAGGAGAAAAAATGGATCCAGTGCAGGAGTTATGTTGATCTCTCCAAAAGGAGATAAATATTTCTCATCCTTCCAATTGTAGTTTAGTTGCACCAACAATGTTGCTGAGTACGAAGCCCTAGTGCAAGGGATCCTGCTGGCTCAAAAGAGGGGAATCGAGGCTCTAAGCATGTTTGGAGATAGTGAGTTGGTTGTTCATCAAGTAATAGCGTGCAGTGCATCCAAGAATGATCTTCTAAGATAATACAAAAACTAAGTTTGGGATATAATTGGAGATTTTGAGGCTTTTAGAATTCATGCAATTCCCAGAAGTCAGAATCAAGACGTTGATAGGCTAGCCACGGTGGGCTCATAATATGACATACCTGTCGATATCATGGAGGAAAGACCACAAATCATCAAAATGGTAGTTCGCCCCACAGTATATGATAATGTGAGTAGTTGGCAAGTGTTCGACACTGATGAACAAAATGTCCTCTTCCTACAACAAGAAGCAGAGTTTGCAGTCAAACATCAAGATAAATTTAAGGAATCCTATGGTGATCAAGTCATCTAGTTAAAAGGGAATAATTTACCAAAACACCTATTCACTCTCAAATCCATTTTTGACACAGATGATCAGGTCAAGCGGTAGGGCACTAACATGACAATCAAAGAAGAAGACTTTGAGGAGGTTAAGGTAGCTAGTGAGAAATTTCTAAAGATTGGAAAAGTGTGCACTAATCAAGAAAATAAAGATTTCACTGAGTTGTGTCAAGAATACCATGACATCTTTGCTTGGAGTTATAAGGACCTATGTGGTTTTGATCCAGGCCTACCACAACATACTATTGAACTAGACCAAATCTCTAAGCCATTTCATCAAAAGTAGAGGCCGATCAACCCCCAAATTGAGCCATTAATGTGGAAGGAAATAACAAATCTTATCAAATCCTGCATAATTTTTCCCATTAAACATTCATCATGGATGGCCAATCTGGTACCTGTAAGAAAGAAGAATGGTGAAATTCAATTATGCATGGACTTCAGGGATTTGAATCACACCTTGCTAAAAGATCACTACCCTCTACCATCAATGGAATAGATTATTTAAATAGTATCAGGGACCCAAAGGTTTTCTTTACTTGATGGATATTCAGGGTATAATCAAATTCGGGTCCAAGAATCTGATCAATTCAAGATAGCATTTACTACTAAATGGGGCACTTATGCTTACAACAAGATGCCATTCAGGCTATCCAATGTAGGGGCTACTTTCCAGAGAGCTATGGATATGGTATTCAAAGGGCTTATCAACAATATTATCTTGGTTTACCTCAATGACATAATTTTCTATTCCAAACATGCTGAGGATCATATTGCACATCTACGAAAGGTTTTCTAAAGATGCAGAGACTTTGGGATCTCATTGAATCCTAAGAAGTGTATTTTTTTAGTTCAAGAGGGAAAGTTGCTAGGACATATCATATCTGTGGAAGGACTATCCATTGATCTAGCTATAATCTAGTCAATTATGTCCCTATCTCTTCCAAGTCACAAGAAGGGTCTCCAGAGCTTCTTGGGAACCATTAATTTCATACAAAGATTCATTCCCCAATTTGCAACAATGGCCAAGCCACTTATAGCCATGTTAAAAAATAATATTCCATTTTCATGGACAAAGGAAGGAAGAGAAAGTTTTGAGGCTATCAAAACAGCCATTTCACAGGCTCCCACATTGGTGAATCCTAAGTTCGATAAAGACTTCATTCTCTACGCCTTCACAGGACAGGAAAGAATTTCAGGAATTCTAACTCAGTAGAATGATGATCTAATGGAGAAACCAATTTCCTTCTTCTGTCAGTCTCTCAAGGAGTACAAGCTCAAATATTCATTCATCGAAAAGTAGGTCTTTGCAGTCATTCAAGCTCTAAAAAAATTTAGGCACATGTTGTCCAATAACAAGGTGCATTTGATGGTTTCTCACCTCGGTGTTAAAGAATTTTTGTTGAATAAAGAAATGAATGAGAAATGTGTTGGGTGGATCACGAAAGTAATGGAGTATGATGTATACATCAAAGTCACTAAGCTTGATAGAGGCAACGGGTTATGCCAACAGTTGGCTACAGTCATGGAAACTAAAGAGGACAAAGATGTTGCGCTCCTTAATACTGATGATGAAAATGATAAGGTTGATTGGTTTACTAAGATGTAAAATTTCCTCCTCTTTAGGGTATATCCTCCAAATATGGATAAGGTTCAATGACGCACTTTCTGCCTCTAGTCTATTGCATACATTGTGGTGGATAATGTTCTCTTTCGAAAGGATTTGAATGGCATCCTCCTACACTGCATCAAGCCAGAACAGGTAAGAAAGATATTGGAGGAGTTTCATAATGGCCTTTTGGGAGGGCATTATTTAGCACGAATGACGGCTACCAAGATCATGCGGGGTGGTTATCACTAGCCAAACTTGTTCAGAGATGCTCATTTTTGGGTAAGAAAATGTAAGGAATGTGGTCTCTTTGTGGGTAAACAGAGGTTGGCATCACTTCTGTTACACCCCATTTAGGAGGATCAACCCTTTGTTCAGTCAGGGTTGGACTTTATTGGTATGATTAATCCTCCATCCATTGAAGGGCATAAATGGGTTCTTACTACTACATATTATTTCACTCGCCGGACAGAAGTAGTTGCTTTGAAGGAAAGCATTGAAAAGGTTGTTCTTGAATTTTTAGAAAATATCATGACAAGATTCGGTGTCCCATTTACTGTTATCTCTGACAATGTAATGGCATTCCTCGGGATGAAAATAAGTGAATGGGTAGTCAAGAATGGGGTCTACCTCAAGACTTCATCCAACTACTACCCGCAAGGAAATGGGTTGGCTAAATCTAGCAATAAGAATTTGATAAGGATCATCAAGCGCACAATGGAAGTAAATAAAAGGACCTGGCATACTCAACTTAAGATCTCTCTATGGGCTGATCGAATAATGCCTAAGAAGGCCATTGGGGTTTCACCTTTTGTAATGGTATACGGATGGGAAGCAAAAATATTGCTTTCATTGGAAATACCTTCTTTAGACTTGGCCTATTGACTTGAGGTAATGGAAGATGATGCCTTAATAGTGAGATTTGATGAACTCATGGAGTTAGAAGAGACTCAGAATACAACTATGCATATGCTCACACATCATTAGACCTAGGTCAAAAAATCCTTTGATAAGAAAGCTTCAGACAGATCATTTAGGGAAGGAGAGTTGGTCCTTAAGTGGGATGAAGACCAAGCTAAACTTGGTAGGCATGCCAAGTTTGACGCCCTCTAGAGTGGGCCCTATATTATCACAAGTTGTAAAGAGGTGAATTCCTTTCATATATCTAGACTGAATGGAGAAGAATTACCCATTCATGTGAATGGGATACATCTCAAGGTTTGTTTTTGAGATTGTTCCACCCTGTATAGTGTTTTTTCTTTCCTCCAAGTGCTTTGAACATAGTTCGTCCATTTTATTTTGCTTCTTTTTCTTTTTTTTGTTGTTGTTTAGGGACTCCTTTGCCCAATGTTTTGCTTAAAGATACTAGTCTAGAAATCTTAGCAGATAAGTTTTCCCTGGAGGTTGCCAAAAATGTTAGCAATTTAACTTACCCTGAAAGATAAGTCAAATGAGGTCGGACAAAAAATTTTAGGAGATCCCCTATGTAATGAATTTCCAAATCTTAGAGTCTAATTGTTAGATTTCAAATTTTCAGAGTTTTCATTTTGGAAGTTTTTTCGAAGTCTAAAAGTTTGAAACTCTGAACTTTCAGACTTTTGGGTTTTCAGAATTTAGAGTTTTCTTTTAAACATTTGGTTTTTTGGTTTCATTTTTTCCGAAGTCTGAAATTCTGAATTTTTAGACTTTAGGGTTTTGGAACTTTTCATCACCAATTTACATTTTGTTTCCAATTTCCCCAAAGTCCAAAATCCCGAATTTCCATATTTTTAGACTTTCAGGTTTTTTGGGTTTCAGAACTTTGGAGTTTTTCTGAGCATTTATTTCTTCACCAACCCCATACGGATCATATTTTTTCCATAAATGTCAGGGTTTTCTATTTAAACTTGATTTTCTACGGTCATTTTCACCTCACAAATATCTCTAACATTCCCTTTTCTTGTCCCTTTCGACATCCTTTTTCAAGGTATGTTATTTTTGTTATTTCTTTTTAGTTTTAGATTTTCTTTTTGTTCTCGTCTTCCCATTTTCTTTTATTTTTGTTTCTTCATGTGTTTTTTAAATAATGGACTTTCCATTCACCATGTTTTTTTTTTCTGAGTTATCTCTAGTTTCTCAGGTTATTCACAAATTCATCTCGAGGTAGATCTTAGGTTTTTGCAGAGTTGCTAGTTTGTCTTTTTTGGAGAGAGTGCTTTGGGGAAACTCACTTCAGAGAAAATTAATTCAAAATTTTGGGGAAAATCACTTCAGGAATCACTGCAGGAATTCGGAGAAAATCATTGCAGAGAAAGTATTTTCAAAAAAATTCTTCAGAGAAAATAACTTTGGAGTTTCGAGGAAATTCACTTTAGGAATTTCCATTTCAGAGGAAAATTTCGAGAAAATCACTTTGGAAAACTTTCTTTCGGAGGTTTTCATTTCAGAATTTCAGATACTCTCATTTCGGCATTTATTTCAGTGTTTTTCTTTTCAGACTTTCGGAACTTGGCATTTCATACTTTCAAAGATTTCTTTCAGAAATTTTCATCTTGCAGAATTTTAGAGTTTTTTCTTCTTCGGCTTTTGAAATCTAGAACTTCATGTCTACTTCTACTTCAAAAGAGAAAGAGAAGATGAAATATTCATTCCTTGGAGTTGCTCCTCAGTCTTTCCTATCATCTGATCTAGGAAACATAGGGGATACTGACTTAGGTCAGATTGACTTCCCAGATTTCTGGAGCAGAGTAAAGGCTCCTAACAAAAATCCATGGATGCAGGCAATTTATGACAGTGGGCTTGTCCTTGCGGCTGGTTTTCCTGCTTCAATGCATTGTCCTGAGTTTTTTCTAGCTGCAGCTACCCACTTCGATGCAGATTCTATGTCAGTTAAGGATGATGATGATAAGGTGGTCATTCACCTAGATCCTGATTTCTTTGAAGATCTTCTCAGGCTACCTGACGTTCAAGACTACGCCACTATTTCACCCAAAATCATAGTAGAACATTGGAACAAGGATGTTGATTCATGTACCAAGATTATCATGAAGAGCTACTTGGCCAAGAGCATGGCCAAGTTGCCAAAAACCTTGTACAGGGTAGACTTCATCCAGGAAGTCAATGACATAATCATACTGCTGAGCCGAGTCTCAGGCCTCCCAGCTGCCAAGGAATTCCAAGAGTGGATGTTTTTATACATTGCCACTATCAAGAAGAACAAGGAGCTTATCAGGTGGGGAGAGCATATCAGTAGCTCCATTTGCTATCAGCTGGGCAGAGTGTCAACCACAAAATCACTCTACATGACATCATTCCTAGTCTACGTTATTGCTGCCATGGGAGATTTTCTTGGACTAATACCAAGGGCATTCGGAGCCATCCCAGATTTATGACTTCTACCCCGAGGTCACTCTGAGTGAGGGATGCAAGCACTTTCAAAGGGTCAGAGATGCTTTCTTCACAGTCATCCTCTACCACTTTGACAAAGAGTTGTACAATTGGAGAATTTCCAATGAAGCCTTCAAAGAAGTATGAGAATGGGGAACCATCTATCTCCAATTTCCCAGTTTCACCTACATTCAAATTCTAGGTTTTTTTGGTACCCCTAGCAAATTACCAAGGTGTCCTATGGACAAATGGGTTCTACTGGAGTTGGTTTGGCAACTGTTGGATTACCATCAGATCCAAAACAAGTGGCACAAGGTAGGAGTGCATTTTCTGGTTTCGATTGGTAGGTACACTTGTCTGAACATTCACAAAGCCAAGAATGTCAATACAAAGATGGCCGAGGTAACCTTGTAGAATTTTCATCCAAGAACCAACTTTGACTACTAGGGAAAGTTCGTCAAGACAAGACATTCAACTTCCCATACATCTCAACTAGAATACATCTGAATTCATTGTCAAGATGAGTATATCATCTGACAAAGAGATTATGAAATATTGGATGTAGATGAAATTCACCAATATGGAATAGCTGAGATCTTGGTAGATTTACAAGATGACGGTGAAGTATTGGATGAAGCATATAAGACCGAAGATGTTGCCAATCAACCACTTCCATGGATCGATTGGTATCAAGAGGAATGCTCCAATACAAAAGATAGAGTGGGTCCCATTCTTCAAAGGACCTACAGGTGGTTGGCTACTTTTGGGATCAAACCCAAAGGAGTTGAGCAAGTGACAAATACAACAGCCCCACCAGTCCTAAACCCAATAGAAACCACAAATGGAAAGCAGTCGACTCAAAAGACCCCCATAGTACCAAGGAAAATTTCATTTGTTGTTGGAAGTTCATCTCTTCCTCAAACTCCTGTTTCTCAGGAAACACCTATAGCCAAGACTGCGGTGGATGTGATTGTGGTCAGCGATTCTCCTGATTGTTCACAAGGTCCATCACTTCCTTCTTCTCTTCCATCATCCCTTCCTCTATCAGTTCCTCCCCCTTTTGCCAGCATTTTATCTTTCCCATCTCCTTCTATGGCCCAAGTATTCTCATCCCTTCTAGCTCTCCCGATTATAGATGATATTGGATCACCCTTCCCTCCTCCATTTCCTTTATCACTTCCTTTTTCTGTCATTCCATCTTCCAATACCATTTTATCAATTCCCACTGTTGTGCTAACATCCACCCCATCCATCATTTCCACTTCTATCCAGACACCCATGAATGTTCCCAGTACCCTTGCCTCAACTCAGACCTTAAGTATCACATCTACCGCTCCATCTTCTTCATTATCAGCTATTCCAGAGTGGCTATTCAGGTAGACCCCCAAGCAGAAAAAGAAGGTGCCTCTAGGAGATGTCATGGATCTTAGCATCTTGGAGAAAACACCCAAAAGATAGGTCAAGAGACCAAGGACCATGTCAAATCTGACAGTAAATTCATCCGGAGAATAGGTGATAGAGGTCACTACTCCTGCTGAGGGAAAAGCCAAGGAAAAAATCATGGCTACAGATTATCAGATTTCCATATTTTCATTGGGAAAGGCCACTCATGAGGGGGCCAAACAGGATGTTCACACTACTTTGAGGGCCCTTATGGCAAAATATGACAAGGATAAAACTATGAAAGATGAGCTAAAGGCTAAGGTCGAACAACTCACATATTTGTTACAGAGAGTTACATAGCCCATTTCATCTACTGAGTCCTCATCTACTACAGCCTTAGCAGTTTAAGCTTCTATTGATGACTTCTCTTATCACGAGCTTGAGAAACTTGGCGAGAAAGGGAGATCAATAAATGGGTGGATTGAACAAACACTGTAGGAAGTAAATCCTTTGATCAAGGAAGTTGTGGAAATCTATAATGATTTGCAGGATACACGGATAACTATTCAGAAGATGGACGAGGCTTTCTCTGAGGAAAACAACAATCTAAATCTGAATCTAGCAACATGGGAAGAGTGTTAGGGCAGTGGGTTCCAACTTGATTCTTTAGGAAGGGGTGATTGATGATGCCTCAAATTTGTTTGAATATCATAAGGCTATGGAGCTCAAGTGTCAGGTGTTACAAGACTTGATTAAAATTTTTGATGATAAGTGATTAGAAATCATAGATGCCTTGAATGACATATTAGAAGAATTTGATATTGCTCATTGTAAATTCTTCAATGAGAGTATCGATGCCCTCCCTGAAGAACAGATTCAGGAAAACTTCAAAGACTTGGTGAAGCAGGATGATGATGTCACAAGAACTTTCAATTCTGATTCCATCGATAGAATGGTCTTGTGCCAGAACTTCATAGGAAGGATGTCCAAGGTCATTTTCAAGCTGAAAATAATACTAGCCTGAATTACTAGAGAGATCGAGACAATAGACGTAGTAAGTCACTACGCATGTGGACCTGAAGATGAAGAGATCTAGGGAATAATCAAACACTTTTTCAAATACAATCAAAGACTGGCTATATGGAAGGAAAGCCAGGAGGAGCTCAGAAAAAATGAACAAGTTGCAGAGCCAAATTAGGATTGAGTGGCCATGGAAGGAAAAATTCAAGCTCCAGATCGGTCAAAGTTGTAGGGTTGACTTGGTCAAACCCTTGCAATAGTTTTGCTATTTTCATGGGAGCTTGTTCCCTTAATTTAATGACATTTCTATTTTTAGTAAAATGTTAGTTAAGGGCCCAGCTGTAATGGCTCAGCCTAAGGAACTTATAAATAGATGAATGCTTAGAGTTCATGGATAGATACAATTTTGAGATTTTGGTGATTTTACTCTTTAATCTTGGAAGAGTATTTTCAGATATTTGTGAAGTCCCTTTGAAAATTACACTTTGCCATTTGAAATTCTGAATTACTATGTGAAATAATTATTTATTACATGCTTTGTGAATGTGATTCCTTAGTATGTTTGAGTAACTTGCCTTTGCTTCAGATTATTTACTGTATGCCAAGATAAAGTGATGTGGTTATTTTCTCTTCAGCTGTGATTGTACCTTTCCTGCTGTTGATTAGAAGTTACGTTATCTTTATTTTGCGTAAAATTGGTGCTTAAGATGTGCTTGTGTTAATTTTTCCAATAAAGTTATCTGTGTATCTGAACCAAATCATGTCCTTTCTCTTTTGTATAAGTTTAACAAAGGAACATGTGTTTCTAGTTTGTGGTACTCATACCCTTTCTAGTTACAATAGGTGAAAGTGATTTAGGATGCTAGCATCTCACTCACAATAACCCTTCCAAAAGTTGAACATCCCTACTCTTTGGTGCATCACCACTTCTAGTTTAGGATTTATTTCTTTACAATTTCTCCTTGATCCCATGAAGAGTTAGAGCATCTAGTTTAAACAAAGGAAGCTGGCCTTTCTCTGGAGGTTCATCTCTATTCTAAGTCCCATAGCTTGAGAGATGATCCCATGTGTCACTATCACACCGAATGTCGTGATTCATTTTCAAGCCATTAGGAGGGTGCAGTGATTTTGTGACAACAGTACTAAGGAAAAAAATGACCAACAACTTCACATGCCAAACAAGACTCTGGCATTTCATATGTAGGCACTCATAAATGTTCTACAAAGAATGACATTTTACTTGTCTGAGGTGGAATGCATAATAGATATCCAATAGTAGCCATAGCATCTGCATACCTGTTATGTGACCTTGATCATTGTTCAAAAACAATCTACACATAATACTCCTTTAAGGTATCAACCAATTTCTTATATGGAATGAGCTTCTCATCTTTGACCTTATGCTCATCATTAACTTGTTTAATGATTAGTTGGGAGTCACCGATGACTCGTAGCTTTCACATATTCCAAGTGATAGCTAAATTAAGGTCGATGATAAGTGCCTCATATTCTAAAATGGTATTAGTACATGGGAATCCCAAATGGAATTCTTGTGGAATAACCTTTCATGTAGGAGTGATGAGTACCACTCCAGCTCCTGGCCCATAAAATGTGAATGATCCATCAAAGTGGACTTGCCACACAACGGACTCTTCGATATACATCATGGATGCATTTGGTAGATCTGGACATAATGGGTCAATTCCTAGTAGGGGAGATTCTACCAACTGATCGGTCAATACCTATCCTTTAACAATTTTTAGTTAACAAATTTAATATCAAATTCAATAAGGAGAATGATCCAATTAGCCAATCATCCTGTAAGGGTGGGTTTGGATAAAAGGTACTTGAGAGGGTCAAATTTGGATATCAAATTGGTTTTTTTGTTAAGGAGGTAATGGAAATTTTTCTGAAAGGTAAAGATGACTGCCAGGTAGGCCTTTTCAATTTGTGGATAGTTCAACTCATAGGATATCAAGGTGTAATTGAGATAATAAACTACCCTTTCTCTATGGTCAAGGTTGTATTGGGAAAGTAGTGCACTAATAGAAAATTGGGTGGCTAGAATATGCAATATGAGAGGCTCACTTGGGGTATATGGCATGAGCTCATGTGGGTTGATGAGATATTGTTTAAGTAATGAAAATTCATTTTAACAATCTATTCCCAGTTGAATGTAACATCATTCTTTAGTAGATGTGTAAATGGATGGCACTTATCCGCAAGTTGTGAAATAAAATGGTGGATTGCCTAAATATTTCCTTATGAACTTCTTAGTTTTTTGAGATTTTTAGGTGGAGGCATCTTTGTAATAGCTACAACCTTTGTAGGATCCACCTCTATTCCTCTTTTTGAAACGATGAAACCCAATATATTTCCTAATAGGACGTCAAAGACACACTTTTTGGGATTCAAATGAACCTTATAATCTCGAAGATGCTGGAAAATATGTCTCAGCACTTCAAGGTGCTCTCCTATGGTTTTAGATTTTACTAATATATTATTAATGTAATATTCCATGATGTCATTCATCATGTCATGGAAGATGACCATCATTGCGCAATGATAGGTAGATCCAGCATTCTTGAGTCTGAAAGGCATGACTTTGTAGAAAAATTCCCCCAAGGGGTGATGAAATTTGCCTTGTGTTGACCTTCCTCCACAATCTTGATTTGGTTATAGCCCAAAAATCCATCCATTAAGGATAACATTTCATAACAAGCAGTGGAGTCGATAATCATGTTGATATTAAGCAAAGGGAAGTCATCTTTAGGACACACTTTGTTGATGTCTCAGAATTCAATGTAGATTTTTATACCGACCAGTTTATTTTGAACCAGAACTATATTGGATATCCAATCCGAATAGTTGATAGGTTTAATGAAATTTGCTTCTAATAACTTTACTAGTTCTTCGTTAACAAGTAGGGAAATCTTCGGATGCATCTTTCTCAATTTTTTCTTAAAGGGTTTAGCGTCTAGGTGAACAACGAGGTTTTACACAACCAAGTCTATTTCTAAACCAATCATATATGTGTATGACCACAAAAATATATCTACATATTCTTGTAACAATGCTACAAAAAAAAAATTCTTGGGTTAAGAGTGAAGCTTCTAGCTTTATCATTCGAGGCTCCTACTCTGAACCAATGTTAACACTAATAGTCTCTTCAATAAGCATCTTAGAAGTGTCTTCCATCCATGTTGGATCAGGGGGAAGAGTGAGATCAACTTCCCTAGGTGGATTATCATCATCTTTATAAGGATACTTCACTTGGTCTATAATTTCTTTGTTTTGCTTGTCTACCAGTGCCTCAAAGAGTCTTTCACTAGGATACTTGTGCTTGTTATTTCTTTGAGGCTTTTCTGAATTATTCTTGCCCTTTCGTGTGAATTTTTTATTCAAACATCCACACATTTCTAATTTTTCTCTAAAGTATGCACAAGCATCTATTTTGATGGAAAAAACCCTTATTGTGATCCCCATTTGGAATAGAATCCATGATTCTCATGAATTCGGAAAATACCTTGTCACTATCAAATAAATTGATTGACACATGAAATTCTTGATCCCAATCTATAATTTTGGGATGTACTAGGGTAACTTGTCAATTGAATGGGGTATTGGATTCAGATAAGGTAAAAACAACTGAATTAGGAAATAGGTTAGTGGAGGCAAGATCCTCGTATAGGCTACATTGGGAATTTTCATCACTGTCTGAATGAGATGAACCATCCTCATGTTTTGAAGAATTGGCATCTATCTTAGCAGGTGAATCATCATGGGTCTTGATTCTGAAACTGTGTTTTTTTTATTTGAAATGAGGAATAGGAATAGGTTTTAGCCTTCCTTATGTGTTTATACCACATCCAAACCCATTATAACCCATGACATACACCATGCAGTGGACTTTAATATACTATGGAGCTTGATGACATGATGTCATGGTACCTTCAGGTACCCTCTTGGTGGGATCTTTTAACATATTCTCCATGGAAAGGAGACTAATAGGAATAAACTTATCTAATGGTTCAGGGAATCTATCTCTAGTGCTCTTGAACTAGAAGTATTGTTTACCAAGTGTCCTGGGTGACACTGAAAGGTATGATATTAATAAGGCCTGTTTAATAGTGAATTGATCATCTGGACCATACTTTATAGATGTTTCCTCCTATGATTTGAATGGATTAACCAATGATGGAAAGTCCTAATGACAAGGAGTGAGTGTATCTAGATTTACACATTCCTTCATAGGGAAGACAATATCTATAGAAGAATATTCATAAGATGCACGATAAAAAATGTGTAATTCTCTATAATGTGTGAATGGATCTAGATATCCTATAATGGTGATTATTTTTCCTCCATGTCACAAATTTATACACTAATTAAAAGTAGAGGGAATGGCCTACATGGCATGAATCCATGGGCGTCCTAAGAGCATGTTGTAAGGAAGATCTAAGTCAATGACATGGAAAGTTGTATCATGATATGTTGGCCCTACTTCCATTAGAACTACTATAGTACCCACTGATTCTCACTCTTCATTATCATAGGCTACATTTATAATAGTTTTGTCACCCAAATTTATTTCTAAATGGCTTAGTTTCTTTACCAGCTTCAATGTGTAAATATTTAGACTAGACCTGCCATCCACAAACACTTTTTTGATCTTACAATGAGTAACAATGACCTCTATATATAAGGGAAAGTTGTGCTCTAGGTTATTACGTGGGATTGCACTATGATCAAAAGTAATATGATCATTAGAATCAAGGTGCACGACCATTTCTTACAAATGCATGATATCTACTTATGTGGAGACTCTTGAGATTTGAAGCGTTTTATACAATATGTTCTTATGAGCAGTAGAAATATTAAGGATATCAAGGATCGAAATTCTAGTTGGTGTCTTCTCCAATTGTTCTATTAAGTTATATTAGCCTTCCTGTGGAATGGGTAGAGGGTATGGTATTACCAAATGATCTCATTTTGTACCTAGAACACAACTCTTCTCTAAGATTCTAATGGTATTAACCTATTCACTAGATGAACGGACACAACCTATAAGGGATTCAAATGGTTTATTGTCTACTGGGTAGTTGTAGGCAATGGTTCTATATTCATTAGAGGCTTTCCCATGGTCTTGTGTCTTGTGCTTTCTATCTTCATGGTTATGAAAGGGTTATTTGAATATCCCCATCCTTTTATTAGGTCCCTGTCCTGAGTCAAGATGAGAATCTACTGTGATTTTACCCTCTACAATGAGGTATTGTATATAATTCCATAATCTTAGGCATCTATTAGTTTTTTATCCTTTGATAGGGTGGAAATTTTATTACTCATGCTCTTTTAGCCAACTTGGTTTAGGTGCATCTTCTAGATATAGTACCTTTGTGGTTGTGTAATACACCATGATCATTGCATCTAGTGTTTTAAGTATAGAAGATAGTGTTTCATTCAGAGGTATAAACATGTGCTTTGTAGGTGCCTTTGGAAGAGGTCCTTGTGAAATATTTAAAAGTAGACTAGTTTGTACATCTTGGAATCTCTTGGACTCCGTGATGCGTCATCAATGAAAATTTTGTTCTTATTAAATAACTTTGATTTATCAGCAGATTTTTTCTTGTGTTTATCTTTTGCAATGGGTTTGAGTGTCCCCTTCGTAATAAGATCCTTTTCAATTTGACCTCCTTTTTCTATAACTTCTTTGAAATTAGAGCTGCAGTGTATTTGCAAGTGAAAGGCTATCTTTGGGTTTAAATTAGGGATGAATATACTTCCCATTTCTTTCTCTGGTAGGACACAAGGGAAACAACTTGCTAATCAACACCATCACTGCAAGAAGCCCACGAAGGTCTCATTAGGTTTTTGTTTTACATTGCGAAGGTCATTCATGGTAATATCATTGTCCATGTTGAAAGAGAAATGTCACACAAAATTTTCAGAAAGTTTAGGCCATGTCGTGATCAATCCCTTAGGTATGATGAAGAACCATTCCAATGCCTCCACTCCTAAGTTACGAAGAAATAGACGTATCAAGTATTTATCACTATAAGTGACTTCCTAGAAATCCATGTAGAAGTCTTTGACATGATTATGAGGATCACTCTTAATTTTATACTTTTGAAATTGGGGATATCAAAATGTTTTAGAAATGGTTTGCACAACATATCCTTATCAAAGGGGTAAGGACATAGTTCTCCGTATAAGTATTTTTTGTTGTGTCCTACATCGCTCTCTTGTAGATTAGTAAGTGTATTCTTCATTGGCTACAAATAATTTTGAATTATTTGTTCCTTTGTGGTTGATATCGGTGTGTTCACTTTAGCAACCTTGAAAATTATGTCATCATATAGATCCATGTGAAACTCACCTGATTTTTTTAAGTCTATCCTTACGTACACTCCTACTCAAAGAACCTAAGTTTTCTAGCTTCTAACTGATTTGTAGTATTCATCGTTAAATGATCTCTTCTTTGATTAATGGATCATATTCATCGTCAAACCTAGGACGTGGTGAGTCCTTACGCTCACATTAAATTTTTACTTTAAGTGAAGCCTTAAAGTAAGGTTTTCACGAATCATCCGTTGGTTTCAGTGGGTCATCTTCAACATTGTTGTTACATTTTCCTAAAGTGGAAGCATATCATATATCAAAAGGGTTATCCATGTCTATAAGGGATGGTCGTGGCCATTTCTCCATTTCACAGTTAAGGGTTTTAATCACCGCCTCACACTCTTGCGGAAGCCTAAATTTTAATTCAAGAAATCTTGCAAGTACTTGGTCTTTGTTATAATAAAGGAGCTCATCAAAGTGAACTAAGTCTAACTTGTGTTGATCTTCGAAAGAATCAGACTCCTCACGATGATCAATAAAAGGCTCTGTGTCTTTGACTTGTGAAGAGAGAGGTTCCAACTTATGTCAAGTGAATGGTACAATGGGAACGAGTTTTCTTCTAAATTACATTCGTCTGGTTTAGATTCCATTTTCATGATTATAGGCATCACTATTCAAAGTTGTGCTAGGTTTTTTCTAATTGTATTCAATTTTATACGAAACCTAGGTATATGTGATATGAGTCATTTAAAGTCCCACTATCTCAAAATATTTCCTAGGCACACAAAATATGAAAATACTAGTTGTAACAAGAACAATCATAAAAATTCTCTAGTAGTCAAACACTCAAACTATTTTTTAAAACAATCTATACCTTAAGCTATGGTTTTAACGATAAGTGCACAAATTAGATAATGATAATACCCTATCAATCTATGGGTCAAGCTGAAATTTAAACAAGATATAAGCACCAAATTTGTACTGACGTGATCTCTCCATGAGATATATTATGAATAGTACAAATTTCAACAAAATATAAGTCTTTGATAATGGAAGTTGTAAATGCGAATAATGTAACAACACTACCCTGACAGATTAACCAAGCCTAGAAAAATAAATGTGTTAGTATCAAGATGATGTTATCACGATACGAATAAAGAAGTATCACCACTTTCAAAATATCTTAGACATTGTTTGGATCGAAACTAAATACAAGTATAGAAAGAAGTTTTTAGTGGTGCGGGCAGCATAACGATACAATAAGGAAAATTATATCAAGTTCTCAAGAAATGAAAACAATCTATAAGTATCATAATTGTATGGCTAAACTGTAGGTAAAGTAACAAATCAAAGGGAAAATCATGATGAAATGAAATCCTAACTATGAAGACGATCCTGAAATCAAGATCACATGATTATCAAAGATATAAGAACATACCCTTTTCTCAAACTTGCAATAAAGTGTGATGTATGTGGTGTGTTTTTGTATATTTTTACCTTAATGTGGTTTTAAATAGCACACCTTTTGGAAACCTACAATCAAACACATATTAATATTTTTTTGGTTTCAGACCTCCTTTCTTCAACAAATGAATTTGGTCGTACACGCAAAAGGTTAGTAATTTTCCAAAAATCATAATATCATAAGAGAGAGTTTATGTGTTATTTTTAATTCCCAAGGTTGTCAAAAAGGCACTAGGGAAGAGCATACACAACGTAAAAAACTCAACTATAAATAAGTAATGGAAAATGTTGTAAGTAACTTGTGAAAAGGAATTCGTTTTAACCAACTTTTGAAGATTAATCCATTATGAAGCATAAATAAAGTGTTTTGAAAGTAATAATAAGGTTTTGGAAGCATTTTTGGTTCCCAAAATCACCTATAAGGAAAGAGGGAATAGCATACACACTTCGGAAACCTCGATTAACCAATAAATGAAACACTTAAGTCAAAAAAAAACCAAAATACCCTACAAACAACTATTAAGAACCTGTAAACAAGTTAGAAAAAATCATAAACTTTGATCTTACAATTCATGATAAATTTCAACTTTTAACATAGACGCCTATAAGCTCAGACCAACACATGCATGTCTCAACCAAAGGATACATGCCCCTAATAATATTATAGGTTAGCCTAGAAAGGGGAAGTGTTGTTGGAAAATAACATGGGTTAGTGGGGTATTTATAGGTTTCTGATTTCAGAAATGAAATGATTTAGGTGTATGTGGGACAAATAAATAAGCCAAAAATCATTTTAGTGAGTTAAATTAAGATTTGACTAGGCATAGAAGAGGTTAATCATGGTTAGGACTAGTTAAACTAGGTTTAGGCTAATTAATCACAATTAGTGAGAAATTAGGGTTCTGAGAGGGTTGTGAGAGGTCTAATAAATCCAATGAAATGGATTGATAGTCTAGGATGTTAGTATAAGTGGTCTACAAGGGGATAAGAAGAGGGTTTAGCTAATAAGAGGTTGTATTAGCCTGATTAGTCAGTTATAAGAGGAATAAGACCAAAAAGATGTCATAAAACGGGAGTTAGATGGGTCTAATTGGTGTTGTGTCATCAATTTGCAAGGAGTAGAATAGTTAGTGCAATATTAAGAATAATATTTCTTTGATCAAACTAAAGGTGTCTACAATATATATATATATATATATATATATATATATATATATATATATATTATATATATATATATCACCATCATCATCTAAATCAAAATTAACCATCTATATCTAATATTTAACATCACCAAAAATATAAAACAAATCATTACACATTAACACATCATGATCCAAAATCCAAAATAATCATATATATATATATATATATATATATATATATATATATATATATATATATATATATATATCACAAGTCCAAAACACATCGATACATCATATGTAAGAGGCCTCTAAGGGTCTTGTCTCAAGGTAGATACATCATCAAAATCAGTAAACTATACATAAGACAATCTCAAGCCCTCCCCTCCTAGAAAAGGTTCCTAGATCAATCCCTAAGCCTCATCACCTCCATAGTGCCCTACATCTTGTGGTTGTTGTGCTACGCTCGTAGTAATCCCATATGGCATTTCCCCACCCCCTCTTGCTTTTCATGTTGCTTGGTACTCTGCATATCTCAATGTTCACAACATATTATGCATGACAGTATTCTCATAATGTAAAGCCTCCACCACTAGTGTCATATTTAAACTCAAGGGCACAGTACTTAGATGAGCCATTTGTCCCAATCCCTATGATTGTGCTAGAGGACCACTACTTGACTTAGTTGCAAGGATTGGTGCAAGATCTCAAAATCTATCTCTGTAAGCCTCTCGTTGCCTCTTGTATCGATCCCTCTACTCCATCATCTGATATCTCTCTCGTCAAATATCTAGGGCCTCCTAGAAAGTTGTATCTCACTCCTTACGAGTGGTATCTCTCTCCAAGTGAGTTAGATCTTGCTTTGCGCATAGTTGTTCCATCTTTATAGCCTCTTCTTTATCATATCCCCTCACCTCTAGGATCTTCCTCCTCCTTCATGAGAACCTCCTCCTCATCACCACCCTTGACTCCCTTGGCTACCATCCGAGATTCCTAAGTCATAGTCATCCAATCTCCAAATCCCACTCCAACTACTACATCATAATCATCATCCCATGACACCCTTAGCTCTTCCAGTGGATCTACCATGTCGGGACTCAACTTTTCTCTATCCACCTCATCTCTTCTATATATAATGGGATCTTTAAGTACTATCAGTATGACTCCAAACTATCATGGAACTCTATTAAAATGCATGGCCTCGATCACCTCAGGTATGCACTCCTCTACCCACATATTCCTTCTCATACCCACTAACTCTACATCTACTCTAGACCATGTAGGAAAGTTGTGATATGGTCATAACCTCACCTACTCTATCTCTCTCTCCATGAATCTATCACCATACAAATCTGGATCTCTAACCCCTCTGCCCCCATGAGCTTGATCAGCTTGCCACCTCAAAAATATGACCTCTAACTGAATGAGATCACCTATAATCCAAAGAATCCCTTGCGGCCTAATGACTGTTATATTCAAATAGGCCCAACAATGGATTAGAAACCCTACATTCAGTCATGTACTCTTCCTCAATCTATACATCGACAACTCATGATATACCTATTCTAGAAATGTTGTCCCAAAATAAAACACTACCTGGTGATCCATTATATCTTTTAGGACTCGTTCTAGTGTTTACGAAAACCCAACACCCCCTGAATCAGGAAGTTTTTAACATGATATGGCCATCATCAATAGATAAATCAATCAACTCTAAGGCACCTCATATAAAAATTCCCCTGAATTAAATGTAATATGTGGGGCATCGGCTCCAAACAGTCATTTCAAGACCTTCGGTTTGTTATCTAATGTAATGGCAACTATTTTCTCCCCATGTATCAATAATCTAAGGATGTGGTATACATCATCTAGGGCAATGGTCATCCACCCATTCTAAACCAAAATTTGCATGTACGCACATCCCACCTCTCCACCAGTGTAATCATCAAACCCACATCTCTTTGAATCTGTTGGTAGTATCAAAATCCACCCAATCCAACTACTGTTAAGTGATCCCACTTAGAATCTATAGTATCATCCCTAATCTGATCATATAGATTTAGTACTTTTTCTCTCAAGTATAAGGTCTCTCGGGCCTGCAAAACTAATTAAACATGTAAACATCAGCTTTCTCATCATCCAAATCATGTCAAAAATCAAAATAACAAAATCCATCATTTCATCCCCATTTTACGTCAACCAGGTTGGGTTGACGCCTCCTAGCTAGGGTTGATGTCATTTTAGGTCTATTTGATGGAAACCATCTCCAATCGCTACCGACCTCCCCTGGCATCAGGATTAAAATTTCAAAAAGTGCAAAAAAGTAAATAAAAATAACAAAAATGCCTTAAAAACAAGCTATGGTTTAGGAACTTACCATCCTATAGGTCATCTAGTGCTTCCTCTCAGCTCCTGTAACCTTCTTTTCTCTCCAAATATCACTCTCTCTTTATATCCTATAGCTCTCAATCATCACTTCGTAGCTTACAAATGAGCCTATTCGACTGATCCATGGGCTTATATAGCCCACTGACCAAATTCACTTCCAACCCAAGTAGATTCGCCACCACTTTACCCTGGGTTCTCCTGACCACCTCCAGTCATCATCAACCCCACCCTATATTTTTTAGGAATTCCCATTTTTTCTCTCTTCAATCAATCCTTCCTTTCAAAATTATATTTTCTTCCACTTTTTCCTTAAAGTGGTCTTCATCTCGCATATTTATTCTACCCCACTTGGGCTTCCTTATATATCACATCTTTATTTTCATTTTTTTTCCTTTGTTGCCATCCTCGTGTTTAATCTTGGGGCACCATAATTTTACATCACTTTTTCATCCCCCATCAGATGCATATTTTCCAGTCCCACCCTTATCCTTTTTTCATGACCCTTGTCATGACCATTGTTTGCATTTGTTTGTGCATAATCATTCTCTTCCTTTGACCCATTGGTCACAAAACTTGTACATCCATTTGAGCATATTCCCCCTAGTTTCCCTCCTTTTTGTAGGGGTTTTTTCTGACTCACAAGCTCATAGGAAATTTTTATCATCTCCCTGAATACCATACTTTATTCCCTACTAAAGTGACTCTAAAATCATCTCCATATCTTTATATTACTTTTACTGTTTGTTTAATCCTCATCTGGGATATCTTATCCCCTTGTCTTCTTTTCTCATTTGTTCCACCCTTCTTCATCTATCTCTTTCAAACTTGTGATCGAATTCCTTTGTGTCATTGACCCCTAGTTTGAGGGGGAGCACCCAATCAATCATCTTTTCCATCCTTCATTTTTTTTTCTTGTGGCTTGCCCAACACAAACCACTCAACAAAAAAGGGGAAAATGTAGACACCATAATTTGGTATCATTACACTTCACCCTGTGTTCGATTTCTTTTTCTCATGGTCACTCAATCAAATTTTATCTTCCCTCCTAAATTCAATTTATCCCATTAATCACCATTTTTTCACCTTTTATCTTACATTTATGCTAATTATTCTTAATTAGCTCTAATCCTCATTTCATTATTTTATTCTCCCTAAATCATTCCTAATCATACTTAATCATCCCTAATCCCTATTTAATTTGTTTTATCATCCCTAAGTCCTCAATTTACTCTATCTAGGCCATCATTTAATATTTTAACCCACCTAAGGCCTTTATTTACTCATTTCAACCATCTGTCTACCCATTTACCTTCCCTATGCATCCCTAGCTCATCTATATCCATCTAAACCCTAATCTTGCTTCCTATGGGCTCCTTATCTCGATCTCATCATCTTCCTACCGTCCAAATAGATGGGTGCCCAGAGTTAGTGGTAACCCATTTGGGTCATCTTCGAACCTATAAAGCAGCCATCACCCCTCCTTGTTTAAGGATGTAATTTTGATATTTTCTGATCTATTGCGATGTTTACTTCATCTTGTGACCTCTTTTATAGCTGCCAAGCCTTTTAAATTCCATCTTGGATATCTTGTGTTCCTTTTGGGATATTTGGAGTCCTCTTGTAATTACATTCTTAGATCCATCATAGTGCTTCATTCTTACATCTAGTCACCTCCATCTTCATCTGTAGGCTGTCATTTTTACCACTGAATTTGCCCAAGTCTGAATCAGCCCCAGTTGTTGTCAACCGATCTCCTTGTTTCTATTTTCTAGTCACCAACTCCATCACATATTTGATGTCATTCATCCAACTTTAAAATCCAATCATTTTGTTTCATCTTCCATCTCAAATCCATTTTGCAATCCCACGGTCATTGTCAATCTAGCCTAGTTGTCGATGAATCAGTCTTTTTTCATATCATTTACCATATTTTTTACCTAAATTTATTGCATCCTTTCAGTTTCCTCTTGTCTCATACCATCTACATGTTCCTATTGATCAGCAGAGTGCATTATCATATCCATATCAGCTTTAGATCTAGCTACAGGAGGACCAGTAGGCCAATTTTTCTACATTTTCTTCTCATCCTGCTCCAATCGTCATTGATTGGACCATTGCAGTCTCGGGTCATTGTCAACCCCTGTCAAGTTTGATTCATCTTGTCATATTTAGATCAGATCTACTTTTATCATCTTAGATCCATATTTTAGTTTCTGTTTTACTTTAGATTATGCATAGACGCTACATCTAATTTATCAAATATTTATTTTATCTATCTTTATCAGATATAAGGTTTAACATCCATCCCAAGAAGTTTTTGCTTCTCGAGATTGTCTTTGTCAGAAAACCCTCTCATCCTATTTATTAATCCAAATATTTTTCTATTGATTTATCATGATTTTTAGATCACTTAGCTCACTGCAAAGAAGGATCCATCATTTGTGCCCATCCACATCATTATATCATCCCAAGGTACCATAAACCCTTCATGTTTGGAATTACTTTTTTTCCTTTATTACTAGTTCACTAATCTGAAGAGGAACGAAGAAACTTGGTCAATAGAAAGTTTGTCTTAAGACTATTTTCTCCATGATAAGAGTGTTGTAATACATTTTTTACATTTCAAAGTGAATGATTTCTTCTTTGGATCACTAATAGAATGTTGTGTGAGCATTATATCAAGAAGGTTTGTGAATATTCTGAAAATGGATGTACCATGTTCTTGGAAAAGAATATTGTTATGACTATTTTCTCTTCTTATGAATTAAATTATAAGAATATTTCTACTTAATAGTGAATGATTCCTTTATATGAGAACCTATGGGATATTGTTTGAGTATTTTTTCATGTACTTTTTGAATGATTTGAAGTGAAAATCATTATACTCCTATTTATCTTTGGATTGTGTTTGACCTCAAAATTACACCCATCCTACATCACAAGAATCTAGGGATTTGAGGCAACATGGGACTATCTCCAAGTTGTGGGGCTTGAACTAAGACAGACCTCAATAGAAGGTTAGCTTCCTCTACTTATTCCTAGTGCTAAACTACTCCTAGAAATTGAAATGCAACTATCTAGCTTTACTCTAAAATAGAAACCTAATAATGAGATGTATAAAATAGATGTATAAAATAGAAACCTAAACTAGAGAAGGCGATAGAACTGAAAATAAGGGGAAAGATACTTCTGAAAGAGAGAAAATGGGAGAAAACGATGATGAAGAGGGCTGAAATGATAACCATAATTTGAGACAGTGCTTAAACTTCCATTTCTATGATGCATAATAGATATATATTATGGAAGAAAACACACAACATACCCATGAGTAAATGAAAAGGAAAGGAAACACAAATAAGTACCAGCTAAGGTAGGAATGAGCCACAAAACCAATATTTTTATTGCCTAAATATTATGCATAGATCGTTACAACGAGGGAAGAAGATGTAAAACATTCATAGAATCGTGATCCAAGGCATGTGACTATTAGAACACTTGTGCAATATTAAAATTATGCCGACACATTCCCAAAGTATCCAAAATTTAAATTGGGCATCACTTTACGATATATAGAAAAGTGGGAAAAGAAGAAGAAGGGGAAAATAGAGAGAAATACAAATTCTTCCTTCCACCCACCAACCACTTTAAATAAATTCTCTAAAAAGATCCGAGCACCTCTAGAAATCCATCTCCCCATGCCTCTTTCCTTGATAGATAATAAATGGGTGCCTAGACTACATTAAATTATGGTGGTTACGCCACTTGGAACTGTACATTTGCATTCTGAAAACATCTTCCTCATCTTCACTCACCTACCTCCATTAGAATTAAGAAATAAATATTCCATTTCATAGAGGATATTGAGATCCTCTCTAATGATATAATATTTGTAAAATTAGATCATCCAATTGAAATTTTTAGCCAAATTTTATCCTTACGTGGAAAACTATGGTTTTCCTTTTTTACGTGGCTTTATCCTTTGATTTTACGTGGCTTGTGACTTCAGAATATTTTTCTAGGATTCTACGGTTTTTTCAGTGTTATGCATCTCCTTTAATGTGCCTATGGCTTTTTCAAATTCCTTGTGGATTTCTTAACTCCTCTACTTCATCTCACACATTTTTCAAGTGTAGCACAACTTTTAAGTTTTCATTTGCAGACCCTTTTTCCACAACCCACGACTTTTTTCAAGTTCCCTATAGATTTATTTAAATCTTCACGTGGGTTTCTTAACTCCTCTACTTTTTCTTGTCGCTTATACTCTGTCATCATTGAATAACCATCAAGTTCTTAAGTCCGTATTTGTTGAATTTGTTCAATTTTTACAATAGGTAAGAAAATGGACAACATTTTTGGTGACTCACAGGGGTCATCTACCTACTAGATGAAATGATCAGTAGCCTTGAAGCATCCATTAGGTATGGATTCAGCCTAATAACTTGAAATCTGATTTGAACTTGAAGAGTAACCCTAGAGACCACTTGAAGCACTATCGGACTTGAAATTGATCAGTAACTTGAATTTAGATTCCCACATCTAATTTTAGTTTCTCTATATTTGATTTTCTGAGATGATTGCAAATGATCCTTGATTCCTTATACCTCTTCCTATAGTGACCTAGAAATATGACAGAAACTTTCCACAAGAACACCTTTGAGAAACAACAATGTGCAAAACACTTAGGGAAATAAACATATACTACCAACAATGTAATGTGCTCAAAGAACTTGGAGGGATTAAAAACTAAACTACTATGTACAAGATGTAATGAAACATCTTAATGAGAAGGGTTGACGTAAATCCCATTGACTGGGATTTGTAATGCATCTCTATTAATATTAGATAACTCAAATGAGTTAGCCACTTTACATGCAATAATGATATATGGTCTACTCTAAATTACATCAAATGTGGAGTGTCTCCCTGGTTTATCTCGATTTGCATAACATTTCAAGGCTAGATATCCAACCTTGAACGTTTGATCTCTATCCTTCCTATAAAACCAAAGTTTGGTTGACTTCTGATGTTGTTCTAACCTCATCATGGTGGCATTCCTCAACTCCTCAAGATCCACTAATTCCTCCATTCATATTTCCCTTTGATCTGCACCTTCAAATTCTAGTTGTTGAGCTAATTCTAATGAGGGTAACTCAAGTTACAAAGTCTAGCTTCTTTTCCATATACTAGTTTATAAGGGGAAACAATTTCCCTCTTCACTATTATCTCCCAGAGAGCATTTATCACATTTTTGTGCCACTGTATTTGATTGATGTCCATTGTCCTCTTCATGATCCTAATCAGATTATTGTTGGTAGACTTCGCCAATCCATTACCTTGGGGGTAGTAATTGGAAGAAGTATTAAGATAAATCCCAAGTCTAAGATCCCAATCAGAAAATTTTATCCCAAAAATGCTTTTACATTATAAAAATGATGGTTTGATGGACACCAAACCTTATCTCAATTTCTTCAAAAAAGTCCAGGATAACTGATTCAATGGCTTCCTTTAATGGCGTGGCTTCTATCCACCTAGTAAAATAATCTCTTGTTATTAAAACCCACTTGTGACTGACACTAGTTGGAGGATTGATCATGCTAATGAAGTCAAGAGCCCATTGTGTAAATGGTTGATCTTCTTGAATTGGATGAAGTGGGTGAGCATCCAATATTTTCTTTCCAGTGAATAGAGCACATCCTTTACACTTTCTAACCCTTTTTTGAGCATCAACAAATAATGTAGGCCAAAAGTATCCTACTTTTATGATTTTCATGGTCATGGCTCTAGCGAAGAAATGTTCACCCAAGAAGCCATCATGGAACTTAGTAAGAACCATGTCACATTTACCATCTTTAATGTACTTGAGCAACACTCCATCAATATGTATTTTGAATAAAATACATGTTATCCCAAATTCACCCCTTAAGGTAATTTGGATAGCATGCATAATTTCCTCATGGTCGAGTAAGCATAAATGGTAAAAGGAAAAAACTCAGGTTTTAAAGGTCCATTTGGCTCTCTTCTACCCCGCCCTCCCTGCATCCAAGAAAATATTCAAGGAGTCAGTAAAAAGTTGAAAAAATCTAAAAAATTGGCTCCAAACAGTGTATTGCCAGTAAATCAGGTTTTTCGGAGCCCAGGACGCACAGGTAAACATGGGACATCTGGGGCTTGAAATCAATGTAGGTACTTTGAATCAGAAAATTTGGGTATATTTAGTCCACATGGTCCACGGGACATTGGGATGCGCGGGACCCATAGAGCCAAAATGGTTGCATTCCTTTATTGTTCAAAAAAATTGGGTCGAAGCAGTCCATGAAGCAAAAGTATGTGCAGACATTTGGGACCCAAAAACCTGACTTATCTGATTTTGCAAGTCATGTCAAAGGGATACGAGAGAAGCAGCGGTCAATAGCCTTGATGACCCAGTCAATGGCGGGACACATAGGACATCAAAACCCAATTTTGCCTATTTTTCCACAGAAGGTGTATTGCGGGTGGATTGAAGGTTTTTTTCTAGGACAGGTAGGACACCAGGACCTTAAACACCTGATATAGCTACATGCAAGGGAAAACACTACAAATCAGACCCTGAACTTCAAACGGCCACAAATTTTGATCTCGAGCTCTGATTTTCACAAAATTAGACTTTCTGGAACAAGCAGATGTCCTCTACATGACATAAACTAGATTTATTATTTTTAATGAAGGTATATTTTATGAAAATAAAGGAAACATCTTCATCTCTAGTCAATAAGACGCTCATTCCTGTTAAATGACAGAAATTCCTAACAAACCTAAAATAAGTGCCCACACTTATAAGGCCATACTTTTACATTTATAAAAAAATGCACAAAATTGTTACCATTGGAATCATGGTTCTGAGACTAATGCACAACAATCAATAAATTCAGAATTTGATGAAGTATTGATGGAGAGTTTGCAAAAAACGTGCACATGTTCATAACAATGTTTTATTTGGTAGTTGGGATGCATTCAATGGAGCATGGGCTGACATTTATCACTATTTCAAGTCATGGGGCAGTATGAGGAGCCTTTTTCAAGAAATAGAACATCATTTCACTCCATTTACTACATCTTACAAGTGGTTAAAGGATAGATTTCAGGATTCTCATTTTCTCTCTCTCTCTCTCTTCTCAAAATTCTATAAATTAGAGTATTGGGCTCATTGTAAAAAGGGGAGGCATTTTTTAAGCAGAAAAGCTCTATCAAAATTTCCTTGTAAGCCAATGTGTTGCACGCCCTTGTAATGGACTCCTTGCATGGTGATCTAGGCCCTTATCTTGTAATAGATTGAATTGGTCATACTTATGAAGAAATAGATGCAATTTTGTGGATGTATCTTCCCATGCTATGTTTGTTTTCATTACTCTTTCCCTTTCAATATCATTGCATATATATTGTGTCTATCTTATGTTATTGCAAGGATCCATTATCATTGTGTGTGCATGAAATATTGTTGTGAATGTAGTTGCTGGATTGTGGAGAACTATTATCACCCCTTCTAGTTTTCATGGTGCTTCTATTTTTCACACATTGGAAGACTACTCTCACACTCTCCTTGTTTGGTGTATCACCTCTTTAGTGTAGGCTTTGTTTTCATGTTCTTTCTCTCCTTGGTCCCTTGGAAATTTTTGTTAGGATAGATAGTTTTTCCTGCATTAGAGTATATTGTGGCAAGTAGTTTAGGAGCAAGAACAAGCTTTCTCTGGAGGTCTATGTCAAGAAGTAATTCCCACAACTTGGAGATAGTACCCATGTTATCCAATCACAGTTTGAGGTCAAGCACACACACTTATGTAAACCATAGGGTGCTTTGATTCGGTGATAGCAATACCGTAAATCAATGGATAGGGAATAGACCACAGTGTCATATGTCTTCTTTTTTCCTTGTTCCGGCCAATAGCATATGCACCATTAGACAAAACATTAGCCATATCAGCATTCCAACTATGATCATTGAATATATTTATTTCATCCCTCTATCACTTAACCTCATTTGAAGACTTTTCTTTCATAAAGGAAGTCTCTGAGTGATTTTGAGCATTTACAGCTAGTTTCTCACAAATTTCTCTTCCTCTTATCAATTTTTTGGCCTTTATAGCCATGTCATATTCCATAATTTTAATCATCCATCCAGCTCATTTCTCATTGATATCTACTCCCATAATGAAGTCTCTGACACTGAATTGTGATATTAAAACTTTGATGTGATTAGTATTAATCATACTTTTAAATTTAGCTAAAGCTCTCATGATAGCGAATGCATGTTTTTCAATGTGGATGTACTTGAGTTCATAAGATTTCAGTGTTTGACTAAAGAAGGCCACTGACTACTCTAGTCCTTAATCATTTTGTTGAGTTAAAATGCGGAAATACTAGATTCATCCCCGTAAGCATATAAAATGAAATCCTTAGCATAGTCAGGGTTAATTAGCATGGTCCTGAGTAATTTCTTATCCTATTATATAAAATATGTTTTTCCCCTCTGTTGTTCATCTAAAATTTGAATCCTTCTTGAGCATGAGAATAATAGGCCTCACCAAACTCGTAAATTTAGGAAAGAAATTCGTGTTCTCTATATTTTTAAACCCCTAAAAATAGACAAATAAATAGGTCAAGGCATTGGTATTTTATTGGTCAAGCGGTGCCTTGTAATTTTTCACTGTGGTGAAGTTTTGGGGCATCATCTTCCTATCGTGTGTCAACCACTTGTTGTTTCCTATCAACCCATTTTCCTGACATGCGTCAACCATGTGTCAGTTTCTTTCCCCTTATCACGCGTCAATGTTGTCTCTTGTTGCACATGAATGACTTCATGCTGACACATGATAACCATTCTCTTAATGAACATCAACTACAACTTCTTGATGCACATCACCACTTTCTTCATGTCATAAAACAACATTTCTTGTTTTCATGTGTCAATATTTGCCCTTATCATTTTTCATCCCTCCTTCCCCTTCATACCCCCTTTGTTTTTACATGACAACATTCCATATTGATGCACGTCAACCTTTCCTCGCTGTCGTGTGACAAAATTTCTTCTTGTCATGCAAAAAATCATTCCCTCGTCAGTGGTAACTCTTCTCATTCTTTTCAGGTGTCAGTTGGTGGTTCTTATCGGGCGTTAGCAAGTAATTTAATTTGTAAACTAGGAATTAATGGAATCATACAATGAATCTCAATAACCATATTAATGAGGTATGGTACGTATGTTCATCATGCAAGAAAAGTACCATTGGAAAGTGAACTGGCATGGTTTCCCATACCTATGTACATGTAATTAATGGAGGTTATTGGTTGGTAGCTCTCCTTCTCTATATATATGTAATTCTCCCTCATTTGAAAGGGAGACATTCTGGAATGTAAAGGAACTCTACCAAAAAATTTGTAGCACTCTTGTGAGCTACAGCCCTCGAATTTATGAATTTTGTAAAGTAATATTTCCTTATGCCTATATTGTAACGGATTGTGCATCATTTTAAGAAATAAAATTGGTATTTTGTTCCTTTTCTTTCCCTAGCTCGAGTTCTATTGCATCCTTTTCCTTTCATTGCATCTTCAAGTATATTTTGCATGTTATATTCCTTTATAGGACATAAATTCATTTTCCTCCATGGAATTGGGAGTTTAAATGTGTTCTTTGAACTGTGGCACTTTTTTCTGCCCTCTTCTACCTCAATTTTTTCCATTTTCACTCACTAAGGATATCTCCATCCCCTTTACTTGGTGCTATCACCTCCCTTAGTTTAGGACTTTCATTTTATGTATCTCTCTTCCTTGGTCCCTTCGAAATCTAGGTTAGGGTTATAATAGTTACATTTCCATTCCTATGAGTAGTTTTAGCATTAGGATGGGTAGAAGAACCAACCTTCTTTGGATGTATATCTCATTTGTGTGGGTCCCAAACCTTGAGACAATCCCATGTTAGTCAAAAGTAGGGTTTTATAATGTGTAAATCCTAGGGTGCTACTTTTTTGACATAATATTTTTGGCACACCTGGTGGGACTGAAGTTAATAATTCCATGTTTATCGAGAATGCATGTCTTGGTGAATTTTCATCCTTTGGAGGCTTTGCAATAACACATTTGGTGACTCCAATCAAAAAATAAACTGGTTCTAGCAGTTCTAGTAGCCCAAATATATGAGAAGGATCTAAACTCAGTCTAGAGCAAGAAAAGAATGTATCTTCGAGTATTTGCAGTTATCCCCATACAGAGGAAGGAGAGGAAGAATAGTACAAAGGTATCTCTCCACAAAATATAACCTTATCAACCCCTCCACTAGGTAGACCCTTCCTTCAATCAAATTGGGTTCTCAGGCCAATCAAGATGGCACATCAGCAGCCACTATAAGGAACACTAAACTCATTTACAAATTTCACGGGCAGCACTCCACTTGCCCTCAATGCACAAAATCCAATTCCGGTGGTAGTATTAAAGAACATTTCATTCTTCAAGAGAGTCACATGACACAAATTGATCATATTTAAGACATTTCCAATGTCTTTTCCATACATGAGATTATTGGAATGGATGTGGTATTGAAAATCTCCTATCCCACCTTCTTCTCAGAACAAAAAGCTTTACAGTGGTATCAGCAGATTGGGATCTTTGTGTAAGCTCATTGACCATTGGAAGTGAGGAGATCAATTGTGTACAGCTCTTTGTGACCATTTTGGGGAAAGGGAAGAGAACTTGTCTCTTTTGGAGTAGATGACTACAATTAAGAGGGTCCTAAATGAGCAGATGGCCAACTTCCACTTCAGATTCCAAAGGACATGGGATAGAATCCCAATTACTATGAGACCAACTGCTAAAGGTGCATTTCTCTATTTCCTTAAGCCTTTAAATTCTTATATATTTGTAATGATTCAATCTATGGGAGGAATAACTTTGCTAGGATTTAATGTCATATCCATTAGAGCTGAGAATTTCTTGATTCAAGCTAGTAAAATCACACCTAGGCCACCTATGCCTATTTATCTATGAATGGGGAACCCTAGTTCTAGTCAAACTCCCACATTAGCCCCTATTCCTACCCAAAGAATTCAGAGTTCTAATGAGGCTTATACCTCTGCTTATAGTACCTTAACTAAACTCCAAGAAGTTATGAAGCAATTACAGAACTTAACAAATGAGTTGATGACCCTTATGAGGCAATATGCCCAAAATTTTAGATCTTATCAGCCTCAAGCCCAACCAAATAGTCCTCCATATCAGCCTAATAGACCCCCTACACAAGATTCAAACAAAAATCAAGGACAACCCTCAGATTCTAGGCCATTTCATCCTTACAATCCTAATACACCTTCAACATCCCAAGCCTTGGTTCCAGTCAAAAACAATGTGGCACAAGAGTATGACTAGTTTTTACCTTGTAGTCAACCTTGCAATTAGGCTACATGATTTAATGGTGCTTTAAATCAAGATTTAATGGTAACAACAATCGGTGTATCTCAAGAGACAAGCCAAGAAGAAAATCAACAACAGGAAGCTACTCAAGAGGCACCTTCAAGTGAGACCACACTTATGAACTGGCAAGTTGAGGATTTCTGTGGCATTAACTAATATCCTTCTCAAGAGGTAGCAACCAACAAAAGGTCGAAGAAAAGAAATATATAGGAAGGAAAATCATAAAAATGCATGTGTTTCTCAACCTTCCATCACCCTTGAAGGAGTTGGTAACTCAAATCTAGCCCCAAGATCACAAAATCAGCCTAGAGTTCCCATTGAAGCAACTCATATAAAAGAAAATACAGTGCCAATCAGAGGGCAGCAAAAGGAAAACCCACCTTTATTCAATATCATTGACCACATGAAGAAAACTAACGTAAACATATCTATGTGGGAATATTTGAAAATTACGAGGAAAAGGGACCTTTTGCAAGAAGTCATAGCTAACTTGCCCATGTCAAATGAGTTTTCCAAGGATCAAGAGAAGGTGCTCACTAATGCAGCTCCAGAAGCAGGATTTTAAGGAGGTCAAAAAATTGAAAAGATAAATCCCCCCCCATTCAATATATCTCTAATCATTGAGAATAATACTATGCACAACTACATGATTTATTTGGGAGAAAGTAACTCAGTAATGCCCAAGTAGATAGTTGATCATTTCGGTATTAAGTATGAAGTCATTGCTAGAGGAGTAGTGAAATTGGATGGGACAATAGTGATAACTGTTGGTGTAATTAAAGGGTTGATCCTCACACTACATGTATGCCCCAATGTCATAGTGTTGCAAGATGTATCAGTCATAGACTTTCCACCACTCTTTGCATTATATTTGTCTCGACACTTCACCACCAAAATTAGAGGCTACTTATCAGAGTATTGGTCACACATGCTATTTAGGACAAGGTATGGAGCTAAGGCTACAATCCAGTCTGAACCTATTGCAAACTTCTATATTGATCCTTATGTACCAATCACAATCAATTCAAATTGCTCATCTTTCGATCAAGAAGACTACCCAAACACTCTAGAAATGAATATCAATGTTGGAGGCATTCCAAATTTGACTCTTGATGAATGGGAAAATAAGAGGCATCGCTTTGATCCATACAAAGAAATGGAGGAAGTTGAGTAGGGAATTTATTGTTTGCACAAATATAATCCACTCCTCCCTAGCATCACCAAATCATATGAAAAGGATGATAAGGAAGTATGACGGATATTCTTCGATGGCTCAAGGATTAGACAAGGTGTTGGAGGAGGAACAATGCTTGTGTCACCACAAGATATAAAATACTACTACACTTTTTGTTTTCAATTTTCTTGTTCAAATAAAATAATTGAACATGAAGCTCTAATCTATGGAATACATTGGGAAAGAAAGAGAGACATTAAGAACTTTCAAGTTTTTGGGGATAGTGAGTTGATAGTTAACCAGGTCAAAGAGTTCTATGCAACTAATAATAATCTTCTCAAAGCCTACAAACATCGGGTATGGGATCTCATAGAGGACTTTAAGGCATTCAACATTGAGGCCATACCAAGGAAGATGAATGAGATTGTGGATAGACTTACAACAGTTTGAGCAATGTTTGATGTTGTTAATAGTATCAAGAGATTAGAATCAACCTCATATTAGAGTGATTGTGAGGCCAGCTATTCTAGATAATAATACCAACTAGAAAGTTTTTGAAATTGATCTACAGATTATAAATTTTCTTTAAGAAGAAGTTGATTTCTCCTCAAGAAATCAGGACAAATTGGAGCAACACTATGGTGATCAAGTGGTCCAACTGAAGAAAAACAAGCTGCCAAAGGGTTTAGTGACCTTAGAGTCAATCTTAAACCCTAATGACCAGTTTCGGAAGGAAAAGCAAAACATTTAGGTAAAAGGTGAAGATTCAGAACCTATTTTAGTTAGAGAGGGTAAGGGATTAAAAATTGGAAAGGTGGGTACTCAGCAAGAGAAATCTAATTTTACCCAACTCTATCGAGAATTCCTAAATGTCTTTGCTAGGAATTATAAAGATTTAAGAGGTTTCAATCCAAATTTGGCACACCATACTATTGAGTTGGATCCAAAATCCAAGCCTATCAGACAGATGCAAAGGTCAGTGAATCCTCACATCGAACCTCTCATAAGAAAAGAGTTGAATATTCAAATAGAGGCTAGAATCATCTTTCCTATCAAGCATTCAAGTTGGGTTGCAAATTCAGTGCCAATAATGAAGAGAAATGGGGATATTAGGCTGTGTGTGGATTCAAAGGATCTAAATAGAGCATCACTCAAATACCACTATGCATTCCCTTCAATGGAGTATATTTTATAAGTTGTAGCTGGTTTGAAAAAGTTTTCATTATTGGATGGATACTCAAGATATAATCAGATAGTGGTCAAAGAAAAGGATAAATTCAAGATAGCCTTCACTATGAAGTGGGGCACTTATGCTTACAAGAAGATACCATTTATATTATCTAACTCCAGAGAAACATTTCAACAAGCTATGGATATGGTGTTCAAGGGATTGATCAATAAGATGGTGCTTGTTTATCTAGATGATATCACTATATTCTCAAAGAATGCAACAACTCACCTATTTCACCTCAGACAAGTGTTCGGAAGATACAGGATATTCATAGTTTCCTTGAATCCCAAAAAGTGCATTTTCCTAGCACATGAAGGAAATCTCTTAGGCCACATAGTGTCTAAAGAAGGGTTGAAAATTGATCCAGAATGGGTTGAGGCTATTTATTCTCTACCATTTCCAAGTCATAAGAAGGATCTCCAAATTTTTTTGGGGAAAATTAATTTTGTTAGGAGGTTTGTTCCTAACTTTGTTAATTTGGTCAAGCCATTAACATTAATGTTGAAGAAGAGCATGGCTTTGAAATGGACTGTCGAAGGAAAAGAAATATTTGAAGCTATAAATTATTCCATTGCATAAGCTCCAACCCTCATCAATCCATATTTCTGAAAGGATTTCACTATTTATGCTTTCAATGGCACAGATGCAATATCTACAATACTTGTACACCCAAACCAAGAAGGACTAGGGAATCCTATTGCATTTTTCAGCTAAGAACTTGAAGGTTATGAGGTGAGATATCCATTCATTGAGAAACATGTACTTGTGATTAGAAGTTTAAATAAATTTAGGCATCTAGTGTCAAATAGAAATATTCATCTATCAGTTTCACATGCTGGTATAAAAGATTTTCTTTTAAACTAGGACCTTAATGAAAAGAGAGCTGATTGGATAACCAAGGTCATGGAGTATGATATTGATATAAATGTGACTAAATTAGTTAGGGAAAAAGGGTTATGTGAACAACTAGCTTCCAACCAACATGCTGAATCAAGATATGAGGTAGAAGCTATTAGAGTGTTGCAAGATAATCAAGAACATGTTGTGGGTGGTATACCCATTCCTTATTGGACTTAGAATATTGGATACTTCCTTTAAATGGGTCAAATTCCTCCAGGATTGAGTAAATACAAAATGAGGTATTTCAGACTTCATTGCATCTCATATTTTCTTGTAAATAATATTTTTTCAAAAGGGGTCTAAATGGTGTCTTCCTAAGGTGCATTAATACAAATCAGATAGAGAGGGTATTGCATGAGTTTCATGATGGAGATTCAGGTGGTCATTTTTCCCCAAAAGTAATAGCTATTAGAATCATGAGGGTTGGTTATTACTAGCTTAATATTTTGAATGATTTCTACTCATGGATCAAGAAATATAAGAAGTGTGCCTTCTTCACATGAAAAGAGAAGCTAGCAACCATCCCACTCCATCCTGTCTTAGTTAAACAACCTTTCATGCAATGGGGGCTAGATTTTATTGGGGTGATCAATCCAAGTTCCAGCCTAGGTCATAAATGGATTCTTATAGCCATAGACTACTTCACTAAGTGGATAGAAGTAGTTACACTTGAGGAAGTAAATGAATCTAGCATTCTAGATTTCTATAAAGGTATTGCAACAAGGTTTGGTGTCCCTTCCACTATAATATCAGATAATTCCTTATATTTTCTTTGAGAAAATATATCTAATTGGGATGTTATAAGTGGCATCTACTCTAGCACTTCTTCTAACTACTACCCCCAGGGTAATGAACAATCATAGTCCACAAACAAGAACTTGGTGAGAATTATAAGAAGAAATATCAATGAAAAATAGAGGACTTGCAATACCAAATTGAAATAAGCCTTGTGGGCTGATAAAATCACTCCCAAGAAGTCAACTGGTTATTCCCCTTTTAAGTTGGTCTATGGAAGGGAAACACGACTTCCGATATCCCTTAAGTTACTAACATTGGATCTTATCAAACATCTGGAGTTTTTTTAACTTTTGAGTATGGAAGTTAGGAATACAAAGCTCATGGAGCTAGAAGAGCTAAGAAAATAGGCCATGAAAACAGTGGAGAAGGACCAAGCTCAAATCAAGATGAGGTTTGACTGAAAAACCAAAAATAGAACTTTCCAAGAAGGAGACTTGGCTTTAAAATGGGATACAGAAAGAGCTAAACCAAGAAGGCACTCCAATTTTGATGCAATATGGAGTGGCTCTTACTTGATTTCAGGATGCAAAGAAAACAATGCTTTCTAATTGTCAAATTTGGATGGAGAAGAATTACAAATTTCTGTCAATGGAATCTACCTCAAGCATTGTTACTAAAGTAAAGTGTCTTCCTTATAAATATTATATTAGTTCATTTACTCCAAGCGTTTGTAGCATATTGCTCTGTTATAGTTTAGGTTGTTTTTGTAATAAGTGTGTGTGCACTCTCTACATGCTTCATTTAGAACATGTATTATTTTATTGCTTGTACATAGTTTTTCTTTGTTGTTGTTGCACCTTCCAGTTTCAGGAAAGATCCAAAGATGAAATAATGTCCCAACATTGTTTCAAAGGTTTAGGAGGCTTTGATCATCAGACTAGTTTCAACAATTAGAATGACTCCATGCCCAATGGATGTAAAATCACTAGTTTTTTAGATCTAGCAGGAAAATCACCCCACAAGTCACCAAATGTTATCCATATTTTTTCACCCCTATAAAAAATAGACAACTAAATAGGTCAAGGCATTGGTAGTTGATTGGTTAAGCAATGTCTTGTAATTTTATAGGTGAAGGTTTGGGGCATCATCTTCCTGTCACGCATCAACCACTTGTTTTCACATGTCAATGCATTTTCCTGATGCACATCAACCATGCATCATCTTCCTTCCCATTGTTACAAATCAACATCATCTCCTATCACATGTGAACAAATTCATATTGATACATGACAACTATTCTCTTAATGTGCATCAACCACCAATTCTTGACATGCGTCACCACTTTCTACATGTCACATGATAACATTCCTCGTTCTCATGTGTCAATCTTTCTCCTTATCATGCATCATCCCTCCTTCTCTTCATACCCCCTTTGATGTCACACGGAAACATTCCATAATGATGCGCGTCAACCTTCCCTCATTTTCGTGTGATAACATTTCTCCTAGTCATGCAACAACTCATTCCCTCGTTGGTGGTGACTCTTCTTGTTCTTGCCAGGTGTCAGTTTGTGGTTCTTTTTGGGTGTCATCAAGTAATTTCATTTGTGAACTGGTCATTAATGGCATCATACAATGTAGCTCAAAAACCAAATTAATGAGGTATGGTACCCCTATTCCCCAAGCAATAAAAGTACCATTGGAAAGTGAATCACCATGGTTGCCCATACCTCCGTGAAGGAAATAAATGGAGGTTTTCAATTGGTAACTCTCCTTCTCTATATATATGTAATCTTCCCTAATTTGAAAGGGAGACATTTTAAAATTAAAAGGAACTCTGCCAAAATTGTTTCAGCACTCTTGTGAGCTACATACCTCAAATTTATGCATTTTGTAACGGAATTTTTCCTTTTGCCTTTATTGTAATGTATTGTGCATCATTTTAAGCAATAAAATTGGTGTTTTGTGGATTTTCTTGCCCTATCTCAAGTTTTATTGCATCCTTTCCTTTCATTACATCTTCAGGTATATTGTGCATGCTATATTATTTTTTAGGATTTAAATTCATTGTGCTCCATAGAATTGGGAGTTTGAATGTGTTCTTTGAACTGTGGCACTTTTTTCTGCCCTCTTCTACCTCATTTTTTTCCATTTTCACTCACTAAGGATATCTCCATCCCCTTTTCTTGGTGTTATTGCCTCCTTAAATTTAGTATTTTCATTTTATTTATCTCTCTTCCTTGGTCTCTTTGAAATCTAGGTCAGGTTTAGAATAGTTACATTTCCCTTCCTTAGAGTAGTTTTAGCATTAGGATAGGTAAAAGGAGTCATCCTTCTCTGGAGGTTTGTCTCATTTGCGAGGGTCCCATACCTTGATACAATCTTGTGTTATTCAAAAGTATGGTTTTATAATGTGTAAATCCTAGGGTGCTATTTTTTTAACATAACAAATCCTAACAAAGTTAATTTTTCCAAGGAATGACTGCAAAGCCTTCTTGTGAGCTAGTAAGGAAAGATCCAAAATGGCTTAGATTCTTTCTAGATTAATGGTAATGCCTTTTTTTGAATTAATGTGCCCCAAAAAATTTCCCTTAGGGACAAAAAAGTTACATTTATTGGGGTTAAGAGACACCCCAAACTCTTTGCATCTCTAAAATACTTTCTCTGGGTGCTTCATATGATCTGTGTTTTACTTTGAGAAGAAACTAATGTCATCTAGGTACACCAAGATGAATTCATTGATATAACCTTTAAAGGAAATTTCCATTTCTCTTTAGAAGGTGGTACTTGTATTTGATAAGCCCAAGGGCCTTTTCTGGTATGCATACATTCCCCATTTTGTGGTGAATATGGTCTTCTATTGATACTCTTCCTTAACTTTAATTTGATTAAATCTTGATTATCCATAAAGCATTGAAAACCTTTCAAATCCTTCTATTGTTTGCAAAATTTGTTCCATAGAAGTTAAAGGATAATGATGCTTTAGAGAGGACATATTCAAGTCCCTAAAATCAACACAAAGTATGATTTCTCTATTCTTCTTCCTTACTGGGACCATATTTTCCATCCAAATAGAGTACTTAATAGGAAAAATTATTTTGCCCTCAATAAGTTTGGTCAATTCCTTTCTAATGAGGGGCTCAATCTTGGGTTAACTAGCCTCTGTTTCTATCTAATTAGCTTGACATCAAGATCAATATCAATAGATTTCTAAACTATGTCTAGATTAAATCCCTTTAAATCCTCATAGTCCCATGAAAATACATCCTTGAACTTTTGGCACAAGGAAATTAAATCTTTCTTTTCACTTTCATCACATACCTTCCCAAGTAGAAGTTATCTACCTAGAGTGATAATAATTAGTTGATAGTCATCTTGCTTTGCCACCATGTTCTTATCATCACCTCTGAATTCATCATCCGAACTGAAAATTTGTTCTAAATTGACCAATCCTTTTGGCAAATTGTTTGTTTTCAGCTGATAATCTAATCACCATAGACATCTTGTAAATTATACATAATTTTTGAAGAAAATTTAGATTTATTTTGTATGAATTAGACAATTTTTTCATCATTTTCAAACACCTTACAGTTGGAATTATTATTTGGAAAATAATTCCTAACCACCATTTTGATATGTTGCACACTGCCTTTAACAATATCTTCCATCTGTGGAAATTAAGAACCAAGAGCCATCATCTGATCTGCTTTCTTATTCAAATTTATAGGCACAAATTATAGGTTAAGAGCGTAAAATCTCTCTAATGGATCCCAAAACCTATGTTTGTAACCCTTTAACAACTTGTTCTTTGTGGAAAACGTTCCCCTGACTTGGTGGATAACCAATTCAATATCTTCAAAGACCTATAATTCTTTGATTTTCCTCTTCTCAGCAATTAAAATACTATTCACCAATGGCTTGTACTCAACTATATTGTTTGAACATCTAAAATCTCTGAGGAAATAAAAACTTCTCATTCATTGGAGAAATGAATGCAACACCCACCCTGGCTCTTTTTCTGCTTCCAGAACCATCAAAGAACATCCACCATGGTCCAGACGCATTTTCTCTTTCTTTCTTGAATGGTGTGGGTATAATAGATTCTTCCTGGAGAATGTAATAAGTACTGATACCAATATCACAGGTTTTGAGCTCTTCATCATAGAGATCAAATTTATGATCTCTCTCAGCCCAATCATCTAGCAATAAATCAAACATGGAAGGAGGAATAGGTTGTTCATCAGAAGTTAAACATTTTTCATGCCCTTCTTGGATTAGACAATTTGATTGGATAGGGGTGGGATTATATGAATCAATATGGTAGGAAAATATGGGTTCAACTTGTATTGTAAACTTCGTACCATATCTAGTTCTCAAAAGCATGCAATTCCAATCTAAAGACAAATAACCACCTACCTTGGCAGTAAAATCTCTAGACAAATAAATGGAAAACATGGGAGGTAGGTCAATTATTGATATGTCATGGGTTATGGTGAGGCTTGGACAAGCATGCAAGGTTAACTCAATATCTTTAATTACTCCCGATACACCAATGGTTCGCCCATCAAGTTGTAAAAATCACTTAGACATAGGATTGTATTTGAGACCCAGGATATTGATGATTTTCTTGGGAATCACATAGGTACTAGCCCATGAATCAATCATACAATTATGCACTAAGTTTTTACCCACAATTAATGATATGTATAAGGGTGGGGTTTTGAATATTTTACTCACGTATTCTTTCTTTACTTAATAGACATTGACAGTGGCATGAGTTTTCTACATCACAGGATCAACTTGAGGTATTTTTTTGAGCGATTCACATAAGATATATCTTTGTGATGGAATATCCATTGTGTCCCACATTTTCACATTAATATTGGTCTTATTCATTTTCTCAACAATATTGAATGGAAGACCTATGGATTTATGCATGTGAATAGGAGGCTTTGTTTGAACAGTAACCTCCTTGTCTGAAACAGACTTGCTGGGCATTCCAGATTATTTTTTCTTGTCCATATCAACCACTTTGTCCTTATTCATGGCATTAGATTGACCCATGGAAGATGGAATTTATGATTCCAATATCCTTTTCTTGTATCATGAATTATCAACTAAGTTGATTTGAGGACTGTTAGATCTACCTATCACTTGATTGACCACACAAAAATCCTCAGCTCAAAAGAACATAAGATTGACATTATTATTGGCCTCTTGAAATGCTTCCACATTTGAAATGAGTGCTTCTATAAGTGGCTCTTGTTGACTGGAAGATCCTTGAACCATATCATCTTGAAGATGCATTTCCCTTTCACAACCAAGGTTGTTATGTGGCAGATGACATGGAAAACACCACTCAATTTCTTGAACCATATTATTTTGTACTGGTACCAATGCTTGGCTTGAGCTAGGAGTAGGAAGTACTTGTAGAGGAGTAATTTTTGTCAATGGAAGAGCAGAATTTTGGCCCTATCATCTGTTATTTTTATTACTTTGTGTCTACCTTTGATTAGATTGCTAATTTCTATATGGTTAATATCCCTAGGTTTAGGATTGCCCCTGGTTTTGATAATTTCTATAGGATTGGGCTTGCTATTTTTCTAGGGATATAAATTTGTTAGTTAAGTTTTTATTAGATATTTTGTATCTTCGTCCTCCTTTTGTTGTGTGGGAGTCTGAGATATAGAAGTAGCAAGTTGCATATTTTTCTTAGGGATAAGAGTAATAGAATGTTAAACACCTTGGTTCAATATAGTATACAAAGGCATGGGTGGCCTAGGGGATAATTTCCCAGCTTATATTAAATTATTCTCAACTCTAATTTCTAGTGCATAGGATCCTAAAAATGTTATTCCCCCCGTAGATTGGATCATAACAACTATATAAGAATTTACAGCTTTTAACAAATAAATAAATGTACCTTGAGAAGTTGGTCTTACAGGGATTGGTATTTTGTCCCATGTTCTCTGGAATATGAAGTTGAAGTATACCATTTGTTTTCTTAGATCTCTCTTGATAGTGGTCAATTGCTTTACAAGGATAAGTTATCTACCCTTTCTCCAAACTGATTGCACAGGGCTATACATAGTGTGTTCCAATTTTGAATTGAGCCCATTGTCAAAATTATGAGCCACTGTAAATATTTTCCCTTCAAAGAAGAAGCCAAAAAATTGACATCTACATCCAGCTCAGCAATTTTATGAATCACACATATATTTTCAATATATTGGATGTGATCATCTTGAGTAGTGGGCTTTTCTCCCATGAAGAATGGGATATTTTTCAATGTTGCTACTAGGATGGGATTATGGGCATTCATGGCATGTGGGATACTACTCGTGAAATTAACAAATGAATTTTGTTGTGGTGTAGCCATTACGATAGGTTTAAGAACTCAAGTGGACTATAAGAAGGGCATACTAGGTGGAGGTGTTGAAAGGGTTCTATTTGGTGGAGATGGAGATATATGAACTTGTATTCCTCTTCTTCCTTTTCCTTGTGATAGCTACAAATGTTCAAATATCCCATAATATCTTGTTCTAGACCATGTTTGGATCCTTCTCATGAACTTGAATCACCAATACTGCTGAAACCAGTTGATTTTCTGAATGATATCACTAGAAGTGTTGGTACAGAGCCTTCAAATGCTAGAATTTTACCAAGATACACATCCAAACTTGATAAAACTCGAAATATTAATCTCTAATGCCCCATCGGGCATTCCAAAAATGTTGGATCTCAAAATTACACCCATGCTAAATCAAAAAAATCTATGGCTTTAAGGCAACATGGGACTATCTCCAAGTTGTGAGACTCAAACTGAGACTAACCTCTAGAGAAGGTCGGCTTCCTCTACCTATTCCTAACACTAAACTACTCCTAGGAACTGAAATGCAACTATCTAGATTTACTCTAATATTCCAAGGGACCATGGTGAGAAGGATATGCATAAAATAGAAACCTAAACTAGAGAAGGTGATAGCACCAAAAATAAGGGTAAAGATACTTTTGAAAGAGAGAAAATGGGAGAAAATGGTGATGAAGAGGGATGAAATGATAACCATAGTTTGAGACAACGCTTAAACTCACATTTCCATGACACACAATAGATATAGATCCTAGAATAACACATACAACATACCCATGAGTAAATGAAAAGGAAAGGAAACATAATGAAATACCATCTAAGGTAGGAACGATCCACAAAACTAGTAATGTTATTGCTTAAAGATTATGCACAGATCATTAACATGAGGGAAGAAGATGTAAAACATTCACAGAATCGTGATCTAAGGAATATAACTCTTAGAACACTTGTGTAACATTAAAATTATGCCCACCCATTCCCAAAGTATCCAACATTTCAACTAAGCATCACTTTACAATATATAGAAAAGTGGTAAAACAAGAAGGGAAAAATAGAGGGAAATTTGAATTCATCCTTCCACCCACCGACCACTTTCAATAAATTCTCTAAAAAGATCTTAGAACCTCTGGAAATAAATCTCCCCATTCCTCTTTCCTTTTTGGAGAAGAAATGAGTGCCCATACTACATTAAATTATGGTGGTTTCACTATTTGGAACTGTACTTTTGCGTGTTGGAAACGTCTTCCTCATCTTCATCCACCTACCTCCATTAAAATTAAGAAATAAATATTCCATTACATAGATGATGTTTAGATCCTCTTTGATGATATGATATTTGTAAAATTAGATCATCAAATTGAAATCTGAAGCCAAATTTTATCCCTGTGTGGAAAAATGGTGTTTTCCTTTGTTGTGTAGCTTTCTCCTTTTCTTTTACACGGCTTATGACTTCCACAGATTTTTCCAAGTTTTCACAGATTTTTCAGTGTTATGTGGATCCTTTAATGTGTGCGTGGTTATTCAAATTCCCCGCAGATTTCTTAACTCCTCTACTTCATCCCACATTTTTTTCCAGTGTAGCGCAGATTTTAAGTTTTCATTCGTGGACCCTTTTTCCTCCACCTGTGGCTTCATTCAAGTTCCCCACGACTTTCTTTAAATCCTCTTTAAGCTTTCTTAACTCCTCTAAATTATCTTATGGCTTATACTTTATCATCATTGAATAACCATCAAGTTCTTAAGTCCATATTTGTCGAAGTTCAATTTTTGCAAGAGGTGCAAAAATGGACAACAGACTGTATATTACAACCCTGACTTACTCGTTTATCAGGTAAAAAAATTGATTTGATTTTAATTTCTTGTATTCTCTTTTGAGTTATTGATTACTTAGGAATGTGGTGTAACACCAGACAGACCTTCAAGGTGAATTCCAAGACTTGACATTGAATAATTTTCATTTTATAAGATTTTATTCTCTTCTGGTTGTCTCAAAAACCCTTATTATGTTTAGAAAGAAGACTGATTTTTATTTCCTTATTGATAAATTTTTGAATCGAAACTTATTGGTGTAGACAAAAAATCACACACTTGGGTACATTTCTAGGTCTAAAAAGTATGCTAGCATTTTCATGATTCCTAAGCAAGAAAACTAGTAATTGACAACTATCTTTGGCCTATTTTCTATATCTTGCTTTCTCTTTGGTCTTACACACACTATAACCCCTACAGAAATTGACTGATTTATATTTTATGGCCTCAAAATCCGGCACCTAATTAGGACACCAGCACTCAGGCCCTTCTATCCATATTGGGCACTCTTGACCCTTTCTAATATTTACTCTCTTTTTGGGTCTCTTTTATCTTTTGGGCATCTTTTTCACTTATGGGTTGCCCTTCCAATTGTCAATTACAAAATTCAAACAAGGGAATCATATAATTACATAGTTATGTTTTCAAAATGGGGGACCAAACACTAAACATTACTATCATCACCTAAGCTTGCATTACAAATGAACTAAATAACTCCAAAAGCATCCATTTAGCATCCATACATTGGACAAGGGTTGCATCACTTCTGCATGCACTACATAAGAGGGGGAAGACTATTATATTTCACCCACACATACTATTACATTTTTAAATTCTAGATCTAGTTTGTTATCATCTAGGTAACTTGCACAAGGGGATCCTAGGGTGTCATTTCTACACACACACACACACACACACACACACACAAGAATTACATGGGGCCTTAAATGTAGTGCAATTCTCAACAGTAAGTTCACTCTTCAAGTGACCTCCAAGGTCATCCCAACTCCACATTCTAAATATTTTTTATTATATTTGATTTTTTTTATAGACATGTGTAGGTTTTCATTTTGTTTTGTAGGTTACAAGTACCCTCAGTCATCGTAGTGTGAATATCAAGTGACATATAGGAGCTAACAATGAAACCCTTATAACATAGAAGAAAGTAGTTTCTGAGCATCTGCACGGCCACCAGTTTCCAAATCTAGTCATAAACGCCCAAGTGCCTCTGCCCTCCTATGGGTGCCCCTCTCTAACTATGTTCTTCAGAAAAAAATTACAATGAGTAGTGATGATCATGTCTACAGTATGTTAAGCACTTTCACATACCCATATCACTTCTTGTTTACTCGTAAATAAATTAATTCTTCTGATTTCTCCTTCTTTCTCAAGGTTTCACATTTTATATGCTCTATTGCTTGTGTCTTACTATATACTAACATTTGTACATCATATATTAAAGTAGTTACTTTGTAATATGATTCAATTAATTCAAATTAAATTAAATTATTAGGTGAACCCCACTTGTGATAAAACATTTGGATCCTTATTTCTCATACTCTATCTAATCTTCTTTCATGGCTCCTAAGTTTCCTCAAATATCCTTGCATGACTTGCTTCGAATGTACCCACCTTGAAAAGATGTCTTCTAAAGATCCCTAGACACCATGTATCTCCCTTGAAATACACCACCTACACAAGTAAGTTCCATCTTTGATTGTCTCTCTAATTACCATATTGTTCTTGATACCACAATTAATCAATCCATTTGCAAATCAATTCAAGACTTACATTATTTATTTCAAGATAAAATTCAAGCTAAGGAAACTATAATTACATCTCTTAAATATGAAACCCAACATCTTAGGGATGCTTCTAAATCCCATGCTATTTATTCTTCTACACCTCATCCCAATCCTATAGCTTCTACATATGCTCATATCAGTGAACCCTAAGCCTTACCACTACAGGAACCTCTCAAGTTTGATCTAAATACTAAGAAACATGATATTCTTCCTGAGCTCCTCAATCACCAGTTGATCAACTTGCCAACTAATCAATGTTACCCTCTTTATCATCTTGTCAAATACATAAGTCTATCATTTTACAATTATCATAGAATTAATTGAAATCATGACAATAATTTTTATGGTTTAAAATGAAGAATCAAACACCTTGAGCATCAGGTTTTTATTTCATTTTCTTCAAAATATTATGCTACATGCTCATCTTCAATTACTAAATCCCAATAGGATCCCAAATCCAATCCTTTTATTTCTAATGAGCATCATGTCATAGTTATTAATGTTCCTTCTTTGGTAAGTCAAGAGCCACCTATCCAACCCATTCCATCTAAGAAACACCCTCTAAAAATACGTCCTCCATGCCCTCCTCATATTAATTTTTTAACACCATTATGAATTACAACTAAGCAACCACCTCTCAAATCCTTCCTCCATCCTCTCCTGCTATAAAATCATCTATAATGTTAACCATTGTAATTGCACAACATCCTTTAAAAATAACTCCTCCTATCAACCCAAAACCCAAATCTAGTCGTACTGTTTCTTTTACCTCTCATTGTCACGACAATATGCTTTCTTATTATGCATTTCAAACTCCTTCACCATAAAATTATCTATCTTTCATCTTAACATAGCTATCCATCATTGGAAAACTTGGGGGCAGTCCACTTCCCCACCTTCTAGCACTATCAGTTGTCTTTAGCATCTACTATCATACTTCATACTTTGTGCTTCATGATTAGTCTTTTTTAACACTCCTACCCCTTTGGTACACACATTGTATCATCATTACCCTATGATTCAATCTATTTCCATGGTTCATACTTGACTACTGAGGGTCTAATTCTGAAATGAACCTCACATCCACTATATATTATGTTGTGTGCTTCATGGTACATCTTTCTGGCATCTACTCGTACAATGCACTTATTACCTAACGACACACTCTTGGTCTATGATTCATTCTTGATTGTTGAAGGTTGCTATAAATGAATCTCCTTACATACACATCTTTTGGGGGGCACGCTGCTCCTATCATCTTCACACATTACATACCACACCATCACACTCACATAACATTTACATATCTTAGTTGCATATGCTCTTACTAGCTTATTCTACTTACATGTTGCACTTTTTTTACTATGTTCATTGGATATTTAGTATGTCGTTATCTTTATCATATACATATGCACATTCACTTGGTCTCTAGATGTGCATGCATATCTATTACATGTTTTTACACACTGCAATGATGTTTGGTGCTATACCTTTTACCAGTCCCACCAAGGCTCCTGAGGGCGTCCACTTTTACTACTCTCACATTTCTACATATCATAGGTTCTATTGCTACATCATTCACTACTTCTCATTTTAGTTACTTTACTTTTCACTAATATATGCATGCTTTGACATACTATTTATCTTTCTAACATACTAACGTGTGCTTCGTGTATAACATTTTCCTTGCAAGATTATATGCCACCATGGTTATCCAATACATTTTACTTGATCTTATTTTCTATTGTGTGTTTTTCTTATGGGATATACCCTATGTATTGTGTGATCGTTATATGTTTTTGGTCACTTCATCCCTAATTTTCTTGTGACATTATGAGTGATGTCTCATGTATGAAACCCATCTTTTGCAATCTATTTTGTTTACACACTTTCTTACTAGATTTTTTCTATTACATGCTTTGATTGAACTAACACATATTTCTAGCCTACTTTGTTTACATGTGTCTTGGTTTCTACCATGCACATCCCCCACCCCCTATAGGTATATACTTCAGATAAACATTAAGTCCTCTCCTTTGGGCTGAATTTTCAAACTATCGTCGCATGCACCCCAAATGAGCATGACATACATTGGGTGAATAAATCATCCCTGCAACGGATCAAGGCTACACTTCAAATCAACATAGTATAGAAAAAACACAGACACACAATCACATAATGGCCCATAATCTGAATTGGGTCCAAAACACAAAGCATATACTAGCACCCAGTATCTGACAGGAACGCATGGGCGCTTGTCTCCTCACTTAGTTGTTAATGTCTTGGAAGCGGATACAAATAGTTTATCAATACAAAATAGTATTTAGTATAATTTTATAGTTATAGGCATTGGCCTTTAGTCAGAAAATTCATACTATCTCCTCCAATCAATACAATCAGAATAATTCAAAATAATTTGGAACTAATCAGGAAAAATATAACAAATTGGGACGTACCATATGCATTGGTGCTTATTGGGAAAATTCATGGAAGGAGAGTAAAACTAGATCTCTCTCCCCAACACTTTTCTTTGGTATGAGATCACCCAAAAAACTTGCACTTGGCATGAGATCACCCAAAAAACTCACACTTTGTGTGAGATCACCAAAAAACTCACTTTTGGCATGAGATCGTCCAAAAACCTCACCTTCAGCATTCGAATCGAAAACTTCAAGAAACATGAAACTTTTATGTCCTTTACTCTTTTACATGTCAAGTGCTCACTTTCCTTTTACAATCTTTACATACTTATACACATTTCTCTATTATTTATCATTTACAAAACTTTTACTACTTTCTTTCTCTTCTTTTGTAGGTACTTCCTTACTAGAAGTGTCTCACACAAGCTAGAGTAGCACGCTACAATCCACATGCTTCATCTGTAGGGTCCACATCACTTTCCTAGTCTCCATGCTTCATTTTGCAATCACTCCATGCTTCAATTTTCCACTCGGCATGTTATTCACAACACTCTCTACAGGATCACGAGGTACACATATTCTATATACTTTATGTTATCGAGTATTCACTCAACAACATAAAGTGGAGGGAAATTTAGACACAAAATCATGCATTTAGGTACATTTATAGGCCATAAAAGCATGCTAGCATTTTCATGATTCCTACACAAGAAAACTATTAATTGACAACTATATTTGGCCTCTTTTCTTTGTCTCTTGTTTTCTCTTTGGTCTTACACACCCTACATCTCTGACAGAACTTGACTAATTTATCTTTTATGGCCCTAGACATTGGCTCCCAATTATGGCACCAGCGCCCACGTGATTTTGTCCATATTGGGCGCTCTTGACTCTTTCTTACCTTTACTTGTTCTTTTTCAGTCTCTTTTATTATTTGGGCATCTATTTCACCTATGGGTCAGCCTTCTTGTTCTCAATTACAAAATTCAAATAAGGGAATCATATAAATATATAGTTATGGTTTAAAAATGGGGCAGCAAGCACTAAGAGTTACTACCATCACCTAAGATTGCATTATTAAGGCATTAAAGAACTCCAAACAAATCCATCTAGCATCCATACAAGGGAAAAGGGTTGTATCACTTTTACATACAATACATAGGAGGGGGAAGCCTATTCTATTCCATCCACACATACTATTACATTTCTATATTCTAGATCTAGCCTGTTATCATTTGTACAACTTACACAAGGGCATCGTAGGGCACCATTTCTACACACACATACAAGGACTGCATGGGATCTGAGATGTAGTGTAGTGCTCAGTAGTAATTTTACTCTTTGGGTGATTGTTGGGGTCATTGTGAATCCAAATTTTACATATTTTTTATTATATTTGATGTGGTTTATGGACGTGTGCAGGTAGTCATTTTTTTTATAGGTTACAAGTACCCTCGATAATCAAAGTACGAATATCAAGCAACAAATACGAGAACAATGAAACTCTTACAACACAAAAGAAAAAAATTCTGAGCATCTACACACCACTAATGCCTAGGTTCCTCTGCCCTCCTATGGTCACCCTTGTTCGGCTCTATTCCTGAGATCTATAATTTACAGTGATCATTGATGACCCTATCTACAATCTATTATACACTTTCACCTTCCCAGATCAATACCTGTTCACTCGTAAATCAGCTACATCCTCTTATTTCTCCTTTTTTCTTAGGGTTTTACCTTTTACATGCTTTATTTCTTGTGCCTTACTGTATATTAGCATTTCTACATCATATATTACAATAATGACTATGAAATCATGTTTAATTAATTCAAAATTAAATTATATCAACTAGAAGTCATCTTATCCCTCTCTTAAAATGGATTTTGGTTTTTTTAAGTGTTGGTATTGCTCCATTTTCACCCAATTATTAACAGTCATCAAATAGGACTGTAAGAGTTTGTAGGAGACCTAATTACAAAATACAAGTAGTGACTAGGAGGATTTAAATAGAGAATCAATCCCTGAATTTTTGTGAAGAGAAAGAACTTTAAAAAGGGTATTCACAAATATTTTTAGTTTTTTATAATTATTTCTAAAATTTTCTGAGCTATAAGCTTTGTATTCCAAAAGGGCTATTATGATTAGAGGACAATCTTATTAAGAAGGGTAAAACACATAAGATCTCTAGCTTGGGCTGGTTTCTTGAGTTTTCTGGCATCAAATACCCACATGAAGTAAAAAATCAAGTTTCCATTGCAATGGTTAGTAATAGGTATTTCCATTTATCTACCTAAGTTCCACCAATAAGGCATGTTTGATACTAATTCTAGATTGAATAGGCTATTAAATTTTTAGAATATTTCAACAAGAAACAAGATCCTAATTTTTTCAAGGTTGTGGAAGCAGCACTGGGAAAATATGAGGATAAGAAAAAAGTAAAAGCGGAATGCACAAGATTTACGATATGATTTTATTTATTTCCATCTAGTGGAAATATTATTAGTTCTTTATTTGAACACTTGACATCAAAGAAACAAAATAGTGTTACATAGAAGGCTTCTCATGTTGTCATTGAGTTAGAGATTCATATGGTTAGGAGACCCGAGAAACCTACTACTGAAAAGGACCAATAAATTTGGACCAAGTTCTTTATCTCATTTCACTTTGGCTATCACATGAAGGTTTTATAGGGGTTTCTAATCTAGTATGCAAAACAAACTTTAATTAAAATTAAATATGAATGTACACATAATTTTATATGTAATCTTATTCAAAAAAAAATTATAATTTATAATATATGTTTTAATAATGTTTCATTTTTATTATCTTCCTTATTACTTTAATGTTGGGGGGCTTTGGATCCTTGTGTTATCAAGAATGGAGATAGAATAGACAAAGAGGTCTTAATGGATTATCAAAGGGGTGGGAAATTTTGTTCCATAAAAAATAATACCAAGAGGATTTTTTTGTATTGCAGAGTTTGATGTTGTATTGATGGAATTTACTATCATTTTCATTTCCAAAGGGATTCAAAATCAGGGATCCCTTTTGATTCATTAGAATATAAATTTTTTAAGTTGGTTCATCAATGTGATAACTTTAATATGTGCTTATATCAAGAATAAAGAATATTATTCAAAATAATCGAGAAGCATGCCAAGAAGGGGAGATGATTGGACCATTTAACTCAAACTAAACTTTAAAGTGTTATGAAAGTTTCAAAAGTAGGGCATGGGTTAATAAAACATGTTCTTTGGTGGGAGATTATGAAGGTAGCTATGTTATCTATTAGAGTGATGTATTTACAGGAATTTTTTTATCTACAGAAAGAAAGGATGTATTTAGGTTTTACAAATATGTCGATGTGGCACATAAACAAGGAAAAGTAGTTTGGGATTTTTTTAGGATATCTTTCACAACATTTTGTATTTAAAAATAGGAATAAAGTTTAGTACATAATCTAAATTTGTTTATGATATGATCAAATTATGGGGAGGTATTATAGATTACATATCTTTCTTAGTTTGAATACATACGGTCCTCCATTTTCTACAACTTTAAGGCAAGTGAGAAAGTCATTGACATACATTCCAAGGGAGCAAGAATACATTTTTGTGGTAATTGGAAATGTTTTTGCTTCTTATAAATCCAAACATGTATATAAGGTTCAATACCTATTTTCCTTGCATAAGATGAAAGTATTGTGAAAAAATATGTTAGGTGGGTGGAAAAACATGATGCACTAGTGGGTTTTGTGCAAAAAACCAACATCAATGCCAATCAAGTTTCTTGGTCATAATTAGTGGAGTTATGAGTAATGATATTATCACAGATGCTTTTAAACATTATGTGAATGGTCAGTATGCATGTACAATAATTTCAAACCCATATTTTGTATTGATCCTTCATCCAACCTAATATATGTTTAATTTAGATTTAGTTAGATGACAATGGTAAATAATTACTATTATGGAAGAAACCTGTGGAAACTTCATTGGGACCTATTATTGGTCATTCCTTGAATAGGGATAGTAGAAGAAGGAAACTTAGGTTAAGGGATTAAACTTCAAAATAGGGTACCAGATATCAAATTCAATGGAAAAGGTGGAATTTTACATGTTTGTATGATGATTTTATGTAACAGGATTGCATGAACAAGAATACATTCACAATGGAAAGAATATAGTAAAGCTCTTATTTATTTGGTGAAAATATTTGTCTCTTGGAAAAGAGATATTTTTAATCATGTAGGGATGGTTTATAAAACTTTTAAAGTGGATTATCATAAGTTGAAAAATGAAGACATAAATAAGATACATCAACAAACTGAAAAATTTCTTATAGGAACACTAAAAGGTGTTCAAAATATATGTGAACTATAAGTGGAAGGACATAGAGGACATTAGGTATAGATATATATTTATTAGTTATTTTTTACTACATTTATATATTCTTGTATAATTAATTGACATTGTGGGAAAGAGCATGAAATTCTTAAAGGGTTCACCTCTTCTTTATGTTATGATTGTCTTGGGTATGAAAACAATCACATGTCAATGTTAGAATGAACTATATTAGTAGAGAGGTAAATTAAGATGTGTGAAAAAAATCCATTTTATAGTTTTATTAATGAGGTTGTTTTGATATGAGTATCAAAACTTATCATGTGTATTTCACTTGATTGGATCCTATGTTTTTGATGAATTCCTTAGCAAAGTTGGTGGAATGGTTGGAATAGACAGAGAATATACTTTCACTAACTTATTTCATAACTTTGGGATCCTTAATAAATTTTTTGAAGAAGAAATAAAAACTCAAGGGATCTAGTTTAATAAGTCTCATAAAAGATAAGAAAGTATATGGAATAAATTGTATGAATAAACCTCAATGAACCTTGATATATTGTCATAGTATAAGTCAATATATATTGATGATAAAATCATATAGTCTCTCAAGAAGGGATTGGAGGATGGATTAGAAATTTATCAAATTTTGGCATACAACCAATTGAAAGGAATTATAATAATAATATTTCAATCCGTGAAGATCTCAAATGATAATAATAGACCACATTTGATAAGCTGAAAAGAATTCACCAGAATAACCTTACAAAAGTATTTGGAAACAAAGAGCTAAAATGTCATATATTGAAATCCATCACAATGTCATATATTATTATGGAACTCTATTTGAGTACAATGACAAGGGGCCTTGATTATATATGCAAGTACGATCAATCTAAGAACATGTCAAGCCCATAGATCAAGTCACAAATCAAGGTAAGAACTAGTCATCAAAGTATGAGTCAAGACCATAGATTTAGGAAAGAACTAGTCAAGACCATATACTTAGGAAAGAACTAGTCAAGACCATATATTTAGGAAATAACTAGTCATCAAAGAAATAGATAATATCTAAATAAGATAAAATAAATATCCACACATAAGTGGGTGAGGATAATTAAAAGATAAGGTAGATAAAGTACCTAGGTGAATGTGAGCTAAGGTAAACAACTTAATATAACACCCCCTCCAAGTGAAGCTAGGTGCCCAACATAAAAGTGGCATATCCATAGTATGAGTCCCGACAACTAGCCCTAATGAGGCACCCAAGTACAATAACTGGGAAAAAGGAAACACTGCTAAGTACCCAAAACTAGTAATAACAAAGTAGAGAGAGAAAAAACCATTGTAAGACATCCCAAGAAGCTCAAATCAATAAAATCATACAATGTGGTCTGAATCCACTGCTTAATCACAAAAAATGAGACTAGACTTCACCATAATAGCTCCATACAAGGATACTATCAATGGCGTGATGTTGAAAGTGTAAAAAAATACCAAACATAATTCAATCAACTGTTGCAAATAGGTGTGTCATGATCCAAGAACAATAACCAAGGAAACAAGGTGAGGACATAAGATAAAAAGAAATAGTAGTTCCATGATCCAAGAATAGCCAAGGAAACAAGACAAGGAAAAAAGATCAAAAGAAGCAGGATCAACACCACACCCTTCCATACTGCTAAATGGGTAAAGTTATGTTATAGATTTGTATGAGTTGCCAAAACAAGTACTCGATCACTGACGAACTAACATTTGGATTCCTCATAAAATCTCCCCTACAAGAGAGACTTTCAACATGCCAAAAAATGCCAAAAATACATATACAAAATCTATCAACAAACAAGAGAGATATACTACACCTGTTAAAAATGCTTAAAACAAGGAAAATCACAATGAAGATGGTATAGAAAGCGGAGGAAGATGGAAAATGGTGGAGGAGCCACGCATGTAGATTCCTATTAATGAATGTCTATGTTGCCACTTTGAGTTATCATAAATCCACCCCAAATCAACATAGGTGGATGAAAAATATGTGTGCATGTGATTCAGTGAAAAATGCACAAGGAGGTTATGTAAAGGAACATCAAAATATATGCCAGGTCAATCATGTCTAACATTTTAAATCTCAGGCTTCTCAATCCTAGTGAAAGTGCATAACTCATGTGTAGCTACTAATCCTCGAAAATATTTGAGTGAAAAAATAGGAGATCTTTCAATGTGTGATCCTAATAAATTACATGCTCGAAAACCAATGTTGTGGTGATAATTTCACTTAACAGGAAGAATAGGGGAAACCATACCCTATGAATTTCTACCAATACCTCCACCAGTGAAACCCATATAACAAAGCATATGAGAACTGAATTCAGCAGTATGCTTCTCAAAAGAGCCATGCATGTGACCAAAAGTAGGATACATATAATGCGTTACCGCAATAGGTAGAGATGTGGAAGAACATGCAGTAAATAGCCTAACAAGCTTAGGAGCATCATGAGTAAGAACAAACCTAAAAACTGATATATCATTGTCATTGTGTGTAGGAGCAATAGATGCAAGTGGACTAGGATTAGGGATATGATTGTCCACAATATGAGGTTGATGTTGCACGATAGTAATTTTTTACTACAAGGAGCATATGTGGTTACCTTTGTCATGAATGGGGGATTATAGAAGAGAACTTTAGTTTTTAAGTGATTTTTTTCTTCTACAAACTTTACTAAGTCCTCCTGAAGTCCATGCACTTTAGAGAGAAACATATGATTCTCCCATGGGTGAGAATCCATGATAATAACTAATGTAATAAGACATCATGCTAAACCAAAAATGTGTTCCTATATGAGTACAAAATGCCCCCAAATGTAGGCACTTTATAAAGTAGTGTGTTCTATAAAATAAATGGTACCAATGAAAAGAGCACAAAAAATCATACACTGTTACAAAAAACGACACTTGATTTTGAGTTACTAGTCAAAAGTTATGATAAATTTAGTTTTCCATCATTAAGGTCCATATCAATTTTAAAATGCAATTTAAAAATAAATAAAATCTTGTTTCTCCAAAAAACTATCCATTTCAGGGAAGTCATGTCCACTTACCATTTCTAAAAAATACCATTTCGAGAAACTTTTTATTTTTGGAAAAAAAATGCCATTTATGGAAACCTTCCATTTTCGGCAAAACTTTCCATTTTCGAAACCATGTGCATCTACCACAAAATTGCAATTTTTGGAAAGTCCGTGTGTAGAATCGGTTTTCACTCACTGCCTCGAAACCACTTATTGTTAGAAGAATCCAACAAAGACCTATATTGTTTTCCGCTACTCCAGACAAAACCCAAAAATGGTTTAGCCCTCCAATGACCCCAAAGTGCATATCGCACCAACAACTTCTACACATGTGTTAGAGGCTTCTCCTGCACGCCACAAAAATACACCATCTACATAGATTTGTGCAACATATATACAAAAACAACTACACAAAAAATCATTTTAAGAACCTAGAAAGGGTTTTTGTGGAATCCTTCAACAACCTTCCTAGCTACATGTATGGATCGATACGTGAATCTGTACCCTCAATTGACTCTGCAAAAAAAAAAAACAACTTCAAAACTTTCTGTCAACACCAGTGGTCAAGATTACAATCAATATATGGGTTTTTGCATCTCCCGAATATGATGGTGCACTCTGTTTCACACAGAAAAACAAGATACAAAAACATACTAAACAATTCCATAAATAAATTAAAAAACTCTCACTTTCAAAGAACACATACAGAGGGATTTCTACATCATCTATAACTATGATACCATGAAAGAAACAAGAAGAATATTATTCGAAGCCATGAATATCTCAGATGATAATAGTACACCACATTTGATAAGCTAAAAATAATTCCCCAGAATAACCTGCCAAAAGGATTTGTGAACAAAAAGCTAAAATATCATATATGGAAATCCATCATAATGTCATATATTATTATGAAACTCTATTTGAGTATAATGATAAGGGACCTTGATTATATACGTAAGGAAGATCAATCTAAGAACTATTCAAGGCCATATATCAAGTCATAAATCAAGGAAAGAACTAGTCATCAAATTACTAGTCAAGACCATAGATTTAGGAAAGAACTAGTCATCAAAGAACTAGATAATATCTTCCTAATATCTAGAAAATATCAAATAAATATCTACACATAAGTGGGTGAGGATAATAAAAGAGAAGTTAAATACAATACCTGGGTGAACATGAGATAAGGTAAACAACCTAATTTAACACCAATAAGTAGCACACAATCTTCATGGTGGAATAAACCATGGACTCAATATAAAAATTATTAATCTTTTCAAATTTTGCATGAAGTATTTTATGATTCTCTACACGTCACTCCGCCACTGTATTTCAATATTCATATTCAATGGTACTTGATGTTAGTGATTTTCGAACAATGTAAAGTGAATGGAGACATGAGATGGGAAATATTTTAGATTTTATTGATGAGAATGTTAGAAAAATTCTTAAATTAATGGTGGATCTTACTAGTAATGACATGTACATAAATTTTTTGGTAATACAATTAAATGATAATTACACATTATCCAAATATATGTTGACTATAGTGAGAAATGTAATATACTTTAGACAAGATGAAAGGGCACCCAAAAAGGTTGTTTATATTGGTTTTGGAATTGGATCAGATTGGGGGGTGTTGTTTGAAATTGATTCGATACATGTATCTAAATGTGCTGCAAGAAAGCATATTTCTTGGAGTACGAAGAATGGTGTTTATTTTGGGACTTAGTACATTGGAAGGGTTTAAAGAATATTGAAGAAGCATGAAAACAGGGTGTTTGATTACCATCATGGAATTGATCTTTTAGATAGGATAGAAAATGTTGAGCTTCAGTTTTGTTGGTATAATAGAATAAAGGGGAAACATGTATACAAATATGATTCCACAGACCATATTTTTGTACAAATCGAATCTTTTATAGAAATACCAAATTATCATAAAATTATATATATATATATATATATCGAAAACCTAGAAGAGGTAGCTTCATTTTTGTGTAATATAGCATTTATTAAATTAAAAAGAATACTATTATATATATGTTATTTCATTAGTAAATTCATGATACTAATTTAGTAATTTTGGGTTTTAGAGGAATTCAGTAGTTTTTATGGTGGTGGTCATGGGTTATTGGATGAAATACATTCACATCCATCAACTAGCTTTCAACAAATATTAATTTTTATTCTTCATGATTGGGGAACCTCAATTATAGAGGATATATATATATATATATATATATATATATATATATATACTCTAATTAGAATTAACAGTTGGTTGACACACACTTTGTTTCATATACTTTCACAATAAATAAAAATAATGCATAGTGAACATTATATCATTTGCATTGAATTTATCTAAATTTTCACAGTCTTGTGGATTTTAGGTTTATAAAGTGTAGCAATATGCACATGCTAAGATTCTAGTACTTGGAATTTTATTTCCATCCCAAATAATTTTGTTAGAGTAGCACTATGAAATTTAAGGATAGGAAACCACCTATTTTATAACAAACCATGTTTTTCGTAGAATGGATCTTTATATAAGAATTAGGGGATCAACTACTCTCATAAATAGAACCTTTTTTAGCTAGATTTACTAACTGTTGTATATATCTCCCCAAAGGAAATATGTCGGAGAGGTCCAAAAACCCAACACAAAGGAAATATGTCAGAGAGGTCTAAAAAAATGAAATATGTCGACACAAAAGGAAAATATGTCGGAGGAGGTTCAAAAACCCGACACAAAGGAAATATGTTGGAGAGGTCCAAAAACCCGACACAAAGGAAATATGCTGAAGGAAAAACCTGACATAAGGAAAATATGTCGGAGAAGTTCAAAAACCCGACACAAAGGAAATTCGGGTTTCAGGTTTTGGGAAACATGAGACATGAAGCATGAAAATCGCAAGGCATGTCCCGATGCTTGAGAGTTCCGAAAACCCGAAACACTACCTAGGAAAATCGGGTTTTGGAGTCGGGAAAGCATGGGGCAAAAACATGTTGAGGCACCCTCCAAACCTGATGCAGATGCAAAGGAGAAACCCGAACCCGACTGGAAACAGACCCTAACCCAACAGGCTTGGGGAATATTCAAATGGCCATAACTTTTCACAGGGAGCTCAGATTCTCGCAAGGTTGGACTTTTCGGAAAGCTCTCGGCATCCTCTACCCAACTACGATTGGATATATTTATTTGGGTGAGAAAAAGATTCTTCAAAAATGAAAAATACAGTTCGCCACTTTTTGGGTTTGTTAGGGTTCTCACCTACCGCCATAATGAGATGAGTTAAGTGCATTCTGGGGGTGGTTGGGGCAGATTTCGAATTCCTCTCTTCTCCCTCTCTTTTTTCCTCCTATAAATTGTAAGGAGGGGCTTCTTTTAAAAGGTTGGACATTTTTGTTTTGCCCCTCCCTTCTTCTCTTTAGCAGGTGAACTTGTGGAGTTCAAACCTCCCATTTGAAACTGTAATACAATTTTGCCTCTTGGCATTTTACAATGTGTTGTATCTATCTTTGGAGCAAATTAATGCATGTCTGTGGATGATTCTCAACCCTCTCTGTGTTCATTTGCATCCTCCTGATCTTTCACTGTGAATCTAGTTATCTGTGTATGATCTTGCATTGCATTTTTTATGGTTTGTGTTTATTGGCAAGACAGGTGTTCTTCATTCCTCGGTGCATCACCTTTGTAGTTTAGGTTTTATTTTATGCATCTTCTTACCCTGTCTCCTTGGCAAGTTAGATTAGGTTTTTGAGTAAACCCTCTGCATTTTTACGTGTGCATCTGAACAGAGGAATAGGAACCGGCCTTCATCTGGAGAGCTTTTCTGATTTCGCAAGGTCCCACACTTGGGAAAAGCTCCATGTTATGCAATCGCACTGAGAGTCTCAACCCATCATGTTGCAGACATTCAGGGGTGCTGCGATTCGACACCAACAGTTTTGGCATGCCCGGTGGGACCAAGAGGTCATTCCATAAGATTTGAAGGAGTTTTCATGAAATTCGGACTAAGAAATTGTAAGTTTTACAATTTCAGATTTTGCACCTTCCAGGCTGAACTCCGAAATCAATTTTCAAGGGCTTAACTTGCTCAAAACAAGTCAAAATTTCACCAGTTGGTAGATCTGAGGGTAATCTTCAAAAGGGTATCCTTAGTTTTTTGAGATTTTGACTTTCAAAATTTCATGCTTTTTAGTGTTTCAGGTTTTCGAGGTCTGAGAACATCAAAGAAGACCCAACAGTCATTTCAGGTTTTGGGGGATGCATTGCATGGTCCTATTCCCGACAACATTCATTTCAAAGTTTTGAGGGGTGTCATTTCAGTTTTGGGGGATGTCTGAGCATGTTCCAAGTTCCGACACAAGGCAATTCAGGTTTTGTAAGTTGCATTGCATGACCTGAGTTCCACCTGTACCTTTCAGGGATTCACAGCTGCACAACAAGACCCGAATTCTGAATTGAAGACTACATCCTCTAGGTCTTTCGAAGTTTTAATTTCTATTTTTAATATTGCTAGGTTTGGTGTGTAACTTGGAAAAATCTAGCCTTTTAGAGGCATATTCAAAAGCACATCTGGCGACTCCATCTGGTAAATAACTCATTCTCTGAGTTGCAGACCCGTTTCCATCCATTTCCATCCATCTTTCTTTCCATCTCTTTCATTCTTTTCCAATTCCATGAAGTTGTGCAATCATGACTTCATTTCCATCATGGAATTCACATTTTCAACAACAGCAGTATGTCACACCTCCAACATGTTTTACAAATCCTCCAAATCAACAGTTTGATCAAATTCAAAATCAGCATATCTACCCATATGAGCAGCAGTGCCAAAGTCAGCTTGGTTGTGAAGCACATCAAGAGAAAGGGTACGCATGCAATGAAGACAATCAAATGGAAGATGCAGATTTTGTGGAAAAAATCCAAAAGATGGAGGCAAAGATGGTGCAATCAAGAGCAACAGCTCAAATGAAAGGATTTCAGAATTGGTTGCCAGGACTCCTTGTCCATGGGGAGGCCCTTTTCCAAGACACTTCAGCCCTCAGGAGAAGCTGGACTTCATGATGGAGATACTGTCCCAACTTGCACAATGGACAGACAGAAATAGAGGCCTATACACTTGGTGTTGAACAACCTTGTCAATGGGTAAGTTCTACACCATCATCTGGTTTTTCCCTTCCCATTACTCAAGCAACATCATCTCATTTGGAATTTCAAATTCTAAATCCAGTCAATGCTGCCCCAGGAGTTAATTCCATTTCTCCATTCCCTAGTCTCCCACCACACCTCAATTCTTCTTTCCCCTTTCCTTCCAAATAGTCATCCCCTCCACAAGAGCTAACAGAAATACCCCCTCCTCCAAAGAAACAAGAGTTTCTACCTCCTCCACCACCATGAAAAATTTCCAAATCAATTGAGTTACAATCCACTTCTCCTCTTGCATTCCCAAATCCATGTTGGGAGGATAAAAATCAGAATGCCAGTCAAGGAAAACAGCAGCAGAAAGAAGAGCCAAACAAAGATAAGGAAATTCAAAGTCTGAAGATTTTGGCTCTTAAATTTGGAATGACAAAGATCCCCTTGATGGTTAAGCCTTTAAAAGAGGTTGGATTTGGAAAACAAGTAGTGGTTAGGACTGAATTTGTGACAGCAGAAGAAGAGCAAAAAGAATAAGCAGATCAGCGTAGTCAGTTTATCTCAGAAATTAGTTCCATGTTGGCACTCTATTTGAAGGGATTGCTGATTCAATTCAAGTTGCACAATCAGCCATAGAGGAAGAAATCTCAGAAGAAGATCTTGCAGTCCCAACTTGTCCTCTAGAGTAGTAGATTGAAGAGTTTGACTTGATAAACTTCATGCTAGAAGAAGAGTTCTATCAAGAGCAAGATTGCCTTCAAGTAGTAGAGGAGTTTCAAGAAGCTGCTCCAAATCCAAAAGAAGAGGAGCACATTCTAGTTGTGGAGGAGAAAACACAATTGCATATCCAAGGGGTTTGAGCACAAAGCAGGCTACAGGAGAACCTTCAGTTCTTCTTTCTACTTCATCTCTCTCAAGTTCTAGTGCTGAAGAAGAGTTTGATCTCTCAAACTCAATGTTGGAGGATGAAAGAAACCATGATGATCAAGCTACAGATCAAGAGGACACCATGGAGGAAGTTGAGCATTTGCAGCAGGACAAACATGAGGTAGTGTATCTGTCAGATTTTGAGGACTGTTTTGATAAAGAAGAACTCGTTGAGTTTCCACCATTCTCTCTTTCATCACTCCACGTCCCAAATACTTGAGCCTGCTGTCATGAAGGAGAGCATTCATTTGCAGTAGCTTGCATCTTATACCAGCTCTTTGGAACCAAGATTGGAAGATTTTAATCTTTCATGTTCTTCATTGGAGGAAGAGAAAATGGCAGAAAGGTTCTACCATTGCTTCCACACCATCCATTCAAAAGGGTTTACAAGAGAACTCCATTTTTGGAGTTGAAAATCAGGGCAATGGGCATACTCAAAGGATCATACCTTGCCCAATCAGGTATTTGGCTTTATTGGAGTCAAAGGAGAAGTCACAACCAGTCATGCTTGCTCCTAAGCATGAGGATGAGCCACAAAGAACCAAGGATTAGCTGTCATACCTCTCCAATCCAAATGCAGAACAACTAAAAGAGGTATTGAATTTGCCTTCAGCTGATACCTCGATGATTTGGGTGGAAGACCAGCTTCTTGTTGATTTTCCACTCATCCAATCAGCCATGTTCAATGCCAAATCAGTTGCATGGTTGCCAATTTTGAAGAAAGGAAGCTATTTTGCACAACCAGTTGCAGGGTTTGTTTAGCTCACCTTTGCTTCCAATTAGAGTAGAGTAGGTAGGTTTTCTTTCAGTAAAAGAAGTGCTTGTGCACACTCTGCATGTTTCATTTGGAGCATGTATGAATTTCAGTTTTGTACATAGTTTTGGTGCTGCTGGTTTTCCTCTTGCACAGTTCATTTTAAGTGGCATTTTGGTGAGAACAACTCTAAGTTCAATGGATTCAAGTGGCTCAGAGGGAAGTTTTCAAAGTTCATATCAGTTTTCAGGCTTTCTTATGACTCCATGCCCAATGGATCGCTAAAAGGCCACTGATCTTCTACCTAGCAGGCAGGTAATCCCGTTGAGTCGCCAAATTGTTATATATATCTTGCCCCCAAGTAAATATAGACAACACTAGACAAAGGAAATATGTCGAAGAGGTCCAAAAACCCGACACAAAGGAAATATGTTGGAGAGGTCCATAAAACCCGACACAAAGGAAAATATGTCGGAGAGGTTCAAGAACCCGACACAAAGGAAATATGTTGGAGAGGTCCAAAAACCCGACACAAAGGAAATATGTCGGAGAGGTTCAAAAACCCGACACAAAGGAAATATGTCGGAGAGGTTCAAAAACCCGACACAAAGGAAATTCGGGTTTCGGGTTTCGGGAAACATGAGACATGAAGCATGAAAATCGCAAGGCATGTCCCGATGCTTGAGAGTTCCGAAAACCCGAAACACTACCTAGGAAAATCAGGTTTTGGAGTTAGGAAAGCATGGGGCAAAAACATGTTGAGGCACCCTCCAAACCTGATGCAGATGCAAAGGAGAAACCCGAACCTGACTGGAAACAGACCCTGACTTGGGGAATATTAAAATGGCCATAACTTTTCACAGGGAGCTCGGATTCATGCAAGGTTGGAATTTTCGGAAAGCTCTCACAAGTGTCCTCTACCCAACTATGACTAGATATATTTAATTGGGTGAGAAAAATTTCTTCAAAAATGCAAAATACAGTTCGCCACTTTTTGGGTTTGTTAGGGTTCTTACCTATTGCCATAATGAGATGAGTTAAGTGCATTCTGGAGGTGGGTGGGGAAGATTTCGAATTCCTCTCTTCTCCCTCTCTTTTTCCTCCTATAAATTGTAAGGAGGGGCTTCTTTAAAAAGGTTGGAAATTTTTGTTTCGCCCCTCCCTTCTTCTCTTTGGCAGGTGGACTTGTGGAGTAAAAATATCCCATTTGAAACTGTAATGCAACTTTACCTCTTGGCATTTTTCAGTGTGTTGTATCAATCTTTGGAGAAAATTAATGCATGTCTGTGGATGATTCTCAACCCTCTCTGTGTTCATTTGCATCCTCCTGATCTTTCACTGTGAATCTGGTTATCTGTGCATGATCTTGCATTACGTTTTTTATGGTTTGTGTTTATTGGCAAGACAGGTGTTCTTCATTCCTCGGTGCATCACCTTTGTAGTTTAGGTTTTATTTTATGCATTTTCTTACCCTGTCTCCTTGGCAAGTTAGATTAGGTTTTTAGTAAACCCTCTACATTTTTACGTGTGCATCTGAACAGAGGAATAGGAACCGGCCTTCATCCGGAGATCTTTTCCGATTTCGCAAGGTCCCACACTTGGGAAAAGCTCCATGTTATGCAATCGTACTGAGAGTCTCAACCCATCGTGTTGCAGACATTCAGGGGTGCTGCGATTCGCCACCAACACTAACTTTGTATGGATTTATTATTTTAGTTTGCATATTTACTAGTCAACATTTGTATCTTGGATAAATATCTACTAGTCAAAGCTTGTATCTTGAAATGAATACATTGGATCATATCTTATTCTAGGAGATGAGAAAACAATCCATAGTTTCTCATTCTAAAGTCAATAGTCAGAAATTGAGTACTTTGTCATGTTTGCAAAAGTTGAAATGCATCATTTCTATGGAAGTAAGTATATAACCAATTGGAATAATTCTAAATTTCATGCCAAAATATATATTAGAGTTAAAGTGGAATAAGTCTATATATGTGAGAACAATTTTTTTGTGCCCAGTATATGTGTTATTCTATATGTTTGGTTTGTAGTTACATCTAGTATTATTTTGAATTTTTTTGCATAATATAGAGGATCACCATCTCCATTTTTGTCACCATCACTCAAGAAAACCATCACCATATTTTTATATTAGCTACATTGTTGATAGGTAATTCAAAAATTACATTTTCTATATCAAAGGAATGTGTGGATATATTGTCAGTGTTGTACCAAAGAATAAAATCAATGACATATTCTATCTTGTATTTCATATTAATAGCATGTTATGTCCTTAAACCTAGTTTATATATCGGGAGATTGATAGTTAACTTGTGGCTAACATAATCTCTTATCATGTCATATCATATTTATGCTCGCATATGTTTAGTGGGTCACCCTTATGGGTTTATATATTATAGTAGGGTATATATAGGAGTTAGAGAGTATGATATTATCATCATAGTGATCACTTGAGTCTTACTATATGGCTTGGATGTTTTCCCATTGAAGTGGTAAGTCATTAAATTTGCATATTTTGATCAATTCTCTATATTTTGGTGTACTTTGGTTATATATTGTTGTTGATATTTAGATCTAAGTAATTTAATTACACAACAGCTTGTGCAATATGGTTATAGATAATTATAAACATTTAATCATCAGATAATGTTTTGAACCTCATTCTTATAATTCTAATAATTTCCTCTTAAACACAACCAAGTTTTTAATCATGTGATGAAAAAAATTTGGACATTGTATGCCTAATATATTTATAACCCATTGAGCCTAATTTTTCAATTATAAATATTACATGGTGAATCATATTATTTCAATGATTGCAACCAGAGTGGTGATAATCATCTATAATATAACATGTTGAGCTTCTATTCATGCAAGTTCTATGAATAATATCATGCCATAGCATCTCATTGTAATATGATTGTTTAATAGGAATCCCTCTATCCAAATATTTTTCATGTTCCTATGATCTACATTAGAGATTATAAAGAGAAAGTTTCTCTTGATCTTCTACATTGTAAGGATCAAAAAATATCATATAGTTTTAGTATATCTCATGAGTGAGTTAGTCTTTTGAAATATCAATATCAAGACCATTTTTCCTAATCCATGTTTAGAACCATCATAGAGTTTCTTGTAAAAATATCATGTTTATTAGTGGTGAGACAAGTAACTATTTATAGATATGTCATTTATCTTGTGCCTTGTAATGCATATTACATATATCTGCCAAATTTTCTTCTTCCTTATATATTTACACTCTTCAATGTAGATTTATTCACATTATGAAACAAATCTCACATTTATCATATTTCCATGTATGGTATTATACAAGCCAAGATAACCCATTAGTAGCTGGAAACAATAACCACATGCTTAAAACCTTGTCTCACAATAGTGTATAGCCTATGCCTTCTTGGTGTGCAAATGTGAACCTTCATAATTCAATTTAAAAAGTGTGATAAGCACACATTATTATTTTTTGTAATCCATTTTGTTTTAATACATGTTCATAATCAAAATAACCTCTTCATCCTTGAAATTCCTATTTGTCCCACTAAATCGGTAAGGATTGTGTATGCTCTATAAAATTCACATGTCTCATGACAAATATACTCATTGTCACATATATGTTCATCATTGGATTCTAAACTATGAAAAATATTGTTGACACCACACATTCTTTTACACCCATTCATAATGCATTAAATTAGGAAATATCACTCGTGGAAAGAATGTCTTCTCACCAAACTCTATTGTTACACATCAAGGATTAGTATATCTTGTAAGATAATAGTTTGTCTTAAATATATTCTGAGAAGAATTACACTTGTATGTGCAAGTGTTCATAAGATTTATGGAGAAATACTTATTACAATTTTATGGCATTGTATTAAGGTCACAAACCTCACCAAATGTATGGGTTTTTTGGCAATCATATAGACCTACATGCCTAGCTAAATCCTTGCATTATTTCACTAAAGTTATGTTACCTTCATGAGTATAGTAACTACACGTTTATGTGTATAAGTGAATTTCTATGAAATTATGAGAAGATGAATGGATATTCTCTCACATGCATCTCCAAAAAAACCTTGAACACTTGCATCCACAAACTGATATCTCTTTTTTCAATTCTATAAGTGCTACCAAATCCTATGGATGTAATTTCTCAACTTGTTCATCATCATGAAAATCACATGTTTTAGTTCTTGTCCACTATTAAACCATATATTTTCATCTATTAACAATAGAAACCAATAATGAATCAAACATAGTATGTCACTATTCACCATTATTCCCTTTTTGTGGAAAAACTCTCTCTAGCATTGAACTAGGAAGGCATATAATGTATCTAAAAGTTCTCATAGATTCCAAAGGAGCTAATTCTAATCTTTTATCTTTCAATTTGACTATCAAATCCTTAATAGGTATAGGAAGATCCTAAATTTCTTTAATGGTATCAAAATTGGAAATCAACTTGCTTCCTTTAGCATCAATAAGGCATCCTTGATTGATTACAGACACCATATTTTATGTATTATGTCAACTTTAAGAAAAACTCATTTTTTATGAGTGGGTGACATATACACACCCATTTTTTTGTCTCATTATCATTCAAACACCATTGGTACACTTTCCACCTACTATGTCAATAAGAGAGATAGAGATATGATTTAAAAATAATATTTTCCACTAATTTTCTTTACCATGGGTGATATCATCTTAACCTTACCACCCCCCCCCCCCCCCCCAATTATTATAAACAACCTAATAGAAACCAAATTGCATTACATTAGCAAGTGATATACTATTTGCATAATTTATATGAGGAGGAATCTATAGTCCATTTATAAGGTATATATTTCCATTGTTCTTTGCAAGAACTATTCGAAAAGGTACAAAGAAAACTATGTTTTGTATACACAGTCCTTTTGGAACCTCTTTTCATAGTTCCAAAAAACTAGATTCATTTCTCTTAGATGCAAATCCATCAAAATTCACCACTTTAAATTACACTCTAAAATATGAAAAATCATTTCCTTTATCTATATTTATCCTTTGAAGAAGATTCGTCAAATATTGCATACACTTGTACAATATCTTACAGTTGTACAATTTCCTTTTATGAAGTAGTATTTAAGAGATTCAAAAAAACTAAATCAGGATCAGCTATGTGATGAAAATAAGATGACTCTATACTAAACTAAAGTTGACAATTTTCCCATGAAGATCATCTAAACTTCTAATGAATACATTTAGGAAATTGTTGTTAAGATAGAAGATAAAATTTTCCAAGACATAAAATTACAACATAACATTAGAATTTTCCTCGATGTATAGGTTTTTGAAACCTTTCATGTCCTTGATCATTTCATTGGATAGAAATATATTCCACTTCTATTTGATTTTGAAGGACCTATTGTGAGGACATTTCTTTCCCTTACATTGCTCCTTATTGAAGGGTTGTTTGTATTTTTATATATTTTATAGTAATAGAACCTTGATAAAGGTTTTTCTGGAATATTTTATTATTCCCTTTGTGAAATGGCTACAACAAGTTCATGTCTTATCTATGAACTCAGCCTTGATAAGGAGGTGGAGATAATTTCATATCTTTTCCTTGGATAAGGCCTTGACGAGATGTATGTTTTATGTTATTTTTGAGATTTTCTATTTTTATTATGTTGATTTTCTTCTATCATTATGTGGAGCGACGTATGACACATTTTACTTATCATCTTTTGAGATAGAAAAACTTTGAAAAATTAGTATGACATGGAGATATTATCCATGTTTCTCATTATGGTAGATGTAGACTGAATAATGTTACACATTTTCTATAATCATAAAATGTCATTAACATACATAAACCATATTAATCTCAATATGGTCCAATTGAAGGAGGCACTACACATTCTTCTTACTACACACAACCCCACTAAATACTACTCTACATACATCCAATTATTATAGATCTATGTTCTCAATAATGTGGTTTCAAAAGGAAATAAAATACACTCTCTCATTTTTCATAGGTGATTAAATGGAATTTACTAAACATTAATTTTCATAATAAACTTACTTGCACGTTGTTGGTCGTCAAAAGGACTTCAAGAAGAGCAACAATCAGGGGACAAGAAGTCCCTCCTCTTTAATGGGAGAGGTTCCCTTATTCAGAAATGAACCTATTTACAAATATACAAAGCATGATTTTACTGTGGAACTTGGATATTATGAAAGTGTTTTCTATAAAGATCATCAATTACAAAAGGACTGAGGAATGAAAATGTGAGAACGAGCAGAAAGGCATCATTCAGAATTATAGATGATCAGAGTAATTCCTTATGCATGCAAGGGTACAGTGAATTGGAATAAGATCATTTGTATCACATTAATAAGATGAAATTTGAAAAGACACAAAGTTTTGTAAATAACATTTGCAAGAATACAAAGCTTCTCAGCATAATACAAACAAATGATCTAACAAGATTAAATGAATAGCTTAAGAATAAAGGAAACCAGATAGACAAAGAATGAAAAATCCTTCTGTATTGATTTCTTTATGATTTATTTACACTTCTAGAAATAAGCCAAGTTCTTCCCCCTTTCAAAATGGTGAGGAGAGGCCATTATATAGTTTACAAATTAGTTACTCTTGGTAACTACTTCTTTTAACTAATGTTTAGTTAAAGGGCTGCTAATCGCAATACCCCAACTAATTACAATAAATTCATGATGAAGAAGAGAAGAAGGAGAAGAATCAGGAGAAGAAGACAAGTGTTCAAGATTGGGAGGGACCCACTGATTTAAGGATCCGTTGTCTAAATATTTTCAATGCTTCTGCTATGTCTCTGCCACATGGAAAAAACGTGTTGGCGGTGGACTAAGTCCAAAATCCAAGACATTTCTCCATCTCTTTATCAAATTTGACATGAGTATGATAATCTTTATTTGCTTCCTCTATAGCAGATTAAAGAGATCAGATCTCCTTCATCTTTTCCTTAGAAATGGAACTCTCCTTGAATAGATCACCTTTAACAAAAGCTCTGAATTGAGCTTTGATTTCTTGCAAAGAGAGAGGTACACCAAAAGTCTCATCATGAAGATGGCAATGTATATCCTTGAAGGCAGATATAACTAGTGTTTTGAAAACCTCACCCTTCTGCCAGCTATTCTTTAACTCTCCCAAAGCCTCCTCCAACACCTTGATCTTCCATTCCATGTTGTAGACCTAGGACGTTGACAAATTATCCTTTGTATCTTCAAAGACCTTGCTTTCCAATAAAATGTTTTCATCTGTTTGTCCCATGAGGAAAATATCTACTATGTAACTACTCCAAAGTTTAAGTTCTTTATCTATGATCCCAATAGTGGAGGAGAGCTTCTGTTACAAGTTGTTCACCTTCCTATGGAGTTTGAAAGCTTCATCAATGAAGTTCAATCCTGCAACAAGTATATCATCCACCATGGCCTCTATAGCTCTGCCATAGATGGAATACTTGTGCATATCTTTGATACTTTGTACTTCATCTTGGCTCAAAATTACAGGTGGTGGAAGAGTAGTCAATGGGGTAGGATCCAAAACTTTGTCCTTGGACAAGAGGGATTTGATGAAACTTGTAAGAATTTGGGCTTGTTCTTCCAACTGTTCTATGGTTTGTTGCCCTTTCTCTACCCTCCCAATGACTCTGGTGATAGTTTCCTAAATATTGTGGATCTCACCTTTAGGGGTAGATTCTCCCATGGGAATTATTAAGAGCTCAAGATCAGATGCTTGCAAATCTTTCTCTAGCTTGTCTTCTTTAGGCTTGGCTATCTCCAGGAATTGTTGGCCTTGAGCGTCAGACACTATCCTGGAGGTAATTCTGGATTTTTTGGCATGAGTAGGGGGAGTAGTTCCTAACAAGGATACCACAGCATCAAAATTGGGTCCTGAGATCCAGGAGGAAGACTTTCTCTTCCTACTGTCGACAAGAGGCTGAACCCATGCAAAAGAGGAGGAGGAAGAAGCAGGTGGGGCAAGACGACCAAGAGATAGAGAACTCATGGTGCCCAAGGTTTGTACTACTGTTGCCTTGAGTTGAGATATGAGTGGAGCGCTTGAGGATCATGGTGCAGAGGAATCAACAATGCTTGGAAGTTCAGTGCTCTGGAATTCTTTGTCCTTATCCATTATGGCTTTAGGGGCGCTTGCAGGAGCTGGCACTTCACTCTCTTCACTTTCACTGAGAACAATAATGTTCTCTGGTCCTGAAGGCAATTCTGCATGCTTCCTCAGGGGGTCTTCCTCCACAGGATCCTTTTTAACTTCTTTGACTTTCTTCTGATACGCCTGGGTGGATGAGGAAGGAGTAGAGACTACAGGTCCTTGAGTTGATAAGGCAGGAGGGGTTTGCATAGGTTCTTCTGATATGTGTTTTGATGCTTCCCTCCTTGGTGTTGAAGCATCCTTGGTGGAGGATTCCCCTGAGTGCCTCCTAAGCTCACGGACTTTCCTATCAAACCAGATCTTCGTCCTAACTAAGACCGGAGCTAGGATTTCAACCAAATCATCTTTCTCCTTTTTGAACCAATCCAAGTCCTCTAAGGGAGTATGTCTGACCACATTGTCATACTCATATGAGTATAGGTCAGAATTATCATCTTGAAGCCCTTCAAGAACTTGGTACAAGTTGAGTTCTTGAATCAATTGTAGAGAAAACCTGCCGTAATGCCTCCTTCTTACTTCAAAATCATCAACACAGTCAGCCCAATAATCCTCTGTGTCTGCCCTATGATGATAAGTGATCTTGATGTTCTGCTCAATAAAAGTTTTCAAGTCAAAGCAAGTTCTTGGCCTAAATAAATGGACAGTAATGGGGGCTAGGGCCCTTTCTATATTTTGTGCATCCAGGGCTGTTTTGCAGGTGTAGTTTCCCAAAGAGATGGGGAAGTGCAAGCCAGTAATTTTCTTATCTCTGCAGGTTCTATGTAATTTGTCCTATTGCCTACACACTTCTATCAAGGCCATTTTGTCATTGTAGAACATAGGAAGTTTGAGAGGAGTGCTCTCATATCCTGTAAGCCTTATATAAGAAAACTTTCTAAATTGGATGAAGTAAGCACCGTAGTGCGATATCAGACTCATGGCTTCATCAGAAAATATCCTCGATGTGTCACTCTCAAGAAGTCGGACAATGTACATGGTGAAAGTGTGATTCACCCTTCAGAAATTGTGATTGCTAGTTTTTAGGGTGAACTACGGGCAGTAGGCATACACGGGGTCATCCTTGTGAGCATCAATGTATGAGAAACCAAACCATTGCCTCGATGCTGCTAGAGTATACATCAGGTATGAAGTCATATAGAATTTATTTTTTTGTTGTACATTAGACAGCTGCTCTGCTAGGTTCATACTGATGATCTCTGCCCAGTTGATACTCTAAGTTCCTTTGCACACCATATTGATAAGTGGGCACATCCAAAAATGGAACTCATTAGTAGAGGGTAAGCCCATAATCCGAGCCAATAGGATTATAAATTCTGACAACTCCTCATTAAAATCTACATGGAAAAGAGTCTTGGACAGATGAGATACCCCTTTTTTAGGGTTCTTAAGCTAGGACTTTGCCACCCGTGCCTTATATTTTTCACTGTCCTGATAAAAAAGGGTTTGTGCCTGGTTCTGAGAAATGACTATAGCATTGTCCGTTTCTAGAATTCTTAGGGTAGCGCCAATAGCGGTAGCATCAAGTTTGGAAATGAGCTCCCCATACACGTTGGCCAACTCACTCGAGTTGAGGTTGAAATGAGCACCACAGGAGAGCACTGTATCTACGCATTGTACTGAGATCGGGAAGCCACCGGCAAAAGCCAAACCACTGTCATGGATCATATGTGCCATAGGTGAAGGGTTTGCATCGGTCATCCTTGCCCAAAAATCCCCAAAATCAAGGTGGCAAACTTCACTGTCCCCGATATCAGGAACATCAGACTCGAGTGGTGAAACTTGTTCCTGCCCATAGAATTTGATCTTCATGTTGATAGTAACTCGGAGAGCAAAGCTGCAAGCTAGACTTAGGATGGAATTGTAGGGGGAATGGATATGCACGCAGGAATTTTGGTCGCAAGGGTTCGAGTAATAGATAGCATGAAAGCAGTGTGCAAAAATGCATAGGGGGAAGCTCATTATATAGTCGTTTAGGAGAGAGAAAGACAATAAATGCACATTAAATACACATCTACCAAATTGAAAAGCAAGATATTCGGGTAGAGCGGGAAAAATTAGCACGAATGGCATTTAGTTCATTTGGGACACGAGGGACGCGACAACATGAAGTACGCGGTTCGGCCGATTTGGGTGACGCGGGGAAAAGATGCACAAATGTTCTTGGGACATGTGGTACGAAAGTATGTGGAATATGCAATTTGGCTGAATCAGATGAAAAGGGAACAACGAGTCCGGGCGAATTTGGGACATTTGGGACAAAAAGTTCCGACGGGCCTGAAAAGAATGGACTTCGGGTAAACCAACCAATCGGGGAATAGAGGGCCTGAATGAACCTAGGACACACAGGACAAAAATGTCTGACAGGCCCGAAAAACACACAAAATGACCCAAAAAACGTAGATTTTCCCAATTTCTTGACTTATTACACTACCAGGATAATAGAAAAGACACTTAACCTCAAAATTTTAATTTTCAACTTCTTAAAAGCAGGGGAATTTTGAGTGGACAACAGCTGGCTCCTTCTGGGGATGACTTGGTATGAATTCAAAGAATGAGACAAGGTAAGAATTTAGACAAACTCGGGGAAGTAGACCAGTACCTTATCCATTGGGCCATGGAGTCAAAAGTAAACCAATACAGAAGACAACACCCCAAACAAACAACACACAAAAACAAGGGAAGATAAAGGGAACACACACACTATACAGAATATACCAAGGACTTCCTAATCACCTAAGACTTAAACAGTTTCAGGTACTGCCCACTATAAGGAAGTGGGAGAGAAGAACCATCCATATAATCAAGGTAAAAAGAATTGTCACCAGCAAAGTGCCTGATCTTGAAAGGTCCGAGCCAAAGGGAATCAAACTTGCCATCGCTACCACGAGGTTCATGCCTTTTATCCCACGATAAAATGATGTCTCCAATTTTGAAATCTTTGAACCTGGATTTTTTATCAAATAAGACCTTTACTCTCTGTTGGTGGGTAGATATCTTATCAGCAACTTTCATCTTGTCCTCATTTAATTTGTGGAGATACATGATCCTCTTATCCAAAAAATCATTGAAACTGGTATCTTCAATGGCCTTCATTAAATGCAGGGCTAGAAGATCCATTGTAACTGGAAATTGGTCCTCCACTCCATATACTACCTGAAAAGGAGACATCCCAATGGCTCTCTTAGGTGTGATCATATCTTCCCAAAGAGCATCATAGAGTTTCTTGTGCCAGTTCCGTTGGGATTCGTTGACTAATTTCCTTATTATGGCCACTAGTTTTTTATTTGTTGATTCTGCTTGTCCATTTCCCTGAGGATAGTAATCTAAGGAGTGAGCCAAGGAGATGCCATATCCATAGCAAAAATCCATCATCTCGATTGAAGAAAAATTTGAAGCATTATCTGTCACAATCTTGTTTGGCACACCATACCTTACCAAGATGTTTTCTTTGATAAAACTGCATACTACTTCTGAAGTAGTACTCTTTACTGGAATGGCTTCTACCCATTTGGTGAAATAATCTGTGGTGGTTAATACATGAGTATGACCAACACTAGAAGAGGGATTAAGTGTTCCAATGAAATCCAAACCCCATTTTTGAATAGGTTCTTCGATTACAACTGGTTTAAGGGGCAAAGAGGACAACTTCGGTCTACCCACAAAAGTCTAACAAGCCTCACATTTATCAACCCATTTTGATGTATCCCTGAACAAGGTGGGCTGGTAATATCCCCCACGAAGAATCTTGTGAGTAGTGCCCTCCACATGCCTGATCATGAAAAGCTGAGAGTAGCTTCTTCTGTTGTTCCTTGTCCACACATTTCAAAAACCTTCCATCTAACCCACGCTTAAACAAGGCATTTTCCCACAACACATATTGGGTTAACCTTAGTTTAACGGCTCTCCTCTCTTTGGCATTCAAATGAGAGGAGCATTCTCCATAGGTGAGAAAGTGAGTGATATCAGCATACCATTCATCAACTAAGCTAAGAAACAGAATGGTAGGAAGACCAGCTTTATCCTCCAGTAACTCATGCCTAGCTCCTTCAGCGATGAGTTCACACAGGCCTTTTCCACGGACAAGCTTGGTCGGTTTGATTTCAATATCATATTCTTGAACCTTAGCCACCCAGTTCCCTCTCTTGGATCCAAATTCCTGCTATGTGAGAATTGACTTGATAGTTGTATCTGGTACCAACACTGTGGAGTGAGAGTTAAGAATGTAAAAACGAAACTACTTGACAGCTTTAACCACTGCAAAAGCATGTTTTTCCATTATGGTTTATTTTAACTCATGATTTTTTAGAATGTAGCTCATAAATGCAATTGGGAGTTCGTGCTCATTAGAATCTTCCTGAGTTAAAACAGTAGCCAAGGTGTTATCTATGGCGTAGCAATAGATAATAAAATCTTTGCTGAAATCTGGACATGCTAAAACAGGAGTTTTAGCAATGGCCCTTTTAATACCTTCAAAGGATTCTTTCCCATCAGGAGACCAACCAAACGTTTTTTATCCTTTCATCATTTGGGAGATATTCAAAGTTAGCTCTATGAAATCAGGGATGAACCTTCTCAGAAATTTGATCTTACCAAAGAAAGAGTGCACTCCCTTTTTGTTGGTTGGAAGAGGAATTTGCTGAATAGCTTGAACTTGCTCAGGATCGATTTTTATACCATCTTTGGAGAAAACATGCCCCAATAATTTCCCCTCCATGACACAAAAAATAGATTTCTTAGGATTTAGAGAGATCCCATGTTCTCTACATTTCAAAAGAACTGTTTCCAGATGCTGAAAATGATCGGCCCTTGTTTTAGAAAACACAGTCAAGTCATCAAGGTATACAACAATACACTTACCTTTCAAACTTCCAAAGGATAAGTCCATAGCTCTCTGAAAAGTAGCACTGGCATTAATGAGACCAAAAGGCATCCTTTTGTAAGCAAAGGTACCCCAAGGAGTAGTGAAATCCATTTTGTGTTGATCTGTGGTTTTAACTTCTACCTGGTTATATCGTGAGAAGCCATTAAGCATAGACAACATTTCGGATCCCATTACCGCTTGCAAGACCTGATCCATCATAGGTAAGGGATAATTATCTTTTAAGGAAGCTTGATTTAGATTCCTGAAGTCAACACAAATACGAATCTCACCATTTTTCTTTCTAACAGGCACAATATTGGCAATCCATGTTGAATGATGGATAGGAAAAATGATTTTAGCCTTTAATAACTTCTATATTTCCTTAAAGATGGTGTCAGCTATCTTAGGATTGTATTGCCTCTGCTTCTGTTTAAAAGGCTTAATCCTAGGTTTGAGAGGGATAAAATGTTGCATCTCCTTTGGTTGAAAGGCTTTTAAGTCTTCATAGGAATAAGTAAGGACATCTTTATACTTTTTCATAAGACTAATTACCTTCTTCTTTTCTTCTGGGGTGCAACATTTTCCAATGTTCACAAGTTTAGGATCAGTAGAACTCCCAATATTAATTTTGTCATACTTAGCTGATTGCTGAGGTCCAGTAGAAGCTTTAAACTTTACATACCTGTCGTGTTTATCAAACAGTTCTTCTAAACTTACCAATCCTTTTGGAATCTTGTTTCCTTTGAGTTTGATACATCCATCCTGATCCGCTTCTTCTTCTTTGGTGGCTTCTTTGTCAAAGGGCACACTTTCACAAGGTAAATTATCACTTCCTTCAAAGTACAACTATTCAAAATTATCCTTGAGTTCTAAGAAAGAAAGCAAGTGTTGATCGTCATTGAAAACTTTCCAGTTACTTATATTATCAGGTACGCTGGGTCTATGGATCATCTCGATGGTGAACTTATCTTGAGAAAAGTCAGGATGAGGTATAAGCAGTGATCCTGAGACTGCTAGTGAATCAGCCCTAGTATTCTCTTCCCTTGGCATTACTTTGATGGAGAAAGCGTCAAGAAATTCAATGGAGTCCCAAACCTGATTCCTGTAATGTTTCAACCTTCTATTCTTTACCTGGAAGAGGTCCCTAACTTGCTTGACAATCAATTCCGCATCCCCACGAGCTAGAATATTCTTCACACCTTGTTCTTTTGCCACATGGAGTCCAAGAATGAGAGCTTCATACTCTGTTATATTATTGGTATTTTCAAATTACAACTTGAATGAGAAAGGATGAATGCTTCCTTCAGGCGACACCAATATGACACCAACTCTAGAACTAGTTGAAGAACAACTTCCATCAAACTCTAGTATCCAAACACCATTAGGATCTTTAGGTGACACTTTGGGGAGTTGGATTTCTTCTAGAGACATAATCATGTAGTTGCCATGACCCATATCCTCATAGATTATTTGTGCTTTGGGATCATCAATTTTTTGTACAATATACTCAGACTGCTTCTCAGGCAGTAGCTTCTTCATCTACCCATTAACGGGTATGAGGGCATGTGACCAATCCATTTTAATTTCTCCACCCACATCCTTACAGAAATTTTTGCTTAGCAACATCCCATATGAAGGAGGAATTTCTACTACTAGGATAGTAGCCAAAACTTTCTTCTCTGGAAAAGTAGCAAAAGCCACTTGTGCGTCCTTAATTCTTCCGACCAAGGGCACTTCCTTACTCTCCATGGAATAAAAAGATCTGTAAGTGCGTGTGAGAGTTAAGCCTAAGGCATGAGCTACTTTGGAAGGCATTACATTGTCTGATGCTCCTGAGTCTATGACGTAATTACTAAGCCTATGGCCAGCTATAAGGAGTGTTACATATAATGGTTTGATTTTGTCATTGGGTGAGGTGACAACGGCTACCAGATTAGTCTGTGGTGCAGAAGGAGTGGATAAAAGGCCTTTAGAGGTAGTTTTAGAATGGGAATTGACAAAGTGAATCATTTTAGCAAAAGCCTTGGGATGGGCTTGATAATATTCAGCCTCTGAGATTTGAACCTTAGTCTTTTTTAGGTGATCAATAATATCGAAAGACCCAGAAGTGGATGGGTTGTCATCGCTTGAGATCCTAGGTTTATCAATTTTAGGGGAAAAAGAAGTAACTTTAGTAGCAAAATTGACAGGACTCACCTTTGGTGTAGATGAAATGGAAATAGGGGATCCTCTTTTTGTAATTACAGGGATAGTTGTCGGCTGCTCCTCAGATTTTTTTGTGGGCTGCATCACTTTCTCCCTCTGATTTGTCTACTCTCAAGTCATGACAGCGTATGATTCACTATTCATTTCTGTTACTACTTCATCATAATCATCTCCTTCATCAATTCCTTCAGTGGTGAAGAAATTAACTCAGGATCCCTCAAGTTCATGTGTTTCATCATCAACCTCTTCAACAAATTCCTCACAATCTTCATTAACCTCCTCATCCTCTGGTTCTTCAACTTCACAGGTTGCATTGACGGGAACTTTAATAGGAGGTCCTTCAAGCACTAGCCTTGTTTGAGAAGCAGGAAAATGATTTCTGGGCTGAAAATTCCTCCTTGGAACGTCTGCATAGGGAGTATGCTAAGCCAATTGTTTCTTAATGGCGATGAGATCATTTGCAAGGTTTTGTACCAATGGATCAGTATTAGGTCCAGGACTGGAAGAGGAGGAAGAAGTAGTCTTAGATTTAGAAGGGTCTCTCCTCAACTTCCCTGACATGATTAAATCATCTTCAACACTAACAGCAAGAGTTTGATTCTCGGCCAATGTTGTGAGATTAGCCCTTCTCAGTGCATAACTAACTTAAGGCAATTGGGCGTTTAGGAAAAAACATTTTTGAATTTGATCTACAGGTTGAGTATTTGGTGGAGTTTTGTTAATCAACTTGTTGAATCGAGCCACAAATTCTCTCATGGACTCTTGTGATTCCTTCTTTATTTGAGAAATTTGGGCTAACAAAGCATGCACGTCTTCCACCGGTTTAAAATAGTTTTCAAACCTAGTTCTCATTGTGTTCCAACTAGTGATAGCTCCGGCCGGAAGGTGATAGAACCAATCAGCAACATTATCTTGTAAAGTCTCAACAAAAATCCTTACAGAGACGTCTTCATGTTCAACTCCTAGAACTCCACATGCAACTATGAAGGCTGCGATGTGTTCATCAGGATGTACTTTACCATCACCTTTGAATTTAGGAAAGTTCTTCCAGTTACCTCTGGGTAACTCATGCAAAGGCTGAGGAAGGGCAAGAGGCCCAACATGATGGCCCTAAGGCAATGGTACCGCCATTCTTGGAAAAATGGTTTGAAATGGAACTGAAACACCAGCAAGAATCAGGGCTCGAAGATTAGGACTGATTTGTTCTGAAGGAATATCACCCGTAGGGATTCTATTTTTGACAGGAGTGCTTGCTGAATGAGTTCTTATATTTCTTCGTGCTGAACGAAAAGGAAACCCCTGCTGTTCCAAAAGCTGAAACTGAAAATCTTCAATACCAAGGGCCCTTCTCCCTCGAGTAAAATGTGGAGTCACCAGATCAAAAGATGATCGATAAATGATTATAGAACTGGAATATTATTCCCCAGTAGAGTCACCAAAAACTGTTGGTCGTCAAAAGGACTTCAAGAAGAGCAACAGTCAGGGGATAAGAAGTCCCTCCTCTTTAATGGGAGAAGTTCCCTTATTCAGAAACGAACCTATTTACACATATACAAAGCATGATTTTACTATGGAACTTGGATATTATGAAAGTGTTTTCTATAAAAATCATCACTTACAAAAGGACTGAGGAATGAAAATGTGAGAACGAGCAGAAAGGCATCATTCAGAATTATAGATGATCAGATTAATTCTTTATGCATGCGAGGGTACAGTGAATTGGAATAAGATCATTTGTATCACATTAATAAGATGAAATTTGAAAAGACACAAAGTTCTGTAAATAACATCATCAAGAATACAAAGCTTCTCAGCATAATACAGATAAATGATCTAACAAGATTAAATGAATAGCTTAAGAATAAAGGAAACCAGATAGATAAAGAATGAAAAATCCTTCTGTATTGATTTCTTTATGATTTATTTACACTTTCAGAAATAAGCCAAGTTTCCCCCTTTCAAAATGGCGAGGAGAGGCCATTATATAGTTTACAAATTAGTTACTCTTGGTAACTACTTCTTTTAACTAATGTTTAGTTAAAGGGTTGCTAATCACAATACCCCAACTAATTACAATAAATTCATGACGAAGAAGAGAAGAAGGAGAAGAATCAGGAGAAGAAGACAAGCGTTTAAGATTGGGAGGGACCCACTGATTTAAGGATCCATTGTCTAAATCTTTTCAACGCTTTTTTTATGTCTCTTCCACGTGGAACAGATGTGTTGGCGGTGGACTAAGTCCAAAATCCAAGACATTTCTCCATCTCTTTATCGAATTTGACATGAGTATGATAATCTTTATTTGCTTCCTCTATAGCAGATTGAAGAGAGCAGATCTCCTTCATCTTTTCCTTAGAAATGGAACTCTCCTTGAATAGATCACCTTTAACAAAAGCTCTGAATTGATCTTTGATTTCTTGCAAAGAGAGAGGTACACAAGAAGTCTCATCATGAAGATGGCAATGTATATCCTTGAAGGCAGATATAACTAGTGGTTTGAAAACCTCACCCTTCTGCCAGCTATTCTTTAACTCTCCCAAAGCCTCCTCCAGCACCTTGATCTTCCATTCCACACTGTAGACCCAGGACTTTGACAAATTATCCTTTGTATCTTCAAAGACCTCGCTTTCCAATAAAAAAATTTCATCTGTTTGTCCCATGAGGCAAAGATCTACTATGTAACTACTCCAAAGTTTAAGTTCTTTATCTATGATCCCAATAGTGGAGGAAAGCTTCTGTTGAAATTTGTTCACCTTCCCGTGGATTTTGAAAGCTTCATCAATGAAGTTCAATCTTGCAACAAGCATATCATCCACCATGGCCTCCATAGCTCTGCCATAGATGGAATACTTGTGCATATCTTTGATACTCTGTACTTCATCTTGGCTTAGAATTACAAGTGGTGGAAGAGTAGTCAATGGGGTAGGATCCAAAACTTTGTCCTTGGACAAAAGGAATTTGATGAAACTTGTAAGAATATGGGCTTGTTCTTCCAACTGTTCTATGGTTTGATGCCCTTTCTCTACCCTTCTAATGACTCTGGTGACAGTTTCCTGAATATTGTGGATCTCACCTTTAGGGGTAGATTCTCCCATGGGAATTATTGAGAGCTCAAGATCAGACGCTTGCAAATCTTGCTCTGGCTTGTCTTCCTTAGGCTTGGCTATCTCCAGGAATTGTTGGCCTTTAGCATCAGACACTATCCTAGAGGTAATACTGGATTTTTTGGCATGAGTAGGAGGAGTAGTGCCTAACAAGGATACCATAGCATCAAAATTGGGTCATGAGATCTAGGAGGAAGACTTTCTCTTCCTACTGTCGGCAAGAGGCTGCACCCATGCAAAAGAGGAGGAGGAAGAAGCAGGTGGGGCAAGAGGACCAAGAGACAGAGAACTCATGGTACCCAAGGTTTGTACTGTTGTTGCCTCGAGTTGAGATATGAGTGGAGGACTTGAGGCTCCTTGTGCAGAGGAATCAACAGTGCTTGGAAGTTCAGTGCTCTGGACTTCTTTGTCCTTATCCATTGGGGCTTCAGGGGTGCTTGCAGGAGCTAGCACTTCACTCTCTTCACTTTCACTGAGAACAATAATGTTCTCTGGTCCCGAAGGCAATTCTGCATGCTTCCTCAGGGGGTCTTCCTCCACAGGCTCTTTTTTAACTTCTTTGACTTTCTTCTAATACACCTGGGTGGATGAGGAAGGAGTAGAGACTACAGGTCCTTGAGTTGATGAGGCAGGAGGGGTTTGCACAAGTGCTTCTGATCTGGGTGTCGATGCTTCCCTCCTTGGTGTTGAAGCATCCTTGGAGGAGGATTCCCCTGAGTGCCTCCTAAGCTCACGGACTTTCCTATCAAACCAGATCTTGGTCCTAACTAAGACCGGAGCTAGGATTTTAGCCAAATCATCCTTCTCCTTTTTGAACCAATCCAAGTCCTCTAAGGGAGTATGTTTGACCAGATTGTCATACTCATATGAGTACAGGTCAGAATTATCATCTTGAAGCCCTTTAGGAACTTGGTACAAGTTGAGTTCCTGAATCAATTGTAGAGAAAACCTGCTGTAATGCCTCCTTCTCGCTTCAAAATCATCAACACAGTCAACCCAATAATCCTCTGTGTCTACCCTATGATGATAAGTGATCTTGATGTTCTGCTCAATAAACTTTTTCAAGTCAAAGCAAGTTCTTGGCCTAAATAAATGGACAGTAATGGGGGCTAGGACGCTTTCTATATTTTGTGCATCCAGGGTTGTTTTGCAGGTGTAGTTTCCCAAAGAGATGGGGAAGTGCAAGCCAGTAATTTTCTTATCTCTGCAGGTTCTATGCAATTTGTCCAATTATTTGCACACTTCTATTAAGGCCATTTTGTCATTGCAGAACATAGGAAGTTTGAGAGGAGTGCTCTCATAGCCTGCAAGCCTTATATAAGAAAACTTTCTAAATTGGATGAAGTAAGCACCGTAGTGCGATATCAGACTCATGGCTTCATCAGAAAATCTCCTTGCTGTGTCGCTCTCAAGAAGCCAGAAAATGTACATGGTGAAAGCATCATTCACCCTTCGGAAACTGTGATTGCTGGTTTCCAGGGTGAACTGCGGGCAGTAGGCATACACGGGGTCATCCTTGTGAGCATCAATGTATGAGAAACCAAACCATTACCTCGATGCTACTAGGGTATACATCAGGTATGAAGTCATATAGAATTTCTTTATTTTTTGTACATTAGACAGCTACTCCGCTAGGTTCATACTGATGATCTCTACCCAGTTGATACTCTGAGTTCCTTTGCACACCATGTTGATAAGTGGGCACATCCAAAAATGGAACTCATTGGTAGAGGGTAAGCCTATAATCCGAGCCAATAGGATTATAAAGTCTGACAATTCCTCATTAAAATTTGCACGGAAAAGCGTCTTGGATAGACGAGATGCCCCTTTTTTAGGGTTCTTAAGCCATGACTTTGCCACCCGCGCCTTATATTTTTCACTGTCCTGATCAAAAAGGGATTGTGCCTCATTCTGAGAAATGACTATAGCATTGTCTATTTCTAGAATTCTTAGGGCAGTGCCAATGGCGGTAGCATTAAGTTTGGTGTTGAGCTCCCCATGCACATTGGCCAACTCACTCGAGTCGAGGTTGAAATGAGCACCGCAGGAGAGCACTGTATATGCGCATTGTACTGAGATCGAGAAGCCACCGGTGAAAGCCAAACCACTGTCATGGATCATCTGTGCCATAGGTGAAGGGTTTGCATCGGTCATCCTTGCCCAAAAATCCCCAAAATCAAGGTGGCGAACTTCACTATCCCCGATATCGGGAACGACAGACTCGAATGGTGAAACTTGTTCCTGCCCCTGGAATTTGATCTTCATGTTGATAGTAACTCGGAGAGCAAAGCTGCAGGCTGGACTTGGGATGGAATTGCAGGGGGAATGGATATGCGCGCAGGAATTTTGGTCACAAGGGTTTGAGCAATAGATAACATGAAAGTAGTGTGTAAAAATGCATAGGGGGAAGCTTGTTATATAGCCGTTTAGGAGAGAGAAAGATAATAAATGTGCATTAAATACACATCTACCAAATTGAAAAGCAAGATATTCGGGTAGAGCAGGAAAAATTAGCACGAATGGCACTTGGTTCATTTGGGACACAAGGGACACGAAAGCACAAAGTACGCGGTTTGACCAATTTGGCGACGCGGGGAAAAGACACACAAATGTTCTTGGGACATGCGAGACGAAAGTACGCAGAATACGCAATTCGGCCAAATCAGACGAAAAGGGAACAACGGATCTAAGTGAACTTGGGACATTTAGGACAAAAAGTTCCGACGGGCCCAAAGAGAATGGACTTCGGGTAAACCGGTCGATCGAGGAACAGAGAGCCTGAATGAACCTAGGACACGCGGGACAAAAATGTCTGACAGGCCCGAAAAACACACAAAATGACCCAAAAAATGTAGATTTTCCCAATTTCTTGACTTATCACACTACCAAGATAACAAAAAAGACACTTAACCTCAAAATTTTAATTTTCAACTTCTTAAAAGCAAGGGAATTTTGAGTGGACAACACACGTATGTCAAATATGGAAGTGTGGTAAATTCCCATAAAAATGTTTAACCAAATGAAAGAATGATAAATATTCTCATGGAATATGATTATTGCAATGTATAGAATACATCCTTACAAGGAAGTCACAATATTTCACCTATATAAAAAATAGGTCTCCAATCTGATCAATTTATATTTACCAACATATCCCTAGCCTATGCTAAAATTAGAGGTTTAGAACATTGTATGGACATCCAAAAAAGCATAAAAGTTTTGGTAGTGTGTTGTCATTGATTTCAAAGAGATATGTTTCCATTGATTTCATTAGGTTTCATTGATGTCAAAATATGTAAGAGACATGAAGGTTGATTGGTAGTGTCATGTCAAGTTAAGTGTTTTGTTGAGTTTACATGGTATTATGTGGGTTCTTGAGAAGTGTAGTGGCTTGATGAAGTGTGTTAGTGACTTACATAGGTATTAGTGATAATTGAGTGATGTAATGAGATTTTTAGAAGGTTCTTGCAGGTTTTCAAGTGTGCCAAAGTGATGAGGAGGTCATATTTAGTGAAACAAACATGTTCAAGGTGTTTGTTCTTGAGGCCTAATCAATGGGTATGGTATGGTATGATCAAATAAATATATGTATGATATTTTTGAGCATGGTGAGATCACGGGGATAATTTATATGATGTTTAGAGACACTCACAAGTGTCTCAGAGTGCTTCTATGAGGTGACGCCATGGTTTTTAGGACTACACTAGACATATTCTCTAGCCCTAGGTGACCTAATGAGGTGTCCGATTATGATTTCATATTAGAAATAAAAATGTGAGATATTTCAAATCTATGGCATATTTTTTATATAATATTAGTAAATATTGAGGTCAGTGATTTCAACATTTTGCATGGAAAGTGAGTTTTTAGGTTTGCTCCTAGACCTAGTCTTTGAGAAAACATGCCCTAGTGTGGTAGAGTCAGCATTTATGAGTGAACTTGAGAAACATTTATAATTTTATAATTTTTAGGAGGTTGATATGAATTTTTTTCCAAATTTCAGGTTTTGATGATGAATACGTTGCAACTTATGTGATTTTTTCCCTTACCAAGTTTTTGAATTGAGAAACCAAGGTCAAATTTTGACTTTCTAATGCTCATTAGAACATGTGTACTTTACATTGGGACAAAATATCTTGGATATAGTTTAATATGTATACTAATATTTTTTTCCAAGTGTAATGAGGTAATTTTATCATCATAATTTTATGAACTATCCTTAAGAAGGAAAACTAGTTTTTAACCAACTTAAAACCCTAGGTCTAGAGTGATGGAGAAGAACATCATAATACATGACCAGAATGGATCAATTGATAAAATGTGATTATTTTAGGTTTTATATAACTCCATCATGTTTCTCCAAGTGTAAGTTAGGTGTTGTGTCTGTGTGTGGATCCTACTCAAAAATGTAATTTTATGAAGATTTTTAATTTTCTCCAAAGTTTTCCATTAGACCTGGTGACTAAATTGGTTGAGGATAACTTATGGTAGATGTTATAAATTTCCATGATTATTTTAGATCATGTTTTTTAATTTATAATTTATTTTGAAATCTATTTTGCATGACTAATTTTGGGGCAGTTTTGGGCAGTTTGAGGTGATTTGGTTGCAAAGGTGTTTTGGAGGTGCTACCCCCTGATTTATGGCATGTTTTGAGTTTTTTTATGGTCCTAAGCCCATGATATTTCCATTTGTGTATTACACTTTCATGTATTAGGTCATTTGATGTGGTTTTGGGCTTCATTTTTTAAGACTAGTATTTCGGGCATGTTAGTTTCTCTTGTTCTCGAGTGGATTCATCAGGTGAGATGATTGTAAAGAGTGTTTCATGATTATTGTAGTTTTTTGAAGGATTAGAAAAAAATTTGAGTGGTGTATGAAAGTTGGTGAAAGTTTTTTTCACTATAACTTTCCATTTTGGTGAGTTTCTTGTTTTGGTGCTTTAGGGCTTTTTGAGTCCTAATGGAGGTCTAAATGGTTCTAGATGATGTTGGAAACCTATATAGTCTTATGGATGATTTTTATAGGATGTTATAATGATTTTTAAGTTTTTTTCTTTATGATTTCCAGCCTAGATGTATTATGATCATAAGTCATATATAAAATCAAGTTGTGTGGCTCATTTGAGCTAGTTGAGAGTGTGAGAGAAAGTGTGAGCTAGAAGTAAGAGTATAGAAGGTGTAAAGGGTATTTGTGACCATAAAGAGAGGGAAAAGAGTGTGTGGAGATGTTCTAGAGTGTTTTAGATGTTCTAGAGTGTTTGTAGGTGTTGAAGAGATAGGTCATTGGATATAATCAGCTTGGTGAAGAATATATTTATGAGAATTTTTAGCATGGTGAGATCATGGGGATAATTTATATGAGGTTTAGAGACACTCACAAGTGTCTTAGAGTGCTTCTATGAGGTGATGACATGGTTTTTAGGCCTACACTAGACCTATTCTCTAGCCCTATGTGACCTAATGAGGTGTGCTTGTATGATTTTAGATTAGAAATAAAAATGTGAGATATTTCAAATCTATGGCATACTTTTTATATAATTTGAAGGAGGAAGGAAAGTGAGATTCATTGTGTCATATTCAGCTGTTGTAGAAAAATTTTAGAGGTGAAAAAACATATCAAGTGGCTTTGGTTGGTGTTGAGTCATCTTGGGGGTTAGTACCTCCTTGTGGAGTTCGTTCTCTACTAAATAAGGGGTTGGTGCTCCTTGTGGGTTTGGTGCATCACTAAACGTAGGGGTAGGTGCTCCTTGTTGATTTGGTGGTCAACTAAATTTGATTCATTTCTCTAATAAAAAAAAATATTGGCGGCTTTTCTTCCGCTTGATGGTTTCCCACGTACATATTGTGTACTTTTGTTGTTGTGCTCTCAATTACTCCTCTATGGTTATGTTCTTATGGATGCATGTTTACTGGTTAGTTGATTGGTTAATGGATGAGATTGTTTAAATTAATGAAATTTTTTATTACTCACTAATTCACCCCTCCCCCACTCTTAGTGATTGTGTTTCCAACAAAAATATGGAGGAATTTTGTTAGATGTTGTAATTTCAAGTTCCCTAGTAGAAATATATACAAAATATGGAGCCATAGAAAAGGTACATGAACTACTTGAAATGATTCCTAAAAAATATGCAGTCTCATAGACAACAATGATTGTAGGATTTGGACAAAATTGATTTTCTGAAAGAGAATTTAAAACATTCATGTAAATGTAATTAGAAATTGAAAATTTGAATTTCATAACCTTTTCCAGCATCTTCCATGTTGTTCCAAATTAGGAGCTTTCAAACAGGGTACAAATATCCTTCATAGTATAAATGTTAGAGGATTTATTTTTAATTTTGTAGTTACAACCGCCATGGTAAAAATGTATGAAAATTTTGGAACCATAGACAAGGCACGTGAACTATTTTTAAAAATTCCTACAAGATATTTTTCTAATGGAAAATACTAATTGTAATCTATGCGCAAAATTGATTTGTTAAAAAGGATTTAGAAACTTTCAAGAAAATGAAATTGGCAGGTATAAATCCAAAAATCTCACAATTTTACAACAGCATCCCTTCCTATGCTAGAATTTTATATTAGGAATAGGGTTTGGACATCCATCAAAGCATAAAGGATAGAGGAATTTTGTCAGATTTTGTAGTTACAATTTCCCTAATAAATATGTATGAAAAATGTAGAATCATAGACAAGGTTGGTAAGCCATTCTACATAATGCCTCAAAGAGATGAGTTCTCATGGAAAGTAGTAATTTCAAGATACACGCCAAAATGTACTTATTGAAAAGACTATAGAAACTTTCAAATAAATGTAATTGACATGTGTAAAGAGAAATTTTCATTTTCCAAATTTCTCCTTGGTTGTGACAATTTAAGCTTTAGAAAAAGGTATGTACATCCCTTAAAGCATAATGGATGGTGGATTTTTTTTCATATATTGTAGTTGTAACTTCCCTTGTAGACATGTATGTAGAGTTTGAAAGAATACACAAGGCATGTGAATTGTTTGATAAATTTCTCAAAGAAATATTTTCTTGTGGTGTTCCATTAATATAGGATATGCAAAATATGGATTTTTTGAAAAGGCATGTGAATTTTTTTATAGAATGCCTCAAAGAGACATGGTCTCATGGAGTTTCATGATTGCAAGATATGTATAAAATTTATCTATTGTAAATTCATATGAACTATTTGATAGAATACCTCAAATATATCTGGTCTCATGGAATCTTCTGATTACAAGAAATGCACAAAATGTATTTGTTAAAATTTCTATTTAAAATTTCAAGAAAATGAAATTGGTATGTGTAAAGTAAGATTCCACAACCTTTTCCAGCATCCTTCCTTCTTATGGAAAAATGGGAAATTTGGAATAGGGTATGGACATACATCAAAGAAAAAAGGATAGAAGAAATTTTTCAGATGTAATGGAAACTTCCCTAGTAGACATATATGAAAAATGTGGAAGCATAGACAAGGCATGTGCACTATTTGACATAATGCATCAAAAAATGTGGTTTTGGGGAATTCCATAATTGCAGGAGATGTAAAAAATGGATTTTTTGACTAGGCTTTAGAAAATTTCAAGAAAATGAAATTGGTAGGTCCAAAGATAAATTACACAACCTTTTTTTTTGTTCTATGTGCATGCAGCCATATAGTATTATTGAATGGGGATTTTATATACTTTAATCACATGAGTAACCCTTATTGCATTACACATTTAATTAATCATTATGTGTGCATCGTTGACCTTTTTTTTTCCTTGTAGATCTTAAGGACATCCTAAAAATTATCATTAAAATTCTAGTTAAACCTATGGTGGTTATGGGGATGCGGTTTCTTAGTACCTATAGATCACATATGAATATAGGCTTATAAGTATTTACATAATCAATACATTTTTATATTTATATAGATCCTAAAAATTCTACAACATATGTTCTTCTCTCAAACATCTATGTAGAATTTGATAGGTGGTATGAGATTTAAATGGTAATAAGATTGATTAAATGCAAATGAATTGAAAATATCTCTACGTCAAGTTAGATTGAAGGAATGATGCTTGTTTTTTGTTTAGGAGACAAATCACATCCATAAACATAGGAGATCCATGCAAAGTTGGAAATTTTGGATTCATACATGAAGGTAGTGGGGTATTTTTCAAATTCAAGATGCTTAATTAATGATGGGGTGATTATAGACAAGAAGTATTTACAGTCACAATGCTTTTTTATTTAGATCCTTAAAATGTTACAACCTATGTTCTTCTCCCAAACATCTTTGTAATAGTTGGCAGGTGAGATAAGATTCAAATGGTAAGGATATTGATGAAGTTATAACAACATATATATCTAAATAAACTCATTTTCCAATTCATTTGCGCGTATTTACTTGGTGATTTTTGAGCTTTGGGCCTATGGTGACCGTTTCATTTATGAGTATGGTTGAATTGGAATGGATTTAGGAATGGTATTTTATGTTAGGTCACATATGAATATAGGCTTATAAATATTTACAGAATCAATACATTTTTATATTTATATAGATCCTAAAAATTCTACAACATATGTTCTTCTCTCAAACATCTATGTAGAATTTGATAGGTGGTATGATATTTAAATGGTAAGAAGATTGATTAAATGCAAATAAATTGAAAATATCTCTACGTGAAGCTAGATTAAAGGCCTAAAAATGATGCTTGTCTTTTGTTTAGGAGACAAATCACATCCATAAACATAGGAGATCCATGCAAAGTTGGAAATTTTGGATTCATACATGAAGGTAGTGGGGTATTTTTCAAATTCAAGATGTTTACTTAATGATGGGGTGATTATACACAATAATTATTTATATTCACAATGCTTTTTTATTTAGATCCTAAAAATGTTACAACCTATGTTCTTCTCCCAAACATCTATGCAATAGTTGGTAGGTGAGATGAGATTCAAATGGTAAGGATATTGATGAAGTTATAACAACATATCCATCTAAATAAACTCATTTTCCAATTCATTTGCATGTATTTACTTGGTGATTTTTGAGCTCTGGGCCTATGGTGACCATTTCATTTGTGAGTATGGTTGAATTGGAATGGATTTAGGAATGGTATTTTATGTTAGGCTTGGCCCTTTTCTGTTCGAATGCTTTTGAGAAGAACTCCCAAGAAATTCGTAACTAGAATGGTCATAAGGGACGTCAAAGAGGTAGATAGGCAGAGTTCCTTTATTCCTTAGTTGCCATTTCTTCAAGCGTTTATACCAATTTTTTTTGTATATTTCAGGATCATTGCGATCATTTTTACCATGCCTAGCAGATTATGACATTATACACAAAGTTGATTTATTATGATATATACAGACTCTTTTTTTGGTTCGGTAATTCATTGTATCTGATTTGACTTCCTCTTGGCTCACTTCACATGTGTACAATAGATGCTTAGAACTTCCATTTTTATATGCTTTTTGGAATGTATGCCATGGATATGAATGCTAACGAAATGATTTTGTAATGTTGATACATGATAATGCAAATACATTGTAATGTTGAACTTTAGTTTCTCTAAGAAATTTTCAATAATTTGTATTGTTTTGGAAAAACGTGGTGAAAGAGTGATATGATAAGTGAACAAGCTTTCCATGCTCCTAACTCCGCAAAACCAGTAAGATGCGAGGTCTCAACACCAAGATCTAGAAGGGGCACAAGTTATAGAAATTTGTTGAATGGTAATGATGAGAGAAAGACAAGGATTTGAAAAAACCAAATTAAGACCCTAAAACCTCATTCTATTCAAGTTTGGTTCATAGTTTAAAATGCAAGTTGATTTCCATTTTATCTAGACTAAGATCCGTAGATAGCCACTTGATTGACAAAATCTGGTTTTGAGGTTTTAAACTCTTTTTTGGAATTTTGGACATCTAATTCACTTTGTTTTTATTTATGATTTCACAGCATTTGAATGAACTATTTCTAACTTTCATATTTTTCAAAGAGACCCCCTACACCTTTCCTCATGCTACCATTAGGAAGTATGGGCTCATCACAATGGACATGTATAGGTGAGCAAGGTAATTTCTCTCCTTTCCTAACCCTACATCACTAGTAAGAGACACAGGCTCAACACCAAAGGTTGGTAGGGCAAAGAAATGTGTAAAATAAAAAAATTTAGTGGATTTGCACTTGAATTATTTATCTAGGTAAAATGTCTAAAATGTTCTTATTTCCAAATATATTTTTATGGAATATATGCAACACCATGAAGCTTATAAAATAGACTATAGGAAAAGACACCTAATCTAGAAGAAACTATAAGCATAACCAAGTATGTAGGCCTTGGTATGGTTACTGTCAAAGCTTGTCTTTTCTTGTTTGCACTGATAAAATGTTTCAGAAGCAATTGATGATACCATGAATATTTGAAGGTATATAATTTGAAATAACATGCCAATATTTTTAGAAGTTTTTAGGAATTGCTATAAGAATAAGTCCCTTGATCAAAAAAATTTGAAATGAATTGGCAGATGAAAATGCAATGGGGATGTAGTAATTTACATATGGAAATGTAAGTGAAACTACATGTCATGATAGCTAAGGTGAATAAAGTTGACAAATATCAAATTCATCATCCCTAAAAGTACATATCATAGAACCATGATCTTCAAAAAAAATGTTCTCCTAACAAGGGCCTACCATTATAGGTTTAAAATTACAACCCTTGCCCCGAAGTGTATATGTCCAATCATTAAAATCATTTTTCTAAAATAGGCATTCATGTACCTCTTTGTCACATTATTGAGACATGGTGTGTGTGTGATCATGACTATGTTATTCGACCTTGTTTCCAATGTAGAGTGTTGTGTTTACTTGTGACACTTTTTGAATGATGAATCCTTTTCCCATGGATATGGAAAGCTTAGTTTCAAACACACATGGGTTGAAATCGGGGTTTAGAATAGAAAAAGCATCAGAGATGATTTTGATGGGAACCATTTCAATCTCTAATTTCCCTTCTTCGTTTGTTAATTCTATCATGTTTACACCTATACCTAGGTCATCAGAGGGAAGAGATGTTAAACTAAGAAGACTACCCATCCCCTGTGGTTAAAATGGGAGGAATACCAGATCATCATTCTCTAAGAAATCATAATTTTTGATGTGGTTTTAGTGGAAACTATTTCCACAGATATTGATTTGCCCTTATCTGTTTTTGCCACTTCAAATGTTTTTGGGTCAACAACTTCAGCCTTCAGCACACCCAGGGTGATTGGGTCTAACTCTTATGATGGAGGTGGTTTTTTCAATTGATTCATAGGAATTTCATACTCTGTATGGAATCCTTTATTATTCTTGAGGTTTTCTAAGTGTATATCAAAGGGATTAGGACCCCCTGGGTGATGAACAGCTTCCCCAAATGGAGGAATCTAATCTCCTGGAATAGGGTAGAAGGGATGGCCTTCATTCAATGAATCTAAGGTCTCCTAAGGATCATTTTATAACTTTTTTCCTTTTGGATAATTTACAACTCTGTCAAGATGGTTTTTGGACCATGCGTGATTGGAAGAACTATGGTTCCAATCGAGGTCACTTTAAGACTAGCATACCCCCGTAATGTGTTTCCTGTAGAGGAATAATTTATCTCTCCATATCCCAAATTCTATAAGAAATAGAAGGGAACCACATTTATAGAATCCCCGTCATCAATCATGGCTCTCTTAATGTAATTGTTATAAACCCATACTTGTAAAAATAAGGCAGGATTAACTCTTCAGGCAATTTCAGCGTCAGATGGCATATTTTCTATATCAAAAACAAACCCAGTATCCCTATCATTATGTCCCAGAGGATGTATATCAGAGTAAATTTGATTTATTTGAGTGATAGGAGGTGGCGTAACATGGATTAGATGAATAATACCAGGTGCATTGAGAAATGCAGAACAATGCATAGGTGAGTTCTTCAACAAATCTAGAAATGAACTTTGAGAAAAGGTCTTGTTCAAATCCAATATTAAATCATACGCTCCTACTGGTTTTAATATTGTAGGAACATCATCCTATGGGAAGGAAAGAGTGGGTAGGGTTACAAAATTTACTCCTTCATATAAGTTGTTTCATAAATTTTTGGCTCAACCTCTAGCTCAATAATCCCAATATTTTTGTATTATCGTTTGAACCAAGGTTAGGAGAAACCCAAGAGTTTTCAGAATTTGAAGCTTCATGGTCGTTATTTCCTTTATGAATACCCTTATTTATATCCTGAAGATTCACGTAGGAATCCCTAGGAAATTTAGGGTTTGTATTTTGAGGTGTGACAGGTCTGGTATGACTAGGTTGTGGGTTTGTTTCAAGATTTGCTAGGAACATGTCTACAAAGAGTTGCCTTTAGTTTTCAGGAAGTCTTTGCAAAATCTTGTTGCAATCATAGCATGTCCTGTCGTCATGACCTCAAAATTTATGGAAACCACGGTATAGGTTAGGGTTGTAATATTTCAGCCTTTGATAAGCGTCTTGATGTTGTTGACTATAACCTCGGTTGTAGTTTTGAAATTGATTGTTATAACCATGATTCATTGCCCCTTGGCCAGAGATTTGATACTGGTTTGGGCTTTGGGTTTGATTTTGTTTTTCAGAGGGATGGTTTACATCAACTATTTTGATAGATGCCACAGTGTTAGGGCCTCTTTGATTACCCATGTTGTTGTTATTATTGTTACCATTTCTTAGAAAATCAGTGTTCTTGGCTTGATCAGTAGCACTATTCATGGTAGTACTATGATTGTAATTCACGCCCTTAATTACTTAGTTTTTAGTACCATTATTTTGATAATTTGCATTATTTTGATTTGGGGATATTGATTTCCCATTGGGACCATAGATCTTATGCCTATTTTCTATAGCGTCTTGCTCAATCTAAAGCACACCTTCCAATACTTCCTCATAACTGCAGAAAGGAAAATTCTGGAATTCCTCCCTAGTCTCTCGATTGAGTGAGTTAAGGAAAAGATCACAAAGTTCCATCTAGTCCATGTTGGGTGCACTACAGAGGAATAGAGAACTTAGCGCCATCTCTAGATGAAATAGGCAGCAGATTCATTTTTCTCATGTCCAATATGTAGGAAATCCCTAATCCCTATACACAACAACTTGTTCATGTCAAATTCTTTGATGAATTCAGAAAAAAATTCTTAAAGGAATGTATAGAAGATTCCAGAATATGGCAATACCAATCCAGTGTGATTACTTTGAGATTCTTTGGAAATATTTTAGCTACTACAACATCCCAAGGAATCAATTCCCTAATAGCAGTAGCGTAGGCCTTGATATGCACGTTTGGGTCTCCCTCTCCCTTAAATTTGGCAAGATCTTGAAATGGGTGTGGAAGCATGACACCACATATGGTGAATTCAAGAGGCTCCTTTAAGTACTTAGCATATGTACCCATTGCGTAAGTTTCCACCATTGAAGATCCTTTATGAGGAGGTGGAGGAGGAGGAGTTGGATAGGATGCATTATAAGTGTTAATGGGAACATATGGGGTCCCTTGATATGGCATGTAGGGATCATGAATGACATATGGGGTCCCTTGATATGGCATGTAGGGATCATGAATGGCATATGGGTCCATATAGAGATTTTTTGAATGCATGTTCATGTAAGGTGGGATAATACCAGGATATGGACCAGTGGGCATAAAACTAGGGAATGTCGTATTTCCTATTGTGGTGGAATTTAGGAATGCACTTCCATCTAGGCCTTACATAGGATAAGCTTGAGAAGGATGAGGACCCATCCCTAGTGTGTCTCACCCTGTGAGAAGATCACCTATATTTGAATGAATCAGATAACCTTGTTGTACAAGATATTGTGTTGGTTTCTCAATGGAAGGGATGTAACCTTTGCTATCAACTAGATACCCCATGGTCTTTCCTACTGCATGTGTTGGTTGTGAAGTTTGGTCACTTTCTAGTTCTCTAATCATCCCTACTAGAGTAGAAATAATATCATTAGGAGAGGTTTGATTCCCTTGTTAGGTGCCTATGGCATAGGGTTTGATTGAGTAGGCTCATGAAACCCTATCATGAATTGTTCAGTGCTGAAATTATTGTCTTCCTCGAAAGTAAGAATCTTAGGATAGGCATTCAAAATATCAGAGGTTGTAGCCTTCCTTCTATCCAAAGACTCATCTATCTGAGGAAGAGGACTTGTTATTCATGTGAATGTATCATCTTCTATTGATTGCATGGCAATGTGAGGTCTTGAAAAGACTCTATGGTAAGAACATGTTCTATTTTTTATAACAACATGGTTTGTATTGGGTTAACCATATTACATGTTTAATGGTTGATCAGCCTCCTCCATCCTTACATATCTAATTGGGTTTGAAGTGTAACTAGGGGAGGTTTGTACGTTATTTGTGTAATTTTTGCCCCACCTCAAAAGAGAAGGGGGATTTTTTGGTTACACATTGGTGTAATATCTATCAGAGCCAAATGACCCTCCAAACTCTCTTCTAGACATATTTTAGAAATTATAAAATACCTACAATAATAGGGGAAGAAATGGAGAGGTGAAGTAATAACAATGAAAGAAAAGAAAACAAGAAGGAATTAATCCTTCACGTTGGGTTCGCCAATTGATATGGGTGAAATTTGACATGCAACCTTCAACCGCACTCGAGCCCCTGAGGTCATGCCAAAGCAGCCAATGTTGAATGTGTGTGGCTAACTATAGGAGGATCAGTGACTACGATCTAGTAGTGTGATCTCCTGGTAGCTGAGTTGGCAAAGGGGATATTTAGATGCTATGATCGGGTAGTGTAAATTCCCTATGGTTTGTTTTCCTAGCATGGATCTAAGTTTTTATCTAGTTTAAATCATCCAAATTAACTAAGCTATAAATAACAATCTATGTTACTGCTTAAAGGAAACTAATATAAACAAATCACAAAACTGAAATATTATAATCACAAACAATAATTTTGTTTTATTCTAAATAGTTAAAATATTTCTAAACTAAAACTAAACAAGTGAGATAACCTGGTGTGGTTGTTTACCTGTGTTGAGTGTATTGAATCTAAACTAACTTAAAAAAAGAACTTTTCCAAATTATATATGATATGTAGACAACCTCCTATAGATATTCTCTCCTTCAGATCCACCGGGATGGGAAGAAGAGGATCTGTCACCGGGGGCTGCTATGAAAGATTCAAACCCTCTTCGAAATTAACTAATTACTTACAAATGAAAGGAAAATTATTTCTACTATATTTGATATGATATAACAATGATAAATTGCATGAATTTAGGAAATCAAACAATAAATCAAACTTGGAATTCTCATAACAAAAGTAAATCCAAATGTATAGTAATTTTTCCCCTCAATTTATCCTTTCTTTCTTTGGGTGTCCATATGAGTCCAAGGAATTGGGAATACAAAGGAAGCAGCAGGAGAAAGCGCTTGAGAAATGGTATTTTGAAGGTAGTTTGGTTGTAATATAGGTGGAAGACAGATAACACAAGTGAACAAAGCTTGGCTATGCAATTTCTAGCAGGATTGTGCCAGTAATACTATGCAAGATATACAAAATTCTTAGGCCATTTTCTTGAATACAAGCATTGAATATATAGGAATTAGCTAGGATTTTCTTTCATGCACAAGGAAACCTTGGAATTCCAAATCATTGGGTGAAGAGGTAGTTCAAACTAATTAAATATATTTAAAAATAGAAGAGGGAAGGAAAACATAGCAATTAAGACTATTTTTAAGTAATTTAGTTCAAAAATGCACCCTACAAGTTAAGTTAAGAGAAGTTTCACGAGTTAAAATTACGCATGACAGATTCTAGAAAAATCGCTCAGGACCACTGCCCTGCATGGGTAGTGGTTTCAAAACCGCCGACTAGGAAAGGCGACGGTCCTAGCACTAAAAGCCAAAACATGCACAGAATGAAGCAAGAAGCTAGAAGAAAGTGTGGAAAAGCTAAGTAAGGATTTCTAGGCTACAAATATACACTGCAAGTGGGTTTAGAATTAAAACACCTTCTGAAAGGACATGAATCATCATTGGGGACTTTTAACCATTTTTCGACAATGTAGCACATATAACTTTGGGTGCATAAAGTTCCTTCTTTTCCCTTTTTTTCACATCATATTTTTCATAGGGTTCTTGTATCACGTATGTTCATAAAAAACAAACCCTATATACTTGTACAAATCTAAACAAAATATTAGATGGAACAAATAATATATATGTTTGATTCAGACTGACGTTAACGGTCACCCCAATGTGATAGTCACCAAATGTTGCACTATATTTTAGAATTTATGTAGTTATGGTTTGTGTGATTTTAAATTTTTGTCCCTTGAACCTAAGTGTCCCTTTTTTCATTCATACCAAGATAACAAGCTATAACTATTTTTCCCCCAAGATGAATGTGTGATATGGAATTAAGAATAAGCCCCTCTTATGTAGTAAATAATGTAACCCAAATGCATTCCTTGAGTATTGCTCCAATTTCCACCGATAATAGTTAGTAGTATGTCTATATTTATCACTTCCTTGTGTGAATTTCAAAACTTAATGACAACAAAATATGAATTACATCAGGATATAAAGACAAGAAAATACCCAAAGTAAATAAGAAACTGGAAAAGATAGAAAATAAAGTAAGACAAAAAAATTCTCATAAAGGACACTATCACCCATGCGGCGGTGTCCTAATTGGGCAATACTATCCCAAAGCCAAGAAATAGAAACAACACGAAGAACAGGGATAGGGATCCTTATGACATGACCAAATGATATACATGTAATAAGTAGAAGGCAAAGTCACAATCGTAATCAGTCAAAACTAGTAGAGAGGACTAAGAAAATGTGTCACCAGTGTCTAATATTTACACTTGGAAACCATGCATATAACAACATACTAGTGGCTTAATGTAATGGTAATAGTTTTGGTGAGATAATATTTTGTAGCATAAATTAAGAAGAGTGCACCTTATGGAGAGCTAAAGAGAGTTATAACAAATATCATGTCGAATGAGGGTTATACTTGATATCATGTTGAATGGAAATAGTATAATGCACATCATGTAATATAGAGGAGGATAAGAATCCTTGGGGTGACCTCGTTTGCGTAGTAAGAATGATGCCTACATTTTTTCCTTAGATATTTACTTTATGTGAGTTTCATTGTGCTTGAGATTGCTTCTCAACCATTTGTATGTTTCCTTTCATCGGAGTAAGATAGGACCTACAAAATAATATAAATGTATTCAATGCTCATGATAAATGAAATTTAACTTTAACTTAGTAAATGTGAAAATAGAAATTCTTATTTGGAAACAAAAGTGAATCAATGAGTTGGTGAAATAATTTTTTGCAATGTAAATTATTATTTTCCACCAATGGTCATGGAGCTAATCCCCTCCTTGTATATGGGGAGGATCCCATTATTGAATATAAACTAACCAAAGTTTTGGGTGGCCATTAGGCTAAGGATCACATAGGAATACTCCACTAAACCTGTGGCAAAATGTTTGTACAAAGTATAAGGGAGGAATTTACTCTAAACTTTGAAGGAAGGTAAGGGGAATTGGAGAAATAAGTATAGAGATTCAATTTCATGATTAGGATTAAAAAAATCACATACATTAACCATCTTAGGTCCACTTTCAATTAAAATAGCACAACAATGCAAGAAATCAAAAAGACTAACAAACTAGAGACACACAATTCTACATGTTCATCAATTAAGGACACAAAGTTCCTTCTTGGTTATGCAAGATCACCATGCTTGCAAAGTTAGAAAGTAGAGAGAGATTAGAGGAACATAATCATAGAAATAGAAGAAAGGCAATTTTTATTTGTTGATGCAGTGGTAAATATCATCGAAATACAATCAATCAACAATTGCTAAATTATTAAGAAAATAATGAAATAAATAAATGCTAAAATCTTATTAATGTAATAGAGTAGATATAAATATGCAATAAAATACAAATTTTACCCAAGCAAGAAATCTAGGATATTTGAAACCCTATTTACAAATGAAAGGATAAAGTGCTTAGTTGATTCACAAATAATCTTGGATTGTGCTTAGCTGATGAACAGATGAACAGAAAGAGGAAAGTGATGCACCAAATCCTAGAAAAATGCAGAAGCATCGAAATAAGCTGGACTAGGGCACCTAGACTAGTTCAGGGGTGCCTAGGGAACTACACACCTCCTCTGAGCACCTATGACTACTCAAAGACTCAGAAAATGATCTCCATAGGGTCATGAGATATTCATTGGATGTATCCTTTGATTTTTTTTTGTCATTGTACTTTTTCATTAATCACTTGAAACCTATAAGAAGAAAGAGCACCAGCAAAACCCCAAAACACATCAAATCTTAAAAACTAAAAAAGATACATACGGGAAGTTGGACTAACCCTAGAAGTTACCCAGCTGAGTGAACTTACGATCTAGGCATTGCACTACATTTTAGACTCCATGTAGTTATATGTGTGTGTGTAGAATCATGCCCTAGGTAGATCTTGTGCTAAATGCACTTGAATAGCAAGCAATAGCTAGATGTAGATAAATATGTGCATGGAAAAATTAAATTCCCCTCCTATGCATATATGCAGAAGTAACAATCTCTTGTCCCTTGTGTGAATCTAGATGGATGCTTGAATGCTCTTAGAATGTTCTTCGATGCAACCTTAGGTGGTGATAGATAATTCTTAGTGCTTGGTCCTTCATAATGGTCACATGGATTTGTATTTATATGATTCCCTTGCTTGAATTTGTAATTAACCACAAAAATTATGAATCATAAGAAATAAATATGCCCAATAGCTAAAAAGGACCCAAAATATGTGAGCATGATACAAAGAGGTCGGAGGAGCCCAGAGGGGACAGGGGCACCTGTCACTAGTGTCTTGGCTGGGTGGTGTTGTCTAGATTTAGAAAAATTGAAGTTTCAAAAGTCATACTAGGGAAGAAGGTGTGTAAGACTAAGAAGGAAACTAGAAAGAAATTAAAGAGGCCAAAGACAGTGGTCATTTAGTACTTTTCTTACTTATGAATCATATGAATAGTGGTATGTGACTAGGACCTAGAAATGTACCCAAAGTACGTGATTTATTGTCTACATTTTTCCCCACTTTATGTTGTTAAGATAATTTTCAATAAGATAAATTAGATAAGATATGTGTACCTAATAACCATGTAGATAGATGGGAAAAAACATTCCAAGGAGACAAGAAAAATTGTCAAGTGATAAAAAGTGAAGTGTGGAAGCTAGAGAAGAGGAAGTGAAAATGATGATGACCCTAGGGGTGAAAGCGTATTAGTATTTGTCATGTTGTACATGTTTTCAATGGCATTTGATGTATTGATGATGATGTGACTACCACTTCCCATCAAGATTGACCTACAAAAGAGAAGAGTGAACAAGTATTTAAAGTCGTGTATGTGATAAAATCCATCAAAATATGTAAGAAGCATGTAAAAGTGTGTAAAATGTGAAAAGGAACATGTGCACTTGATTTGGGATGAGTGAAAGAGTAGAAATGATCCTAAAAAAAATTTAGAAGAACAATTTTTTTGATGATCTCACGCCGAGAACAAGTTTTTTAGGTGATCTCATGCCATTTGTGCCAAGTGCAAGTTTTTTCAGAGTTCTCATGCCAAGTGTGGAAGAAGTAGGAATAAAAACTAGTATTATTATCCAACAATTGACTGCTTCCTGAAGTGTAAACACCACTACAAATGATGTGTGCAAATACAATCCAACGTAAAAGTAGAAAAGAAGGTGTAGTGAATGTATGTCAAGTACTGAAGGATTGTGTTTATCATGTAAAATTTGTTAAGAAGATTGTTGTGAATTGTGCCAAAATAATAAAAACTATATAAATTCCCCCTATTCAGAGGAATCCAGGAAGGGTCGGGGGCACCCAGGTTATTTTTTCTGATATTGGGAGCTGGTGTCTATACTGTACTAGATACCCAAGTCAAATTCTAGTTCATTGTTGTTACTGAAGACTGTGTTGTATCGGTACTAGGTTGTGATAAACTAGGACTGTAAACTATTGAATGGGGTGAGTGATTCACCCAATGATGCCCCCCTCATTTGGGGAACATGCGACATTGTTAGGAGTATGTGGCCCAAAGGAGGAGTGACCGCTAAATTAAAATTGATGCCCTTTAGGGGGAATTTTCTTGGTAGAAACCAAGTCACACGCAAGCAAAGTGGCTGGAAACAAGTGTTAGTGCAATCAAGACAAACACATATATAGAAGGCAATGTGTAAGCTAGACACCTTGGACAAACTTTTATATCTCTCTTGTGCATTACAAGCATTGGCATGTGATTTTCATGAGGTGTGTTTCCTTGATTGTTGAAAATCATGCTTGTTATGGATAAATCATTTCTACTCTTGAATTCATTGGACTGAAATGTTATGGCTTGCAAGAATCCACTTCACTTCTTAATGATAAGTTGCAATCTGGTTTTGAGAGTCACAAACTTATCTCATGTACTGACTCATCCTTGGATCAATTTCAGTGATCCAAGGAATGTTTTAAAACTCTTAACGAACTGAATGGTAAATTGACATTCATTGGTTGAGAGACATAGCAAACTGAACCTTGTATGTTACAAGTTCTTTGGGCTTGAGTGATCGTGTTTTCATTCGGTTGTATGTTGTGCTTGGGTCTTTGGGATTGATCTCTGTAGGACATTAAAGGCGTAACAAAAATAGTCTGCTTCAAGACTATGAAGGGGATCAGAACCCTAAAACAAAAGGACTATCCTAACAGTATCCTAAACTAGGTAAGAGTGCCTACTACCTAGCTACGTCTACTTATTGAGTTATAATCTAACCTAAGCCTCTTATTCTATTTTCATTTGGAATGGTGTCCTAACCTAAGCTCTAGTGCTAAATGAATAAGGGAGAAAGTTTGCTAAGGTAATATTAGGCTATATTAACCTAATGCCTAATACTATATGGAAGTAAATTTAACCTAACCTAAAGTGGGTATTACCTATGGCAATGTTTTAAGACCTAAGGTGATTAATTTTTTAGACTAACCTAAGTTTTGGGGACATCTATCCTAAACTATTTAAAAGGGACCTAGGGTCGCATGGCACTACAGAAATAGTTCCAATGGCTTTTATTTGATTTGATTGGGTTTAAATGCATGGAGGTACTGCCAATTTTGCAAGGGATAGTTAACTCTAGTGGAGGCTTACGTGGAGGCTTCACTAAAAATGGAATTGCATGTTAACTTGGAAATGGTATTCACCAGTTTTGGGAGGTGGTGTTAAGGAGAGAGAAGTGGGAGAATTGGGAGTTATGGCATTAATGGATCTCAGTTTTTGTGTGCAAACCATTTTAGAAACAAGGGAGGTGGATTTGTGGGAGGTTGTTTGGTTTTGCATGCCTCGTGGATTTTTTCTCTGCATGGAGCTATCTGGTTCTTTGGACCAGCAGTTTGACTTCTTCTTGGCTATTTTTGGTTTCTCTGGTCTATTTTTTATCAAGGGAATGTATAAGAGGCATTGGAAGAAAAATTGTTTGGTTGTTGATATGTCGTGGAGAAGAAAAAGGGATGGAATCTCAGCTGGAAGTCTCCTTCGAATTAGCAAAGGCACTATCAGGCATGATAGGCTCTAACCATTAAAATTTCTTGCTTTCTTCTAAATGAGTCATTAAAACAACTTTTCTCTCATGAGATAATTGTTTGTTTTATTTTTTCTGGTTATTTACTTGCATGTTTTAGGAAATATCTATGGTTTTTAAAATGCAAATCCATTACTGGCAATGATAGTTTTTAGGAAACTTTCTCTTTATTAGTTTAAAGGTGATATTCATGCGAACTTGTATTTCAAGATTTGTAACTTGTATTCGAGGCTAGTGTTGACTGAACTGCATTTGTTGCCTTATGTTTCATTCTGAACTATTATTTAGAGCCTGTGTTTCGTTGAATTTGTAGTAGAGCTTCTTGGTCATTCTGAACTGGCATTTGTTGCTTGTATGGTTTTGAATCTCTATTATAGTCTTGTGTTTCGTTGAGCTTGTTTTGGAACTTCGTGTTTGTTTTGAGCTGAGATGGAACTTGGTGTAGTTCTAAACTTTTGGCTGAATCTTTGTATTTGACACTGTACTCATTTTCAGTTCTTGTGAATGCTGAACTTATAGTCAGGTTTTTGAGTTTTGTTCTGTACTTATTCTCAGAGCTGGAGTTTTACTCATGTTCATGGATTTGAAAAGGATTTGAACTCATTTATGGACTATCTTCTTGATAAGGTCTTGAGATATTAGTTTTGGTTGAAGTTGATCTGGTAATCTCCTTGTGATCTCCTTCATGTAGCTTCTTGAGTGTGAATGGTTTTAGTACTTCTGTCTCTTAGACTGTACAACCTTCTTTGAACTTGATAGGGCATGTGAATACAAAGTATATCTTTTCCTTCTCTACTCTGAGGAATCCCACGTCTCGTGAAAGCATGACTATTTTGTTTGAAGGATTATTTGACTGTAACTGTACCTTGTTGTGGGTTTGGGTTTGATATAAGAGTTTGTTGGAATGGTCGTTAATAGTTTAAGAGGTTTGTGGGAATACAGTATGCAATTTCCTTCTTGTGAATAATGTTAAAATGAATACCTTCTTGTCGCAAGCTCTTTATATGGAACTCAAGGGTCTTGTGGTGATTCTGTTTCCATCGAGTTAGAAGTAAGATTGGAACATATCCTAACTTAAACGTCGTTGGGGTTTCTTACTCTCTTATGATATTTTTATTTGACTTCTTGGGTTTTATTATAAATTTGAATCTAAACCTAGTATACTGAGTTTTGTATGAAAGGATACAGTATCACTACTTTAGAATGCTTTGTATTATTGTTCTTATTTGGGATCACGAACTACTTACTCCTTGGATTAAGTTGTTGAAGCCTTGTAATAGGATTTCAGCCTTTTGAGTTTGTGAGTTGTATTGACCCTTGTATGTCTTACACTTTTTGGGGAATTATATTCCTTTTTGGACTCATTGAACAAATCTCCAGGATTTAAAAAGAGAAATGACTAGGATCTCTTGGGGGGTAGTATATTGTTTTAGGGACTGTACTGTGTACTTCGTTCTGTGAACTGAATTTAAACTTGTGTTTGATGAATGGAATAGGTAAACTAGTTTCTAAGATTTGTTATGGAAAGTTTGTAATGTGCTTTCTTATTCTATGCAGTCGGTTCTGTGTTCTCTTTTGGGAACTAGTTAAGGAATTCTAAGTTTGGAATATAAATGAGAATTCATTTCATAGTATAAATGAAATGAATTATGGATTGGGTCCTTTTCTATTTGGGATCCTTTTTCTATTATTTGGATAAGTTCATTTAACTGAGATTATTTGTTTTCAATTCTCTTATGAGATGGAAATTTCTTGTGGATTGTTTGGTCTACTTTGTATAAGTCATTGGTTATAATGATGTGGAAAGAGATTAGCTAAATTGGTATGTGGAAATAAAATATTAACATACTTAGACTATTTATTTTGCTTAATTGAGTCACACACCATTTGGATTGATATTGGAAGGTTGTCTCTTATTACACATTGTCTTATTATGAACACTTCTTGGATGGATTGGATTGGATAAGAGGGTTATTCTATTTGAGTCTAGCTTAGATTTGTGGAAAGTCTGGTTTCAGATCCTTGAATTATATCTTCTAACATGCAGAAGTTAGTAAGACTTTCAGTTAGACTATTTTGATTTCCTATTCTTCTTGGATTGATTTGGGATTCTTGTTAGATGTTTTGCCTTAATGTTGAATCCTTATATTGTTATCTTTGAAGTGAGACAAATTCATGTGTTCTAAACCAATATTTGTCTTTATTATGATTAGTGTTTGGGGAATAGCATGTATTGATTCTTCTTCCTTGTTATATGGAATGATGAAGCATTCTAATATGAGCTAGGCTGAAATTAACTTATTTTACTGCTTAGAAAAGATAAATGTGTATTTCTATTCTTATAGAATTATGAAACATTTGGATGACAAGACCTAACAAGACCTAATGATTGTTTAGAAGTAATTGATAGAATCAATTAAATTATATGTTATGTTCTTTTCTTAAAAGTGAATTCAGACTCTTTAATTGTACTTCTTTTCTAGATGTTATTACTTATGATTATATGTATGATATATTAATTGTTTCATTAAAGCAGAGTTGTTTTAATGGAACAATTAGTGGAATGCACTTTACTTTAATGCTTAGTGTTTATCATGCTCAGTTCATTGAACTGAACCATGATAGCAATTTTTGCAGATAGACATTGTAAGTGAAAAAAGAAGATAGAAAATTTTATGATGCATTGGCTTATTTAATTCTGGATCTTATGTAAAGAGTTTTGAATCATTCTTAAGTTGTAATGAAAAAGAAAAGTGATGTTCTTTTAAGATCTTAATTCTGATTGACATGTAGAATGTCTGAAATGCATAATCTTGTAAATGTATATTTTTCATCAGGAACTAAAAGGTTTTGTGTTGGACTACAATTTGTGATGTGAATACTTTTGTACTTGTATGATGGAAATAATAGTGATATCTTTACGGTATTCTTTATATCTATGTATATTATTGTTGTTATAAGATAATGAGTTGGATTAAGGAGATAGTATAATCTCCCTTATATTAATGAACTTGTTAAATTGCAAGGATGTCATTCTCTAATTACACAACTATAGTTTAATAATGAAATATGCTTTGGACATACAATTAAACTATATAAGTATCGAATGATAAAAAGGTTATGTTAAACCTAACATCTAACCATGAAGAGGAAGACTCTTCCTCTCTCATGGAATGAAAGGTAAAAGGAATAGTGGTATGATATTTAATCGTTATACTTCATTTATAAAGTAAACACTAGTTGAATCTAAGTGGATGACACACTTGATTTGGACAGCTAGGTTGCATTATGAATTAAATGTTTGATGTTTGTTGTCCTGTTTTTGGGATAACTGCTTGTTATGCCATGATAACTAATAATAAATGCAAACATGAATTAATGAAGTTCTCTATATCTAATCAGGATAGTGTTGGATAAAGAAATTAAGGAATATTAGAATTAGGATTAGGCATGGTTGTTGTAATCTGAATCTTAATCCAATTTAATTATGATTAATGACTGCTAAGGGGGTATGAACATCTTGATGAATCAGTTCTAATGGATGTTAGCACATACCAACTGCAAGAATGTACCATCAAGAAGTCCCTAGAATTCTCAAGGATACAGTGTTGTAGTTGACATGTGGCAACACCCTTCCGTATTTGTTCATCTAGATCTACACACATCTGGACTTGAACTTAGTTTCTCTCTAGGTCAAGTTAGTAGCATGTTCGGGATAGGTAGTAGCTTTCTACGACTTAGGGTACCTTGGCACATTCAGATGACTTAGGTCAGCTGAGTATGCCCATATACCCTAAGTCATCATGAGCGTCTTCCTATAATAAATTATGTTGCTAACCAGGGCTAGGGTCGAACCTTGGGCAAGTGGACTAACGGTAGTCAGTAAAGACCATTCTAGATAACAGAAGAGTGAGGTGAAGGACGTATTCTAGAATGATGAGTATGTCGTCTAGGAATAGTAACATGAACAGTATGTTGAAAATATTTGGCCAAAGTATCGCAAGCTGCTGGTTGCATTGTCCTATGTCACCTAGTTTAAAGCAACATGATGTCAGATGAATATTGGTAACAAATATTTAGATAGGTTCTTTAAACAGATCACTTAGTACCCAGAATAGGGTAGGAGAACCAAGTATACGTAGTATACATAAAGTATTCTATACTTTAAGTAAACATGAGAGATCGGTTGGTAACCGAGTCATGGAATGAGAGATCAGTAGTATACCGAGTCATTACAGCTGCATATGGTTATCTGTTATGAGATTGATTGGCATGGAATGTGTGTTCTAAATGATGTTTTATTTAGAATAGAGAACATTATGTTTCAAAATAAAAATTCCTTGTTGTGGAACAAGAGTGCATCATCGGGAAATAGTTTGAATGTATGATTGCATGAAGTGTGAAGTGTGAAGTGTGTAGTGTGGTAGGTTCATGTATGTATTATTATCTCAATAGTCAATTGTGAACTGAAGCACAAGATTTTTTCATAGGGTGATGATGATACAAGTGTGTATCAAGATGTGCAATATGTGTGTGAGAGAATAGATGAAAATTGAGTGAATAAGTAAAAATGTGAGATGCTTAACTATGTTAGGAGTAGGGTAGAAAGTAAGCATGATACCCCCCAAGTGTATGATGGTAATTATGTCATCTGATAAAAGTGAATGATGAGGGTCCTCCATTCGATGCTTGTGGAGATAAAGGCATGTGACAATGCTCTAATACTGGTATTGTATGAAATAGACGTTGTGTGGGTGAATGTGATCTATGTTTATGATACATATGAGATGAGGGACACTTATGTGAAGGAGGACATGAAGGTGATGAACACCTATGTGAAGTAGAGTGTGGAGGTGATGGACACCTATGTGAAACAAAGGGTGGAGATGATGGACACCTATGTGAAGCAGAGTGCATAGGCGATGAACACCTATGTGAAGAAAAAGGAAGCGGCGAGGAATTCTTATCTAAAGGAGTTATCTAAGTGATAAACCGACACTGATGAGATAGATTATTGGCCGTGTGAGACCGAATAGTTTGTTTAAAAATAGGTGAGTTAGGAGCATATTGTGCTTTAGATTGGAGAGGTTGCAGGGACCTAGATTCTCTAGTGAGTGCAATGAAACCTAAAGAGTGGGTTGTGGCCATAGTGTGGAATTCAAAACACCTTTGATAGTAATGATTTTACTATTGTGAACAAACTTTAGACACAAGTGGTGCATGAAGATGATATCCTGAGTTGCTTGGAGTCAGGGAAGACCTAAAATCATGTCATGCCATTTAAATTAAGGTTCCAAAAGAAAAGGAACAAACATGGTAATAGGACCAACGGTAATTAGAAGATTAACATAACCATATGATTTAAGAATTGGATATGAAATTTGTGAGAGTGGATAGCCGATATCGACAAGAAGTGTGATAAAACATGTGCTGATGTGAAATGATGGATCAACCATATTTTCATTTATATAAATAGATCCAATAGAATTACTAATGTGCAAATGTTCAGAAGAGAATGTAGCATGATATTCATGATTAGAGAAATCAATTATCAGTGGAGATGTCTTAGCATGAGTAACTAGAAAATTAATAGCCCTCGATGCAAGATGAGGAACTGCGCAATATGTATGATTGAATGAAGATTCATCTTCCTACTTGTTATGTTTAGGAAGAGGATTTGTTGAAGATATTGAGATTTTGATTTTCATTGGATGGCGCAGAAGTTGTAGGCTCTGGAAGCTCAATTGCATTATTATCGATAAGATCTTGAATAAGATTGTGAAGTTTGAAGAATATATCTATAGAATTTCCAATCCATTGATGATAGTCATATTTGAAATTTTCATTACAAGTATAACATTTTGGATGATACAGATCCAAGTTGAGTGGAGGATGATGTGTAATAAGATTTCTCTCAACAAGTTGCTGAAATAGAAGATACGGAGCAATAGGTAGTTTAGTAAATATGCGCATTGGCAGTTGTTATTAAAGCTTTTCAGGATTAGATACAATGTTTACTATATCTTTAGCTTCAATAGGTTTTGGAGATGGATTGAAATTTTATTTTCTTTGGAAGCGTGTAGAAGATGAAGCCTTCTCGTGAAACTTAAGCTTCATATAAGAGTTTATTTTTGTGTAGCTTAAGCGTAAAATAAAAATGGTCAAATGGTGGAGATGTCTCAAAAATAATACTCTCTTGGAGAGGTGGTAAAATACTTTGGACGAATAAATCTTGGAGTTCATATTCTGCAAGAACATTATACATCTTGGCTAATTTGTTCTTATATTACAAGACATAATCCTCTAGATGTTTATTAGATCCATTTTTAAGTTGCACGAGTTGAGCATAGGAGATCTTAGAGCTGATATTGATAGAGAAATGAGTGAGAAACATATTGGATAAATGTGTGAAATATTTTACCTAGTGGATAGGTAGGTCATAAAACTAACATATTGCATAATCATGAAGACTTCTAGGAAATATCTTGGCTAACATAATATGATCATCCATAAAATATAGACATACCACATGAAATACTCAAAGATTCTCTTTAGGATCACCATGGCCATTGAAAATGAGCAACTTGGGAGTAACAAAATTTGGAGGAAGTTCATAAGTGGAAATGGCAGGTGCGAAAGGAGTATGGAGTAGCAATGTGGAATCAAGAGATGGAGATGCATGAGAAGTAGCTTGTTGCAATTGATAGATTTAAACCTGAAGATCCTGATAAAGAGAAGCTAAATATGGAGTTCCAGCGGAAGATACATGTCATGTGTGAGAAACAAGATGCAGAGTTAAATTATTGGTGGGAGTAAGAACAAAGATTGGAATGGTAGAAGTAGGTGGAAGAGTGGAAGCATGCGATTGAGTAACAACATGCATGGAATTGGGGATGGAGGTAGGAACATTAAGATCCATAAGATTTGTGGCCTCCTCATGAGCAGAAAATAAAATCAGGTATATATCCTAAGGATGCTCAGTGAAATGATCATTAAGCTCTTTAAGGTGGGCTTCAGTAAAATCACCATAAGATTAAGCCATAATAAGAAGATGATAAAATCCCTAGAAACAAGGTGGGTTGGAGTGATGGGTTCATCAAATGATTAAGAAACTACTAAAATAAATAAATGCTAAACTCTTCATAATGTAACAATTCAAATATAGATATGCAATAAAATAACAATTTGACCCAAGCAAGTAATCTAGAAAATATGAAACCCTAGTTACAAATGAAAGTATAGAGTACTTAAATAATTCAAAAATAATCTTGGACTTTGTCAAGTTGATGAACTGATGAACATAAAGAGGAAAGTGTCACACCAAAGCCAAGAAAAATGTAGAAGCATCAGAATAAGTTAGACTGGGGCACCTAGACTAGGTCCTGGATGCCTAAGGCCCTGTAAACCTCCTTTGGGCTCCTGTGACTACTCAAAACCTCAAAAAATGATCTTTGCAGGGTTGTGTGATGTTTGATGGATGTTTCCTTTGATCACCTGTGTGTCAGTGTAATTCACTGTTAATCACATGAAACCTGCAAGAATAAATATCACCTACAAAACCCCAAAAAACATCTAATATTAAAGAGAAAAATATGCATACGGGGATTCAAACTAACCCCAGTGGTCACCCAATTGAGTGAACTTACGATCCATACGTTGCACTACATTTCAAAGTCCCTGTAGTTTCACGTATGTATGTGTGTGTAGAATAATTCCCTACGTAGCTCTTTTGTTAGACACACTTGAATAATGAGCAATATGTAAAAGGAATGATAACCAAATCATGCCAACCCAAGAAATAAATGCTAATCAAACATCACGATCAATAAGATGAAATTAATTCGCTAGAATAACTGTACATAAACCTTTGCAAACAAATGAGCAGTAATATCATATATTATTATGGAACTCAATGAAATACAATGAGAATGGACCTTGCTTATATAGGCAAGGAATAACAATCTAAGAACCAATCAAGGTCGTAGATCAAGCCATAAATCATGGAAAGAACTAGTCATCAAAGAACTAGTCAAGTCCATAATTTTATGAGAGAACTAGACATCAAGGATCTAGTCAATACCATAGATCTAGGAAAGAACTAGTCAATACCATAGATCAAGGAAAGAACTATACCTAACAACTAGATAATATCTCCTAATATCTAAATAAATAAAAAGAAATATCCAAACACATAAGTGGGTGAGGATAAATACAATAAAGGTAAATAATGTACCTAGGTGAACATGAGCTAAGGTAAATACCTACTCTAACAATATGTAGATGTAGAAAATTATAGATAGATGTGTTTATGGAAAAATGAATTTTCCCTCCTATGTGTGTATGTAAAAGTAACAATCCTTTGTCCTTTATGTGAAACTACATGGATACTTGACTGATTTAGGATGCAACCTTAGGTGGTGATAGATAATGCTTAGTGTTTGCTCCTTCATAATGGTCACATAGCTTTATATTTATATGATTCCCTTGTTTAAATTTTTTAATTAACCAAAAAAAGGTTGACTCATAAGAAATAAAGATGGAAAACAACTAGAAAGGACCCAAACAATTTGAGCAAGATACAAAGAGGTTGGGAACACCCAGAGGGGACAAGGGCACCTGACGCTAGCGTCCTGGCTAGGTGTTGGTGTCCAAATTTAAATAACTAAAGTGTCAAAATTCAGACTAGGAAAGAAGGTGTGTAATACCAATAAGGAAACCAAAAAGAAAGCAAAGAGTCCAAAGAAAATGATCAATTAGTATTTTTCTTGTTTAGGAATCATATGAATAGTGGTATGTGACTAGGACCTAGAAATCTACCCAAAGTGTGTTATTTGGTGTCTACACCAACCCCTTTGGAATAGAGAATCCATTCCGATTTATATCATTACAAACTATCCTTTCATCTCCCCCACATGACTTTTCAGCTTTCCTCGCTACTTGTGACCTTCCATATTCCTAAGAAATAAAAATTATTCTTTTTCTTATTGATGAAAAGGGACTCTTATAATGTTAAATTAAAGGTCACTTAAGTGCATAAGACAAAATAGGGAAAAAGATCATGCTTGATGAAGAATTGGAATATGGAGAGAATATGGAAAATAGAGAGAGAGAGAGAGAGAGAATGGTTGACCAATTTGATGAAGACAAATCTTCTATTTATTAAGAACTTGACTGTATGCACATTGATCACAATATCCTTCTTCCGTGAGGTATGAAACATTCTAAATCGTCGAAGAATCATTTAGGGACACTCTTATGAGATATGCATTATGACATGTTGTCATGCAAATGTGCAACAAGGAAATTGACAATTTGGGAGCATGAAAACTATACCCTTGTGCCAAAATTTTCATGTCCTATCATTCCCAAGCACACCAAGTCCACCCAGTCAGTCTAGTGACCTCCTGAATTATGTTATCTCATCCTCCTAGGTGATTTAGGAAATTCCATTCATACCCCCTAGGTGATTGTAGGATTTCATTAAAAGTTGCAAGATTTAGGCAGTAGTGGGAAGGGTTATCACCAAATTTCCTAAGAATGGAGCAACCCCATGGAACGGAACAAAAAATAAAAACTACACATGTATGTGATTTAAAATACTTGGGGCAGTTTCACCAAAATTAGGGTTCACAGGCCTAAGCAGTGCACAGGCCAAAATCAACTCTTGAGCTTCTGAAGGTGATTTTGAGAACTATGGATGGATTTAGAAGATAAAAAAAACATCACTGGAATATAATTCCAAGACATACTATATGGTGAACTTATTTATTCACAAAACTTTGGTGCATTAGGTCTCCAAAACATTTTTCTCATGCACAAGTAGAGTACCAAATAACAAATCATGAGTTTCAGGTAGCAAATGGAGGAATAAATACCTAATACACCCACCATTAGATTCAAAATTCAATTTCCAGTTAGGATCATATACAATTACATTAAAAAATTCCATCAGGAGCTCAAGTTATCATCGTTTCAAGTTGTCCTCTTGAAGCGAGTTCGGGAGTTAGTCAAATTTTGGGAGGCCACGTGTCAGCTCTAGGAGCCTAGCGAGATTTTGTGTCCCTCACATACCTTAAGTTCAAGGAAATAAGCCATGTAAAAATTCTCCTATCCCCCATATGACCTCTGGATACTCATGCGACCTCCAGGATCACCAGTTCAGCCCTCAGGTGATTGTAGGAGCTCAAAGCCTCAACCATTCGATCATTGCCATGTGTCATCACCAGGAGCACCATGGAATTTTATGTACCTCATGTACCTCATAGTTCAAGGACATCATACTTCAAAAATGTTCCCAACCCCCAAGGAGACTCTTGGTCACCCATGTGACCTCTTCAAGACCAATTTTTCAACCCTAGGAGCTAGTGAAGCCTTCATTCCCTGTCATCGGATTACCGCCACCTTGCTCACTGTGGAAATTGATGTCCCTCATTTCCCTTTGAGGTGATGGATTTCAAGGACACTAAAATTCACCCAGCCCTCTCTGTACATAAATTTTGAATATTTTTTAAATCCCCACATGTCATTTTCTTCCCGCTTCTAACATATAACTCTCTCGTGCACAGTTCTTTCTCCAACCTCCTCTACAACCTCCTACCACCACTCCACCATTGTTGAACCTCAAACCAGATCTATCACTTAATTTTTTTCCTCCACTCCATGAAAACATGCAAGTCTCATAAGGAGGTTTGAGAAAACAAGGAAGAAGAAGCGAAGAACGAAGAGAAGAAACATTGAAAATCTCCATTGCCATGAAACGAAGATTCATAGAAATGTTGCAAACTAGTGCACGAAACAACACACCATTTTTTGTTGTTTATTAATTTCTCAAAAACAATCAGAAACACACCTTCAATCCCTCCTTGTGTTTCATAAAACATTCATAGTGAAGAGATCTTCTTTCTAGCCCGACGAAGAAAAAGTTAGATTTCCCGTCAAACCGGCTGTCGGATTGAAAAAAGATTTCACCTGAAGCATAAGAAGAAAAATACCATATAAAAAATATGAATTTTTTCACATATGGAGGAGAGAACCAGAGCTACAATTTTTGAGGTCCATTAATGGCTATCGTGTCCAGAAGCATTGTCAGGTAAAATTTTTAGACCTTTAAAATCTCCCAAACTAGTGAGCGGATAGGTCCAAGATTTTAGAGGGGCAATATTGGGAAAAAACCCATATCAAAAAACTTCATTTTGTAGTGATCCAACCATATGATGTTCACTTTCCAAAAATAACAGGTCTACTATATGGAGGACAGCCATTTTGGGGAATTCGTTAATTTAAAAAACTGTGAAAGAGGCATTAAACACAGAAAATGTATTGCGATAAGAGATCACTGAAATTGTCATCTTGGTCAAAAATTGACACTTACTAAAAATAGTTAGTGGTCCCATGAGTACCTGCCAAAAATAGAAAATTGATCTAGAAGGTGAGAGAAATGCAGGGAGAGGGAAATCTGAGTTGCAACATCCAGTTGAGGTTTGAGGTAGCTGATTTTTCATACTTACTAAAAATAGAAAGTTGTTTTTTCTAAAGAAATCATGAAGCATAAATTGACAAGGTAGAATCCAGCACAGCCTTTTGCTTCTGAGTACGAGATAGAAAAAAATTTAGTCTCTATCATCATACTATATAGAGTAGGTGATATTGATGATGTTAACAGGGTGTTTTGACACTCATTTCATGCTTTGGTTTGTATGTGAGAGGTGGAATTTGAAATCAATGCCGTCAGATAATTCATGATAAGCTTCATCAGGATCGTGTCTGAATCAGCCGAGCAATGTGGTAGCATTGAAGGGAGTCAAGAAAATATTTTTTCAGAGTGGATTTCCATGAGTGATGCCCATGGTCACCGAATGAGTCATATAACGGTGTATTTAAACACGATGTTCACATGTCATCTAAAGGAAGTTCTTTAGCATGCATAAGAGTTTAGAAATTCATAGTTCATCACATAATAGTGTTTCATCAAGTCATCTGGAATGATTAGCGGGATTTATCAGAGTCAGAATATATCATCATCAACATCATCCTTCCTCCTTCCTTCTCTCTCTCTCTCTCTCTCTCTCTCTCTCTCTCTCTCTCTCTCTCTCTCTCTCTCTCTCTCTCTCTCTCTCTCTCTCTCTCTCTCCTCTCATCCCCCAAATTCATCTCTCCTCAATGTTTCGATTTTGACATTAGGAGGTTACACTTTTTCAATGTAACAAGTCACCCTTAAGTTATAAAAGGGGACTTAATGTTCTCTTAAGAATATGAAAAGTTTCATGACATATGAAGGGTCAATGGGGGGTAGGCAAAGAGAATTCTAAAGCACTATAAATTGTAACGAGCTCTTCATTCCAAGAGGTTCTAATTCTAAAATTCTTCTAGCTGATTATATTCTTGTAAGTTCATAAGAGATATTTTTCTCACTTGTGAGTGAAAAGAGTTAGCCACTTTTCCCCTATTCTCAATGTCTTCCATTCACATACCATGTATAATTTCTGGTTGAGCATCAATACAAGAAGGATTTTCGAGCCTTTTTCTCTAAAGGGTTTAGTTATACTTTGTGTTTATTAAATTCTAATTGGTCTTCTTATTGTTTGCAGTATTGTTTCTTCCTAATTTTTTTGCATGTGATGGAATTTCTAACTAGTGTGTGTAGGAATATGATTTTTTACCTACAACATTAGTTATCCTACCTCTTTTCTCACACCCATTTCCCCCTCTTCAGACAAAATATTCCCTAGTAAAATATTGTTAGCTTTTCCGTAAGGTCAATGGAGTGCCCCTATTGGATCCCTAGCCATAAAGCCACTAGGAAAACCCACCTTTACTCATGCATGCACATATGGCAGCTGCACTAATTAAGTAGAGGGACTTATATTCCCAGAGCGTTAGCAAGAAATCCAAAAGTTTGTCCACCCGAAAATTTTCTTAACAACATTTTTTGGCACCCACCAGGGGGCAGATTTAGCAGCGTCTACACCCAAAATATGACTGCAAGGTCCAAAAATTCAAAAAAAATCAAATATTGAAAAAACAAAAAAAAGTTCATGAAAATCCATTGCTGAAAGATACATTTTCAAATTCTTGTACATGACCTTTCATATTCCACAATTTACTTTCGTGTTCCCACTGTAAGATTTTTCAAAAGCTGGCCGAAGGAAGATACACCACATTGAGCAGGTTGAAAGGTGTTGCAGATTCCAATTTCTAGGCTTTGTAAAATCAAAAAGAACAAATTAGAGATAATCCATACTTTTTCTCTCAAACCTTCTCTTTATTTTTTTATTCAAGCATTTCACCTGGAAATCCTATCCAAACTCTTGTTGATACTCCCCTTAAAATTCTCTCATTTTTCAACCATCCTTAAGCATTGAGTTCCTGGAAGAAAAAGAATTTGTAGAAGTAAGAGCTGAAGCAGAAGCAGAAATGATAATGGAAGATTAAGTAGAAAGACCCCTACCCATTGTTCCATGGGGAAGAAATATAGGCCTTCTTTCTCTTGAAACCCTTCTTCATGATCTACCAATAGGTTCTCGTAAGAAATTTCCAACGTTAAAATGCGATGGAAAACAACAACCTGAAGAACACATCGTTTCTTTCACAACATCATGAGGAATTCTTGGTGTCCATAGTGAAGATGTTGGTGTAAGATTGTTCATGGAATCTCTCCAAGAAAAAGTAAATGTTAGTTGAATTCCATAGCCATAAATATTCTTACATTTTTTAATCCTATTCAAATTCGAATCTTCACCAAACAGAAAGGACTTAGCCAAAACACAAGGAAAGAAGATCAGGCTTGCGTACAATGCCAAGTGTCCAACCATCACAACTTCAAGAGTCAAAGGAGGGGGTAAACTCTTGGAAGCCTATAGGGTTTTCACATTCCCAAAACTCTGAAGGGAAGCAAAAATCTTAAGGATGCGTGGGCCTCCCATGTGGATCTTACAAGAAAATGGACTCCAGGTTCAAAACCGGTCATAAAAGGTGACAAGCCATGTATCACGTATAATTTTTTTTTTTATTAAGGGAAAATAGTTTTGAAGGGACTATACCCTGTATACAAAAGGGCTCAAAAGCTAGATAGTAAAGGTGAGAAAAACAGCCCAGAGAAGGGAAAAACTACCAACCAAAGAGGGCTCAACAGCCAAATATGACAATATAAGTGAAAAAAGGATCCAAACGTACAATGATCCAAAAATAAGTAGAAAAGATCAAAAAGAAACCAAAAGAAAAACAGCATATAGAGCTCCGCCAAAAAATAGTGCCAGAACCGCCAGATAATAGCAACTTCGCAGCCAAAAAATAGCATCACAGCAACCCGTTACTTGATAGCCCTGTCAATCTTGGTCTTGATAGCCTGTAGCGACATGAAGAAGGCAATGGAAGTGGCCTGAGAGGAGTCTTGCATATCTGCCTGAGCAATTGCAATATCACTTTTCTCTTTAGGGCCCCAAATGTCCTCATTAACCCCACTTAAACTACAGACACTATGAACATGTTGTTCAATGAAATTATAAATGCTTTTGAGGGCAGACAATATGCAGTCATTGCGACTTTTAGCATTCCCCAATCTACCATCTAAGGACTGTAATTTCTTGAAGACTTCAGCAATAACCCCCTCTTCCTCATCACTTTGAAGAATCCCTTTTCCCTTAGCTCTTTCCATTTTTTTTATAGTCCCTTTGAGCTCTTGTATCTCCTTTTCTAATCTGTCCACTTTGTCCATCAATTCCTCCTCCTTGGGCTCCTCCACCGGTTTACTAATATGCAGGAGGTTTTCAGCAAGTTCCAAGTCTTTGTGGCTCCTTAGGACCCATTGGGAAGTAGGGATTTTAACTTTGATGCTCTTGCTTTTCTTGCTGGAAGTAGCAGCTTCACTCTTTCTTTTCAGCAGGGGGGAGTGGAAGCGGTGTGAGCAGGTGGAGGTATGGAGGATGGAGGTGGGGTAGGATTTATGGGGGGGCGGCTGGAACAGTGGCGGTGGATCGGGAGGATAAGTCCCTGGTGCAAAGGGATAGCCCTAGAGTGGCTCTGAACTTCCTTAATTTATTTCTCCAGTGAGTTAATCAAATAGTGAGGAAAGCTGATTATGTTATTTCTACGAAAGTGATTTAGAAATATCAGATGCTTTTGAGGTATAGTCACAAATCTTCCTTCAAGAGTTATTATGAGGCTTATATGTAAGATTTAAATGCTTAGGACTTTTTAAAAGATCATAGGTGAATGGTCAATTTTCTTGTCATTTCAATAGCGAATTAATTTGTAGCCGCATGTAAAGAGTGCCAACCTACAAGGTGTCAAGTTATTCATCTACATTTAAAGGGTCATTTCAGTATAACGAAAAAATATGTGCCATTTGAGTCATGAGGCCGGAAACCAATGCATAAGGGATTGAAATATCTGGTTATGTAATAAAGATCCGAAGGGATGTTCCTCAAAAGGTGAGTCCATCTCAAAGGATTCAATTACAGGATAGTTAAAGATGCATTAAATAGGCATGGCTCTCACTCTTTAGAAAGGGCAGATAATGGGAAAGTGTGAGAAAGATCTCGATAAATCTATTCCTGTCACTTTGCTCCATTTATCATAATTAAAAGCAGTTGGAAAGGGATAAAGGATGGCTTCTTATATCTTCTTCCTCCTCCTATATATATTGTATGTAAGAAGAGATAAAAATATATACATTGGAGATAGATAGTAGAGATAGAAGCTGGGAGTTAGTCATTTTTCTTCTCTGTCTCAAGTTCCTCTTTTGTAAAAGACAGGGGCCTAGAGCTCTAGCCTTCTTCTTGGATTTTGTAACAGAAATCTTTCCTCTTTTCTAATGTAATAATGTGCACAATTATTGGAGTAATATATATGTCCTGTGGTGCATTATGTTCATCATTTGCATATCTTTATTCTCTTTGATCACCTTTATTTTCACATAGAAATTGTGCATCTTCTCAATGTTGTTACTATCTTTGAAGCCCTGCTTAAGTAGTTTGAGGTAGTGTTTTGTGTGATCCTTTCTAACATGTGGTGTAGTTTCATCCACCCTATTTAGTGGTTCACCATTTCCCTTTTTCAGATAGTTGTTCTCAGATTGATCTCTTAGAAGGATCATTTGGCTCATCACCCCTGTTAAAATTCATGTTTTGTTTCATTTTTCTACCCCTCATCTCACACTACAGAGAAGAGCCAACTTCTTTAAAATATGGAGGTCTCCTTAGGGTGCACGTCCCACTAACCTAAGGATTCCCATGACTCTGATGGTCCAATCCGCCAAGGATGATTGTCAACATTTTTTCTGGCATGCCCGGTGGGATGACTCAGAGTGATATTTTATCATGGCATCAACTCAGTCTATTCTTGATAAAGTTCAAACTTCAATGAAGATAGTTGTGGAGCACATCCAGTGACTCCACATGGTCTAGAAAAATCATTACAAAGGCTCACAGACCTCCCCTCTCATCCATTTCCACTCATCTTTCTTTCCAAGTCTTCCATTTCTCTTCATCAGTATGAAGTTGTGCAATCATGACATTCATTACCACCAAGGGATCTTCTCCTGTCCATCTCCAAGCCACCCATTCACACCCTTCCCCTTTCTTCTATTGGAGTAAGTATATGTCCTCGCACCAGTAAGTTTATCATGGCTCTAAATCCAAATTTGAAGAGGAGCATATGGTGAGAAGAAATATGTGCATCTTCCAGGAGGTTAGATATCATAAGATGCTTAAGTAGAAGAGGCTGCAAAAGTTACATTTTTGTGAGATCCTCACAAACAGCTCCCCTAAGAAATAGTTTTTATCAACGGGCTTCATATTGCAAGATGAAGCCACCATATGATGGAGAATTTTCTGCAGAACATCCAGGATTACATTCGTCAACGTTGATACAATGCTTTGAGAAGGAGGAAGAGGCTCATCTACACCCTGTTTAAATTGCATGTTTTGGAGGAAGAAGAAAATCTCGAGTGCTTATCGACTTTGGGGGATGAATGAAGACTTATAGAAATATCAAACTTTTCTCCACTTCATCAACTCTGCAATGAAGGTCAGCCTTTCGCTGCACAACAGCTAACCTAAGGACTAGTCCTGAGGGGATCCAATCTAGAAAAAAATATTATTGAGAGCATTTTTTCTTTCAATGGTTAGAGCCTGGATTCACCGACAAAGCTGCTAAAAAAATGAAGGCGAAAGGATGGAATGACACTCTTTAGAGAATCTTTAAAAAGGCCCCGTTCAAAAATTGTAATCTAAAACAACGGGCAGAAGCAAAGAGTCATAGTTGACTCCCATGGTCTAGAAGAATTAATCCTACAAGACCAAGGATAGCCTCAACACCAGTCATTATCACATTTCCAGTCATCTTTCTTTCCACAGACCCATTTCTCTCAGACCTATGAAGTCACCTGCAATCATGACTTCATTACCACCAAGGGATCATTCCCCTTGTCCATCTCCAAGCCACCCAGGTCCACCCTTCCCCTTTCTTCGAGCAAGCTATACCCCTCACACCAGCAATCGACAATGGCTCTAAACCTCCAAAAGAAGAGGAGCATATGGTGAGAAGTGATACGGGCTTTTTCTAGTTTCATATCACAAGATGAGAAGATTAGGAGGCTGCAGAAGTTGCCTCTGTTTTCCTCCCCACAAAGCATGCTCCCCTGGAATCGTATGTTTTTCAATGCATCGGCTTCATATTGCAAGATGAAGCCACATTATGATGGAGAATTAAAAGACTCAAAAATCATCATACAAAATCATAAATATTTGACAGAGGAGGAATAAGATGTAGCTTGAAGTGCTTATTAAATTTGGGGGGATGCCTCGATGAAGAAGATCCTGTGAAATAACAACACTTCTACTTCATGAAAATCCCGCAACAAAGGTAAGTTTTCTTCTCAGAGTAGCAAGCCCGCCTTGGGACTATTACTCTAGGACTCTAGAATATCCAAATGTATTACGGTGAGAGATTTTGGATTCTTTCAATTCAAGAACTTGTTAATTCACTAAGGCAAATTGTTACTAAAAATAGGAAGGAAAGGTCATAGGGATGAAATTAATTAAAGAAGCCTGTACAAAAAGGTTCCATTCTGAAATGTATGTCGGCGTTCCATCTAGCTTTCTACTCTGCTGATTGGTCAATAAGCATGAGAGTTTCTGACCAATCCCACCAAGTCAATGGTCCTTATGCTCAAGGTCCAAAGGGAGGCTCAACACCAGTCATGCTCACTTCAGAGCATGATGACAATTTTCAAGACCCCGAGGGTCAGCTACAACATCTCCAACCAAGAGAAGAACATCTAAACGAGGTATTCATTTTGTTCGCTGATACTGTGGGTGAAAGAGTGAAAGGTAATTTTGCACTCTTGTAAGTTACAGGCCATATCAATAGCTAAATTAATTGTATGGTTTGCACTTCATTTTGAAAATGAAGCTATTCAGTTTTCCTTGAAATTGTTTCAGGTTTTGTTTAACTTGTACCAAATTTGGCAAATAGATTAGAGTAGAAGTAGATTGCTCTTCAGCAAAATAAGTGTCTTGTGCATACTCTATTCATGACTCATTTGAGGCATGTATGTTTTGTCTTTTGTATAGGCCACACTTATATTACTCCATTAAAGAGGCACTAGATCCTATTAAAAGACTCTAGCTCGCTGAAGAATTCGCAGTTGGCTGAGGTGGTTGCAAGCTTCACTTTGATCAAATGCAAAGCAACTAAAATCAGTCAGAATATTTTTTTGGCTATCTTTTCAATTTTCTACTCTCAAAAAAACAAATTACTGAGTTTTATTATGATATAAGGAAGGTGCAATAACCAAGCTTAGTCATGTTCAACTATGAAGTGCTCTGCAACATCTAAAAAGTGTTACGGGCACTAGTGTTTAGAGTGGCTTTATTTTACATGTTCTAGACCAAGATATTATCTAGTCCACAGAGATTGTGGGTTCTTTCCATTTAGCAGGCTAATTGGTCTTTCCTGAGATCGCCATGGTAATGTTATTTGAATTCCATAGCCAGACATATTCCTACATTTTAGAAGCCTTTTCGGAGTCGAATCTTTGCCAAATGGAAGGGACTTAGCCAAAACACAAAGAAAGTAGAGCAGGCTCGTGGACAATGCCAAGTGTCCAACCGTCGCAACTTCAAGAGTCAAAGGAGGGGGTAAAATCTTAGAAGTTCACATGGTTTTCATGTGGAGCTAACTACAAAGATCCCACCTGAAAAGGGGTTTTGACAGTGGGACCCTTTACTCACCCAAAGGAACAGCATGTTCGCAGACAGTGCTAAGTGTCGACACAGCACATTCCCAAAACCCTGAAGGGCAGCAGAAATCTTAAGGATGTGCGTTCCTCCCATGTGGATCTTGCAAGAAAATGGACTCTAGGTTCGAAGCAGGTCACAAAAGGTGACAAGCCATGTATCACGTATGAGTGATTATGAGACTTATCTGTAAGATTTAAATGCTCAAGACTTTTTCAAAAGATCAGAGGTGAAGGGTCATCTAGCTTATCATTTCAGTAGCGAATTAATGTGTAGCCCCATGTTAAGAGTGCCAACCTATGAAGACTCAAGTTATTCATCTACATTCAAAGGGTCATTTCAGTATAACGAAAAAATAGATGTTGTTTGAGTCATGAGGCCGGAAACCAATGCACAAGGGATCGAAATATCTGGTTATGTAATAAAGAGCCGAAGGGATGTTCCTCAAAAGGCAAGTCCATCTCAAAGGAGTCAGTTGCAGGATAGTTAAAGATGCATTAAATAGGCATGGCTCTCACTCCTTTAGAAGGGGCAGATAATGGGAAAGTGTGAGAAAGATCTTGAGAAATATGTTCCTATCACTTCACTCCATTTATCATAATTAAAAGTAGTTGGAAAGGGATAAAGGATGGCTTCTTATATCTTCTTCCTCCTCCTATATATATTGTATAAATAAGAGATATAGATACAAGCTAGGAGTTAGTTAGTTTTCTTCTCTATCTCAAGTCCCTCTTTTGTAGAAGACAGGGGCCTCGAGCTCTAGCCTTCTTCCTGGGTTTTGTAATAGCAATCTTGCCTCTTTTCTAATGTAATATTGTGCACAACTATTGGAGTAATATATATGTCCTATGAATCATTCTGTTTATCATTGGCATATCCTTATTGTCTCTGATCACCTTTATTTTCACATAGAAATTGTGCATCTTCCAATGTTGTTACTATTTTTGAAGTTGTGCTTAAGTAGTTTGAGGTAGTGTTCTGTGTGATCCTTTCTGACCTGTGGTGCAGTTTCATCAACCCTTTTTAGTGGTTCACTATTTCCCTTTTTCAGACAGTTGTGTTCTCAATTGATCTCTTTGAAGGCTCACTCGACAAATTTCCCCCGTTAAAATTCATGTTTTGTTTCATTTTTCTAACCCTCATCTCACACTATAGAGAAGAGCTAGCTTCTTTAAAATTTTGAGGTCACCTTAGGGAACAAATGATTCTATCTCCTACCTTCTCGATCCATCACTTATTGGAACAACATTAAGACTACCTTCGAGGAAATATTTAATCAACTAAATATTTCTAAGACCTGTTGGTGCAGTTGGCTCAAACAAAGAAGGGAGAAGGTGAAACTATGAGAGACCTCATGGCCAGTTTCAACTTGTTACTTCATAGGATAGTGGAAGAAGATTCACCATCTGAAAATAATGTTAGGAGATTCTTTATTAGTGATCTATCACTGGAGGTGGGATGTTTCCTATGATAAGTTAAACTGATGGATATTGTAGAAGCACAAATATTGTCCATTGAACTTTATGATGATCCCATCCAGTCTGGAAATATCAAGAATCCCTCAAAGCGAAAATCTCAACATCTTGGAGATGAAAGAACCAATCATTTTTTTCATAAAATGGAAAATGAAATGGCATCATTGAGGATGGAAATATTTGAACAAGTTTCTTCTCAAATAAGTAATGGAAATCATATTGCAAGAGAACCTGAAGGCTTGCCTTGGAGGCTCCACAAGTAATTACAATTTTTAGGAGGAAGGAAAATGAAGAGGAGCTTGAACAAGAAAGTGAAGGTGGTGATTTCCTAGAAAGTGGTGAGTTTGAGAATGATACACAAATCAGATTCTTTGAGTATTCTAGAGGTGATGAAGATAATAAATAAGATTCACCTAGCTACTCATGTGTGGTATTCACTCATTCTCAGTCTGAGAAAGGGGGATCTTCCTCTAGTGTTTCAAAGAAAAATAAGATTGAATATCCTCCTATGACGACTCCGTAAAAAAAAAATCAGTCAAGGATATTCATTCCCACCCTCCATGGAGTCCGCATTATTGAAGTCTGATCCTGTAGCAAATAAGAAGACTCCAACAATTCTAAGTCTTCTAATGCCTCTTCTAATTAAAATTCTAAATTTGCTCCTATAAAATCTAGTACTTTGAAATCTCAGAGTGTACCTTTCAAGATCCCCTCTACTCCAAGAAAATATACTCCTTCTTCCAAGGTTTTCCTAAATAAAAAATCAATCCCTTCATCACCCTCACCTACATCTGCTTCTTTTGACTTCATAGAATACGTGAATAAGGCAAAAGTGCAGATTACTAAAACTAAATATCTATGCACTCATCCTGAACAATTTCAGAGATTTTTTTAATACATCAAGAGTGTTAGTTTGACACCCAATGTTGTAACACCCTATTCTAAAGTATTACTACCAAACCTACCTGCGCCTCCCTCACAAAACATGCTTTCCTTGAGTGCATCCAAGACTGACAAGGTTGATCCTTTCTACAGCTCCCTTCTTGTTGGAGAATATGTACTGAACAATTACATAATAGATTTTGGTTCCTCAGACAACGTGATTCCTTTGAAGGTCACAAATCCTCTCAAGTTAACCATGACTCCATCTAATGGATCTTATTACTCTTTTGAGTCAAAATAGGTTCCACTTGTAGGGAAGATCAAAGATGTACAGGTGGCTCTCACCATATTTCCCAACAAGAAAGTTTCAGTGATGATTTTGGTAGCAAACATTTCGGATTCATTTGGAATGTTACTAAGTCAAAGATTCTGTCGAGACTTGGGAGGGAAAATTTAGATGAATTGGTCATCTGCAACCATACCAGTGAATGGAGACATGGATAAATTTATTCTAGAAAATAAGATGAGGTACATGGTGTGAAATTCTAGAAGCCCAGAAGCCAACATCTTGTATCAAGATATCAGGCGAGTGAATTACTTTATAACAACTAAGAAGGAAGAGGATATTCCCATCTTGATAGAGAAAAACATGCCTTCTCAGAGAGGCATGGACCTTGAAGAATCATTGAGGATATTTGAGTTATAAAAGGGCAGTCTTGAATCGCCAAACGATGCAAATCATAAAGAAGAGGAAATGGTTCTTGGTGAATCTCAAACAAAAAAACCAGCTTATATGCTTAACCATAAGGAGGAGATGTTTTCATTCCCATTTGGAGATGAAGCTGATCTCAGCCATGCCATTCATGGAGGGACAAGAACAGCTTGTGATGAGCCCTCGAATAGTGGGAAAGAACCATCTGTACAAGAACTGCTAAGAGTTGTCGAAGAAACAAAAGACCCTAAGCTTTGCCTTTAACTCCTGATGCAAGCCATGAATCTACAGGACAAGTGTGAAGTTGACTTGGAAGCCTCAACCAATGTGAAGATGAGATATGTTGAAATAAATCAAGATCATAAATATGATGCCCCTCCTAATCCAATTATTGATGGATGCAACGATGAAATGGAGATATTTTCTTTCCCATTTGAAGAGGAAGAATTTTTCCATGATGAAAAAAATGAAGCAAGGATTTTTGAGGATTTTGAAGCTAAAGATCCTCTTGAAAAAGGAATGATAAAATGTAGCGATTCCTAAGATGATGAAGTAATCCCTCTGGATATTTTCCTTGAGCTGAAAAATAAAGATCCTTCAAAGGCATACAAAGATGAGCTGCAGGAAGTAATAAAGGATATCTCTGTGTAAGAACTATTGGATGCAGTGAAAGCTGTAAAATACCATGAGCTGATTGTTGATCTCTTAACTCATGTCATGGCCAGACAATACAAGTATGAAGTTTCTTCTCTGTACTCAAGCACCTCACAGTGGAGTAGAGAAAAATTATAAGTTTGAGGTTTCTCATAGAAAAGAGATCAACGAGAATAGACATGGGAAAGAAAAGAATCTAGAATGTTCAAGTAATCTAAATGAAAAGAATCTCTGATGCAGCAGTAGGATGCTCGATGAGGAATAAAATACGTGGATAAATGTGGAATGCAACTAGCACTATGAAATTGATTTTAAAGAGGATGAAGGAAGTGGAATTTCCAAGCGAATACTTAAACATCAAGAAGCTCACATGGAATCAATCCTATAAAAAACACAGATGGTCATGATCACCTAGGTTTCATAAATAATTAAGGAGAGGAGGATACTTTTTAGAACCAGTTAATGACTTCACAGAACATCATCACTCAGTGTTGTCCACTCACAGGTAACTTTTAAGGAATGAAAAGTACTTCAGTGAAACAGTTTTTCCCTCGCCTTGTCCAATAGGTGATTGATAGGTTTGTTTCCCTTTCTGTTGCATGTGTTTCCCTTCCCATTGTGTTTCGTTTGTTTCCTTTCTTTCGTTTTGTTTGTGTTTCCTTCTTCTTTCTCTCTCTTATAAGTTGTACATGACTCTGTAGGGCCCAATGGATAAGGCACTGGTCTTTGTTTTGAAATGTTGATATTCTAAGATTCTCCAAGTGATCTCTTCACTACACTGATTCCATGTCATGTCCTCAAAATACAACCACTTTTTTCATGCAAATGTGCAATAGGGAAATTGACAGTTTTTTAGCACAAAAAACTATACCCATGTGCCAAAATTTTCATGTCCTATCATTCCCAACCACACCAATTCCACCCAGTCATTCTAGTGACCTCCCAATTGATTGTATTTCATCCCCCTAGGTGATTTATGAAATTCCATTCATTCTCCCCAAGTGATTTTAGGAGTTCATTAAAAGTTACAAGCTTCAAGCCATTGTGGGAAGGGCTATCACTGGATTTCCTAGGAATGGAGCAACCCCATGGAGTGGAACAAAAAATCCTAACTGAAAATGAAGGTGATTCAAAGGCCTTGGGACATCATGGAAGTAATTCAAGAAGATTCTGAAAGGACAAGGAAAAGTTGGGGCAGTTTCACCAAAATTAGGGTTCACAGACCTAGGCACTGCATAGGCTAAAAATAGTTGTTGAGCTTTTGAAGGTGATTCTAAGAGATGCGTATGGAATTATAAGAAAAAAAAAACATATTCAGAAAGATAATTCCAATACCTATAAGATGGTGAAATTATGTTTTTCACAACACCTTGGGAAATTTGGTCTACAAGCAGTTTTTCTTATACACAAGTGAAGTACCAAATAAAAACTCCAAATTTTTAGGGATCAAATGGATGCATAAATACCTGATACACCTACCACTGCATTTAATAGGCCATTTTAAGTCAATATCATATAAAATTTCATCAAAAATTTCCAACGGGAGCTTAAGTTATTACGTTTCAAGTTGTACTTTTGGAGGGAGTTCAGGAGTTAGTCAAATTTTGGGAGGACATGTGTTAGCTCTAGGAGCCTAGCGAGATTTTTTTTCCTTCACATCCATCAAGTTTAGGGACATAAGCCATGGAAAAATTTTCCCAGCCCCCATATGACCTCTGGATCCTCATGTGACCTGTAGGATCACCAATTCACCCCCTATGTTCTTATAGGAGCTCAAAGCCTCAATCGTCCAATCATTGCCACATGTCATCACCAAAGCATCATGGAACTTGATTTCCCTCATTCCCCTCATAGGTTAGGGAAATTATACTTGTAAAAATGTACCCAACCCCCAAGGAGACTCCTGCTCACCCATGTGACCTCTTCAAGACATTTTTTTAGCCCTGGGAGCTACTGGAGCCTTCATTCCCTGCAGTCGGATCTCTGCCACGTGTTGACGCCTTGATCACCATGGAAATTTATGTCCCTCACATCCCTTTGAGGTGAGGTACATCAAGGACAAAAAAATTCACCCATCCCTCTCTATGCATAATTTTTAAATATTACTTAAATCCCCACCTGCTTCTTTCTTCCCGCTTCTAACATCTAACTCTCTCATTCACAATTCTTTCTCCAAAATCCTCTGCAACTTCCTATCACCACTCCACTATTGTTGACCCTCAAACAATATCTATCATAGCATTTTTTTCCTCCACTCCATGAAAACATACAATTCTTAGAAGGAGGTTTGAGGAAACAAGGAAGAAGAAATTAAGAACGAAGAGAAGAAACAATGAAAATCTCCATTGTCATGAAACAGAGATTCATAGAAATATTGAAAACCAATGCACCACACAATGCACCATTTTTTTTTTTGTTACTTCATCTCTCAAAAACCATTAGAAACAGGCCTTCAATCCCTCCTTGTGCTACACAAAACATTCACAACAAAGAGAACTTCTTTCCGGCTCGACTAAGAAAAATTTGGATTTACAGTCAAACTGGTAGTCAGATTGAAACAAGATTTCACCTAACACATAAGAAGAAAAATCCCATATCAAAAATAATTTTTTTTGCAAACGGAGGAGAAAACTACAACTACAATTTTCGAGGTCCATTAATGGTTGCCGTGTCTAAAAGCACTTTCAAGTCAAAATTTTAAAACTTTAAAATCTAACACACAGACTATTGATTGGATACTCGGTCCAAGATTTTTTAGAGGGGCAAACTTGATCAAGAATATAACCATATCTGTAAATATATTTATACATTCATTAATAAACCAACCAATAGAGGTTCACTGGGTCCAAAAACTATCACAGTCGTCTATATGGAAGTCAACCATCTCACATAAGACATGCAATTAGAATACACTACGTAAGACGTATTAAACATAGCATATGTATTGCAATAAGAGATCATTTACCATGGATAAAATTAGTCAAAAATTGACACCCACTAAAAATACCCACAACCTGATCCCATCGATATATCCACCCATAAATTGATATTTGATCCAGAAGGTGAGAGAAACGTAGACATATAAGGAAATCTTAATGTTGCATACATCTAATAAAGATTTGAGGAAGGAGAACAATTCACACTGCCTAAATATTTTAGTAAAGTTCTATTCTCTACAGCCTTTCATCCAAGCCGGACAATGTCCAAGCAATATTTTCCAGCAGACTTCCACAAGCACTAAGAAAATCCAACAAATAACCTATCTCCAAATCTACTGAGAAACCTCATCATTATCATAACAGTTCCCATTTAATAGCCCAGAAAAAGCTCACTTATAGTTAAAAATAACATGCAAAGCTAACAACTAGGTTACATAATAATAGCTTCGTCATGCAGATCTCGAAAGAGAAAGAAAATAATGACCAACAAAATGAAACCAAAAATAGCTCTATGTTTAGTGGTATCTTCCTCGAGAAGCTTCTCAAGTCCCTCAAGATTAGTAGGTTAGGTTTAATGTATTTAATGCATTCAGTGTGCAAGTTCTAGTTTCCCTCCTTTATTGCAAGCTAACAAACTATCATCCATATCAAAAAATGCCACCAAAATTAGAAACTGATCAACACAACATGATCTTGTATGGTATAAAATTGAACAATCAAAGACCATTTTGAACTTTCAAATATAAACTGACCATAGTGTCCTTTGGCCAATTTAAAATTTTAAGGAAAATTTAATGAGCATAACTAGGTGGACAATTCCATCATTGGCTGGCTCGATTCATCTATACGAGATCAGATGGTGGATTGACCGATCTTTCATCCTTTAATCATCGAATCAAACAATATAACCATAGCCCCTAAGATGTTTGGGGACCATTAAGATTATTATTGGGATATGGTCTTGATACCATACAATGTATGTTGTGTTTGTATTTGTGTGTGTGTATGTACATACATATATATCACGTTAATTACTTCATGATCAAGACTACAACATGTTATCCAAAATAAGCCCCTCACTTATTTTTGGCTAACTATCTTTCTTTTCTCCCTTCCTTCTACCTCAGTCAAATTTTTCCACTTTTTAGGCACTCAAAATTTTCTAGAAATGGCTTCATCAGATAGAGAATTTTCTCACCTTTCTAGAAAGGTAAAATTTTCCTTCTAACTCCTTGTATTTTGCAAGTTATGGCTTGGTGGAGTTTTTGAGGGAAATTTTCTCTAGGGAGGTCCGCGGAATAATCAACATGTGCCACGTCAATGGCGGAATGGTGAGTTAGCGAGAGTAGGTTAAAAAAATTCCAAAGTTCTTGGCAGGGGGTGCAAAGGAAAGTTTTGGCCCGAAGCCCTGCAAACCAATCAAAATTGGTGCCACGTGTCCATGGATCTGTCGACATAAGGATCGAGGTGCGCGGGGGGAATTTTTGGGATTTCTCCAACAGTGTCTGGGCAAATTTCACCAATAAAACTCTACCCCCTAAAGGCCCATGCCATATTCAGAAGGTGCCATAACGTGTCACTATTTGAGCTCAATGGTTGGTAATGCAAAGGTTGAGAATTTTGGAAAGCTTACGAGGTCCTCATGTCCAATTGGACGAGTAGCCACATGGCATCAGAGTGGGTAGAGCGCAAAGTGATAATGGAAAATTTTCCAAAATACAGTTTGCAACTTTTTGGGTGTAAAAGGGTTCAGTTAAACCCACGAGCCAATCAATGACATGCCATGTGGCATCGTAAGCAATGGGGGGCAAAACATTTTGGGAAAAATTTTGGGTTTCGACCCGCTGACCTAATTTTTGCTCTTGTTTTTCCCATAAATCTTTAAGGAGGGGCTGTATCTTTCGATCCAAATGCTGGACATTCTTGTTCTTTGCCACTTCCTTGGTTCTCATTGGAAAGCTGAATTTGTGGAGTTTAAACCTCTACATCTAAAAATGGTAATGAAACTCAACCTCTTGTGCATTTTGCAGTGTGTAGAATAATCAAAAACTCCTTCAGCATGGGGAAAAGAGTAGATGTCTGTGGATGATTCTCAACCCTCTCTATGTTCATTAATACAGTCCTGGCTTCCATCTCTTCCCTGCAAATCTAGTTATCTGTGCAAAAATCTTGCATTGCCTTTTAATGAAATCTGTGTTATTGGTAAGACAGGTGTTCTTCATTCCTTGATGGATCTACCTTGGTTAGTTTAGGTTTATTCCTTTCAAGCATCTTCTTACCCTGTCTTCCTTGGAGCAGGTAGATTTATAGAGTTTTGAGTAAACCCTCTGCATATTTTACGTGCTGCAACTGAACATATTGGAATAGGAACCAGCCTTGCCATCCGTAGATGCATTTCTGATTTCGCAAGGTCCCACACTTGGGGAATGATCCATGTTATGCTATCGCACTGATTTATTTTTCCAATCCTTTCATCGTGTTGTAGACATTCAGGGGTCTTCTGATCTTTCCATCAATAGTTTTGGCATGCCTGGTGGGACCAAGAGGTCATTCCATATGATTTGAAGGAATTTTCAAGAAATTTGGACCAAAAAATTACAGGTTTTACAATTTCAGCTTATTTTTTTCCCTTCCAGGATGAACTTTGAAATTGATTTTCAAGGACTTAACTTACTCGAAACAAGTCAAAATTTCACTAGTTGATAGATTGGGGGATAATCTTCAAAAGGGTATTCTTATCCCATTTTTGAGATTTTGACTTTCAAAAGATTCATGGTTTTTGGTATTTTGGATTTCAGGATTTCGGAAGTCTGGCATTTTTTTGGGTTTTCAAGACTGTCATTCCAAATCAAATTCCAAACCCTAAAATCTCAAAAATACAGGTCTTTCAAAATTTTGAGTTTAAATTTTGTCAAGTTTGGTGTGTAACTTGGTAGAATCCAGCCTTTTGAGGCTCGTTATCTAACACATCTGGCGACTCCAAAGGGGTAGAATTCAGCGGTGTAGCAGCAAAAGTTACCCAAGAATATGAGAAGAATTCGAACCAGGTCTGATACTCGAGAAGAGGGGCTATTTTTCCACTTGTAACTATCACCAGGAGGAGGAAGGAGAGGAAGAAGACCACAAAGATCACCATCTCCACCTAACCGGACTTTGTCTACACCTCCACCTGGTAGACCTTTTCTCACATCAACAAGGGTTCTTAGGCCAATCATAATGGCACAGCTACCACCGAATCCCTTTTTCAATTTCACTGGCAGCAGCCCACTTGCCCTCAATGCATAGAATCTAGTTCCAATTGTAGCATTGAAGAACATTCCATTTTTTTACTGGAAAAAATCATACCACTCCTGGTGATCATGTCAAAGACATTGCTAATATTTGTGCAATCCACAAGATAAATGAAATGGATGTTGCTGTCAAATTGCTGGCATCTTCGTTCAAAGGGAAGGCATTGCAATGGTTTAAGAGCCTTGGAGCTGGTACTATCCAAAATTGGAATCAGGTTATGCATAGTTATCCATGAGTAATTTGGAGAAAATGGAGACAATTTGTCTCTACTAGAACAATTGACAACTATCAAGAGAGCTCCCAATGAGCAGCTGACTGACTTCAACTTCAGATTTCAAAGGTCTTGGGATAGAATTCCAGGTGGTCGTCAGGCCAACAGCTGAAGGTGCTTTTCTATACTATCTTAAGGCTTTGAATTCTAATATTTCTATGTTAATTCAATCTATGGGAGGCATAACCTTACCTGCTGCTTATAACATTGCCATTAGGACTGAAAACTTTCTTATTCAAGCTGGTAAGCTGGATCCTAGGCCTCCCATGCCCTTGTATCCAAACTTAGAAAATCCAAGCACTAGTCAAGCACCCACTTTGGCTCCTATTCCCACTCCTAGAAATCAAAGTTCAAATGAAACTTCTACTTCATCCTCTAGTGCTTCAAATGAACTCCAGGAGGTTATGAAACAATTGCAAAATTTGGGAAATGAGATGGTTACACTCAAGAGGCAGCAGGCCCAAGGCTTTAGACCTTCTTATCAGCCTCAAGCGTAGTACTAGGCTAGGCCCCCATACCAACAAAATAGGTCACCAGCTCAGGCTACAAATCAAAATCAAAGCCAAGTAAGGCCTCCTGCCAATAGACCATTTCAGCCCTATAACCCCAATGTTGCATCTACTTCTAAAGCATTAGTGCCAGTGCAAAACAACATAGCTCAAGACTACGATTGGTGTTTCCCATGCAATGAACCTCACAACCAATCTATGTGCTTCAATGGTGCTTTGAACCAAGCCTTGATGGTGACAACTACTGGCGTTGAGGGTGAAGTGAGTCAAGAAACAAATCAGCAACAAGGGACATCTCAACAAAACACAGCTCCAAATGATACCACACTTGTGAATTGGCAAGCTGAGGATTTTTGTGGCATGAATCAAACAATTTCTCAGAGTGTAGCAGTTAACACAAGATCAAAGAAGAGGAATATTGATGAAGGGCAGTCATTGGCTCCAAGTGATCTACAACCTTCCATCACTCCACAAGGTGTTGGTAAGAAAAATACAATTCCAAACACACAAGGACAGCCCAAACCACCTTCTAAGCCAACTCAAATGCCAGCTGTTGCTGCCCATGCACAAGAAAGGAATGCACAGACAAAAGGACAACAAAGAGATCTTTCATCCCCATTTAGCATCATTGATCAAATGAAGAAGACAAACGTGAATATATCAATGTGGGAATCTTTATCCATCCCAGGCCAAAGAGATCTTCTACAAGCTGCCATGAAGAATTGGTCAACTTTGAACCAGCAGGTCCATATGCGAGAGAATGTCCTCACAAATGCTGCTCGGCCTGATGGAAATCATGGAGGACAACAAGGTAAAGTTTTGAAACCCCCTCCATTCTATGTTTCATTAATCATTGGCAATAAACTAGTACATAATTGCATGATTGATTCTGAGGCAAGTAGTTCTGTCATGCCCAAGCAAATAGCTGATCAGCTGGGTCTCTATTATGAATTCATATCAAAGGGGGTAGTGCAGTTGGATGGGACAGCAGTGGCAACATGGGTGGAAGTGATTAAAGGTTTGAATCTTATGTTGCATGCATGCCCCAATGTTACTGTTTTGCAAGATGTGTCAGTGATAGATTTGCCACCACTATTTGCCCTATGCTTATCAAGGGATTTCACAGCTAGAATTGGAGGCTACTTATCTGCTGATTGGTCACACATGTTGTTCAAAACAAGATATGGTACTAAGGTCACAATCAGATCTGAACCAATTGCAAACTTTCATATTGAGCCTCATACTCCAAGCCAAATCAATGCCAACTATTCAGCTTTTGACCAAGAAGATTATCCAAGCACAGATGAAGCTGACACCAAAGTTGGAAGCATCCCAAATTTGACTCTTGATGAATGGGCAAGCAAGGTACATGCTTTTGATCCCTACCAAGAAATAGAAGAATCTGAGCTAGGAGTCTATTGCATACATGAAGAAAACCAGCCTATTCCTAGCATCACCAAACCAGACCATAAGGATGAAAATGAGGTATGGAAATTATTTTTCGATGGATCAAGAAGTAGGCAAGGTGCAGGAGGAGGAGCTATGGTTATTTCACCTCAAGGCATCAAATATTATTTAGCTTTCTGTTTCCAATTTTCCTGTTCAAACAACCAGCTAAATATGAGGCCTTGATTCACGGACTTCATTGGGCCACGAAAAAGGGCATAAAGAACTTGCAGGTGTTTGGAGATAGTGAGCTAATTGTCAATCAAGTCAAGGTACAACATGCTACAAAAAATGAACTGCTAAAGAACTACAAGAATAGGGTGTGGGACCTCGTTGAGGATTTCGAATCTTTAAATATCGTGTCCATACCTAGGAAGAAAAATGAAGCCGCAGATAGGCTCGCAGCAGTTGGAGCAATGTTTGATGTGGTTGACAACATCAGAAGGGAAAAAACACAACCACATATCCATGTGATTGTGAGGCCATCAGTTCCAAATAATAACACAAGCTGGCAGGTGTTTGAGAACGATCAACAAATCGTCAAAATCTTACAAGAAGAGGTTGAATTCTCAACTAGGAATCAAGACATATTAAAGTAGTAGTATGGGGGATCAAGTAGTGCAGTTTTGGACAAACAAGATCTTCCCAAGGGTTTAGTAACATTGGAGTCTATCTTCAACCCTAACGACCAGTTCCGTAAGGAAAAGGCTAACATGCAGGTCAAGAGAGAAGATTCAAAGCGAATTTCGGTTGGGGAAAGCAAAACACTTCAAATTGGCAAAGTGGCCACTGAGCAGGAGATATCAGATTTCATACAACTTTGCCAAGAATTTCTAGATGTCTTCGCTTGGAGCTATGAAGACTTGAGAGGTTTCAATCCGAAGTTGGCACAACATACCATAGAGTTGGATCCAGATGCTAAACCCATCAGGCAGAAGCAGAGACCAGTCAACCCTCACATTGAGCCTCTAATGAAGAAAGAGCTAAACAAGTTAATAGAGGCAAGCATTATATTCTTGATCAAGAACTCAAGCTGGGTTACAAACTTGGTTCCGGTTAGGAAGAAGAGCGGAGAAATCAGGCTATGTGTAGACTTCCAAGACCTCAATAGGGCATCTCTTAAAGACCATTACCCACTTCCTTCAATGGAACAAATATTGCAAGTGGTATCCAGTTCAGAGAGATTCTCTCTCCTAGATGGCTATTCGGGGTATAATCAGATAATGGTGAAAGAAGATGACTAATTCAAGACGGCTTTCACCACAAATGGGGCACCTATGCCTACAAGAAGATGCCATTTGGGCTATCAAATGCTGGAGCCACTTTCCAAAGGGAAATGGATATGGCATTCAAGGGGTTGATCAATGAAATAGTTCTGATATATCTTGATGACATCACTATATTCTCCAAAAATGTATTGGATCACCTCTTTCATTTAAGGCAAGTATTTCAGAGGTGTAGAAGATTTGGGGTATCATTAAATCCCAAAAAATGCATATTCTTGGCTCATGAGGGAAAACTTCTAGGCCATATTGTTTCAAAGAAGGGGTTGATGATTGACCCAGAAAGAGTTGAAGCAATTTGAGCGTTGTCATTGCCAAGTCATAAGAAGGCTCTTCAAAGCTTCTTGGGAAGGATCAATTTTGTCCGCAGGTTTGTTCCAAACTTTACAGCTCTCGTAAAGCCAATGACGTTGATGTTAAAAAAGAGCATGACATTTAAGTGGACATCTGAAGGCAAGGCAAGTTTTGAGGTAATAAAAGAGGCTATATCTCAAGCTCCAACTCTCGTCAACCCAGACTTCTCCAAGGATTTCATGTTATATGCCTTTGGTGGTGGAGACACAATTTTTACAATCTTGGTATAACAAAACATAGAAGGATTAGAACAACCAGTTGTTTTCTTCAGTCAAGGCCTAGAGGAATATGAAAAAAGGTACTCTTTCATTGAAAAGCATGTCCTTGCAGTGATCAGGAGCTTAAAGAAATTCAAGCACCTAGTCTCAAACAATAAGATCCAATTATTGGTCTCTCATGCGGGAGTCAAGGACTTCCTTCTAAATAAGGATCTAAATGAGAAGCGTGCAGGATGGATCACTCGTGTCATGGAATATGACATTGAAATTAAGGTCACTAAGCTGGTCTGTGGAAAGGGATTATGTGAACAACTAGCTTTGAGTCAGCAAGTTGAAGCAGGTGATGAAAAAGAGACTGTCTTAGTACTACAAGATGGTCAAGAACAAGAAAACGATGATGTTCCTACTCCTTGTTGGACTCATAATATGATACACTTCCTACAGACAGGCCTATGCCCTCCAAAAATAAGCAAAGAAAAGAGGAGATACTTCAGATTACAAGCCATTCCATATGTTCTTGTTGATGGTGTTTTGTTTAAAAAGGACATCAATGGAGTTTTATTGAGGTGCATAGGGACGGGTCAAATTGAGAGGGTGTTACAAGATTTTCATGATGGAGATTCTGGAGGACATTTCACCCCACGAGTAATAACTCTCAAGATAATGAAGGCAGGGTATTATTGGCTGACAGTGTTCAGTGACTGCTATACATGGATAAGAAAGTGCAAGAAATGTGCACTCTTCACAGGAAAAGAAAGACTAGTAGCACTTCCATTGCACCCAATTTTGGTTGACCAACCCTTTATGCAATGGGGATTGGACTTCGTTGGGGTCATCAATCCAAACTCAAGCCAAGTCCACAAGTGGATTCTCATGGCAACGAACTATTTCACCAAGTGGACCGAAGCAGTAGCGCTCAAAGAGGAAAATGAATCTAACATACTAGAATTTTATGAAGGAATAGTGACCAGGTTCGGTGTGCCGGCCACTATCATATTAGACAATGCATTGGCATTCATAGGTTCCAAGATTACAAAATGGTCTGTTAAGAATGGAATCTATTTGAGCACCTCTTCAAACTATTACCCGCAGGGTAATGGACAGGCAGAGTCCATGAACAAGAATTTTCTAAGGATCATCAGAAGGACTCTGGATGAAAACCAAAGGACATGGCATACCAAGCTAAAATCAGCATTATGGGCTGACAGGATAACACCAAAGAGATCTACAGGTAATTCTCCCTACAGGTTGGTCTATGGGAAAGAGGCAGTATTGCCTATATCATTAGAATTACCAGCATTGGAGCTCATGAAGCAGTTGGAGTTGTCTGAGTTTGAACCAATGGAGGCCAGGTATGCAGAGTTGATGGAATTGGAAGAAATAAGAGAACATGCAGTTCTGATGATTGAAAAGGATCAAGTCTTAGTAAAAAGATGGTTTGATAAGAAGGCAAGAGCAAAGACCTTCCAAGAAGGGGACCTAGTTCTAAAATGGGATACAGATCGGGCAAAACCAGGAAGGCATTCCAAGTTTGATGCCATTTGGAGTGGTCCCTACATGGTCACGGGATGTAAAAGTAGTAATGCCTTCCAATTATCTACATTGGATAGAGAGGAACTTCCGATTCCGGTTAACAGAATCTATCTTAAACATTGCTACTAAAAGGAAAAGGTTTCCCTTGTAAATATTAGCCTAGATTTCAATTCCTCTACGTGCATATGCACATTGTCTTGTTGTAGTTAGGTTTCAATTTCCCTAAGTGCTTTGGCACATGTTTTGTTGCTCTCAAGTTAATTTCTATAGTTCAGCATGCTCTTGGAGAAGGAGTTGCGGTATCAGGCTCAGGATCAGAGATCAAGTTGGTTTCAAGTTATTGTTTATGACTCCATGCCCAATGGATTGCTAAAAGACCACTGATCTTATACCTAGCAGGCAGGTGATCCCGTTGAGTCACCAAATTGTTGTAAATATCTCCCCCCCAGGTAGATATAGACAAGCAGAAGAATATGGAAATCAAAGAAACTTAGAGCCCGATATTTATTATGTCACCAACGGTAAATGGCGCAGGTAAATGAGTTTCGACACAAATATGGATGTGCCCATGGCGCAGGTAAGAAGGTGTGAACACGAAAATAGATGCGCCCATGGCACAGGTAAGAGGTGCACGACAGAAGGTGTCAACAAAAAAATGGATGCTCCCATGGTGCAAGTAAGAGGCACACGACAGAAGGTGTCGACATGAAAATGGATGTGCCCATGGTGCAGGTAAGAGGCACATGATAGAAGGTGTCAACATGAAAATGGATGCACCCTTGGCGTAGGTAAGAGAGTGTCAACACAAAAATGGATGCACCCTTGGCGCAGGTAAGAGGCGCACGACAGAAGGTGTCGACACGAAAATGGATGTGCCCATCGCACAGGTAAGAGGTGCACGACACAAGGTGTCGACACGAAAATGGATGTACCCTTGGCACAGGTAAGAGAGTGTCAACACAAAAATGGATGTGCCCTTGGTGCAGGTAAGAGGCACATGACAGAAGGTGTCGACACAAAAATGGATGCGCCCATGGCGTAGGTAAGGGTATGTCGACATGCCAAAAGTTGCGCCCATGGCGCAGGTAAAAGGCGCAAAGCAAGAAGTGTTGACATGGAAAAATTCACGCCTTGGCGCATGTAAGGGTATGTTGACATAAGGATGGATGCGCCTTGGCGCATCTTTGGGAGGCGCAACATTCTCAGCGCTGATAAGAAGCAGACCTTGGCGCAGATATTCAAATGGCCATAACTTTTCACAAGGAGCTCAGATTCATGTAAGGTTGGACTTTTGGAAAGCTTACGAGGTCCTCTATCCAACTACGACTTGATATCTTTAATTGGGTGAGAACAAGTTCTTAAAAATACAAAATACAGTTTGCCACTTTTTGGGTTTGCTAGGGTTCTCACCTACCACCATAATGAGATGAATTAAATGTAACCTAGAGGTGGTTGGGGTAGATTTGGAATCTCTCTCTCTTTTCTCTCTCATTCTTCCCATAAATTGTAAGGAGGGGCTTCTTTCTAAAGGTTGGACATTCTTTTTTTTCCCCTCCCTTCTTCTCTTTGGCAGGTGAATTTGTGGAGTTCAAACCTCCCATCTAAAACTATAATGCAACTTTGCCTCTTGGCATTTTGCAGTGTGTTGTATCAATCTTTGGAGCAAATAATACATTTCTGTGGATGATTCTCAACCCTCTCTATGTTCATTTTCATCCTCTTGATCTTTCACTGCAAATTTGGTTATCTGTGCATGATCTTGCATTGCCTTTTAATGGTCTGTGTTTATTAGCAAGACAAGTGTTCTTCATTCCTCGGTGCATCACCTTTTCTAGTTTAGGTTTATTTTTATGCATCTTCTTACCCTATCTCCTTGGCAAGTTAGTTTAGGTTTTGAGTAAACCCTCTGCATTTTTTACGTGTGCATCTGAACAGAGGAATAGGAACCGGCCTTCATCCGGAGATATTTTCCGATTTCGCAAGGTCCCACACTTGGGAAAAGCTCTATGTTATGCAATCACACTGAGAGTCTCAACCCATCAAGTTGCAGACATTTAGGGGTGCTGTGATTTTCCATCAACAGGAAGTTCTTCAACATGCGCAAGAGTTCATAGATTCAGAGTTCATCACATTAGAGTGTTTCATCAAGTCATCTAGAAGGATCAATAGGCTTTATCAAAGGAAGAATATATCATCATCGACATCATCCTTCCTCCTTCCTTTTCTCTTTCTCTCTCCTCTCATCCCCCAAATTCGTCTCTCCTTAATGTTCCTATTTGACATATGGAGGTTACACTTTTTTAATGTAATAAGTTGCCCTTAAGTTATAAAAGGGGACTTAATGTTCTCCTAAGAATATGTAAAATATCATGACATATAAAGGGTCAATGGGGGGTAGGTGAAGAGAATTCTAAAGCACTATAAATTGTAATGAGATCTTCATTCTGAGAGGTTCTAATTCTCAAATTCTTCTAGCTGGTTGTATTTTTGTAAGTTCATGAGAGAGATTTTGCTCACTTATGAGTGAAAAGAGTTAGCCACTTTACCCCTATTCACAATGTCTTCCATTCACATACCATCTATAATTTCTACTTGAGCATCAATACAAGAAGTATTTTTGAGCCTTTTTTCTCTAAAGGGTTTAGTTATACTTTGTGTTCATTAAATTCTAATTGGTCTTCTTGTTGTTTGTAATATTGTTTCTTCCTAATTTTATTGCATGTGATGAAATTTCTAACTAGTGTGTGTAGAAATATGATTTTTTACCTACAACATTATTTCTCCTACCTCTTTTCTCACTCACCTTTCCCACTGTTTAGACAAATTATTCCGTAACAAGATATTTCTAGCTTTGTCGCAGGGTCAATGGAGTGCCCCTATTGAATCCCTAGCCACAAGGCCACCTAGAAAATCCACCTTTACTCATGCATGCACATACGAAAGTTACACCGGTTAAGTAGAGGGACTTAGATTCCCAGAGCATTGGCAAGAAATCCACAAGTTTTTCCACCCAATAAATTTTCTCACCAATAGTTTTGGTGCCCACCATGGGGAAAATTTAGTAGCATCTACACCCAAAATATGACTGCAAGGTCCAAAAATTCAAAAAAATCAAATATTAAAAAAACAAAGAAAAAAGATTTAATGAAAATCCATTGTTGAAAGATACATTATCAAATTTCTACACGTGACCTTTCATATTCCATAGTTTACTTTTGTGTTCCCACTACAAGAGTTTTCAAAATTTGGACGAAGGAAGATACACCACATTGAGAAGGTCGAAAGGTGTTGTAGATTCTAATTTCCATGTTTTCAAAATTAGAAAGAACAAATTAGAGATAATACATACTTATTCTCTCAAGCCTCCTTTCCATCTGGCTCTCTAATCAATTCACCTTGCAATCCTACCCAAACTCCTATTGATACTCCCCCATCAAATTCTCTCATTTTTCAACTACCCTTGAGCATTGAGTTTTGGGAAGAAGAAGAATTTGTAGAAGCAAGATTTGAAGTAGAAGTAGAAATGATAATGGAAGATGAAGTAGAAAGACCCCAACCCATTATTCCATGGGGAAGAAATACAAGACCTTCTCTTCATGATCAACCAACACGTTCCTGAAAAAAAAAATCAACTTTCAAAGGTGATGGCACACAACCCCATAAAGAGAACATATCAGCCTTGACCACATCATGTGGTATTCTTGGTGTCCAACATGAAGATTTCACTGTAAGATTGTTTGTGGAGTATCTCCAAGGAAAAGCAGAAGATTGGTTCTACCTCATACTTGCCCGATCCATCACTGGTTGGAATGACATCAAGACTACCTTTGAGGAAATATTTAAATCAATTGAATACTATCATGACCTCTTGGTGCAGTTGACACAAATTAAGAAAGGAGAAGGAAAAACTATGAGATACTTTGTGGCTCATTTCAAACGGTTGCTTCGCAGGATGAAGAAGATTCTCCATCTAAAAACAATGTTAAGATATTCTTCATCAATGCTCAATCACTGAAGGTAGGATTTATCCTATGAAGAGTTCAACTAAGGAACATTGTAAAAGAAAAAAGGATAGCCATTGAACTTGATGATGATCTCATCCTCTCTAGAAATATCAAGAATCCACCAAAGGGAAAGGCCCAAAATCCTTGAGATGAGAGAAAAAATTCATTACTGCATAAAATTGGTGAATGAGATGGCATCATCAAAAAGGGAAATATTTCTAGGAGTTTCTTCTCAAAGAATTGCAATGAGTGTTCAAATTTCAGGAACACCCCAGAAGGCTTTCCTTAGAAGTCCCACCCGTGAATGCAAATTGCAGGATTTAGGAAAGTGAAGGAGAGATCTTGAATAAGAAAAGTGAAGGTGACAATATCCTAGAAAGTGATGAGTTTGACAATGATACACAAATCAAATTGTGTGAGTATTCTATAGGTGATGAATATGATGAAGAAGATGCACCTAGCTTCTCATGTGTGCTATACACTCATTCTTATTCTAAGAAATTTGGCTCTTCCTTTGTTGTTGCAAAGAAAAATAAGACTGACGATCCTCCTATGGTGACTCCACAAAATAAAATAATCAGTCAAGGATCTTTATTCCCACCCTCCTTGGAGTCTTTATTATTGAAGCTTGATTTTGTAGCAAATAAGAAGTCTCCAGAAATTCCAAGTAAGTCTTCCAAAGCCTCTTCTAATTCTAATTCTAAATATGCTCCTATAAAATCAAGTACGTTGAAAGCTCCAAGTGTACCTTTCAAGATCCCCTTTGTTCCAGAAAAATATACTCATGCTTCCAAAGTTGTCATTAATCCAAAAGCAGCCCCTTCATCACCCTTGCCCACATATGCTCCTTTTGACTTCATAGAATATGCAAACAAAGCTATAGTATAGATTACTGAAATCGAATATTTATGGACTCATCCTGAACAATTCGAGAGATTTGTTTAATACATCATGAGTGTTAGTTTGGAACCCAATGTTGTAACACCCTACTCTAAAGGATTACTAAAAAACCCACCTGCACCTCCCTCAGAGAACATGCTTTCCTTGAGTGCATCCAAGTCTCTCAAGGTTGATCCTTTATGTGTCTCCCTTCTTGTCAGATAATATATACTGAACAATTACATAAAATATTTTGGTGCCTTAAACAACGTGATGCCTTTGAAGGTCTCCAAGGCTCTCAAACTCACCATGACTCCACCCAGTGGCTCTTGTTACTCTTTGGATTCAAAATAGGTCCCACTTGTAGGGAATGTAAAAGATGCATAGGTGGCTCTCGTCATATTTCCTGATAAGAAAGTTTCAGCGATAATTTTGGTAGCATACATTCCGGCTTCATTTGGAATGTTACTAAGTTGAAGCTTCTTTTGATACTTGGGAGGGAAAATTCAAATGAATTGGTCATCAACAACCATAGATGTGAAGTGATACATGGAGAAATTACTTCTAGAAAAGAAGATGAGGTATATGGTGCAAAAGTCTGGAAGCCCAAAAGCCAACATCTTGTATCAAGATAGCAAGTGGGTGAATTACTTTGTGAAAAATGAGAAGGAAGAGGATATTCCCATCTTGTTCAGGCCATACATGCCTTCTCAAAGAGGCATGGGCCTTGAAAAAGCATTGAGGAGATTTGAGTTACAAAATGGCAGCCCCAAATCATTAAATGACGCAAATCATAAAGAAGAGGAAATGGTTTTTTTACAAATCTCAAATAGAAAAACCAGCTTATATGCTTACCCATAAGGATGAGATGTTTTCATTCCCATTTGGAGATGAAGATGATCTCATCCATGTCATTCATGGAGGAACAAGACTAGTTTATGATGATCCTTTGAATAGTGGGAAAGAACCATCTGTACAAGAACTGGTAAGAGCAACAGAATAAATAGAATACTCTTAGTTCAGCCTTAAACTCCTGATGCAAGCCATGAATCTACAAGACAAGCGTGAAGCTGACTTGGAAGCATCAACCAGTGTGAAGATGAGATATGTTTAAATAAATAAATAGGAGAATTATTATGCCCCTCTTGAGCCAATGATTGATGGATCCAATGATGAAATGGTGATATTTTCGTTCCCATTTGAAGAGGGTGAAAATTTCCATGATAAAAAAAATTAAAGCAAGGAGTCTTGAGGCCTTTGAATTTGAAGCTCCTCTAGAAAAAGGAATGATTAAATGTAGGGATTCCCAATATTATGAAGTAATCCCTCCCGATAGTTTCCTTGAGCTGTAGAATAAAGATCCTTCGAAGGCATACAAAGATGAGCTGCAGGAAGTAACAAAGAATATCTTTGTGCAAGAACTATTGGATTATGTGGAAGCTACGGAAGACCCCAAGTTGATTCTTTATCTCTTAACTCATGTCATGGCCATACAAGAAAAGTATGAGGTTTTTTCCAATCCTCTCACTAGTACTCAAACACCTCATAGTGGAGTAGAGAAAATAAGTCTAAGATTTCTCATGGAAAAGAGGTCAATGAGCATAAACCTGGGAAAGAAAATAATTTGGAATGTTCAAGTAATCTGAATGAAAAGCAGCCCTGGGAAAATAGTAGAATGCTCAATTAGGAATCAACTACGTGGATAAATGTGGAATGCAACTGGCACTTTGAAACTAATTTCAAAGAGGATGAAGGAAGTAGAATTTCTAAGTGAAGACTTGAGCATCAAGAAGCTCATGTGGAATCACTCCTACAAAAAAATTAGATGGTCATGAAATAACCCAGCTTTCATAAACAATTAAGGAGAGGAGGCTACTTTCTGGAACCAGTCAATGGCTTCATAGGACAACATCACACAGTGTTTCCCACTCACGGGTAACTTTTAAGGAATGAAAATTACTTCAGTGAAAGAGGTTTGTCCCTCATCTTGTACCATAGGTGATTGCTAGGTGTTTTTACCTTTCTATTGAGTGTGTTTCTGTTCCCGTTGTGTGTCATGTGTTTCCTTTCCATCATTTTGTGTGTTTTTCCTTCTTCTCTCTCTCTCTCTTGTAAGTTGTACATCAATCTATAGGGCCCAATGGATAAGGCACTGGTCTTTATTTTCAAATGTTGAGATTCTAGGATTCTCCATCTCATTTCTTCACTATGCTAAGTCCATGTCATGTCCCTAAGCTAGAGCTAGTTGTTGTCATGCAAATGTGCAATAGAGAAATTGACAATTTTCGAGCACAACAACTATACCCATGTGCCAAATTTTTCATGTCTTATCATTCTCAGGTGTACCAATTCTAGCAATTCATTCTAGTGACCTACCAATTAATGTTATCTCATCCCCCTAGGTTATTTAGGAAATTCCATTCATTCCCCCCTATATGGTTTTAGGAGTTCATTAAAAGTTGCAAGCTTCAGGCAGTTGTGGGAAGGGTTATCACTAGATTTCCTAGGACCTGAGCAACACCATGGAGTGAAACAGAAACCAAACTAGACATGGAGGTGATTCAAAGGCCTTGTGACATCATGAAAGTTATTCAAGAATATTCTGGAAGAACTTTGAAAAGTTGGGGCAGTTTCACCAAAATTAGGGTTCACAGGCCTAGGCAGTGCACATGCCAAAAACAGTTGTTGAGCTTCCAAAGGTGATTTCGGGATGTCCAAATGGAGTTAGAAATAAAAAAACTTCGTTAGAAATATAATTCCAATCCCTAAAGTAAGGTGAAATTATGTTTTTCACAACACTTTGGCACTTTGGTTCTGCAAGCAATTTGTCTCATGCACAGTGTGAAGTACCAATTAAACAAATCCAAATTTCCATAGATCAAATGGAGGAATCAAGATCTGAGACACCCACCCTTGGATTTAAAATACCATTTCCAGTTAGGATCATATAAAATTTCATCAAAAAATTCCATCGAGAGCTCAAGTTATCGTCGTTTCAAGTTGTCCTCTTGGAGCGAGTTCGGGAGTTAGTCAAATTTTTGGAGGACATGTATCAGCTTCAGGATCCTTGCGGGATTTTTTGTCCCTCACATCCCTTAAGGTCAAGGATTTCAACCATTGAAAATTTCCCCCAGCCCCCATGTGACATCTATATCCTCATGAGACCTCCAGGATCACCAGTTCAGCCCTGAGGTGCTTTTGAGAGCTCGAAGCCTCAACGGTCTAATCGTTGTCACATGTCATCACCAAGAGTGTCATGGAATTTGATGTCCCTCATGACCCTCATAGGTCAGGGAAATAAGACTTGGAAAAATGCACCCAGCCCCCAAGGAGACTCCTGGTCACCCATGTGACCTCTTCAAGACCAATTTTTTAGCCCTGTGAGCTAGTGGAGCCTTCATTCCTTGTCGTCGGATCGTCACCACGTTTCGCCACCTTTCTCACCATAGAAATTGATGTCCCTCATGTCCCTTTGAGGTGAGGGATTTCATGGACACAAAAATTTTCCCATCCATCTCTGTGCATAATTTTTGAATATTTTTTAAATCCCCACCTGTCGCTTTCTTCCCGCTTCTAACATCAAACTCACCCATGCATAGTTCTTTCTCCAATCTCCTCTGTAACTTCCTACCACCACTCCACCATTTCTAAACATCAAACCATATCTATCATAGCATTATTTTCCTCCACTCCATGAAAACATACAAGTCTAAGAAGGAGGTTTGAGCAAACAAGGAAGAAGAAGCGAAGAACAAAGAGAAGAAACAATGAAAATCTCCATTGTCGTGAAATGGATATTCATAGAAATCTTGCAAACCAGTGCATGAATCAACACAACATTTTTTTTGTTACTTAATATCTTAAAAAACATCACAAAAACACATTCAATCCCTCCTTTTTCTACACAAAACATTCACAGTGAAGAGATCTTCTTTCTGGTCTGACGAAGAAACATTTGGATTTCCCGTCAAACCGGCTGTTGGATTGAAACAATATTTCACCTGAAGCATAAGAAGAAAAATCCCATATCAAAAATGGAATTTTTTTCACAAACAGAGGAGAAAACCAGACCTACAATTTTCAAGGTCTATTACTGGTTTTCGTGTCCAGAAGCACTTTGAGGTCAAAATTTTACAACTTTATAATCTCCTAAACTATTGAGCGGATAGGTCCAAGACTTCAGAGGGGAAATATTGGGGAAAAAAACCACATCAAAAAAAAATTCATAGTGATTTGACCACCAGAGGTTCACTTTCCAAAAATAGCAGATCTTCTACATGGAGGACTGTCAAGTCAGGAAAGTCATCAATTAAAGAAATTGTGAAAGAGGCATTCAACACAAAAGATGTATTACAAGAATAGATCACCGAAATGGTCATCTTGGTAAAAAATTGACACTTACTAAAAATAGTAAGTGGTCCCACAAGCACCTGCCAAAAATAGAAAAATGATCCAGAAGGTGAGAGAAACACAAGGTGAGAGAAACACAAGATGATAGGGAAATCTGAGTTGCAACATCCGGTTGAGGTTCAAGGTAGCTGATTTTTCATACTTACTAAAAATAGAAAGTTATTTTTTCTACAGAAATCATGATGCATAAATAGACAGGACAGAATCTGGTGTAGCCTTACACTTCTAAGTAAGAGATAGAAAAAAGTGCAATCTCTATCAGCATACTATGTAGAGCAGGTGGTACTGAGGATGTCAATAGTGTCTTTTGACACTCATTTCATGCTTTGGTTGGTATGCAGGAGGTCAAATTTACAATTGACACTGTCAGATCATTCATAAAATGCTTCATCAAGATCATGTCTGAATCAGCTGAGCAGTGCGGCAGCATTGAAGGAAGTCAGGACAAGATTTTTTTAGAGTGGATTTCCATGAGTGATGCCCATGATCATTGAATGATTCATGTAACAGTGTATTTAAACAAGTTATTCACACATCATCCAAAGGAAGTTCTTCATCATGTACAAAATTTCAGAGATTCATATTTCATAACATTAGAGTGTTTCATCAATTCATCTAGAAGGATCAGCGGGATTTATCATAGGAATAATCTATCATCATCAACATCATCCTTCCTCCTTCCTTTTCTCTCTCTCTCCTCTCATCCACTAAAGTCCTCTCTCCTCAATGTTCTAATTTGATGTTGGGGGTTGCACTTTTTCAATGTAATAAGTTAACCTTAGTTATAAAAGGGGACTTAATGTTCTCCTAAGAATATGAAAAGTCTCATGACATATGAAGGTTCAATGGGGGTAGGTGAAGAGAATTCCAAAGAACTATAAATTGTAATGAGATCCTCATTCCTTATATTTTTATAAGTTCATGAGAGATATTTTTCTCACTTATGAGTGAAAAGAGTTAGCCACTTTTCCCCTATTATCAATGTCTTCCATTCCCATACTATGTACAATTTCTTCTTGAGCATCAATATAAGAAGAATGAGTTTTGAGCCTTTTTTTACAAAGGGTTTTATTGATACTTTGTGTTCATTAAATTCTAATTGGTCTTCTTATTGTTTGCAGTATTGTTTCTACCTAATTTTATTGCATGTGATAAAATTTCAAACTAGTGTGTGCAAAAATCTTATTTTCTACTTGCAACATTAGTTCTCCTACCTCTTTTCTCACTTCCCTTTCCCACTCTTTAGACAAATTCTTCCCTAGTAAGAGATTGTTATATTTTCCACAGGGTCAGTGTAGTTCCCCTATTGGATCCCTAGCCACAAGGCCACCAGGAAAATATACCTTTACTCCCGTATGTGCATACCTCAGTCACACTAGTTAAGTAAAGGGACTTAGATTCCCACATCGTTGGCAAGAAATCCACAAGTTTTGGCACCCAAAAAATTTTCTCATCAACATGATGATCTCTTCTTATCACAGGGAAGGAGTGATGATCACTTTCTTACTTCTCTAGGCCTTAAAAATTCACCCTAGTGATCACAAATCAATACTATGATGTTCAAACCTCTTTATGTTTGTCTATTTCTTAATGAAACGGGTTTTCATCATGCATATGGAAGGATTGTTCTCTAAATGGAATCCTTGTCCTATTATCACCCATTGGATAGAAATGAGGTTATTACAATGTGCCTCCTTTTTGAGTTGTGATCACACTACCAAGTGATGAATGAGTTTTTAGGAACACTATTATGTGAATGGAAGCATGTGAAATTGAGATGGTTTCCATCTCTTATAAACATGATACACAAATGAGAATATCCATTTTCCCTCCTTGGATTGAAAATCATCCTATATTGGAATCATCTTAAGGATGATCATAAACCTTCTATGCTCACATGTTCCTCATGGAAATATATGACTTCTTGATTAACTTTGATCCCTCTACACTATGAGAAGCCTCCTCTTGAGTGATCAACCATTATAGCCCATCAGGTGCTTTGAGAGGAAAGAGGAGAGAAATTTGATCAATAGACCACTAGAAACAATGAAATATGTCTTCCCCTACCTAAACAAACCTTCTGATACTAGAAATAATGTCATGTCTTCCTGACCCTCTTGTACATGATGAGAACTTGAAACAATTACTAACATTACGATGATCCATGATTCTTTCACCTTAAGAACATTGATGAACAATGAGATGTAAGACAGGATCCTTATAACACAAAGGTGGATTAAGGAGAAGGATATTGAATGCAATTTCATATACCTTGTGATTAAACAACACATATGAGATGAAGTGAAATGTCCTTCGGGACCAAAATGCACTTTGAGACCAAAATTGGGAACCAATAGGGATTCTCTTCCACCTGAGTTACAATGTAATTGTCAACCATTTTCAAGCATGATTTTTTCCTTATCACTTCTATGAGTCAAGCTTCTTAAATATTATCACTGCATAGTGATAACTAGAGAGTTTCAAATACTTATATATTTTCCATGTTCACTTTAAGACAACTTATGCTTACCACTTTCGGAAATGAGGGGATTTCCTTGAAAACTGAAGATTTGATCTCTGTGATGATTAGAACTAGTGCAGCATGAAGAGGAGGAACATATGTGACCATTTTAATTTCATTCCCAATATGTGCTATTTTTATAAATTCATGCATGGTTGTCCTTTTTTAGAAATTTTTCTAATTTTGTCATTTTTGAGTGTTTTACACTTAAATAAATGAATAAAGGTGTTAAAACCCAATTGTTTCTAAGACATACTATTTGTTAGTAATCTACCATGGTAGATTCTTACTAAAAATATAAAGTGGTCTTTTGTGTTTTGAATTGGAATGAAATTGGTTGTAGAAGTTTCTATTTTTCATCAAGATGCTTTGCTCTACTTTTCAAGTAATTTGGCTCATCGAGTTTCCATAGATATGAAAAAATGTCATTTATGGATGGAAACTTCATATGAATTTAAAAATGGATGAGTGAATCAATGGATGCAAGTAAGCACTCTTCTCAAATTTATTTTCATAAGGAAGCTATAGTCAAAATTTTGTGGTGATTGGAGTTGGGCTTTGTAAGTTATGAGAAAAATAAGATTTTGATGACTAGGGCATAAAAGGAGTTTTTTGGTGTTTAAACGTGGTGAACCAGATTTTTTGTAAAAAAATTATTCCAAGGAGTCACTTTATATTTTTAAGTTCATGTTTTATGATTTTGAGTTGTGGTCAGTGAGAGTGAGTGAATTTATATTTTTTGACTCACTTGAAACTACACTACGCAAGTCAAGATGGAGATAGAAAAATTTTGAAAATGGTGAAATGTAGACATGGGGGTAAAAAAGAAGAAAAGGGTAACTTGGATCAATATGATGACAAGTGGCAGTATGTGGTTTGAGGTGAATGTGATGTGGGGGCTGAGAATGAAGGCTACGTGCTACGAAATGTTATCGGTGGAGCTAGAGAGGGTCATATGGGGTCCAGGGGATACATGAATGCCTTGGGTTGAAATTTTTTGTCCCCCTTATCCCTTGGGGTATAGAGGTAATAGAGGTGATAGAAAAGGGTGACTTGGAGCAAGGTGTTGACATGTGACATCTTGAGAAATGAGGTTTAGAGGTTAAATGGGGTCATGTGGATCCGGAAAGAGCCAATGAAGTGACCAGAGGCTACATGCATGCCTTGGGTCACACTTGTTTTCCCCCTTGTCCCTTTGGGTAAAATGGTATATAGGGGACAATAAATCATGACTTTCCCCATTTAGAAAGTTATTTTTTCCCTTAGATGTCCATTTTTAGACACTGAACTTGAAAATTTCACCACGGGAGCTTAGGAAAATGGTTTAGGGTCACATATTATATGATTTTGACTCAAAATTTCATTTAAAGATTAACTAAATCATTAATAAAATTAGTTTCTTCTTTATACTCAAAATTTAGGTCCCATTTCATCTAGAACTAAGAGGTGAAGTTGCAGAAGTTTGAGATATCTCAGGAAACTCTTACGCCTTAGATAAAATCAAATGATTCGGCATTATATAGGATTACCATATATTTTCAATTCCTATTTTTTCATCCTAACTCCTTTGGTAACTCATGTAATCAGCTGGAGAATCAGGTTTCACCGAGGGTCCTTCATTTCCCACACCTTGAAAACTCGATGCTAAACATATTGTTCCTGAATCTGATTTTCTTTCCTAAACTTTCCTAAATTACTTAAAAACTCTTTTAAAATATCCAAATCCACCCTTGGATACTTTATATCATCCCTAAAACTTCCTCGAGGATACATACTAGCTTCAAAATGACCAAAATTGGGATTTTTAGGCCTCTAGGAAGATTTGTCTTTCATCAAACTTTATTGAATTCAATCATCAACTTGTGTAATCATCCCTACACACTAGAAAATTCTAAATTATATTTTTAACACTTTACTATAATCCTAGATGAGGGTTGAATTAAAGATAGACTAGTTAGAGGAAGGATGCACATGAATGGGAAGCTTAGTTTTCAATTGGGAGCTTAGTTTTCATGCTTCAAAATATTCAATGTTCATGCTAGTTATTTTTCATGACAACTCAACGATAGAGTACACCTGTGTGTCATGAGAAGAGAGATATAATTTTTTCCTATAGGTTTGCTTCATTGGAGATGGTTGGAATAGTATGGAGGATTTAGGCATCCTATCACCAGAATAAGGATTTGAGCATCATGTCGCTAAACTGAGGATTTAAGCGTCCTACCGCCAAGAGAGGAGTATTGGGAGAGTTGCAGGTTTTTCCCACCAACTAGTAATGCTTACCTATGGATATGTTTCATTGTAGATGATCACAAACCCAATTGAAAATTTCCACAGGTGACACATTGTTCCAAACATATCATTGTCCTACATATTCCTAAAGTGTCACTTCCTTATTTGATCCCAAGAAAAACAAATTAATTAGTTCCATTGTAACTTTCCATTGATTTTTTACTTTTTGGTAACTGATTGCAATCTATAACTGATTTTGTATTGCTGGAATTAGAGAAAATTGTCATTGGAAACCCATTAATCATGTAATGTTCTAGTTTCTATCCCTAGGATAAGAGCGCTCATCATTCTTGTCTGAGTTGGGAACTTCTTTCCAACACTAAATTTTATATTAAGTCTAATTTTGAACATGTTTCTTAGCTCTTGTTTACCATGATTTTTCTTTTTTCAATCTATATATGGTCTATAGAGTGCTGAGAGGGTGAAATATTCACCCAATATTTTCCACCACTCATTTGGGTTGTGTGAGATGATTTGAGGTGAGCACAACCCAAATGACAAAAGTGGAAATCGATGTGTACATCTGAAATATAACTCATGTAGGGTGAATAGGTAATACGTATGATAATAACCATGGAGTATGTAAACAATGGGAAAAATTCTATCCAATAGCGTTAGTCACAAACAAGTATACATTATGTAATAGAAACAAGTCAAAAGACATAGTAACATTACAAAAGACACAACAAGTAGCTGGTTGAATCTATGGAACACCACTCATGGTTTCAAAATACAATCAAATCCTTCAAGGTGGTATAAGAAAATAAGAAATGAACATAGGGCGTAGCCCACAAATAATGACAATTAAGAGACAAGAAATGAAGAAAATATATAAACAAATTAAAGAAACATGATAGGAATTAGGCCTACAAGAGAAATGCTACACATGAAGCAACCATTAGCATGTTAGAAAAATTGATAATGTGACACAATGTATACAATGGACAAATAGGAATGATTGTAGTAATTGGTGTAGTGATAGAACCTAAAAATAAAGAAAATAGGAAGGGTAGATGCCCCCAGAAGCCTCAATGGGATTGGTAAGTTAAAATTATAAACATCATGCATCATGTAATAACCTGTGAATAATCTACATTTACCTCAAGAGTATCATGTGAATTTGCATGTGTGTATGGAAAAAGATAGAGTATATTATGAATCAAGGTAATAGGACAAGCAACATGTAATATGTAATAGTATAAGAAAGCAAGAGTACATCTAATCAAGATCTAAGCTAGTATTTTCAATTTTTTAAAATATGTGAACATGAAATATAGAGTCTATGAGAGGGGAGTAAGGTTTCCCCCATTGTATATGTGCAAATTGAGATCCATGTAAGTAAGAGTGCCCTCAATGGAATTGTCTGGAGCTAGAAAAAAAGTGTGACATGGGACAGCAAGGGGAGAAAAGTATTCCCTCGATGTATGAATGTTGTAATAATATATCCAATGAGGGTAAGGGTCAAGGGCCCACTATCCACTAGTATAAGAGGGGTGCACATATGCTTATGATAAAAGAATCTATGGCTATGGGGTAGTGCATGTGGAGAAAGCGACTGAGAAATGGGCCTATATGTACCATGGGTAGTATGTGCTCTAGGAAGAGCCTTATACCTATGGGGTGGACTTTTAGAATGATGTATCTTTCACGAGAAAGAAGTATAAGCCACATGTTGAGGAGATATAATCATATGTGTAAAAGTAGCACTACGAATATTAAGTGGAAAAGTTATGGGACCGTCATGAGGATATGTAGAAATTTGTGCACAAGTGATAAAATCTATTGAAGGTATAGCAATAATAGGTGCCATTGATAAAGGATTTTATGGTTGAATGCCTTGAATAGTGATAATTTGACCATCATGTAGGTGTTAGAGTAGGTATTTACCTTAGCTCATGTTCACCTAGGTACTTTATATACCTTTATTGTATTTATCCTCACCCACTTATGTGTGTGGATATTTATTTTTATTTATTTAGATATTAGGGGGATATTATCTAGTTGTTAGGTATAGTTATTTCCTTGATCTATGGTATTGACTAGTTCTTTCCTTGATCAATGGTATTGACTAGCTCTTTCCTTGATCTATGGTATTGACTAGATCCTTGATCTATGTTCTCTCATAAATCTATGGTCTTGACTATTTCTTTGATGACTAGTTCTTTCCTTGATTTATGGCTTGATCTACCACCTTGACTGGTTCTTATATTGTTATTCCTTGCCTATATAAGCAAGGCCCATTCTCATTGTATTTCATTGAGTTCCATAATAATATATGATATTGCTTCTCATTTGTTTTCAAAGGTTTATGTAAATTTATTCTGGTGAATCACTTTCATCTTATTGATTGTGGTGTTTGATTAACATCTATGTTCTTGTCTTTGTATGATCTGGTTATCATTCCTTTTAGTACAAACTTAAAGCACAAGTGAACTTTGGATGGTAGGGCTTTGGAATCCCTAAGCCAATGAACTCCTAAGACCATGTCACAATGCATAAATGTAGACCCAATACTGAATGGCATAGAGATAGTGAGAGGACCAATAGTGATAAGAAGAGTAACATGCCCATGAGAAGTAGGAGACAGACGGGTCATCTGAGATAATGGAAATATGATAGCTTGCAGGAAAGATAGTGAAGATTCATTTATCTTGTAAGTAGGATGTACCATAACATTTTTTGTATCATGTATACCAATAGAAGCATCAATGTGTAGTCTATGTAATGAAAAAGATGTGTGAAAATTATCATCAGTAAAAGCAATGATAGAGGGAGGAAGATCAGTAGTACTAAAAATAAATCCAAGAGGATGATCTGAAGATGAAGGGAGGAAACAACATGATAAGGATGATTCAAAGAGGATTCAAGAGTTTATTTTTTATGCTTAGGTAAAGTATCATTGAAGATTTTAATCTTTCCATTGTCATTGGTATATTTTGGAATACAAAAAGTAGAATTGGGAAACTCAATGTCATGATTTTCAATCACATATTAGATTATATGTTTAAGCTTGAAACATCTATCAGTAGAATGGCCATTACATCTATGGTAATCGCAATGTTCATTTTCATTGAATTTATTTTCATGGGGTCTACTAGGATCTAGCTCAAGAGCAGCTAAAAGATAAATTCGATTACTTTGTAAGAATTGAGGAAAAACCATACATGGTGGATATGGTAATTTAGTAAAATTGCGGTGTGTAGGATGCAATTGCAGATTCATAGGTTGAGGTACAACATTCACAATAGGATTAGGCTCACTATTATTTCTCTTAAAGTTTGATTTGTTTTGGACCTTGTTATTAGGAACATCAAGCACCGTATTTAAGTTTTCGCAAAGAAAGTAACTTGATCTCACAAATTTTCAAAGTATGACATAGATGATCAAAAGAATGAAAAGAATCAAAGAGTACACACTCTTGCAAATGAGGTAACAGGATTTGGATGAAAATATCTTGAAATTTATATTAAGCCAAGACATTTTTATCATAGAAAAATTAGTCTTATAACAAAACACATAGTCAATAAGATTCTCATTAGTTCCTTGCCTCATTTTGGTCATTTTTGCATATGATATATTTGTTTTAGTATTCATAGAAAAGTGATCTTAAAACATATTTGCAAGAGGAGTAAAATTTTCAATAGAATGTCAAGGAAAATCATAAAACCATCATAAGGCATAGTCCTATCAACTCCTATTGAACAAATTCATAAAAAGTGTGTCATCACAAGCATAATCCAAACATGAAACATGAAACTATTGAAGATTCCCTTGAGGATCACCATGGCCATCAAAAAGAGGAAACTTAGGTGAGGTAAAATTTGGAGGAAGTGGATAAGAAGAAACTTCAGGTGAAAGATTACTATGAAGAAGAATAGAATAATCAATAGATGGAGAAGAAGAGGCCTATTGTAATTCATGAATTTGAGCCTGAAAATCATGAAACAAATACTCTAAGGCATGGTTTCCTTAAGAATTTCAAGGTTAGATGTGAGAAATGAGAGGATAGTAAAGATGAGTGTTAGGTCATTACAACATGCATATGTATGGAATGAAAAATTGGAGGAGATGGTGGATAAATCATTAAAAATGAAAGGTGAGGAACACTTCAAGTAAATTAAAATATGCTTGACCAACAAGAAATGGGTGAGGAGGGATCACAATTATCCTACCATTTTGTATAGTTCTTTTGTTAGGATTAATTATAAAATATTTTTCCTATGTCAAGGTAACCATTTGAGATTAAATTACACCTCCCATATTTGGCATGAACATTTATTTAATAATATGTATATTTTGTTTCATCTATGGTTAGATATTTCTAGTGTTGTTTTAGATCCCTTTGCTTGGTGAGATAGTTAATAGATTTGTGAATTCATATATATTTTTACATTTAATTTTATTTCATTCTGTTTGGATTTATTTAGAAATATATTGTTATAATTTATATATGAATAAGTAACAATAATTACAATTGTGTTTAAGTTGTAATTAGAATTTATGCATGAAAATATAAAATTTCAATCCCTTATTCGTGTGCCTTAGTGGTCTATTTATGTGTCTTAAAGGGCTTCTTCTATGTGCAATGGTGCCCCTTTTCATTCCTCCATGATTTTATGATCCTTAAATCCATCTATGTTAGGTCCTTAACCTAATTGTATAGATTAATATTGATATTTGGCACCAATAATTCATATTTTATACCTACCATATGTGCCTAACGCATTCAGTTATATTTCATTTAAGACTACCTACTACAAGCACATGCATAACTTATAGCATGTGTATTTGTTTTCCCTCTTACAAACCTTACTATCCAGTCTCTCCAACTATTTATTTCTCATTACACTCGCCAACTCCTTAGTATTTTATCCTAGTTTTTGCATGCTTATCCTTAAATTCTTTTGAATTATACTCATTATTCATGGGTGATGATGCATAAACCATCCATTCATAGTGAAAAATAGGTAAACATCCACCATGCACATTTTTTATGCTTATTTATGCACTATTAGATCCTCTCCCCTTGTGTGTGCATCGTAGATCATTGTCTATGTTTTCTATTATCCCAAGTTAACCTCGAACTAATTTGGACAACTTCCCCAGTAAATAATGGACTTATCCATTTAAAAGGTTACATGACATTCATTCGTCCATCAAATTTAACACCAATGGAGGAAGGAAGGAAACTTGTCATCATTCTAGACCTTATGCAGGTAATTGGGCTATACAGGCCTCAAGTCCACAAAATTAACCACATTTTATAATCTTTCATGTCTAGGCATCATAAAGGTAAGGAAAAAGGTCACTGAGTGGAATGGGATGGATAGATGATGAAACCACATGGAGACACGTAGTGCAATCCAAATGGTTCAAGGAAGACATGCGTTGCATTTCTGTGAGCTCTTAATGCAGATGGGTTCTACAAACTTAAAACACACATAATCAATAAAATTTGATAGTAATTAGGGTCCTCAGCGGAAGTGAGAGTCAAGGCATGTCAGAGGGCACACAACATGTTGTTAGGGTTGGATAGATGGAGAATATCGAATTGTTTAATGACGGGACACACGTTTCCATTTTTCCACTCTTTAAGGTGATCAAGGTTGGCATATAGGAAATCCTTGGGATAAGCCATGATTGATAATGTATCGGGTCTGGAGTGGGTCATCACAGTTGTTGTTAAATTCCTAAATCTTGTAACCAATCAAATAGCACCATATGGCACAAATATAGGGGGAGAAGAAGGAAACATGTAAGCATTTTAGTAGATTTCAAGAAATATGTTCCTAGCAGATGTGAGGCCCAAAGATTAAATAGATTTTGATACAATTTTGAGTCTACATGAGTTAAAAACAAAAAGGTAGTGTGTATACAGTGTGTAAATATGCAAACCACTCCCCAAACCCACGACCAATAAAACGATAACATGTGGAGGAAGTAATATGTATGCAACATACATGGCAAGGGAAATCTTTGTGGAAAATTAAAAGTTTCCACATGTCAAATTCATGTGCATCATGACCGACCAATATTTAAAGGGCCATAACTTCCTCCACAGAGCTCCAAATTTGGAAAAATTGTTCTCATTGGAAATATATCCTCGAGGCCTTCAATTTTATAAAATTAGATTTCAAATTTGATGGCATTTGGTGGGAAAAAAAGGGAAATATAGTTTGGGATATTGAACATAGTTCTAGATGGATCAACCATCCAAATTTAATGAGTAATGGGGCTCTTTCCTTATTCTATGGTCAATATGATGTGGGGGATGGGTTTACAGAGGTGCCCATGATTATTTGTAAAGTTTTTTAATGCATCTTATGGGTGATTGAAATTGGAAACCTATTTCTTCTCCATTTTCCTTCTCTTTTCTCTTCCTTCTTCTATATAATGTTAAATATCTGATGATATCAAAGGATGGATCCTCTCAATTTGTAAAGGCACCATGTCAAAATGGTTCCAGGACCAAATATGAGTTACAGACATCATATTTGGACCTCTGTAAGTGTTTTGTGCCTTCTTCTATCACCCTAATGGATTGTGTAACCCTTTAAAGAAATAAAATTAATGTTTTGTGACTATTTTCTACCCGAGCTTGTGTTTTCTTTCTATTTCTTACCTCTTCATTCATAACAGGTGTGTTGTGCATGTTTCTCCACTTTGTAGGGTTGTGTTTTGTTGTGCTTTGTGAGAAAATGGAATTTTGAATGTTGTTTTAGACTGAGGCACATTTGTCTACCCTCTCTTTGTTCATTTTCCCCCAATATCCCTCATTTGAGAGTGTTTCATCCCCTTTTTTTGGTGTTATCACCTCTTTAGCTTAGAATTTCCCCTTTTATGCATCTTTCTAACCCTTTCTCCTTCTAACCTTAGTCCCTTTGATGTTTTGTTTATGATTAGATAGTTTCATTTGCAACTATAGGAGTAGTTTATGATTAGGATTAGCTAGAGGAATTTTTCCGTCTCTTGATGTCTATCTCACAGTGTAAGTCCCACACCTTGTAGATAGCCCCATGTTGCCTCAAAAAATTTCTGATCTTTCATGACCATTCAAAGGGTTTAATTTTTGGTGAAAAAATTTTTGGCATGCCCAATGAGACAATATTGAAGTGCTCTCCAACTTCATACTAACAAGGTTGATGTGTTCTTGGTGGTATTCATCCTTTAGAGGCATTTATCAACACATTTGGCGACTCCACATATTAAAAAAACTCATTTTATAAGGTTTTGTGCCTTTTCCTCCATACTTAAATTCATTTCCATACCCCTATTTTCTCATGGATCTCCAAATATCCCTCCCATTCTCTCATTTTGACTCTAGCCCCCTCCATTTGTAGTAGTGGGATGATATCCCCAAAAAATCCCTAAAAAACTTACTCTTTTCTATGGAAATGGAGATCAATCTCCCATTGATCACATTCAAGATGTTGCAAACCAATATACCATTCATAACATTAGGGAAGATAACACATGCCTCAAACTTCTTGTTTCATCTTTTAGAGAAAGATAAAAATATTGGTACATCATTTTGTCTCCACAATCCATTTCCACATGGGATCAGCTAGGATAACAATTAGATAGCTAGTTCAAGGATAATTCATATGTTATTTCTCTCATGGAACACCTTAGTAAAATATAGTGGGATCTAATGGATTATATCTCTAATTTCAACATCATATTTACAAGGAATATGCATATAATTCCTCAATAATGCAGACCCTCACAAGGTATAGAATTCTTGTATTATTTGATTTCCTTTTATTTTGATTTAGCTATGTTAATTCAATCCCTAGGAGGAAGCAATATTCCTCAATATCTTACCATTACATCACAAGCTAAGAATATGTTCATTCAAGTTAGAGAAAGGAGACACATCCCCGTTGTTCCTATTCTTCCCTCGCCATCTCAATTTTTTCCTTTCCCTTGTGCTAAAAATGAAAAATATATTGTTCCTTTCAAAAAACATGAAGATCCTTTGCTTCCTAGTCCTTCTTTTGGTGTTCCACAAGTTTAACATGCCCAAAGAACTCCTTATTCTCAAAACCCCCTCCCATCTCCACCCAAGAAATTACACAACTTTCTTAAACCTTGCACTAATGTTTGTAGAAGTTGTGGCATCTAAAATAATTCCCCCATACTCTACCAAACACACACTAAACTAAATTATCCTACATGGTTGGTAGAGCATGAATTTTGTTACTTGCATAGAGAAAAGGAGAATCCCATACAACGCTCTCAATAACATGTTTTTGTATAAAATCATGCAATTATTTTAGAGAGGGAAGATCAACATAGTAGGGAACATGTTTTGGAGGATTGTTTAGCATCTCTAATTGATAAAATTAGATTTCTTCAGCACTAGCCATATCTACTCAAGAACACAACAAATCAGTAGCCCATTGTTTATGCATTTTTCCAACCGACCCCGTTAAGGATGGAAACTCTATATCTATTGGAGATTGGTTTGATTATGATTGTGAGGATGATAATGTTAAAAATGTGAAAAAAGAGGACCTAGATTTCAAGGAAATTAGGAAGATATGAAAGATAATCATATTGGAAGTGGAGGGGAAGAGAAATTATTATTGAACACTAGTGTCATCCAAGAAAGAGAGGAAGAATGGATTCTAAGTGAGCAAGATGTTACAACTGAATACAATGATCCTCATTGCTCAACATGTTTAGAACTGGTTGCACTTTTGGAAGGTTGTAGTTATACACTAAGAGCATCATTAGTAATTGCAATGAACTAGGAAGGCCCTCAATATTTTAAGTAGGATGAGTTTTATCTCTCTAGCTTCTTGTTTAAAGGGATGTTTGTGAAAAAGCAAAGAACATCAATCCCAAATAAGTTTGCATACATTCACCATCGAGAGGGAAAAAAATAAGATGGGAAAACCATAAGGATCATTTTATACGCAATCAAGTATCTGTCTAGTTTAGAGCCACACAAGAACTTACAACTAGTAATACTCACTTCAAATCATGAAGAAGAGCCACAAAGTACCAAAGGTCAGCTAAAATTCCTCACAAAACCAAATTTACAAACACTAAAGGAGGTATTATTATTACTTTTTCTAATACTTTGAAGAATGAGGTGGAAAACCATATTCAAGATAGTTTTCCACTCTCATTAAAGGCCATTTCCACTATCAAATCAATTACATGGTCTAAATTTGTAAGAAAGAGAAGTTATTTTTGCCTTCCTATTGTAGGATTTTTTTAGCTCCCTTTTTGTTTGGTTAGAGTATGGTAGTTTAGGTTTTTTTTTAGTAAATGAATTACATTTTGCACACTTTGCATTCTTCATTTAGACCATGTATGATTTCCAACTTTGTACATAGTTTTTGGGTCTTTTGTTGTTGTTGTGAAATTTAGTTTAGTTTGAGCAAGTTCGTGAAAAATCAGACATGGGGCATTTTTTTAAATGCTCATTCATTCATCCCCAAGGTAAGTTTTAGATTAGACTTATACATGCTCCTTCTTTGATTACAAGCTCAGTTTGTTAGGAAAGTTAAGAATTTTTAATCCAAAACTCCCAAGCAATCAACTTTCAAAGAAATATCAAGCTCATTTCAGATCATTCTAGGTCCATTCATTCCTTATAATGGTTAAGGGGTAAGATTCTCAATGTTTTTAATCCTTTTTTCAAGTTTCTCATGCTCAAATCCATGCCCAATGGATCGCATAAGGCTACAGGTCAAATCTATAGGAAAATTATCCCCAAAAGAGGTCAAATTGCTATCCCAAATTAACCCCCTGGATAATTTGGATAACTTCCCCATTCAAAATATACTAATCCATTTAAAATGACTCATGGAATTCATTTACCCATTAAATTTAATGCCAATAGAGAAAGGTAGGCCACGTGTCATCATTCTAGACCTTACATAAGCAATTGGTCTTTGTAGACCTCAAGTCTGTGGAATTAACCATGTTTTATAAGCTTTCGGATCTAGGAAATAAGTAGGAAATTCAAAAGGTCAATGGGCGAAATAGGATAGATAGATGCACAACAAAATAGATACATGTGGCCCAATCCAAACTTTTCAAGGTGGAAACATGCCATGTTTTCATGAGCTCTCAACATAAATGGGTTATGTAGACTTGAAACCTGTGGAATTAAAAAAAAATTGATAGGCATTTAGGTTCGTGGAAGAAGTGAGATTCAAGGATGATTAGAGGACATGTGGCATGTTTTGAGGGCTGGAAAAATGGTGAAGATCAAAGCGTTCAATGATAGGACACGCATTACCATTATTCTACTCTTCAAGGTGATTGAGCTCAATAGACGTGAAGTCCTCAGGATAAGCCACAATTGATAATGTGTTAGGCCTAGAGTAGGTCATCACAAGTGCTATCAAATTCCTAAATCCCACAACCAATCAAATGGTGTTATGTGGTGTAGATCTAACGGTTGAAGAAGGACACATGGAATCATTCCAAAAAATCTTGAGGAAGATATTCCCAGTAGACATTAGACCCATGGATTAAAAAAATTGATAATACTTTCAAGTCTATGAGAGTTAAAAATAAAAAGGTAGTGCATATACAGTATGCAAATATAAAAACCCCTCCCCAAACCTTGCGAACAATAAAAAGATAAAATGTGGAGGAATTAACATGTTGACGATTATCCTTACAGATGAACCATCAGAGTCATGGGATACCTTACGGAGGTAGGACGTGCACCCTAAGATAACCTCTAGATTTTAAAGAAGTTGGCTCTTCTCTATGGTGTGAGGTAAGGGTTAGATAAAAAAATGAAACAAAGCACAAAATTAACAAATTTGAAGCACAAAAAAAGAAGATGTTAATCAAGAATCCAACTTCCTGAAATGAGGAAAAGGTGAGCAATGAAAATGGTGGACAAAAAGCATCGTATTCCAGATATAGATTCACACAGAACACCACTTCAAACCCATTAAGCACAGCTTCCAAAACCTATAGTGAACATTATAAATGTGCACAGTATACCTGTAGTGAATAAATGCTAGTAGAGACAATAAAAGCATGCAAAAGATGGACAAAATGCATCATAGGACATATTATATTACTCCAAAAATGTGCACAGTAAAACAAAAGTAAGTAAGAGGTAAGAAGAATTCCATTACAAATCTTAGGAAGAAGGTTTGAGATCAATGTTCAAACCCTAACAGAGAAGAAATAGGGGCTTAAAGGACCAATGACTAACTCCCTGCAAAATGAGACCCAGATTCCAATATATAGAAAGAGAGAGAGAGAAAAGTGAAAGCCCGAAATTTATTTTCCAACCACTTGTAAGATGTAATAAATGAGTGCAATTAATGGTATTTTTCTTACAAAATACTCCCCATGTTGTCCCATGACCTATAGCAGAGAAAGAATGATTGCCCCTACTCATTCAATGCATTTTAACCACTCTCCAACTGTCTCATTAAATTAGGCTTGTTTTCTTTTAAATATACCCGTAAATCTTCATCAATCCTTGAATTTCTTGATTTTTGTGCATCGAGATCAAATCCATGATTCTAATGACACCAATTTTGTGTAATTTGGTTAAGAAATGCTCCAGTTATGGCCTTCTGAGTGTAGGTAGGTAATTTTGAAGTTGACATGCTTACTTCATCGCCACGAGACTGAGAATTAAATTCCTTAGTTGGAAAAGTCAATTTCATAAATTTCTCTTCTCCCCTAATATTTCACATATATTTTAAAATATCTAGACATAAATTTCATTTATTTGGTGGGGCCCTAGTTGATTTGATTGATTTGTGGGGATGATATTTTAATGCTTTTAAAACATTTCATGTACCTAGCTTGGCTAGCTCTGTCGAGCTATTTATCTTCATGTATTTCTGACCCTTCTCGCTTTAGCACTAAATCATCTCTAATACCATTCTTATTACTCTGACTCAGAAGAATTATTTGCACTGGGACAAATCTCCTCGTATTACAGGCTCACCCATTTATACACCAAGCTCTTTGTTCCTTGTTTCCATGTATCAAGCCGTTGCTTTACTTTTCTCTATGCCACATTTCCAACATTGCCAACTTCTATCCACTAACCTACCCTATCGATTCACCTTACCACATTGATTTTACGTGGTGACTCCTATGTCTCTGCAACACCGAGTCAACGTCTTAGGTATTGAGCTCATTCCATCCACATGGCTCACTCCATCAGGAAAGCTTCTCAACCACACTGACCTGGAATTCCTATTGAATGGACTCCATATCTTTTGCTCACATGGGCCCACCATATGACTTACCATAAACTCAGCTACGGGCTCATTGAATCACCTTGTCCATCATGCCTATGTTCTTTGACCCAACCAGATCCCATTGCCAATTATGCATGAGTTATTTATCCCACAAATTGGTTGCCATGTCTTGCTTCACAGAGCTCAAAATTATTGGCCTTATTGCATTCACATGGATCGATCTTTCTTTTCATTTCCTTTTCTCAACCATTGATGATTTTGTCGATCAAAAAGACATCCCCTTCAATATAGAGCTTGAGATTTCATTTCAATAGGCTCTTCATTGTTTAGAAGTTTGGCTCACCTAGCCCCTAATTACTCCACAAGTGTCAAGTTACTTCTTACCTAATTGCTCTATACTAGTTCTGATTAAATGCTCACCGTATTCACGTCGAGCCCTCTTTTCATTGTCTCTAAATCTCCTCTTGGATGGTGAGCTCCTTGAATGTAGAGCCAACTCATTCCATTGCATGATGCGTGATGTGGTGATGGTGGATCGTGCCATGTGGGGGTTCCGCACATTGTTGGGTCTTTTATTTTCATGTCCCATTCGAAACTATGCCATGAGGACACGTGTCAACCCCTAATGATCCTTCTCTTGTTTGACCATGGGGTGCTCGACCGACTTACCTTCTTGGGTTGACTCACAAGTTAATTATTAGTCATTTCCTCCTATAGTGAGTTTGGCTTAATCTAACTAGAGTTGAATGACTTGGTATCATGTGCATGTGACTCAGCATTCCAAAGGAAACATCTCACCCTCTAATTTCTAATAGATTGATCAAGGGGATTGATAGGGTAACTTGGTAGGTGATGAAAATGGGTTTGGTTTTACATCAAACAATACTTGGTTAGCTCATATTGGCTTGAAACCTCTAGGATGTAATGTGGAGAGGCTCAAATTGGGTCCTCGAACTTGACCATGAATCAGTGTTCCATGCAAAAATTCTACAAGTCTTTTCATCCCGCTTGGCCCATTCCAATGTACACATCTTGACTTATGACACTACGAGATCGAACCAAAATACAGCTCACCATCATTTATATGGGTTCATATAACGTGATGGAGGTGACTCGTTCCATTTTATAATTGCACAACCCATCCAGTCCTTGGAAGAGTGACTCAGTTCCCTATATCTTCAGTGGCCTTCTTCATGAGCTCGGGGGGATAAAAATAACTCAGCTTCAGACAGCTCGGCAAACTAACATTTAGCTCAGTTGACTCAACACCTAAGGCACATTTTTTTTTAAGAATTCTTCTAACCTGGTCTGAATCTTGTAAACCTTTTGGGCCTCCTAAGGTGTATTAGAGACTTAATAGAATGTGTAGAGAAGCGTTCTTTATGTAAGCTCGTCAGTCATACCATTTCACCAGAGGGTGAAATGGGATAAGATAACACATAAGGAACATATATGGCAAGGGAAATCTCTGTGGAAAATTAAAAGTTGACATGTGTCAAATTATTGTACATCACAACCTACCAATATTTAAAGGGCCACAATAACTTCCTCCATATAGCTCCAAATTTGGAAAAGTTTGTCTCATTGGAAAGATCCCCTCGAGCCCTTCAATTTGATAAAGTTAGATTTCGTATTTGATGGCAGGTTGTGGGAGAAAAATTTAAATACAATATAGGCTATTAAACATAGTTTTAGATAGATTGATCACCCAAATTTAATGAATAATTGGGCTCTTTCATTCTTCCATAATCAATAGGACATGTGGAAATGGGTATACAGAGGTACACATGAGGATTTGCAAAAACAATTAATGCATATTTTTGGTGCTTGAAACTAGAAACCCGAGCCTTCTCTTTTTTCCCTCTCTTTTCTCTTCCTTCTTCTATATAATGTGAAAATATTATGATATCAAAGGATGGATCCTCTCAATTTGTAAAGGCACCATGTCAAAATGGTTGTAGGAGAAAATATGAGTTACATGCCTCATATTTGGACCTCTGCAAGTGTTTTGTGCCTTCTTACTTCATTGTAATGTATTGTACATCCCTTTAAAGTAATAAAATTCATTATTTATGGCTATTCTCTACCCTATCTTGTGTTTTCATGCAATTTCTAACCTCTTCATTTGTGACATGTGTGTTGCGCATGTTTCTCCACTTTGTAGGGTTAATTTTTGTTGTGCTTTTTGTGAAAATGGAATTTTGAAAGTTGTTTTAGACCGTGGTACATCTTTCTACACTTTCTTTGCTCATTTTTTACCATTTTCCCTCATTCAAGAGTGTTTCATACCCTTTTTTGGTTTTATCAATTCTTTGGCTTAGGATTTCCCCTTTTATGTATATTTCTACCTCTTTCTCCTTTTAACCCTAGTCCCTTAGATGCTTGGTTTAGGAATAGATAGTTTCATTTGCAGATATAGGCATAGTTTAGCATTAGGATTAAGTAGAGGAATTCAACCTTATCTAGAGGTTTGTCTCATAGTGCAAGTCCCGCAACTTGGAGATAGTCCCATGTTGCCTCAAAATCATGGGTTGTCCATGACTCATGGTAGGTTACAATTTTGAGCTCTGATAGTTTTGGTATGCCTAGTAGGACAAGATTTAAGTTCTCTACAACTTGATACTAGTTATGTTGATGTGTTCTTAGTGGAATTCGGCCTCTAAAGGTATCTCTCAACACATATGGAGACTGCACTGATTCAAAAACTAATGTTCTCGGGTTTCAAAAAATTTCCTCCATCCCTACATTCATTTTCATGTTCTCATTTTCTCATGGCTCTCCAAATAGATATATTATTCTCTCATTTTGACTTTATCCCCCTCCATTTGTAGTAGTGGGATGATATCCCTAAAATATAACTTAAAAACTTACCTCTTTTCTATGGAAATGGAGATCAATCTCCCATTGATCACATTCAAGATGTTGCAAACCACTATGTCATTCACAACATTAGGGAAGATAACATTTTCCTTGGAATTATTGTTTCATCTTTCAGAGAAAGAGAAAAATATTGGTATTCATTTTGGCTCCATAATCCATTTCCACATGCGATCAGTTGGGAGAACAGTCAGAAAATCAGTTCAAGGAGAATGTAAATGTTATTTCTCTCATAGAACACCTCAACAAAATGCCAATGTAAATGTTATTGGTTTGAATCTGATTGGGAGGATGAGAATGTTAAAAATGTGAAAAGGGAGGATATGAATTTCAAGGAAAATTAGGAAAATGTGAAAGACAATCAGTTTGGAAGTGGAGGGGAAGAGAAAATTTTTTTGAACACTAGTGTCATCTAAGAAAGCAACCCCTTGTTTATGCATATTCTCTATCCAATCCCATTTAGGATGGAAAATCCATATCTGTTAAAGATTGGTTTGAATCTGATTGGGAGGATGAGAATGTTAAAAATGTGAAAAGGGAGGATATGAATTTCAAGGAAAATTAGGAAAATGTGAAAGACAATCAGTTTGGAAGTGGAGGGGAAGAGAAAATTTTTTTGAACACTAGTGTCATCTAAGAAAGAGAGTAAGAAGGGATTCCAAGTGAGCAAGATGTTACAACTGAATGCAATGATCCTCATTGCTCAACATGTTTAGAACTTGATGCACTTTTGGAAGGTTGTATTTATACACCAAGAGCATCATTAGTCACTGCAATGAACTAGGAAGGAGCCTTGATAGTTTAAGTCGAATGAGTTTGAGCTCTCTAGTTTCTTATTTGAGGAAGCAGAGTATGCAAATATAAAAGTGTAAACAGGGATGTTTGTGCAAGAACAAAGAACATCAATCCCAAATAATATTGCATACATCCACCATCAAGAGTAAAGCCAAGAAGATAGGAAAACTAGAAGGACCATTCCATGCCTAATCAAGTATCTGGCTAGTTTAGAACTACACAAGGAGTTGCAACCAGTAATGCTCACTTCAGAGCATGAAGAAGAGCTACATAGTACCAAAGGTCAGCTACAATGCCTCATAAAACCAAATTTATAGTAACTAAAGGAGGTATTATTTTTATTTTTTGTCGATACTTTGAATAATGGGGTGGAAAACCAACTTCAAGATATTTTTCCACTCTCATTAAAGGCCATGTCCATTGTCAAATCAATTACATGGTCTAAATTTGTAAGAAAGGGAAGTTATTTCTCCTTTCCTATTCTAGGCTTTGTTTATCTCCCTTTTGTTTGGTTAGAGTATATTAGTGAACGTTATTTTTCATTAAAACAAGTACGTTGTGCACACTTTGCATGCTTCATTTAGGGAATGTATGATTTCTAATTTTGTACATTTTTTTGGGTATTTTTTTGTTATTGCGCAGTTCAGTTTAGTTTGAAAAAGTTCACCATAAATCATACATGGGGTAGTTTTTTTAAATGCCCATTCATTCATCCCAAGGTCAATTTCATATCTAATTTCATCATGCTCCTTCCTTGGTAAAAAATCAATTTTTTGGGATAGTTGTGAAGTTTTAATCCAGAACTCCCGAGCAATCAACTTTTAAAGAAATACTAAGGTTGTTCTAGATTGTTCTAGGTCCATTCATGCTTTATAACGACTCAAGGGTAAGATTATCAATGGTTTTTATCAGTTTTTTAAGGTTTTCAAACTCCACTCCATGCCTAATGAATTGCATAATGATAATGGTCAAATCTATAGGAACATTATCTTTGAAAATTGTCCAAACTATTATTCTAAATTAACCCCCGACTAATTTGGATAACTTCCCCATTCAAAAATGGACTTATCCATTTAAAAGGTCGTATGACATTCATTCTCTTGTCAAATTTAATGCCATTGATGGCATGCCATGTATCATCATTTTGGCCCTTACACAAGAAATTGGGATTTGCAAACACCCCACCCACGGAATTAACTATGTTTTATAATCTTTCAGGTCCGAGCAGCAAGTAGGCAAGTCAAAAGGTCAGCGGATGGAATAGGGTGGATGGATGGTGCAGACAAATAGAGACATGTGGCATAATTCAAATAGCTCAAAATGGACACACATCATGTTTCTGTGAGATCTCAACACAAATGGGTTATGCAGATTTGAAACCCAAAAAATTAATAAAATTCGATAGGAATTCGGGTCCATGGCAGAAGCGAGAGTCAAGGCAGGTCAGAGGACATGCAACAGGTTTTGAGGGATAGATAGATGATGAATATCAAAGAATTCAATGACAGGACACATATCGCCATTCTTCCACTCTTCAAGGTAATCAATTTCAATGGACGTGAATTCCCTGAAATAATCTATGATTGATAATGTGTCAGGTCAAGAGCAGGTCAACGCAACTGTTGTCAAAGTCCTAAATCTAGAAACCAATCAAATGAAACCACATGGCATAGATTCAGGGGCTAAAGAAGGACACATGGAAGAATTATGGGACAGATTAAGGTAAATACACCCATTAGACGTGAGGCCCATGGATTAAAAAGATTTTGATAATACTTTTAGGTCCATGGGAGTTCAAAACAAAAAGGCATTGCATATACAATGTGCAAATATGAAAACCACTCCCCAAACCCCATGACTAATAGAAATATAACACGTGGAGGAAGTAGCACACATTTGGTATACGTGGCAAGGGAAATCTCCATGGAAAATTAAAATCTTCCATGTGTCACATTCTTGTGCATCATGACCTGCCAATATTTAAACGGCCATAGCTTCCTCCACAGAGCTCTAAATTTGGCAAAATCAGTCTCATTGGAAAGATCTCCTTGAGCCCTTCAATTTGATAAAATTAGATTCCAAATTTGATGGAATTTGGTGGGAGAAAAAGTGGAAATATAGTTTAGGCTATTAAACATAGTTCTAGACGGCTTAACCACCCAAATTTAATGAGGAATGGGGATCTTTCCTTCTTCCAAAGTCAATATGATGTGAGGGAATGGGTTTATAGAGGTGCCCATAATGATTTGGAAATTTTTTTAATGCATCTTGTTGGTGGTTGAAACTAGATACTCGTGCCTTCTCCATTTTCCCTCTCTTTTCTTTTCCTTCTTTTATATAATGTAAAAAATATGATGATATCAAAGGATGAATCCTCTCAATTTGTAAAGGCACCATGTCAAAATGGTTGCATGACCAAATATGAGTTACAAGAACCAGATTAAGACCTCTACAAGTGTTTTGTACCTTCTTCCATCATTGTAATGGATTGTGTATCCCTTTAAAGCAATAAAATTCATGTTTTGTGGTTATTATATGCCCTATCTTATGTTTTCTTGTAATTTCTTGCCTCTTCATTCATGACAGGTGTGTTGTGCATGTTCCTCCACTTTACATGGTTGATTTTTTTTGTGCTTTGTGTGAAAATGGAAGTTTGAATATTGTTTTGGATTGTGGCACATCTTTCTACCCTCTCTTTACTCATTTTCCCTCAATTTCCCTCATTTCAGAGTGTTTCATCCCCCTTTTCTAGTGATATCACCTCTTTATCTTAGTATTTCCCCTTTTATATATCTTTCTAAATATTTTTATTTCTAACCTTAGTCCCTTAAATGCTTATTTTAGGATTTTTTAGGCCCTGAAATTGACTAATTCCTAAGGAAGAAGCCAACACACATGGGAGGCAGTAAAAAAGGAAGACGCTCAGGAAAAAGCATGCAAGGGAAAGGCACGTGGGAGAAGAGGTTGGCACGTGTGGGAGAAGAGATTAGCCTACGAGGGAGAAGGAAGCTTTAGGGACTTCGCCATTTTTGAAGGATTTTTTGTAGGAGAAACACATGAAAATCCCGAATATGCATGTTGAATGGATAAGATGCTAGTTTATAGCCTTGGAGGTCAAGAAAAGAATATTCCACATAAGGAATATTCCCAGGATGATCATTACAGGTAGTGGAGGCATTTTCAAGCTAGCATAGGCATTCGACTATGGAGGACCACACTTCCACTTGGCATGTGATCTGTTCATGAAGGAAACCATGGCGGTGCATCCAGATCCTATTTAAAGGAGTGCTTGGTTCCAAAATAGAGGAGGAGAGCAATGACGAAGTGTTTTTAGGATGTTAGTAGGGCTAAGGAGGGTTTTAAGTGGTAATGAGGTGCTATAGGAATACTTGTAAGGATGTTATTGAGCATTTATGCATGGGTTTGGGTCTGAACAAGATTTGTAATGGGTAGAATAGCTAAGAACTCTCTCTACAGAGCATTTTTGTAGGGTTTAAGATAATATTCCTTGATTTAGTCGGGTTGTATGACCCTTACGATGTAATGAGGCTACTGTAAATGTTTATAAATCAATATGTGTGTGTGATTCTGGTTATTCATGTTCTTAAGTGTAAACCCTTTTGTTCTTCATATTATTCTGAGTCGGATCTAGTTTCATTATCCTTATTTACAATGTTCATTCCCATTTATGATGCATTTGTGCTTAGATTTGGTGTTTGTATCTTCTATTTTTGAGTGAATGTCTATATTTCCATTCTTGCAACATATTCTCCATCAATGGCAGATCATTCTCACGAAGCTCACATAAAGGAGGGGATCGATACTCACGCACACCTTGGGTGACCACCCAGTGCACAGTGAGTGATAGGATGACTCACTTGGGGTAGAAAGAATTTATATGAAGAAATGACTACATTTTGGTTCCGTTGTCCGGACCTCTTTTCGAAGATGTTGTGAGAATGGGGTGTGACATGAAAGAGCACTTAACCTTGGATAGCATCAAAGCGTGACTTAAGAGAATGGAGGATGATTTTACTCAAAGATTTAACATTGGCCCTGATTTTGATGCACGTAAATGGGTAGAGAATCAAATGTATTATGAGTTATATGAAACATTTTTTTTCCGTTTCCCAGTAGAGTTGTATGAATCGCTTTCAACATATGCATCTAGGTAACTTTGGTACTATAGACCTCATGTTTGGACCCTGGAGGAATATCAACAGTTGCAAGATGTTGATCTGACCTGGACTTGTGTTGTTGATCACTAGTGGAGTGGAGTGCTAACCAGTTATATCTTGGAATACATTATTTATACATATTATTTCCCAGAGATTGTTGATTTTGAGTTCTTGAGAGAGCCTAGAGGATCATTTTTGTGTGCTATTCCACTGGTTATCAAGATCTTGATCATTACTTTGAGTTTGGAAGCCTTCCCCATTGCTAGCTAAATTCCTGTTAGGCACAAGGTGTGGAAGTTGGCGTGGTAGAGGATAGTGGACCTTGCTGCGGAAATAGAGAGATAGGAGAGGCGGCTCAAGTATAATGAAGCTCGAGAGAGGGAGTTAGCAAGAGAGCATGAAGCTGCATGAGTGATGGATTTATAGAGGTAGACGTTGAAGGAAGGATTTGAGGTTCGCGTGGAGGATATAGAACTTGAGAAGTTTGAGCTACCCCATCTTGGCAAGTTCAGAAGAGAAAGCCCCTCAGCTTCAGGAGAGATCTTGTCATATGAATAAATGAGGAGATTCGTAGGTGTGCATCTTAAACCACATGGGAACCAGACCCTTGCGCTTAGTTTTCCAATTCCTGAGATAAGTTTTGATAATCTAGTTAGTATTGGTATTGGCAGTTGAGTGACACCTATGAGGTATAATTTTTCATTTGGTACATCTATGGTTACATAGCCATTTCCTATCTTTAGAGGTATCTTGTTTGGTACAACATTTGGGCAAGGTGTGGGTTCACAAAGTTTTGGTATTGCATCTGGAAGTCACGTGGGAAACACATCTGGGAGTGGGTCAACTTTGCAGACTGTTGCCATGACGTTTAGTGTGATGGTGGTATCACAAGGCGTAAATGCATTAGGCCCCTTACCTGTGATAGGAGGAGGATCTAGTGGATCTGTAGGAGTTGGCACTACTGGATCTATTGGTGCTTGAGGTGGTGGAAATATTGGAGGAGGCCAAGGTTCTAGATCTTGTGGATAAGAACCTCAACAACCTCAGCATGTATTTTTTGATATGTCTTTACATTTTCCTAATTACAAAGGTATGGAAGACACTACGAAACATGTGCATAAAAGTGATTTCATATGGAGTGTGAAGGTTATCACTACACCAGAACAAAGGGCCAATGAGTTTGCAACCACGTTGCAAGGGCGTGCACATAGCTGGTATAGGAAGTATGATCTATACCAGACATTGGTGGATTACATTGCATTGCATAATTTCTTTTTGGTGGAGTTCCACATACCTGAGTTTGAATAAAAAAGCATCAGCACATTGAAGGAGATTCAACAAGGAATGGCGGAGAGTTTGCAGGAGTATGATGCATGTTTCAAGACTCTCATATCTAGGTTGTCTTAATACATTCACCCTTCACAGCATGCTTAGTGGTTTTTCGGAGGACTGATCACACCATTTAGGAGGGCGCTTTCACATAAGACTTTCACATATCTGTGCAAGGCCTTGGAGGCTTCCCTACACATTGAGGTAGTAGGAAACATTGATACATGATTTATTCCATTCCTAGAAGCCCAAATTACTACAATGGAAAAGTGGCTGGAGAAATTATTTGTGAGCTCGGCTCATGAGACATGCAATGGGTTATAGTGTACGGATTGTGAAGTAGAGGGTCATACAAAGGACATTTTCTCGCAAAGATCGGTACGCTCCATGTTGATGGAATATGAGATTTGCTATAGAGATAATGATGCAAGTAGATTCTCATTTCTACAGTGCACAATCCATAGAAATGTGTCCTACTATTACAAAATTTACACCTCTTCTACTCATGACAATCAAGGATTGTAGATAAATCGAGTAGATATATGATTTCATTGATATTGGTGTGTGCTAAACAAGTGTTTCCAGTAGTTCCAAGGATGATGGTCATCATTATGAAGGGTGCGCAGATGGAGGAGTTCGTGGAAGAGGATTTCAAGAGGGATTTAGAGGTTGTGGCAATCACGGGGGTAGAAGGAGTGAATTCCCCTATGGAACCTGCTATAACTATGGATCTATAGAACATTACAAGCGCGAGTGTCCTAATTTTTTGCACTGCTCTTGGTGTGGGAAAAACCACAAATATGAGGAATGCCCATAATTATTTAAACACATGAGCCAGAAGTAGCTGAATTATAAAGGTATTGAGATAGTGAGCATAAACCATGTTGATCCACAGTGGATGCCAAGGGTGGCGCATGAGTCAGATTTTGAACCTGTATTGTTGACGACATGAGCTAAGGCTGTATGTGCCATCGAGATACCAAAGAAGAGACCACTGATTACAAGAGAAAAAGTGATACATGGGAAATATCTTGATCCTACCCACTAGAAAGAGGTCTATCAAGAGACCATGGAGGTGATTAGGAGTCTTCAAGGAGATATCAAATGATTGAAGGAGCATTCGCAGCAGTTAGAGAAGAAGAAGAGTGTTGATGCTCCATAGAAGGATCTAGATGAAATCAGGGAGGTCTGAAAGATGTTGAGACAAGAGAATATCATCCCTCTTTTAAGAGAGTAGCTGAAAGGAAAACTACCAAGCGTCGAGGGAGAGCGTGAGAGGTAGGTTTTGCATGCTAATTTTCCTCCTCATAGTATTGACTATGATAAGGAGATTACCTTGAATGGAGTTGTTGATGGATGGCTCCTAAATAATATTTTGATTGACACGAGCACGGAAGTTAATGTTCTCACCTTAAACGCATGGAATCAAATAAGAAGGCCCCCATTACAGTCATCTTCAAAATTTTTGTATATGGCTAACAAGATAAAGGCAATGCACATTGGTGTCCTAGAGGATGTTACTATCACTATCTAAGGGGTGAAATTCACTAGAGACTTCTAAGTCTTAGCACTTGTTGAGGTGGAAAAATTCCCAGCGCTACTTGGGTGCCTCTGGTGCTATAAGAACAATGTTGACTTATGTTTCAATAAGGGGTATATAATTATTTAGAACAAGGAGGAACGTGTTATCATTCCTTTGACAAATGGAAATTAAACGCCCTATACTAAGCCCTTAGGAGAAGAAGATCTAAACAGATTCTATGTGTGCATTATCAGAGACCCTGAGGTTTTGCAACCAACAAGAGAAGGGGTTATTCAATGGGAATATGCTCAATCTATAAGTGATACAACTAGTGTGGCATGTGACAATTAGGCACACGGGACATATGAGTTAGTCAAAAAGTAGTTACGAGGCTCTGTGATGAGAGTAACAAAGGTGTGCTCATTCATGTGCTTAGGAGGAAAATAGTTACCAAGTTACACTGGGGGAGCTAACCCTGATGTTTTCCTGTGAGCAATGGAGACCCATTGGATATATAAGATCGAAAGGAGAAGTATGCTTAGCTATAATTTTCTCACAACCGTAGCACGTTGGTGGGAAACCCATCGAGATAAGCTTCTAGAGTGACGCAAGGTGAGAATCACATTCTCTGTTAGGTTTTTCCAAAGCAATACACGTACTACTATACAAGACTATCATGACAAGGAACTCGCCTTGTTTCATGTCCAAGCATGTGAGAAGATTTGGATTAAAGGTGTGGAATCCTTGCCTCATTCATTATGGGTGCATAAGTTTTACTGCACCTTGCAAGGTTGTGTGCACGTGGTACATTCATTCAAAGTTACACTGTTAGATAGGATTTGACGACTGATCTCATTCAATCTTTTGAGTATCAAAGTACTAATCCATCGGTGGATAAGGCATTATAGGTTGTTAAGTGCCTAACTATGGGTGATAGTGCCATGGAAGAGGATATAATATTGCAGTTGTTGGGAGAACCTGACTTGGAAGTGTGCTTCAATGGAGAAGAATTAAAGGAATTACAACTTGAGTGCGCTTGCATGGGAAAATAGAAAGGAAAGTTAGTCTGCGTGATAGAAGGCGAAGAGGTGGAAAGCATGGATGTTAACCATACTATTGGTATGTGTGAGGTTATGGATAGTACTGATGAGTAAGCACACACCTACCATGAACCCCTGAAAACCCATAAGGTTAACATTGGCTTGAAGGTGGAACCTAAGGAAGCTACTATTAGAGATTACTAGACAGAAGGGGAGGTTTCAAAGATTATTGATATGTTGTGTGAATTCTAGGATTTATTCTTGCACGGGTACCACAAACTCAAGGGATTTCACCACTCTTTAGGAGAAATTAAGATCAAGCTAAAGGAAGGTGCGCGCCTAATTTGGAAGAGACCTTATCGAATGAATCTGAATCTGCGAGTCAAGGTCAAGGAGGAGATTGACAAGATGATTGCATCAGGCATCATTGATTCTATTGAGGAATAAAAGTGGATAAGTTTGATGGTCGTCAACATTAAGAAGGATGGGAGGATAAGGATTTGCGTTGATTACAAGGATTTGAATGTGGTGTGTGTCATTGATCCTTTTCCAACCCCCTTCACTGAGGAGATCCTGGAAGGAGTATCTAGGCGGGAGATCTATTCTTTCATAGATGGATTCTTGGGATATCATCAGGTTAGAATTGCAAAATAGGACCACGAAAAGATAACTTTCGCCACTAATTTTTTCCTATATGGTCATGTCATTTGGACTAAAGAAAATGCGTGTTGTGTTTTCGTGCATTATGGTTCAGGCATTTCAGGATTTCATCCATAAGTTTTTTCAATTCTACCTGGATGATTAGATAGTATATGGATTGGTGAGGGACCATTGTGACAATCTGAGGCTGATGTTTGAGAGATGTCAATAGTTGAGTATATCTCTTAACATTAAGAAATGTGTTTTTGCTACTCCATTGGGCACCCTGTTGGGACATATCATATGTAAAGAAGGCTTGCTGGTGGATCCTACCAAATTTATCGTTATTATGGGTTTAGAGGAGCCTACCAGCAAGAGCATGATATGTAGATTCCTTGGGCATATAGGGTATTACCATAAATTCATTAAGGGGTGTGCCAAGATCGGCATGCCATTGGAGGAATTGCTAAAGCACAAAATTACATTTCATTGGGGAGAGGTGCAGCATATGGTGTTTGACACACTGAATAATAGACTCATTACTGCACCCATATTACATTTTCCCTCTTGGGATAAGCCTTTTCACATGCATGTTGATGCATCTGGGATGGCGATAGGAGCAGTCTTAGCACAACCTAGAGAGAGAATTGTTGACCATCCCTTATGCTTTACTAGTAGGAAGCTAACCCCAATAGAACAGAATTATACTACCATGGAGCACGAGATATTGTCAATGATTTACGCACTACATAAATTCAGGTAGTATTTGTTGGTAACACCCTTTATATTCTACATGGACCACATGACATTAAATTACTTGGTGAACAATCCCATCTTGCAAGGGTGCATATGTAGGTGGGTCATATTCTTTCAGGAGTTTGAGTTTGTGGTTGTTGTAAAACTGGGTAAGAGTAAGTTAGGGCCTAACCATTTATCAAGGATTGACTTAGGAGAGGACACGCAAAGTATTAAGGATAAAATTCCAGATGCACAACTATTTAGATTTTAGCACACACCCTCTGACTTGGAAGATATTGTTGTTTTTCTAAAACGGGTGTGGTGCTGGAGGGGATGAAGACCTTAGAAATGAAATAGTTAGCTGCACGTGCCACACACTACATATTAATCAGTGGAGACTTGTACAAGCTAGGTTGGGATGATGTCTTGTTTCGGTGTGTACTAGAACATCAGTGCACTAAAATCATGGGAGAAGCACATGGTGGAATTGCAGGAGGGAAATATGCAGGAAATGCCACCGTGCAGAAGATTTTATGATAGGTCTTTGGCGGGAAACCCTTTATTAGGATTATATTGAGTATTTCAATGTCTATGATCATTGTCAGTGCCTTGGTAAGCCAGGAAATAGGGATGAAATTCCATTTATACCAATAGCTAGTGTTGAACCGTTCAAGAAATGGGAAATTGAATTTGTAGGCCCTATTTCACCTGTCGTGTGAAGGAAAAGTTCATGCTATATCATTACTTACACTAACTATCTAACACAATGGGCAAAGGAAACACCTACGAGGGATTGCATAGTGGCCACAACAGCCAAATTTTTATGGGAAAACATCATTAGCATATATGGGTGCCCTCTGAGTTTGACTAGTGACTAGGGTACTCATTTTTTGAATGAGACAGTCAGGATTTTTTTGGACAAGTTCATGGTGGCTCATCACAAGACTACTCCTTATCACCCTTGGGCTAATGGGACTTCTGAGTCATTTAACAAGATATTGATTCATACACTTACCAAGATTTGTGATGTTGGGAGGAAAGATCAGGATGAAAAAGTATCATCTGTGTTATGGGCGTATAGAACAACTTACAATAGATTGAATAAAGCCACACCATTCCAATTGGTGTTTAGCATGAAAGATGTTTTGTTGGTAGAGTTTATGCTACCCTCTCTACATATTGTGCACGCAGGAGGATTGGTCGACAAACAGGCATTATAAGAGTGCATTGACAAGATAATAATGTTAGATGAGAGGCAATCACTTGCTAAGTGGAGTCAGAAGATTGAGAAGGTGAGATAAAAGGCTTGACATGATCATCACATAAAGAACAAATAATTTGAGGTTAGGCAGATGGTTTTACTTTATGATTCTAAGTTTTTGCATCATCCTAGGAAGCTCAAGATCCATTGGTTGGACCATATTATATTACCCATATACTTGATTTAGGCACTTGTCAGCTACAGGCGTTGGATGGAATGTGACTTCCTGGGTATTTTAATAGAAACAGGTTGAATCCCTACTATAAATAAGGCTTATGTGTGTTTGTAAACAAGGTAGTATTTCTAGTTAGCTCAGGATTTCCCTTAATGCATTCTCCTTTCTTTTTATTTCCCTTTCTTGTTACTTTGTTCCTTTTGGTTTGTTTTGGGTGTGTGTGTGCGTCAGTGTCTAATTACATCATCAAGGTGTTATGCACAGAGGATCGGGCATTTTTTTATCCTGGGGTGAAACATAAAGGGGAAGGGAGTAGGATGTGGTAGGAGAAATGTTGATGTGGTGGCCTGGGTTGTGAATTTAAAGGTGCGTAGGGTCAAAATAGCACACATATCAAAGGTGAACATGAGAAGATTGGTGTCAAAAAGGATTTGAGAAAAACACATACAAGGATAAAATACGCAAGGTCAATATGAGGTAGGCAGCGGAAAGATCTTGGTCCAAGACAGAGGAAGTGTTAATGTAAAATAACAGCACCCCCAAATGAGTTGTTAGATCTTCTTTTCTAAGGAAGATTCATTTGGTGTGATTTGCATAACATTAAGTTTTCCCAAAAGTGCGGGACTTTGCAAATGGGAAAACTCTTCATATTAAGGTTGGTTCATACTCCTCTGTTTAGCTGTGTGCATGATATTGCAGAGGATCTATCCTAAATCCTACTCTAATTTTCCAAGGAGATAGATTTAAAGAAGGGATGCAAAGAAAATAAAACTTAAGCTACAAGGTGATACACCAACGGTTTGCACCATCAAAGCCTGATGTAGTGCACCATTGAAGCACATCAATTGATTATGTGGTTGACTACATGGGAAACACCAATCATATTCATGTGCCATGTTATTTTGTGTTGGAACCAATGCCCTTGATTTTGAATCTATATTTGGATCATATGGCCTAAAAGGTCTTGCAGCTTGAGATTGTCCTTGGTGTTGACTCTGAATTACAGCCTGGGCTTGTGGTTTATTTTGCTTATACGAGGGTCTAGCCTGATACTGAGCTTGTGGCTAATATGGCCTAGAACTCTAAGCCTACTATCTTTTTATGGTTACTAACTCATTCCCCAGGTTTTGAAGTTGTTTCATAATTTCCTGAACCTCATTTGAGGTGGTAGATGATGAGGTGGAGGCTTCAGCTAAACTTTAACTCTTGGGAGTAGGTATAGGAGCTATTTTGGGTGTTTGGTTGGTACTTGGGTTTCCTAATTCAGTGCATAGAGGCATGGATGGCCTAGGAGAAAGTTTTCCATCCTGAATTAAACGATTCTTAGCTCCTATGGAAAGGCTATAGGTTGCAGGTAAGGTTGTGCCCCCATTAACTGAATCATTAAAGAAATATCAGAATTTAAATCTCTAAGAAAGTATAAGAAGGCATCTTCATTAGTGGGCTTTACTGTTTCTGGAATCCTATCCCAAGTCCATTGAAACCTAAGGTTGAAATCTGTCAACTGCTCATTCAAATCTCTTTTGATTGTTATCAGTTGCTACAACAAGGATAAGTTATCTCCTTTTTCTCCAAACTAGTTGTGAAGAGTTGTGCACAGATGGTCCCAAGATTGAATAGAGCCTACTTCTCAGTGATCTCGTGGATTGTATAGACATTTGCAATATCTTGAATGTGATCAGCAAGAGAAGTCTAGTTTTCCCCAGTGAAATATGGGATGCTCTTCAATGCTGCCACCAGGACTAGATTTTGTGCATTCAGAGTGAGTAGGCTAGTGTTGATGAAATTGACATAAGGATTTGGATGTGTCATCCTGATCAGCCTGAGCACCTTTCTTGGCTGAAAGAATGGCCTACTGGGAGGAGGTGTTGATAAGGCTCTATTTAGTAGAGATAGAGACCCCTAGGCTCTCCTTCCTCTTCTCCTTCTATCTAGAGACAGGTGTAGGTGTACAAATTGTCCTTCTCTTGTTCTTGACCTTTTTTGTATCCTTCTCATGAACTTGAGAAACTTGGACTACTGAAACCACTGGATTCTGTCCCTTTTGGATTCACCGAATGTGTAGTTCTTAAAAGCTTCTCAAAAGCTAGAATCAGAGCAGGTGCACATCAATCTTACTGTAATAAGATGGAGACTTCTTATCCCACCGGGCGTGCCAAAACTGTTAATGTAAAATCACAACACCCCCAAATGAGTAGTTAGATCTTCTTTTATAAGGAAGATTCATTTGGTGTGATTTGCATAACATTGAGTTTTCCCCAAAGTGTGGGACTTTACAAATGGGAAAACTCTCCAAATTAAGGTTGGTTCCTACTCCTCTATTTAGGTGTATGCATGAAATTTCAGAGGATCTATCCTAAATCCTACTCTAATTTCTAAGGAGAGACAAGGTTAAAGAAGGGATGCAAAGCAAATAAAACTTAAGCTACATGGTGATACACCAAAGGAGTGATGAATAATTGTTTTTCTGGTAGGCACAAACTAGAAGAATGCAACACAAAAACATGCAAAAATAACCAAAGTTGTAATGAAGGATAAGAAGACAACAATTAACATAGAAATGGATGAAGATCACCCACATAACATGTGTTATTACTCGCACGGCTTGATACGACACATTACAATAGTAACAAGGAAAATATATGTTTACATTCTATATGGGAGGTTTGAAAAATCCATGAATTCACTTTCCAAGTGGAAGAGGGGAGCCTACAAAACAAAAGTATTTCCAACCCTTCACAATGAGTCTCAACCCTGCTTTTATAGATTCAACATAGAGGGGAAAAAGAGAGAGAAGCGGGAAAAATAGTTCTAAGCTCAACCAGTGTTATTAATGGCTCCCGTAAAATCTGCTCCCAAATCTATCTTCACTGTATCAATTTCTTATTTGGTGCCTCGAAGGATGAGGAAGTAGCGGAGCAGATCAGATCTGATCTAGTTGTTGGGGAAAAATTAGATCCTGCATTGATGGCCCTGAAGACATTTCTCCATTTTTCTCCCACCTAGCCTCCCCAAACTTGAATTTTCAGATCTCCATGGCATATAAGAGGCTGAGATATTTCCAATGGTGTCAGATTTGTAATATTTTGAGCCCTAAGTAGAAAGATATGCCCTTTCAAAGTTTGTATCAGATCCGTACAAAAGGGCAGGAAAACCAGTTTGAAAAATAGGCCCCCTTTTCTATATAGGACACGTTGAGGGCTGGCGCTTGTCTAAGAACCTCCTTTCAATCTTGCTATTGAACTAGCATCATTTGGACACTTGGCACCCTCCGTTGGTCTATCTCAGTGTTTGACTATTCAACCCGACCTTGTCCCCTTTTGAAACGGGATGCGTGGAGGCTTTGTGCTCACTTAGAAACCGCTTAGGATTTTACTTCTGAAGAACCATTGGATTGACACTTGGAAGCCTCTGTGGGCTCTTATACTTTTCAATGGCCCCTCTTTCCTTTTCAGACCCTGGGCTTCCTGGCGAGCCGATGCTTATTTGAGCCTCCGCTTTTGGATTTACCCTTGGAGATGCACAGAATCGACACGTGGCTTCTTCCACGACCACTTTTGAACTTAGCCTTTTTTTATGCCTGCTCTATCTACCTTTTGACCTCTGCTAACCATTTGCTACATGGAGGGTTGACATGAGTTTGAGTCTCCACCTTGGGATCCCATGTTGGAATTGCGCTAAGCTGACACTCGACTCCTTTTGCCGAGTAAGAGACTTTTCAACGGTAATGTAACTTTTGAGGCTCTGGACACGTGGAAGCCTGACACTCATTTAAGTCTGCCCCTTTGAATTTAATCTTTGGAAGTGTGCCATTTGGACACGTGGTTCTCTCTGCTTCCTCCTCCATACTTAGCCAATTTTTGGACTCGTTCTGAACAGTTTTGAGTCCAAAGACTTTGGATCTTCATCATTTCTTCTTTCTCTTCTTTCTCCTGGCTCTTTTGGCACCGCTCCTCTTTCTTTGACCCTGTTGTTCCATTTCTAAGCTTTCCTGTAACCTGTTAAATAGTTTTAAGACACGTATCCACTCGAAATAGACGTCTCTTTTCTTTCTTCATGCATAGGGTCGTTTGGTCTTTCGCAGGTCCTGCTACTTCGTCGTTAAGTCCTTCTACGACCTGTTTGTAATATTTAGCCATGTTTTCCCTGGTTCTTCCTATGCGGGGTCATGGCTGATCCAATACTTTTCCTAGGGGGAAAAATATGGATAATAGGAACATTGACTTCGGCGCAGGAGAAAGTGCAAAGAGTTCTATGGTTGAGGTAGTTGCACGTCAGAAGATTGCCAGAGTGTTCATGTAGGTTTGCGTGAGGAGGAAAAGCATTGGATAGAATGGACTAAAGGATGGCATTAGAAAAAGATGATTTTAATGCATTTGTACATTGGTAGGTGGCATTAGGCTTTGTGTAGAAAAAGCAAAAATATATAAATAGAAGGTCAGGGTTAAGTATTATTTTACCTTGCGTTTTGAGTTATCGAAGAATTTCTTGTTTTTTAATGTGATTCTTGTGAAGAAGTGCAAAGAGGAGTGTTCGAATTCAAAGAAATCGAAGGACTTGTGAACTAGTGTGGAAGAAAAATGCATGGGTATACGCAAAGGAGTTTGTTTGTGGGTTTCCTTGGGTGGATACATTGTCTTGTGGAAAGGAAGTACTCCAAGTTAGGGTTTACAAGCTAGGGCATGGGTTTTCATGGAAATTTCATAGAAGTAGAGCCAAGGGTTTGAGTAGTAATAGAACTTGATGCGAGGGAGAAACTACAGAGGACTAAGGAAGAGAAAAATGGCACCAAGGAAAGGATAGACCACTTCACCGAAGAAGGGCAAGGGAAAGGGCAAAGGAAAACTAACCGTTTCCACAAGTTTCAATGAAGAATGGTATACAGAGATGCAATACCCAGATGGTGTGCTACTAGGGAAAGAGTGGGTGTCACATATAAGGAATATGACTGTGTGTGATTACAATCATCACACGAGCACCATAGAAAAGGAGATGACCCTGGAGTTGGTTCGCCCAATGGAAAAGAGGACGTCAGATGGGAAACCCATCTATGATGATGAAGTAAAAGTGAAGTTAGAAAAGGTTCAACTTCTACAACTTTATGAGTTACCCTATTTTGGAAAACCTAAGTGACTATACCAGTGGTTAATGTCGAGCATGCATGAGGACTACTTATATTTTGCAAGAAGGCGGATGCGCATAACCCCACAGTTTATTTCTAAGTTCATTGTCATGATATGCAAAGAAGAGATGCTAGATAAGGACTTGTGTGACAAGGAGGCCATCAAGAAGACTATTGAGGCATATGACTATAAGAAGGTTTCACGGTACTTTAACATCACTATAATCACTAACCCTATTATGAGGATGGCCATGTGCTTGATGAGAAAGTTGAATGAGCAAAAGAGATGGACGCAGATTAAAAAATATTGGTTGAATGTCTTTTGCAAGATCTCAGAGGGCTCCATTTACAACCTCTCATCTTTCATTGTGGAAGATATTATTGATGTTGTGCGCGATAGGGAGAAGATCATGTTCGGTAATGTCCTCCTTACCAATGTATTTTCAGATATTGGAGTTCCCGATGGGCCAGATAAGTTTTTTTGGGAGTACCCAGATGAGAACCCATCTCTTGAGAAGATTTTTGAAGCTTATACTTGTGATAAAATGATGGCCGCTCACAAGGCGTGCTTGGAGAAATGGTATAAATGGATGCATAAGGAATTTGGAGTTGAATGGAGGATACCAGAACAAGTGCCTGCGTTGGTGGATGGAGAAGTTGAATTTGCTGTATACCAGCACTTTTGTATCAACAGGTTTACCTTGAAAGATGGCACCAAGGGTATTGGTGTAAATTTCCCTTCTCCTTCACACTGCAATAATTTCAAGGCGTAGTAAATAGGTTTAAGGACACGAAGAAACTTAGATTTGATCTAAGTGTTGTAGCTCAAGATCACCGTGAAATACGTTGAATCTTGGTGTATCCTGTTGTCAAAATTTCACCCCCCCTTGGGTAATTTTGATAACATGCATCAAAATATTCAAGTCCCAGGAAAATTGATTGATTCGGGGCCAAAAATCATGTTGCTAGAGTCCCCTCAAATATTTTTGAAGTTCCCTGTCTGAGAGGAAAAGAGCAAGCTCTGAGAAAATGCGAAAAAAGGTTGCAGAAGGCAAGTAGGTTGATCCAGGAAAAAATCATAAAAATGACTAAGTCCTAGTCCTAGGGGCAGTCGGGACATTTGGGACAAAAAGGCCCGAACTGGCCGGCTCAGTCGAAGTAAGCACAAACATCCCGCAAAGCAACACGGACATCTGGGACAAAAGTACGCGGCGGGCGCGAAATGCCGGTTCGACCGAGAAAAAATTGGCTAACTGTTAAGAGGGACGCAAATGGGACAAGCAGGCCAAAAATGCCCGAACCGGCCGAATCGGCCGAAATGAGTCCAGAGGGTCCAAAATCAAATGGGACATCTGGGACAAATGGACGCGAAATGCCCGAACCGGCCGAAATGAGTACAAAGGGCCCAAAATCAAATGGGACATCCGGGACAAATGGAGGCGAAGTACGCGAAGGAGCCGAAGGAGTCGAGGACCAATCAGAAACTGCCACGTGTCCTCACAGGAGAAAAAGTCAAAAGGTCAAAGGGGCGAGTTATCAAGCGCTGAACCGAACCAATGAAATGGCGTCACGTGTCCCAGCTAGGGCCCACAAGGAAAATTCAAAAGATAGCCCGCCGAGAGGTAGAGGAGAGAGAATTGTGTGACCAATAAGAGCCTGCCACGTGGCGTCTAGGTGGCGAAGCGTGGGAAAATATTTCAAAATTTGTCTTGGTCTGTTCCGTGCCCTAAATCTTCAGATCGCCATATCTTTTGATCCAGAGCTCGGATTTCCACGTTCTTTATATCAACGGAAAGATGTTGAGATGCTCTACATGATTCTGGGATCAACCTTGAGTTTTGGTGCAGTCTAAAGAGAGAAAATCGAGAAACAGCTCTGATGCGTGTGCACGGCCAAAAGTGACATTTCAACGGCCAAATTAATGCAGAATGGGTCGCATTCTCCTCCAAATCGGTCAAAGTGACAGGGTATGGGTTGGTAAGATCCTCCATGTTGATTTAATGCATCTGCAGTCAATGAGGAATGGGCTTACACGTTTTCCCATGTTTTCTGTCCCCTGGGCTCGACCCATGCAATGTAAAAGCCAGATTTGGCTCATTTTAAAAAAAAAAAATGTTGTTCATTCTTTCGGCTCGGCCCTCCCTTCTTTTCTTCTCTAGGGTTGAAAATGGAGTTCAAGCCTCCTCCCTGCTCTGTAATGGCATTTTTTTCCTTTTACTAATGGAATGATGTTCTGTGCAAACTTCTGGAGCAACAAAACATGTTCTGTGATGCATCTGTCCATCCTCTCTCATTTTTGCTTGTTCTCTCCTTGCCTCTCTTCATTTGCAGGTATCTGTGCATGTCTAAATGTTCATTGCAGGTTTGGAGCTGTGTTCATGGAGTTTTGGGACATTTTCTGTGTGAAATCTATCCTTGGGCCTGTGATACATCTGTCCATCCTTCCCATTGCTCACCTCTCTTTGTCCCATGGCAGTTTTGATAGATGTTCAACATCCTCCTTCTCTGATGTATCATCGTTTTAGTGTAGGCTTTTGTTGTTTTTTCCTTCTCTCTCTCTCTCTGTCTCCTTGGCATGGTTAGATTAGGATTAGATTAGCTTGCCTGCACTGGAATAGCTTGTGGCAGGTAGTTTAGGAGCAAGAACTAGCCTTATCTGGAGATTCCTCTCTCGGTTTCACAAGTCCCACGCTTGGAGAGAGGTTTCCATGTTGTGCAATCACACTGGATGCCTGAACATCAACCTAGAAGCCTGATGTGCGTCCAGGGGTGCTATGATTTTGCACTAACAGTTTTTGGCACGCCCGGTGGGACCTTAGAGGTCTTTCACTTCATCTTTTGCAGGTTGATGTGTTCCTGTGAAGATTTCAGCCTTTGGAGGCACTTGCAAACACATCTGGTGACTCCATCTGGTCAACAACCATCTCTGAAGTTGCAGACCTTCCTTTCCATTCATTTTCATTCATTTTCCATTTATCCTTCTTTCCATCTCTTTCATTCTTCCTCATTCTTTGAAGTTGTGCAATCATGACTTCATTTCCATCATGGATTTCATATCAACAACAGCAGTATATTCCACCTCCAACAGGTTTTACAAATCCTCCAGATCAGCATGCATATTCATATGAACAGCAGTGCCAAAGTCAGTTTGGCTATGGAGCTTTCCAAGAGCAAGAGTATGCATATAATGAAGACAATCAGATGCAAGATGCTGGTCTGTTAGAGAAAATCCAAAAGATGGAGGTAAACATAGTGCAGTCCAGGGCTCAGGCACAGATGAAAGCTTTTGGAATCGGTTATGGAGCACCCTGTCCATGGGTGGGACCTTTTCCAAGGCATTACAGCCCTCAGGAGAAGCTTGACTTCATGATTGCAACGCTGCCTTTGCTTGCAAAGTGGATTGAAGAAATAGAGGTGTATGAGAGAAGTATTCAGCAACCTTGTCAACGGGTAAGCACACCATCTCATGCCTTTCCTTTTCCTCTTTCCCAATCTGTTTCATTTCAGCAGTGTCAAGTTTCAAACCCTCCATCTGCTGTCCCAAGTGTTGAATCCATTTCTCCACCCCCCAGTCTTCCACCTCATCTCGATTCTTCTTTCCTTTTCCCTTCCAAACAGTCATCCCCTCCATAAGAGCTGACAGAAATACCCCCTCCTCCAAAGAAACAAGAGGTTTCACTGCCTCCACCACCACAAAAAAGTGTAAAATCGGTTGAGTTTCAACCCATTCTTCCTCTTGCATTCCCAATTTCATATGGGGAAGAAGGAATTGAAAAAATCAGTCATCAAGGACAGCAAGAAGAGGAGCCCAACAGAAAAGAAATGACAGATGACTTGAAGGTTTGGGCTACCAAATTTGGGATGACAAAGATCCCCTTGATGGTTAAGCCTACAGAAGAGGCTAAGGTTGAACAAATGGTGGTTAGGACTGATTTGGTTGCAGCAGAAGAAGAAGATCTTGCAGTCCCAACTTGTCCTCTAGAGCAGCAAATTGAAGAGTTTGACTTGACAAACTTCATGCTGGAGAAGGAGTTCAATCAAGAGCAAGATTGCCTTCAAACATTAGAGGAAGGAGAAGCTGCTCCAAATCTAAAAGAAGAGGAGCACATCCTAGCTGTGGAGGAGAAAAGTGCAGATCCAAGGGCTTCGAGCACAAAGCAGGCTACAGGAGAACCTTCAGTTCTTCTTTCCACTTCATCTCTCTCAAGTTCTATTACTGAAAAGGAGTTTGATCTCTCAAACTCAATATTGGAAAGTGAAGGAAACCATGGTGGTCAAGTTGCAGATCAAGAGGACACCATGGAGGAAGTTGAACACGAGCAGCAGGACAGCAATGAGGTAGTTTACCTGTCAGATTTGAAGGACTGTTTTGATGGAGAAGAGCCGGTTGAGCTTTCACCTTTCTCTCTTTCATCATCCACATTCCAAACACGAGAGCCTGCTGCCATGAAGGAGAGCTTTCATTTGCAGTAGCCTGCATCTTACAGCAGCTCTTTGGGATCAAGATTGGAAGATTTTTATCTTCCATGTTATTCATTGGAGGAAGAGAAAGGACAGAAGAATTTCACCATTTCTTCCACACCATCCATTCAAGAGGGTCTACAAGAAGACTCCATTCTTGGAGTTGAAAATCAGAGCTATGGGCATATCAAACGGATCAGACCTTGCCCAATCAGGTATTTGGCTTCATTGGAGCCAAAGGAGAAGCCACAACCAGTCATGCTTGCTTCTGAGCATGAGGATGAGCTACAAAGTACCAAGGATCAGCTGTCATACCTCTCCAATCCAAATGCAGAGCAACTAAAAGAGGTATTGGATTTTTCAGTTGATACCTTGATGATTTGGATAGAAGACCAGCTTCTTGTTGATTTTCCATCCATCCAAACAGACATGATCAGTGCCAAATTAATTGCATGGCTGCCAATTTTGAAGAAAGGAAGCTATTTCTCACAACCAGTTGCAGGGTTTGTTTAGCTTGCCTTTGCTTCCAGTTAGAGTAGAGTAGTTAGGTTTGCTTTCAGTAGAAGAAGTGCTTGTGCACACTCTGTATGTTCCATTTGGGGCATGTATGATTTTCAGTTTTGTACATAGTTTTGGTGTTGCTGGTTCTGCTCTTACACAGTTCATTTCAGTGGCATCTTGGTGAAGACACTCCAGGTTCAGTAGGTTTCCAAGTGGCTCAGAGGGAGGTTTTCAAAGTTCAGATCAGTTGCAGGTTGCAACTCATGACTCCATGCCCAATGGATGCTTCAGGCTATTGATCATTCATCTAGCAGGCAGATGACCCCGCTGAGTCACCAAACTGTTGTCAAAATTTCACCCCCCCTTGGGTAATTTTGATAACATGCATCAGAATATTCAAGTCCCAGGAAAATTGATTGATTCGGGGCCAAAAATCATGTTTCTAGAGTCCCCTCAAATATTTTCGAAGTTCCCTGTCTGAGAGGAAAAGAGCAAGCTCTGAGAAAATGTGTAAAAAGGTTGCAGAAGGCAAGTAGGTTGATCCAGGAAAAAATCATAAAAATGACTAAGTCCTAGTCCTAGGGGCAGTCGGGACATTTGGGACAAAAAGGCCCGAACCGGCCGGCTCGGCCGAAGTAAGCACAAACAGCCCACAAAGCAACATGGACATCTGGGACAAAAGTACGTGGCGGGCGCGAAATGCCGGTTCGACCAAGAAAAAATTGGCTAACTGCTGAGAGGGACGCAAATGGGACAAGCGGGCCAAAAATGCCCGAACCGGCCGAATCGGCCGAAATGAGTCCAGAGGGTCCAAAATCAAATGGGACATCTAGGACAAATGGACGCGAAATGCCCGAACCGGCCGAAATGAGCACAAAGGGCCCAAAATCAAATGGGACATCCGGGAAAAATGGAGGTGAAGTACGCGAAGGAGCCAAAGGAGCCGAGGACCAATCAGAAACTGCCACGTGTCCTCACAGGAGAAAAAGTCAAAAGGTCAAAGGGGCAAGTTATCGAGCGCTGAACCGAACCAATGAAATGGCACCACGTGTCCCAGCTAGGGCCCACAAGGAAAATTCAAAAGACAGCCCGCCGAAAGGTAGAGGAGAGAGAATTACGTGACCAATCAGAGCCTGCCACGTGTCGTCTAGGTGGCGAAGCGCGGGAAAATATTTTGAAATCTGTCTTGGTCTGTTCCGTGCCCTAAATCTTCAGATCGCCATATCTTTTGATCCAGAGCTCGGATTTCCACGTTCTTTATATCAACGGAAAGCTATTGAGATGCTCTACATGATTTTGGGATCAACCTTGAGTTTTGGTGTAGTCTGAAGAGAGAAAATTGAGAAACGGCTCTGACGTGTGTGCACGGCCAGAAGTGACATTTCATTGGCCAAATTAATGCAGAATGGGTCGCATTCTCCTCCAAATCGGTCAAAGTGACAGGGTATGGGTTGGTAAGATCCTCCATGCTGATTTAATGCATTTGCAATCAATGAGGAATGGGATTGCACGTTTTCCCACGTTTTCTGTCCCCTGGGCTCGACCCATGCAATGTAAAAGCCAGATTTGGCTCATTTTTTTAAAAAAAGAGGTTGTTCATTCTTTCGGCTCGGCCCTCCCTTCTTTTCTTCTCTAGGGTTGAAAATGGAGTTCGAGCCTCCTCCCTGCTCTGTAATGGTGTTTTTTGCCTTTTACTAATGGAATGAGTTCTGTGCAAACTTCTGGAGCAACAAAACGTGTTTTGTGATGCATCTGTCCATCCTCTCTCGTTTTTGCTTGTTCTCTCCTTGCCTCTCTTCATTTGCAGGTATATGTGCATGTCTAAATGTTCATTGCAGGTTTGGAGCTGTGTTCATGGAGTTTTGGGACATTTTCTGTGTGAAATCTATCCTTGGGCCTGTGATGCATCTGTCCATCCTTCCCATTGCTCACCTCTCTTTGTCCCATGGCAGTTTTGATAGATGTTCAACATCCTCCTTCTCTGGTGTATCACCATTTTAGTGTAGGCTTTTGCTGTTTTTCCCTTCTCTCTCTCTCTCTATCTCCTTGGCATGGTTAGATTAGGATTAGATTAGCTTGCCTGCACTGGAATAGCTTGTGGCAGGTAGTTTAGGAGCAGGAACCAGCCTTCTCTGGAGATTCCTCTCTCGGTTTCACAATTCCCACGCTTGGAGAGAGGTTTCCATGTTGTGCAATCACACTGGATGCCTGAACATCAACCTAGAAGCCTGATGTGTGTCCAGGGGTGCTGTGATTTTGCACTAACATATCCCAAGAAGCGAACCTATGTAGAAAAGTATGTATCTCATGATATACACATAGTAAAACTAGTGACATTTCTTATTACAGGTAGGATGGCAGTAAGGATGTATGTGTAGCTAAGGCCCAAGTTTTTGAAGGGCGCTTATGTTGAGGATGACGTCTCTATCCCAGAAGAACCCACTGAGAGAAAAAAAGAAAGTATTAATTAAGAAGAAATAACGGGAAGAGACTCCGACATAAAAGGTGTCAATCGCACATATAATGTAGACTATTAGGGCATAGGATTTAGGTGCCTGTACAAGCACCTACGTTTGACAGAAGAAGTCTCTCATCATGAAGTATTCGCCAGAGAAATAAGAGTCTCCTAGGAGAGAAGAGTCACCTGAGAAGGAGGATTCCCCTATGTTGGAGTCACCAGTGAGAAAAAACAAAGGGTGGCACAAGGGTCGGACTTAGAGGGAATGGAGAGCATGAAAGGAAATGAAACTGAAGACAATGAAGAGTGCGAGGAAGCTCATAATCCTCCTATGTACAATGTACATGATTCTGGTTAAGAAGGGGATGAAGAGGAGGAGTATGCGGAGGGTGCCCATGCTAAAGGAGGAAGTGAGGAGGTAAACATGCATGGTCAAAGGACCCCGACCCCTACCAAGAAACAGATAAATGATATAGTTAAAAAGGAGGTGGAAGGCATTATATGAGATCTAGTGGACCAACAAGTCAAGCATAGCACTGATGAAATATTGAAGGAGACTGAAGAGAGTGTAAGTGTAGGGAAGGAGTATGGAAGTATGTGTGGAGACCCCAACTTAGCAGTTAGTTTCCCCATGGTAGTGCACATAAGTGGAAAGGGCATAGTAGCAACGAAATAACATGCCATGACCTATAACAATGATCCAAACAAATTCTTGCGCATGCAGTTCTAGAGTAGAGTGCCCACAAACCAACTCCTAGCTTGGTCTTATTTTGATGAAGAAAGTGTGTACCCATGCACTAGAAATATGTTGTCTTGGGATTTTGAGTCCCATGTCGATGAGCCCAAGTTCGAGGTAAATAATGACGCGTTGATGGAGACATCAGACGCTAAAGGAATGAACCCCCTTATAAATACTCAACAGATATCAAATGAGAAATTTTGCAACATGATCAATAAGGTGTCAGTAGAAGTGGAGGCAAGAATTTTTGGGAGAAATGACATAATAATATCCTTGGAGGAGGAACTTGGAAATAAGAATGAGGAGATCATTGAGAGGGATGTGGAGATAAAGCAAAAGGAATTAATCAATGTGCAGTTAAGGTGTGAGCTAAGGGATGAAAAGGCAAAGGTACTTGAAGTCCACAAGAAGGTAGAGGCCATTTCAAATACCATTATCTTGAAGCACCCAAACCTATCCCCTCCTGAGCAGAAGTATGAGTCAAACATGCATTGCTTGTAAGACTTAGCATGCATACTCACCATGGAAAGGAAGCCACTTGCATTAGATTCGGCAGAAGAGGTGATGGTGTGCCATAATAAGGAAGAGAAGTTGAAGACTGGGGAGATACTAACTCAGTACTCTGAGCTCCTTGCCTTAGTGAAGACCGTGGCGCAAATGGAAGAAGTTGTATATGATAATTGTGGCAACGGGGACAGCATAACAAGAATATTAATTGTCAGCCATGAAGCAGATCTGAAATAATTTTAAGAGAAAAATAAGGGCAATAGGGCATATCAGGATAGGATCTTGGCCAAGGTAGAGAATAAATCAGAGGCAGTTGAAACCTTAATAGTTTCTATTAAAAATAAACTGAAAGAGTTGTACCCCCATGTCACTCACAAGATGGACATAGTGGGAGATGTTAGTAAACCTATGGAAAACATTGAAGATACACTGAAGGATAAGGGGGGTGAGATGAGTTTTGACGAGGTTAGCGTGATGGTAGGTGAATTACTTCAACAGGTGCAGAATGGTATGGATTCTTTGGTTAGGATTGAAGCCCCCATGAAGAATGATTTCCCACTTCTCATGCAGCAGTAGCAGGATTCTTCCATTCTTTATTCAATCACAGATTCTTTCATTTCCTCTATTCTTTATTATTTGGTGGAAGGGTAGAGTGTTTCTGAGGATGGAAAACACAAGTAGTGTGAGGTAATGTTGGGCCCTGAAATAGACTAAGTCCCAAGGAAGAAGTTAGCGCGTGTGGGAGGAAGTAAAGAAGGAAGGCACTCAGGAAAAAGTACACAAGGGAAAGTTGCGCAGGAGAAGAGGTTGGCATGTGCAGAAGCAGGAAGGTTTAGGTACTTAGCCATATTTTTAAGGAGTTGTCGTAGGAGAAACACATGAAAATCCTAAGTAGGTGTGTTGAATGGATAAGATGCCATCCTGGAGCCTTGGAGGTCAAGGAAAGAATATTCCATGTAAGGAATATTCTCAGGATGGTCATTACAGGTAGTGGAGGCATTTGCAAGCTGGCATAGGCATTCGACCATGGAGGACCACACTTCCATTTGACATGCGATCTTTTCATGAAGGAAACCAAGGTGGTGCATCCGTATCGTATTTAAAGGAGTTTTTGGGTTCGAAATAGAAAAGGAGGAGAGAAATAACGAAGTGTTGTTAGGATACTAGTAGGGTTAAGGAGGGTTTTAAGTTGTAATGAGGTGTTGCAGGAATACTTATAAGGATGATATTGAGCATATATTCATGGGTTTAGGTCTGAACAAGAGTTCTAATGGGTAGAATAGCTAATAACTCTCTCTATAGAGTATTTTTGTAGGGTTTAAGATAATATTCCTTAATGTAGTTGGTTTGTATGACCCTTACGATGTAATGAGACCACTGTAAATGTTTATAAATCAATATATGTTTGTGTGATTCTGGTTATTCATGTTCTTAAGTGTAAACCCTTGTGTTCTTCATATTATTTCGAGTCAGATCTAGTTTCATTATGCTTATTTACAATGTTCATTCCCATGTATGATGCATTTGTGCTTGGATCTGGTGTTTGTATCTTTTGTTTTTGAGTGAATTTCTATATTTCCATTCTTGTAACTCATTCTCCATCAATGACAGATCATTCTCATGAAGCTCACATAAAGGAGGGGCTTGTCACCCGCGTGCGCCTCAAGTGAGCGCCGAGTGCACACTGGGTGATAAGTCGAGGCGCTTAGGGTAGAAAGAAGGTATATGAAGAAATGAATATAGGATTAGATAGTTTCATTTGCATGTATAGGAGTAGTTTAGAATTAGGATTAGGTAGAGGAAGTCATCCTTCTCTAGATGTTTGTCTCACACTAAAAGTACCATAACTTGGAGACACTCCCATGCTGCCTCAAAATCTTGGGTTGTCCATGACTCAGGGTAGGGTGCAATTTTGAGCTCCAACACTTTACGGTTATTTATCTTTTTAGTAATGGTTTCTCTAATTCAATGCATAAGTTGCATATGCCATGTGTGTGGTATCATCTAATTGGCCTACATCTTTTCAATTGACAACTTGATGTCACTCACCACTATACATGGATGACTCACATCATGTTATGTGTCCTACATTGATGTCATTAGTGGTGCCCATATGTTTTTCTAAGTGGTGACTTGTTTCTTATGGTGGATAGTTTGCATCCAAAAATAAATTATGATCTGCCACATATCATAATGATGTCAAGAGTGAACCTAGCCTTATCTCAGTGGAGTGTGTTCTCTAGGAATGAATTTTAATGTTCCTTTTGATGTCTTGATGGTTATACTATGGAGGGAAAAAATTCTTTGCATGTGACTTGGTTTCTTAATGATGTGATAGGGATGCATGGGATTTTCTCATTAGTAACACATGAGAAATTCTCGATGGCTAAATCTCTTTAACATAAATGTTTTCAAGTGCTACGCATTATTGCTACAATCTTGAAGTTATACATCCTGGCCATTGATCTCTTACCCAAATTCAAATGGTTTAATGCTCACATCCATGGCTTGTCAAATATGTTATGCCCCATTTATAGGGTTGCGATCACCTATAACAGAGGACGACACTTTTAGGCATGGTATTGGTTGGATTATTTTATTAATGGTGACACTCTTGTATCTGATAGGTGTTCCTATGCTAATGATAGTCAACCATTCATAATTTTGGGCTCTAAGTACGCAAATATATGCATGCCCTACAAGCCTTATTTTAGGGTTTTTCTTCATTTTTTAAGCTATGTTAGAGGATTGGTGACCCTTGGTGCATTCATATATCCCTTAGTGGCATGGATATGTATGTTGATGATGAATAGGGTCATGCGGGCCATTGTAGGTGTATGATGAGACTTGTTATCCACCATGGATCCATGTGTAGGGTTAATGTAGAGCATTCCAAAGATTTGGCAATTTGATTTCACCATTATTATGTGTTGGTACTTGTTTCACATGACTATTATTACTACATTTATTTCCTAGGCATGGGTAAGGTGTTAAACAAGTCCAAGTATGAACCTGATGTGTAGGTCCAATTACAAGGTGGCTTCTAATTATGTAACATGTTGGTATATACATTGAATAAGGCCCATGCTTGTGCACAAAGAGGACATTATAATTAATAATCCATTGTGTCATATATGGGTTAGATCAAGTGCACTGATATAAGACATAAAAGGAATTATGTGAGCCAATACTAGCCACCCTTGTAGGTTTGTACTGAAGTAATCACTTGCATTTAAATAGAGGTATTGTTCACCCTATCCTGAGGTACTTGAGTAGATATATTTTTCCATGAACAGAAAGGATTTTTTTATATTCATTTAACTTTTTTTGTTTTTTTTAACTCAAAGAACACCTTCAACATGAAAGAGATACAAATAACAAGGGGTTTAAAAATTTCACAGAAAAAACAGGTATATGCAATATCTTGTAATATATGCGGTATTTTATAATAGAAATAGTGTATTGGGAGAGGGTATTAATAATAGAATATTAAGAATAAGAACTTGGAATAGGAGTATCATTCAATATCCTATGAATGAACATGATATGCCACAAGTTTACTTAGTGAATCCCTTATGCATTTTTAAGCCCTATTTATATTAATTAGATAAAAAGTGATTTAATTAATTTAGGGTTGAAACATGTGTATATCCCTTTTAATCATTTCATATCATAATACACTATAAGCACAATAAAGGTCTTCTCAACTACATTGATCAATCTAAGGCCTCACACAAAAGCCCACCCAATGACTCTCTCGTACTATGTATGGCACAAAATCTCCCTGATGCTCAAAGATGATAGTGAACCTTTTCTCAACACTTTTTGTTAGTAAATCCCTTTCCAACTCGTATGATCACTAACATCTGATTGAATACCAATGTAGTATCCTGCCTTGCGATTGAGGAAGATTATGAGGGAATGTCAAATTCCTAGTCTTGGCACTCCTTTGTATAATATGTTCCACCTCATAATAAGTCATCGAGAATTGAGAATCATCGATATAAGTATAAGATATGTCTACATAAGGCATTAGGGCCTTTATAACATTTGTAAATGAAGAAAGATATAAACATTACATTGCCACAATCACATAAAATTGTAACATGTCAAGCATTTTACAAACTCAATCAAAAAATATACTTGAACATGGAAAATAATATTGTGTATGATAAGAATGACATATAAGTAATACATCACATGTTAGGATTATGCCATATAAATTTACACATTTGAAATCATAACGAGAACATCCTATTTTATTTCTTTATTGAGAAAAAGAATATCTAAAACACGAGATATATTACACATATATAACAATATTTTCTATAATCAATAGCTAGAGTTTTAAGAGTATGACTAAATGAAACTGTAAGAGTAGGCATATAAGAAATTACAATTTAAAAAGTATACCAGGATTCAGAATTAGACTTTTGAAATCAAGTAAAATGAGAGATAAATCTATGAAAACTAGGATATGACATAAATATCAGGAATAACATTAGATATTTTCATATTTGAAGTTATGTGAATAATTTCATATAATGTTAGGGGAGAGAATATAACATTAAACCCTAAGCAAAATCAGGTCTATCATAATTTGTAGCAATTTATAACCCTTGAGGGGCATAATAGAGCACATGTTCACCAAAATGTGAAACCGTAAGGTTGTGTTCAAGACAAGGTGGGTTGACAAAAGTGTGAAACTAAGATTATGTGCGCGACAATTTGGGTTCATTAAATTTGCATCAAATTGCAACACAAACATCCATAATATATTTATCCATGTCTAATGCACGTAAATAACAACAAATCAAACCTAATTAAGTATTATAAGACCATGGCAATAACGAAAAGAGTAAGGTTTAGGATTATCTTGTTTCTAGGAGTGATAAGAAGATATTCATTTGATTTTGACAATGCGAGTTAGGCTTTGTATAGCATATGAAGAGAACCCAAAAAATCATAGAAAATAATGCATAGTTGTCCAAACCATGCATTTCAAGAAGGTGTACTCCATGTTGTGGACAAATTGTTCATAATTCATACTTTCTTTGACGGATGGATTTACCAATTTTATGTGTAAACCTTACTCAATTTTCTAAAATTCTACTTTGATCGCTTAGAAATTGATCAATCTCCTTCCTCTTAGTCATAATTACTTTGTTATATTTGAAATTTCAAGGAAACAAAATGTATCGGGGTTTGTGTTACGTCGAAGAATAATTGAGCTATCTTGATACTTGTTAGATTCCTCAATGTTGTACAATATTAAAAACATCACATCACTAAATGCAATAATTCTTCAACGAGGCAAATCAATGAAATTTAACATGCCTCCAATATAAATTTCACTACTACAAAGAATGTTAAATTAATATGCTTGTAAAATCTCAGTAATTATCGTCTCTAACTTTCACTTAAAACTTATTAAATGTTTTGGTAGATACCGTTTTCTCCATATTTTCTACTCGTACTTAAATGAACTAGGGTGCTTGTATATTTATAATCATTTGAAATTCATATTAGGGCCCTATTGGTGCACAAGTTGTCTTCTAATAGTAAGAAAATTTAGAAAAATGTAAGGAACAAATCAAATGGGGTGAAGGACAGAAAGGCCTAATGCAATCCTTCTAAGATGGTGCAATCTAAGTTCTAAGCACATGGAGTTCGCTTCTCGGTAAAAGGTGAACAAACCCGTGATAAATTACAAAAGGGGGGGAATCACAACCAAATGGTGTAGGGAGATGAGTGGGGATCACCATAAGTCAAGAAGTTGCAGTAGTAAAATCATAATTTAAACCAAAAGTCAACAAATATTTAATATTCTAGAAATAACTAATTTAACAACTAATAAATACATAGGAGCAATTTTTAGGTGGCTACAATATGAAAAATGAAAAGAATTATTGGAAAGAGAAGAAAGATGAATGATGATTTTTAGAGTCATTATGAAGGCATGTCTGAACTAGATATTGAAAGACATGTATTTAGAGGCAAAATAATTAAATGGGAACTTTTATTATTATGAGGTTATAAAGAAGAAGAAGGAAGAGCGAACAAGCAAACATACTAATTCTACAACCAATTAATTATTATATTATCAAGAGGGTCACATCTTTTCCAACATCACCTATATTAACATAATAATCAATGTGTATTAGAATTATTATTATTTATTTAACAATATGGAATTGAGGTTAGTCCAACATCTGCATGGCTATAACACAAGACATATATCGTATAACCTCTGAACAATACACAAAGAACCCTCACCACATACTACAAGTAAATCATACGTAAATTGAACCCACACCGCAAACTACGTAAACTAGTAGTTGAAGGTCGAGTGATACCCAGGGCCTTTATATTTGAACTTAGAAAGTGATATCAACAAGTATCGCAATGCAACTAGTCGCTGCCTCATATTAAATTTTTGAATTGTTTTAAATGTATTAGTATTGTTTTTTTTTAATAATTAGCATCAACTAGCCTCAAAAGTGAGACATAATGACATAAAAATGGGGTTAACATTTTGAATTGTTTTGAAGGTATTAGTATTGTTTTTTTGTTAATAATTAGCATCAAATAGCTTCAAAAGTGAGACATGAGGCCATAAAAAATGAGTTAACATTTAGGGCTATTTTGTATTTTGAGTTGTTAATTTAAATACACAAAATAAATATTAAATGTCATGTTTTGGAGAATGATTGGAGTTGACATGAAACTCCATTTAATGAACATTAATGAACTATGACATCATTGTTGAAAAGTCTATCAACCAATCACATATATAGAAATTAGTATTTATAAATAAATTTAAATATATATATATATATATATTTATATTTATATAATTTAAAACTATTGATTAGATGATATAAAACAAAAATATTTAATTGTGATTGGTTGAAACAGAACTGAATAAAAAGTAAAGTGAATACTATAGTCACCCCTTGGGCAGGGACTAATTAACCTAAAAAGAAATTACTCGTGTCACTTATAAAAGGGACATTCTCCCGCGAATTTGACATACTCCGCGCTCCCAATAAAGAGAATCATATGCCTGGGTGACGTGTACACATGCAGTTCAATTAATTATGGTTTGACTACATTAAAATAATAAAAAGTCAATGAAAAGTGTAGAAAGTGAGTGGAATATAACGCGGAGTGATTGGTGGGTGAAACAAAGTAAGTCTTGTCGCGGCCACATTAATGAACCATTCCCGCCAACTTTGCACGCTAACCCAAACCGAATGATTGCTAGTTGTTTCATGTCAGTTTTGCACACATAAAGGGTCCAAATTTTAATTCAATTATCTATCTTAATTAAGATATGATATTATTAGTATTTTATTGAGCATTAAAAGAGATTAAACAATTATTAGAATATTTATGAAGTTAATTTTATTTTTTTAGAATATTTTTACTATTGAAATCTGTTTTTATATTTAATAATATAAAAGAGTTACAATAGTGAGGTGATTGGAAATTCACGGTTCAAAATCAAAATGTCACAAAGGCAAAAGAAACGTCAAAAAAGTAACCAAAGAACCAGAAATTCACAGAGCTATAGAACTAGGCCCATGGAGCAACAACACTAAGAGGTGGAGTAGGATCATCCCTTGGAATATTTTTGACAATTCTATTTCTAAAATTAATTTCATTTTTGCAATTTATTATAATTTCACAATTTTTATATCACAAGTCCCTCCCTTTGTGGTCATGATAATTACATGGTGTTTTAGCCCTACTAGCCCTCAATACAAATCATTAATATCACATTGTGTTCCTCAATGTTTACTTATTCTAACATAAGAGAGGTACCTCAAGACTACCTTATCATTCTGGTACTTTTGTTAGCTTTTGGTCGCATACATAGAGTTATGTGTACCACATTTGTGACATCTATGATTCACGTGCAATTGCACCAACACACACACTTCCTTTGTGTGCTCATGCAACACCTTGGCCCTACTATACATGATTTCATTCATAGTGTCTCACAACACCTCCTAGTGCATTGCAACATCTGTGACTCTACTCTACTTAACATGGACAATGCTCTACACCTACAAATTGACTCATGTCATTTGAATGACTTACTCCAGTTCAACATTATCATTAGTCAACTTTCCTTCCTTAGCAGTCCACTCAATTGGCATAGCTCAATGTAACACACATCATCAATAAGTTATTCACAAGTTGAGTTTTACGAAAAATCTTCATGCAATTATTTGAACATGCATGGACTTTCTTAAGCATCATAGAGCTTAAATTGGTACATTCCAAGTTGAGGAACAATACAAAGGAAACAAAGTGCATACGGCACAATGTTTCACATGCTTCCACGTCCCTCTTAGCTTGTGTGTCATCTTGATAATGCACATCACCAACACCATATCCACGTACCCTTGAGTGACCCTTACACACTTGCAAAGAAATAATACTCGTTTCACATAACACTCATGCAATTTCTAGGGAATTCAATAAGTTTTGGCATTTTATGTATACTTTATGCACCCTTGCATTATCGCGCAACAACAAGACACATACCACATGATAACCAAACTTTACATATGACTCAAAATCTATTCATTATCTTCCCATTACTACATCGAATGCCAAGTGTCACTCTTAACACACATGTCACATCATAAAAGTTGTCATCATATTGTGTGCTAGAAGATCAATTACCACACTTGCTCTAAAATAAATCATCACCTGGCTAGAAGATGAATATTTTTATAACCTTTGCCTCTTGTAGCCACTTTCTTGTAATGATGTATATATGTGTAAATTGTTACACCCAAAGAATGTCAGGATGATTATGTTGATCAAGAATTTTGCGCTTGTTACCTGTCCAAGTTAATGTACCAAACTAAACACAAAAACCTTGAAAAACTCAAATGAAATTGATACCTGATGGACAAGATCCGAAGATGTATATGGATAAGGAAGCCGATGTAGATAAGACGGGCACACACGAGCAATTCTGCACATTAGATCCAAGTAACCTACGAGACACCGATGCTTGACAGAAAAAGACCACGTTACAAGATATTTAGGTGGACTGCCCGAGAAGCGAGTCCGGGAAGCGGTAAGCTCCCTTGGCGGATGTCAGTCCACGTTTTCAATTAAGTAAAGAAACATACATGATAAAAGATGTACGTACAGGACTAGATTTTCTGATCAAAGTAATAAACATAATCTAAACAGTAGACAGAAAGCAACAGAAAACAGGGAACTGTGAAAACAAAGCTGGATTTGTGTTACCTGTGTCCTTTTACCTGTCTGCAGTATGATCGGCGTCGATTATGTAGAATCAGCGTCGACTGGTTCAGATCGGCGTCGACTGATATAGATCGGCGTCAACTAATATAGATCGACGTTGATCCGAGACAAAGTGCGAGAAGATTCGGGAATCAGAAAACGAAGGCAAGATCGTCAACGTATGCTGGATCTGCAAAAGCCAAAGAGATACTGGCAAGGCTCCACCTGTGCTGGATGCAGGAATAGAGTCACCAGAAAATCAATGGAGACGTACGATGTTGATGGGATAAGAGCAGAGTAACGGTGCTCCTCTCAGGGATTGATTTGGACAAGATCCGCTCTCATTCGATAGATAATGTTCACACTTGATGCTCAAAGATCTCTCGTTCTCTCTCTTACAATCTGTGTCCCTTACAATTTGTCTCTCTGTGTCCTTCCAGAACTGAGTTCTGGGCCTCTATTTATAATCGGCGCCGCTCCGAAAAAATCGGCGTCGACCGAGTACCGGTCGGCGCCGATCACGGAACAGACTCCCGAGACGGCCAAAAGGAGCGATTTCTGGAAAGATAAGAGTGATCCCTCCACCTCAAATACGGGAAATATCCCGCTTTGGGAGGAGGAGAAATAGGGGGGATATATGGATAGAATAGATATGAGGTAGATAAGTGGTTAGGATACATGTAAAAAGGTGTAATTAAATAGTTAATATTTAATTACTCCCGGGTAAAACATAATGGGGTGAATTAAACTTAGGATAGGTGTTTAAATCACAAATTGAATAATACCCCAAGGGGATAGTGGTGATATAAATGTGCCTCAGGTTACCTGAGAGAGCAAATGTGCACGAGGGACACTAAATTGGATAACCAATTTTAGGTGTCTACATTTTACCCCTTTTTGTCAAGTAATTTGCGATAAGCAAGGTTATGAGACAAAAACAAGGAGATGGAAGAAAGGAAGAAAAAGTGATGATGTGATCCCCCTCAAACTAGGGATGGGATGGGTGATAGAACAAACGATCCCAAGTTTGAAAAAGGTAGATGAAAACGCGGGATGCCCCAGCTGGATGTCTGGAGTAGATCTGATCATTAATGATGTAAAAACATGAATAAAGAGGCAGCCACCTAAGGAACTCACATTGGTAGGGCAGACTAGACGGTCTCCTCATGAGACGACGTTAGTACCTACAGACCCATGAGTGTAAGGAGAGCGGAAAAATAGTCAGCATCTAAAGAGAGACACATTGGTAGGGACAACCAGACGGTCTACAAAGCAGACGACGTTAGTGCCTACAGACCCGTTAACTCTAAGTTGCCAAAAAGTACGAGTGCCCCACGCAAAGGGAACAAACTCGAAATGGATGGTGATATCGAAAATATGTGCCAAAAGGCAACATTCAGTGCACAATAATGACCAGATAAATAAGCCAAGCATCAACACTATGGCAAAGAGATATGGAAAATCGGCGGCGATCACACTAATCGGCGCCAACCAAACAAATCGGCGCCGACCGTTCACAGCACATATAAATATGTGAACGGAAAACGTGAACGATTTATTTACACCGTGACGATTGATTCAGAGAGAGTCAAAAATTGGATTTGAGCACCATGGAGGCCTCTGGAAGCGGTCAGAAGTGGAGGAGGACACGACCTGGGGTAAGTGGTTCTTCTTGAACCCGTCATGTTTATTATTTTTTTATTTTTATTTTTTTTGGTATTTTTGGTGGGAGGCCAGAGTGTGTTTTACCTCTGGCCTGAAAATCGACGTCGATTGTATAATCGACGTCGATGTAATGTAAGTGGCGCCGATTGAGTTCAATCGACGTCGACTGTATAAGATCAACGTCGATTATATTTAATCGACGCCGATTGGAAAAACATCTGGATGAAAATGATAAAATTTGTTTTGGATGTTCAGATTTGGGTAAATATGAAGCTAATATTGCTCTTGATGTCATGGATGTAGGCACGAGAGGTACTACACATGAGGGATGCGATGCCTGAGTTACTGGAGACCATCCTCCCTGACGTCACTGACGCAGATTGGCGCCACTTAGAGTTATCCGGGCTCGGGGGCTTTCGGTACTACAGATGAGTGCCACGAGATGTAGAGTTGATGCGAGCACTAGTGCGACGATGGGATAGCCAGACTTGCACTTTTTGGTTCAGGACGGGTGAGATGACCATCACCCATGAGGACATATACAGGATTTTGAGGCTGCCGATCACTGGGGACCCGATAGAGATTACGCCACGAGAGCAGCAGCAAAGGGCCCTAGTTCGATTGTATGGAGACAGGGCAGATGATTCAGAGATAGTGTCCGGGGCAGTGAGGATAGCCTCGCAGTACAGACATGATGTTCCCAGGAGTAGACGTATAGTTTTGATTCAGATGGTGATCTCCTATTTTACTCTACCGGATTCAGGAGGTGGGAGATTCCCACTGTTATTACTAGATTGCGTTTGTGACATCCTGTAGTTCAAACAGGTGTTCACCTTTGCTGATGCCTTGATAGCTCAGATATATTATGAGTTATGGATGTATACCACTGGCCGGAGGACAGGTATTGATGTCAGTTTTGTGCTCCATTGCTGGGCATATGAGCATATAGCAATGATCAGGCCATCCGGGCTTCCTTGGATGCCAGTAGCAGTGGGAGCTATTGATTACAGATTCCGGCGATGGCGGGCCGATATGGCCTCGGGAGATACAGGGAGATCCGCAGATTGGTATGTTGAGCGTTTCAGGACGCTGACACCAGAGCAGGTCATCTGGAGACCATATCGGTTATTTCTGACATGGGCCGGTCAGGATGCTCACTTGGTGGCATTGAGACGGAGCAGGGTGGTTAGGGGCCGCAGGCCTAAGATTTGGGAGCGCGTCCCATTTATACGAGTATTGAGACAGTTTAGCCTAGTACAGACAGTGCTGAAAACCTATAGGCCTTACAGGCGAGACAGCAGAGAGACTGATTTGCCGATTTTGATCCCGACAGATCCATTGGGAGAGGCCCCACCCCCCACAGACAGTGATGATGATGCTGGAGTAGATGATGGTTATGTGGCATGGTATGCGACAGAGCTACCACGACACCTTTCAGCATCTATAGATGTCGATGAGGAGGATATGGCTACAATGATGGAGAGACTGGAGGGAGAGCACGCCACCCTGACACATACACACCAGGCGGCTCTCGAGGAGATTAGAGCTCTGACAACGGAGAGGGATGCCCTAATTTTGGAGAGAGACACCGCTCGCCAAGAGTGAGATACAGCGATCCAGCAGAGGGATCGCTACCATCGACATAGGGAGGCCCTCAAGGCCAAATATGGTGAGACAGGTACCATGTCAGAGTCTGGGACACAGGGCATGACCATAGGAGGGGAACCACCAGTAGCACCAACAGCACCACTACGAGCACCTGGTACTGTGAGCCTGAGTACATACCAGTCTCTCCTCGCTGAGGTGAGATACTACGAGGATGCCCTAGCGCAGCATGCCCCAGATGTGCCTCGGTATGGGGCGAGGAGGAGATCAGCGATAGCCATAGCGAGTGGGGCATCAGAGGGAGGGAGCACTGGGAGAGACCGAGGTGGGAAGAGGCCTCCAGCAGCAGGTGCATCTAGCTCGATAAGTGGCAGCTAGGAGAGACAGCTTGGTCCAGAGGAGGGTGGAGGAGATAGTGTCTTCCACGCATCAGATTTTACGATATAGAGATTGATGTATTTTGTATCAATGTAGTGATGTAGCCTCGATTGGAAGGCATTTTATAGATGGCTTGATTAAGAGCCACCCATTTTTTGTTGTATAGACACAGTATATATATAGATTCATCATTTCCTTTGTCATATGATTGTTCTCCTGCTTTTAATTTTGATATACATGGATAGATGTAGCATAATTGTGATGGATATAGACATAGACTGATAGATGATTGGATAGACATAGATGTAGAGGACATTAATAGATGTGATTTGATGTGATTGATATGTGGATTTAACGTGATTGAGAAAATAGATAAAGATAGATGTAATGTTACTTGGATAGACAAGTGATTAGATGATGTGGTGGGAGTTGATAGTTGGAATGGATTTGATATTTTTTTTTGAGATTTTTAATTAAATTTTGATGAAAATAGATAGATAGACCCACATGTGTTTATAATAGAGGTGATGAGATGTGTTTTGGACAAAGTAAATCAGATGAAATTAGATAAATGATAGAGTTTGATTAAATTAACATGTTAAATGTTAATTCAACTAGATGAAATAATTGGAAATACTCTCTGTGAGAGCCAAGGACGTAATGAAAACGACCTTGATAAAGGAAATACAAGAAGAAAAATGATATGCTGGACTCCCAACCGACCATAAATGGAATCAAAAATTGGATAGGAAACCAAAAGATCATGCATACAAGGCCCTATATGAGGTTAAAATAAACCTGACACTAACTAGCCGCAAACCAGATTTAGGAGGGAAACGGAAGGAGCAGTAAGTAGGTATCTCGTCAAAATTTACAAGGGACAGAATACATGTTCATACTGGGAAAATAGGATTCTCCATATGGTCGACAAAAGGTCTTATATCTCAGCTTCATGATTTCTGGCAGAAAAGCAAACTGATCAATGCGGGAAGTTTGCTAGATGTGGAAAGACTGATCAATACGGGAAGTCTTTCAGTGATGCTAAAAAGTGTATAAACTGACTGAAAGGCTGATCAATGCAAGAAGCCTTGAGTATTCCTTTGAGAAATAGTCGTCCTTCAAGGGAGCGGTTTGTATTTTGAATTTTAATGATAGCCATCCTTCGAGGGCATGGTCTATATCTTTTGATTCATTTGATAATGTATGGATAGCTGTCCTTCAAGGGATCAGTCTATCTTTTTTTTTTTTGGATAGCATCTTCTTCTTCTTCTTCTTCTTTTTTTTTTTTGAAAAACTTTTTTTGGAAGAAGCTGAGTTTAGACCTAGATAGATCAGACAGAGGGGAAGAAAACGTATAAAGAGCACACACTCATGCCCCGAGTAGATCCGATTAAGATAAGCACTTGGGACAAATGAAGCGGTGATTAAGGTATTCCTACCATAAGGAGAAACGTATCCAGAAGAAAAATGCTATGAGTAGAGCCGCGATACTCATATTTAAGGTAAAAAGGACAATAGGCGGAGAACCACATAGTTTTGAATCACCATGAGAGTATATGACTGGTTGTTAGAGGGATGAAAGATCTGTCTTGCGACTAGATTTGTGTAAGATAGATTTTAACAGTAGAAGGGCCGTAGATGCAAGGCATTAAGAGGTTCCATTTCAGGTATACCATCCATGGAAGATGGACGATAAGCCCCTGACCCATATTTATGAGTGATAACGTACGTACCCATCCAGTTGGGAGCAAACTTACCACGCTGACTCCTTTCGAGTGTAGTGACATTTTGATTTTCTTTAAGAACAAGATCACCAATTTTGAAGTCACGGTGCTGCAAGTGCTTGTTAGAAGCACGTTTGACACGCTCAAGATAGACTTGATGATGTTCAAGAGCATTGAGACGCCGCTCATCTAATAATTCAAGTTGTGCTAGATGATTTTGACGATAGTCCTCATCAGAGATGAATTCTCTGAGAGAAACACGGAGAGATGGGATTTGGACTTCCAAAGGAAGAACAGCCTCAGACCCATAGACGAGAGAGAAGGGAGTAGCACCAGTAGGAGTACGAATGCTAGTCCGATAAGCCCAGAGAGCAAAAGGGATATGTAAATGCCAATCCCTACCAGCTCGACTAGTTACCTTTGCGAGGATATTACGCAAAGTTTTATTGGAAGCTTCGGCTTGACCATTAGCTTGAGGATAGTATGGAGAAGAAAAGCTGAGTTTGATATTGAAAGCGTCACAGAGGTTCTGCAAATCAACGTTTTTGAAAGACTTACCATTATCTGTGATGAGTTTGTGTGGAACACCAAAGCGACAAATGATGTGTTGATAGACAAAATCAACTATGGGTTTAGCTTTTGTTGAAGAAAGAGGGATAGCTTCCACCCACTTAGTAAATTATTCAGTGGCAGTTATGATAGAATGATGACACTGTGAAGAATGGGGATTGATGAGACCAATGAGATCAAGACCCCATTGCGAAAAAGGCCACAAATCGGCTGTAGGTTGTAAAGCTTGACTAGGGATATGTGTGAGACTGGAATGTTGTTGACACTTGACGCATTTCTTAGTGTATTCACAACAATCTCGATTAAGAGAAGGCCAATAATATCCCAAATGTAAGATGCGTTTAGCTATGGCCAAGCCACTAAAATGTCCACCATAGATACCGTCATGGACCTCCTAGATAGCTTTAGATGATTCAAGGGTTTTGAGGCACCGAAGCAAAATACCATCAAAGCCGTGTTTGTAGAGGATCCCGCCTAGAATAGTATAGCGATTAGCGTGTAGAATAAAATATCTTCTATTATTGGAAGTCATATCTGGAGGAAGCACCGAATGAGATAGATAATCAACGATCTGTTGATACCACTCATCCTGAGTATGGGTTATGACAGCATGGATTGAAGTTAGCTGCCTAAGATGAGATGGTTGATCTAATCGTTGCACAGCCACATAAAGTCGCGAGTCCTTGGTAAAAGGCGGGATAAATGAGGCTAACGAAGCCATTGTATTTGCGAATCGATTCGCAGTGTGAGGAACAGCTTGGATAATGAATTTATCGAAAGATTGGAGTTGAACGAGAACGATATCATGATATTTTTGAAGGATATCATTCCTGCATTGGTAGACACCCGTGACTTGATTGACGATGAGCTCAGAATCACTAAAGATGTCAATATGACGAGCACCTAGATTAATGGCATTTTGAAGACCCAAGACAAGAGCTTCATATTCAACCATATTATTGGTGCACTCAAAGTTCAATTTGTGTGTGACTGGGATAGGCGTACCCCAAGGAGGAATCATCACGAAACCTGCACCTCCACCTTGCTGGCATTTGGATCCATCAAAGAAGAGCTTTACCTTAAATGGAGATAGACCAAAATCAATTTGTTGGATATATTCATCGGGGAATTGAGCAAGGGGGACTTGAGTGTCCGGAAGAGGAGCATCAGCTAATTGATCTGCAATGACCTGACCCTTGATAGACTTTTGCGGGATAAACTCGAGATCAAATTCTATCATAAGCATGAGCCAACGAGTGATATGATCATTGTGATAAGGCTTCGCATGAATTATCTTGAGTGGATTGACACTTGTGACAATGTAAGTTTTGTGATTAAGGAGGTAATGACGAAGCTTAGAAGTTGCGAAGAAGAGAGCACAACACAGCTTTTCAGCTTCGGAGTAACGTGTTTCATACTCATGGAGGGTGCGACTGATGTAATAGATAGCTTGTTCTTTACCGCAAACATCCCAATGTGAGATCATGGCTCCTAGAGCATGGTCAGTCACAAAGATATAAAGATAGAAAGGCTCCCCCTCGCGTGGAGGTGTAAGCACAGGTGGAGAAAGAAGATAAGCTTTGAGATCATCAAAGGCCTTTTGGAAATGTTCATCCCATTCAAAATGAACATTCTTATGGAGGAGATGATGAAAAGGTTGACAACGGTCTGACAATTGTGAGATAGAACGACGAACTGATTGAAGACATCCTTGGAGACTGCGGAGTTGCTTTAAGTTAGAAGGGGGAGGCATCTCAAGGATAGCTTTTATTTTTGCGGGGTCTACTTCAATACCCCTAATGGAAATGATAAAACCTAAAAGTTTACCAGTGAGAACGCCAAACACACACTTAGATGGATTTAGACGAAGAAAAAAGTGAATAAGCCTCTCAAAGAGAGGTGCAAGAATGAAAAGATGATCCTGACGACGTTTGGATTTACTGAGGAGATCGTTGACGTAATCTTCCATAGTTTTGTGTAAGAGATCATGGAAGATGTAGGTCATTGCTCGCTGATAGGTTGCTCCTACATTCTTAAGACCAAAAGGCATGGCACGATAACAAAAGGTCCCCCAGGGAGTTATGAAAGAAGTCTTATGTTGGTCTTCTGGTGTGATGAGAATTTGATTATACCCAGAGAAACCATCCATAAGAGAAAGCATCTCATGACCCGCAGTTAAATCCACGAGTTGGTCAATATTAGGTAGAGGAAAGTCATCTTTTGGGCAAGCAAGATTAAGATCCCGGAAGTTGGTACAAATTCAAATTTTCCTAGTAGCTTTAGTTATTGGTACTACATTGGAAACCCATTGTGGATAATCGATGGGTTGGATGAAGTTAGCTGAGAGCAAGCGTTGCAATTCTTCTTTAACAAGAAGGGCTACTCTAGGGTGCATTTTATGTAATTTTTGTTTAACCGGTTTGATGTTGGGAAGAGTAACGATATTGTGGACCATGATATCGGGATCGAGTCCTGGCATATCCTCATATGACCAAGCAAAGGCTTGACGATGGTTGGAAAGAAAATTGGTAAAGTCTCCTAACTCCTGTGGATTAAGGGATTGGCCGACCTTAATGATGCGAGGGTCTTTAGAAGTCCCTATATTAAGGTCAACAATGGCTTTGTTGAGAAGTGTAGACGTGTCAGAAGGAATGGTTTTAGGAAGATAGGAATCCTCTGCCCCTAGATAGGTGAGGACAGATTCATCATCCGCACAGTGGATAGTGTTGATAGTAGGAGAGTCGTCTGCAACTATTTCAGGGAAAATTAACAGTATGGAAGTGGACCTGTCATTAGTCTTATAGGCTAGTGGCCCTAAGGAAATGGTATTGATAAAAAAAAAAAGTGAGATGGGATGGAAATGGTGTCATCCACATCGAGTGATGCTTCTAACTTAGCGGGAGAAGATGGTTCCTCAATAGGAAGAGGCTCATCGAGAACAGTGACGGTGGCTTTTGAAAGAGGTTTAAATCCTAAACCAAATTTTTGATGTGGCTTGAGAGTTGGAATGGACGCAAGGTCATGCACACCTTGTTCATATTTACCTAAGCCAAAGCCCTTCCACGCTGCATCGATATAAATAAGTTTTTGCAAACATGGGATTCTGTAGACAATCAAACCCTGTTGAATAAGGTTTGGTCCTAGGAGGAGAATCTAGGCGATAGTGAGGCGTATCAAGACCACCGTAAATGAAATTATTCTATTGATTGGGCAAAACAATGGTGACAATGTGACCAAGACCTGGCTGATATTCAAGTTGTTTTGTCTGGTCTACCATACTCACTAGGTTTGAGATGGGTTTCAAAAGAAAGGAGAGGAAGCTCTCCCAGTGAGAAACACTGCAATGTCTCTTCTAAATTTTGTAAATCCGGTAGTTTGGTTTCAGGTATGGAAGAAGATGAGGCCCCGTCAGGAGAACAGGCATTTTCCTTTAGAGGGGCAGACCCTGTGGTCATGTCGCATTGTGCGGAAGGAAAAGGATCTCTTGGATGAGTATAGATTTTTCCCTCATATTGATATTTTAAGCTTCAATGGAGGGTGGATGGGACACAATGCATTACACGAATCCAGGAGTGTCTGAGGATCATATTATAGTGGAATTTCCCTTCAACAATATACAAGAGTTCACGAAGCAACTTCTTACCTACTCGAATGGGTATGACCACAGTTCCTAAAGTAACTACTAGCTGATCGTTAAATGATCAAAGAGCGAAAGGCGGGGGTGACACTACGTTCTTTGGTAACTTAAGCTGCTTGAATGTGTGTGAGGAGATGATGTTGAGTGCAGCACCACTGTCGATCATAATGCGTTTTAATGTAGTGTTATCGATTTGGATTGTGATAAAGAGGGGAGCCTCCAAATCCTCGGAAGAAAGGGAAGGAATTTCTGAATCTTCAAAAGAAATGGTGGTTGATGGTCTATTCAATCCAAAAATCATCTTGAAGGGCTGGGGCTCATCTGAATTCACTGCGATGCGACGCAGATTATCAATCAAAGCCTGGTGATGTTGCAGAGAGGATTGAATGAGGTCAAAAAGAGACATTTTGACCGGATCCTGGGTGAGTTGTTTCATAACACTCTCCTCAACTGACATAGGAATTTGAGCCCGAGGTGCCAGCACGAATAGAGACTCGAGGTCTTGGGGCTAATGAGGAAGGAGGAACTCCTTCGGGGGCTGTAGAAATGACAACCCATGGTCGAGATGTTGTAGATGAGGATGGATTATCATATTGTTGGGTTCTAGTGGCGATATGAATTGTGTCGATTTGAGAAGGTGGAAGACCATTTGGAGTGGAATCACTAGAAGTAGAGGCCTAAGTAGATCGTTGGGGCTCAGATGGAGCTAAGATGATAGGAGGAGCTTGTTCCTCCTCCTCCAGTAGAAGATCACTTTCTTCCAAAATGTTATTAACGATAGATTGAAGAGCTTTACATCCCTCAGTATCATGACCCAGGGTACGGTGGTAAGCACAAATCAAATCAGAGTTAAACCAGGTAGGTTTAACTCCTTTAGGGTTATAGGGTTTAATCGGAGGAAGAGATATGGATGAAGAGTGGACAAGTTGGTGAAGGATTTTAGTATAGAACCCAATAGACAAAGATGAGGACAGAGATGATGAAGTTGCCTCTTTTACTTTAACGGACTACCAAGGTAAAAGAACCTGCATGTTAGGTTTAACAGTCTTTTTAGGGATCATCTTATTTTTTTGGACATCTGGAGGAGTAGCCTTGGGCACTTGAGATGGAAGTAAGTGAGACATGATTAATTTCGATGGAGGAGGAGCCCCTAAAATAGATTTTGAAGATGATGGAGATGTGACAAGTGTTGTGGTCTTCAGAGATAAGGGAGGCTGCTTGGTCAAAACTAATGATGATTTAGATGATGTCAATTTAGATGAGGGAGAAGCTTCCAAAGTAGGTATAATTGGAGGAACAGAGGGTGCCCTGGTTTTTGGTAACGAAGATGATGATTTTGATAAAAGAGGTGACATCTTTTTAGCAGGTAAGTCCACTTTTCGAGTTGCTGGTGAAGAATGTGTTGTAGAAGAAGATGATGGTTTTGATAAGTTTGTAGAAGAAGATGCCTTCTCAGTGGACAAATACAATCTTTTATGAGGTGTAGAGAGATATTTTTGTGGGAAAGCACCAAGAGTCTTGATGGTTCGAAATATGGGCTTTCCTTTTTCAAGAGATGGTGACAATTTCAACCGCATAAGGTGATTGTAACCTTTTTGGGGGAAGCAAATGGGGAGGTACTGATGGCACAATGTTAGATTTCGGTTGTCTCAGTCTAAGTTCAGGAACTGAGCATATAGGTGTTGGTGCTACTTCTTTAGATTTCCCCTTAATAGGCAAAGTAGCATTGGTGATGGAAGAAGTGAGTGATGAAGAAGTAGTTCCTTGCGAGGGAACTACTTCTGGTACAGTAATTGTGGGTGAAACTACTATAGGAAAGGAAACAGGAAGAGTCAAAATTGAAGATGCTTCCGTCGAATTCGGCACAACTATAGGTACATTCACCAAGGGCATAGTCGCAGAAAAAATGGGAGAAACAGAAGTAGATGTATCCATGGTGGAAACTCGAAGGGATGTAATTGCCTCGAGCATTGAAAGAATGTCTGACGATGAGACAGATGAGGATGACACTATCTCGGGTATGGACGGGAGATCAGACAAAGAAGTAGAGAGAGGTGAATTTGTATCTAATAATGTTGGAATATTCAAAGACGGGCTATTTGAAGATGGTGGAATCCTAGTGATTAACGAAGCGGAAGGAGCTTCTGATTCGGTCGATGTGTTCACAAATGGCTTAGTTTTAGAAGAAGATTCTTCCGTAGAGATGAAGCTGATAGTATGAGTGTTTGGTTTTTAAGATTCTGAAGCATCATGGTTCAGGGAATGATTGGGAAAAGGTTGTTTAAAGACATCCAACGCTTGATTCGGGGGAGCATTTGGGTTATCCAGAATGAGCTTGCCTTTATCAATGAATTTCTGGACAAGATTTTTGAAGGTCTGACATCGTTCGATGTCATGACCTTTGGTTCTATGATAATGACAGAAGTCATTTTCCCTATACCAGAATGGACGTTCTTGGCTTTCATCAATATTCCTAATGGGGGGAAGTTCGATCATGTGGACTTCCAACATTTTTTCTAGGATAGAAGCATATGATTCCCCCAATGAAGTGAAAGATCGAGATGATGAGGTCCCTTTTCGAGAAGATGAGGAGTCTCTTCGTGGTGTTTGATTAGAAGTGGTATCGGCTCGTGATGTTTTTAATACGATAGCATTGGTGGATCCCTGATTCTTGTCTTTAGAAATGGAAGGATTTGATTTGGTAAAATGAGACAAATCCGGTTTAGATTTAGAGCGAAGTTTTAACTTCCCTTGTTCAATGGCGCGAGATTCAAGTTTGCGTGCCATCGTAAAGGCTTATTCAAATGTATGAAAGGTCTGGATCCTTAAAGTGGAAGAAATATGATTAGCACAAGATCGAGTAAACAACTCGATCTGTTGGGATTGAGGAAGGGAGAAAGACAATTGGTTTATTATCCCTCTCCAATGAGCAACAAATTCTACAATAGACTCATCATTGAATTGACGAATGTTATAAAGATCTGTAATCGAGATCTTATGCGTGATATTTATTGAAAAGTTTTCAACAAACATCTGGGCCAATTGAGAGAAAGAAAACAAGGAATGTTGAGGAATGTTATTGTACCAGTCTAAAGCAGGACCTGCTAGAGACATAGGAAAAGTACGGAGCATAAGCTCCTGATCCTGGACTATGAGGTAGCAAGCATGTTTGAATGCTCGCAAATGCTGTTGAGGGTCCTCCCGACTATGAAATTTTGAAAATTTAGGAAGTTCCCATTGGGGAGGATAAGGCTTAAAAGCCATTGAGGGGTGAATGGGTTCATTACACACTTCTTCAAAAGAGTATGAAGGACGAGCCCCTTTGGTGGAGGCTTCCAAGTCTGCGATTTTCTTGAAAAGAATTTGAACCACGTCAGATTGAGGAGGAGGCACATTGGTATGTCCTACATAAGAAGCAAATGGTGGATGTTGTTGAGGTGTCAACGGGGGGTTCATCTACTGATTGATAGGATGATAAGAGGAGTAACCAGGTGTTCTGGGTGATGCCTGGTGGGGTATTTGCTATGAAGGAGCCTATGTATAGGCAGGCTGTGAGATAATAAGTGGTTGGGAAAATGAAGGTTGGATGACGGAAGGAGCCTGTGATTGGTGGACTCCTATGCTTGTTGACTGAATCAGAACAGATTGAGGAACATGGGTGCCGATTTGATTGGACATACGGGGGGAACAAGACCTGAAAGAGGCTTTTTACTGCCGGATTAGTTATTGAGGGCGCCGATGCTAGAGGATGGGCGAAGGTCACTGTTGCTGGAACATTGGAAGAAAAATCCACTAGAGGACGAGAAGCAGGAACCAACTGACTAGTCGAAGGGGGTTGACTCATAAAGGGGTATTGACCCTGGGACACAATGGACGTCATAGATGAATTAACAACAATATGCGGGTGCATAGACGCAGTCATTATAGCTAGGGAAGAGGACCTCTCAGAAGTAGGTTGTGGAATAGTCGAGGTAACTGCGGTGTTAGGAATAGGTAAGACTATTTGAGAAGTAGCTGATATGGTCGGTGGAAGAGAAAAAGGAGGCACAGGTGTGCCACCCTCCTCTGTGGTTCGAGGTGAGAAAAATGATGCTAACTGTTCTACAAAGGCCTGGGATGGTTCACGAGGATAATCATACACTTGCTGGATTGGTGGTCCCTGATCAGATATTTGAATAGACTTGTGTACTAGGTAGTCCATGAGGGCTACCAGATTGCGATCAAGGAGCACCTGAAATTCAGGATCCCTGCGAGGAACATACTCTGAGTCGGAAGTAGATGATATTTCTGAAGGACTAGGGGAAGCTGGACGTGATGGGGTTGCTTTGGCCTGATAGAAAGGATTATATGACCAAGATGGGGAACCAACTAACAGCAGTCCCGAGGAAGACCTGGGGGTGCCGAAACATCCACACTAGTGGTGATCTCGGAGGAAGAAGGGGCTAATTGAGCCATTCTTCTAGATTGTAACCGAGTGATGACTGTCATAAATAAGCAGAAAAGAAGATTGACCTAACTAATGCATAGACAATTCAAGTAGCATAGGTGATTATCTCTTTTAAGTTTTTATGCTTTTAAGAAAGAAAATATTAGGGAAGGCCTTTTAGAACAGGAACTACTCAGATAGCCAAACTAAGGATGGTTTGGGGGATGTTTTGGTGAGGAGTCCTGAAGGCACTTCAATAAAAGACCGGTATGTGGCTTGATATTGGGGCCTACCCCCGCACTTCACACACTGCTATAATAAGGGAGTCGGGTGCTTTGCTAATATATACCAGAACTTCCGTGAATTTATAGCACGTCCTTAGTACCGCGTAGGCTCTTCCTCTTGGATGTCACTTCCAAGTAGGTGAGGCCAGGGAAAGAATTTTTGTTTAAATGCTTTATACCTAGTGATTTTGGCTTTGTGTGCAAGGGTTAAAAATAAAAATCAAATAGTGTGACTACCGATTTTGATCAACTTTCCAGCCTAATTAAAGCTAGATGAAAAACATACAGCAGAAATGACAAAGAAAGAGTTCTTTTTTTAAGCACTTAAAAACGAAGTGTTTGATTTCGATGAATACAAGTCAAACAGATTCTTTCCCAAATGCGATTAAATTCTTTTTAAGCACCAAAAATTGTAATGTTCGAATGTGATAGACAACAAACAAAGAATTTTTTTTATTTTTATTTTTATTTTTTAGTTCCTAAAAAGGAGAAAACACCGTAAAAGAGAAATACTTGTAGATTTAGCTCTCCAAGGTGTGTGGACTTCAAAAAGCACGTTGTTGAGCTCTTCCCCTCGAACAATCCCACAAACAAGCAAAGTGCTCCGCAAGAAAAGGTTAAGAAAACACCAAACAAAATCCAGAAAGATATATCTAGATAATGGTGAAATGGAAATTTCTATTTTAAGGAACTAGAAAAATTTGAAGGAAATAACAATTTGGCATAAAGAGCAAGATTGAAATGATGAAAGGAAATGTTCAAGCAGAACTAATAAAAATCAGTGAAGAAAAAGAATAAAGCTCAAAAAAAAAAAAAAAAGATGAACTTACCAATAAGGGACTTTGGTTGGTCCCACCGGGCGTGCCAGAATGTTGATCAAGAATTTCACGCTTGTTACCTGTCCAAGTTAATGTACCAAACTAAACACAAAAACCTTGAAAAACTCAAATGAAATTGATACCTGATGGACAAGATCCGAAGATGTATATGGATAAGGAAGCCGATGTAGATAAGACGGGCGCACACGAGCAATTCTACACAGTAGATCCAAGTAACCTACGAGACACCGATGCTTGATAGAAAAAGACCACGTTAAAAGATATTTAGGTGGACTGCCCGAGAAGCGGGTCCGAGAAGCAGTAAGCTCCCTCGGTGGATGTCAGTCCACGTTTTCAATTAAGTAAAGAAACATACATGATAAAATATATACGTACAGGACTAGATTTTCTGATCAAAGTAATAAACAGAATCTAAACAGCAGACAGAAAGCAACAGAAAACAGGGAACTGTGAAAACAAAGCTGGATTTGTGTTACCTGTGTCCTTTTACCTGTCTGCAGTATGATCGGCGTCGATTATGTAGAATCGGCGTCGACTGGTTCAGATCGGCGTCGACTGATATAGATCGACGTTGATCCGAGACAAAGTGCGAGAAGATTTTGGAATCGAAAAATGAAGGCAAGATCGTCAATGTCTGCTGGATCTGTAAAAGTTGGAGAGATACTGGCAAGGCTCCACCTATGCTAGATGTAGGAACAAAGTCACCAGAAAATCAATGGAGACGTGTGATGTTGATGGGATAAGAGCAGAGTAATGGTGCTCCTCTCAGGGATTGATTTGGACAAGATCCGCTCTCATTCGATAGATAATGTTCACACTTGATGCTCAAAGATCTCTCGTTCTCTCTCTTACAATCTATGTCCCTTACAATCTGTCTCTCTGTGTCCTTCCAGAACTGAGTTCTGGGCCTCTATTTATAATCGGTGCTGCTCCGAAAAATTGGCGTCGACCGAGTACTGGTCGGCGCCGATCACGGAACAGACTCCCGAGACGGCCAAAAGGAGTGATTTATGGAAAGATAAGAGTGATCTCTCCACCTCAAATATGGGAAATATCCCGCTTTGGGAGGAGGATAAATAGGGGGGATATATGGATAGAATAGATATGAGGTAGATAAGTGGTTAGGATACATGTAAAAAGGTGTAATTAAATAGTTAATATTTAATTACTCCCGGGTAAAACATAATGGGGTGAATTAAACTTAGGATAGGTGTTTGAATCACAAATTGAATAATACCCCAAGGGGATAGTGGTGATATAAACGTGCCTCAGGTTACCTGAGAGAGCAAATGCGCACGAGGGACACTAAATTGGATAACCAATTTTAGGTGTCTACAGATTACATACTAGCTAGTTGTGAATAGTCGCATGCTTGGAGTATCTTATATTATGTATGCCCATCAGTATCTCATTCTAATCAAAATAAATAAGACATGGATTGTCCCCCCTTTGTAATCACAAGAATCCTCACTCTTAGCCTTACTAAATATTGTACACCATTGCACTTTTTCCTATTCTTTCCATTCAATATAAGTTGTATTGTTTTTCAAATTCTCTAGTGTTTGAGACTGTTTGTTTACTATTGCCTTGAGTTTTTCTTCTTAGTTGTATAACCTACCGCTTGTGTCCAAGTACGAGGTTATCATTCACATAACGATTATGAGACCTATTGTGTAGATGGTAATAGATATATGAGCACAACACACCTTCATATCATTAGGTATTCACAGTAAGTGAAAGAATCGGTATCATAGACATGCTCACTTATCCATTGTTGTAGCCATGGGTAAATTGAGAAAGGAGAAACATAAACCCCAAATAAAACCTATAGATGATAAAAATAGGTCAAGGGGATCCAACATCTCTAACAACACAATCAACACTTGTAAGATGTGTTCATTGCAAAGGAGGAAACCCTTGACCTTTTTATGGGGAACATTATAGACTTTATTATGCATGATCCTCATCTTGCACACATCGTCCTTGATGGTATTTTTCAAGCCAAGGGGAGATGTATCCAAATCATGTAGAAGTTTCATAGTAATATCACATACAAGGAGGAGGAACTCACATGCATCTATGAAGAATGTGAATAGTTGTGCATGACTAAGAAATTCACCAACACCCATTTACATTAACATGTAAAATGTGATGTGTGTAGACAATGATCTAAGAGAACTTGGTAAGCCCCTATTATTCCTTGCATTCTAATATATTCTCTTTTCTTGAAATTTTAAGAATCACATTAAAGGAATTGGTTCCAAGTTGTTAAATAAAATGGTCTATGAAGGCCTAAGTCAAGGCATCTTTAATCCCCTTTAGAAAGAGATAAGGTCACACAACATGGGTCTTGGTTACATCAATTACAATGCAGCTAGAGAAATTTTCATACACTTCTCTCTATAGTCAATTGTAAAAGATGCTTCCATTTCATCTTTTTTGTGAAATGGTGTAAGTGTTTCCACTTATGTGCCAAGAGCTTCAACCCAATGTCTCTCTGATATAGATGAAAAAGAAGCATGAGCATCACATAATGCTTTACATTATAACTATTTCAATGGACACAATCCTCTTAGAAATGCTTTATGAAAAAGCATCCTTAGGAATGTATGAAAGCTTTCTATTGAAAATTTCACAACAATAGTTCCAAACATGTTGTACACCTTGGTATAAACCTCCATGTAAACAATGTGACAAATACCATATGGCTCAACCATGAATATTGTGTTCATGTAAAACTAACTATACTATGTGAATTGAAACTAAGACCTAATAGCTCTAAAATCAAATTTAATCAAACAAAAACCATCATGATAAGAGCTTATAGAAACTAACTTCCCCAAATGCATGAAACATGAATGAATCAAACTAACATACTAAGTTCATTCCTACTCTTTAGATTCCTAACTAAACATGAACCTTGTTATATCATTTAGAAATCAAAGTTGATTTTTGTTTGACCTCAAGAATTGAGGATGAAATATCACCAAGAAATGAGATACAAGGCCATTATTGTATCTTCCCATACTACTCAAATTTGAGTGAATGGATGCAAGATGGAGAAGCTATTTCCAACAATGGAGAATGGCTCAAAGATCAAAATTCCTATAGTTTTCACTATTCAAAGCATGAGGTATATGTTGTAGATGGAAGGAGGACTTGGTCCTTTATATAACCTTGCATTTTTTAGAGATCTTTACATCTTAGTGCATGTGGGATAAGGGTAAAACAAGATTAGTAATGGATAAGCATTTCTTTAGTAAAAGGTAACCTTGATCTAGAAGAGTTTAATTTGTCATTAGTAACTCATGGGAGTTGAGGGATGTTTTAATTAATGCATGTGTGATTAATTAATAGGTAGATGTAAGCTTATATAGATGCTAATTAGAGGGAAAGTTAGTATGATTTTTGGGATATGGGAGGGGAATTTGATAAAATAAATGATGACTTATTGATTTAGAGGAGCGAGCGTAATTAATTAATAATAATTAAGGTAATCGAAATAGAAGTGGAAATTAATTAGTGAAAGGTCATTAATTGGCATCCTGAGTGATAGGGAAGACTAATTAATTAGCGATATGTAATTAACTAATGAGAATAGAAGGAGAAATGTTATGCTAATTAACCGAAAAAATGCTAATTATTACGGAAATGAAGGGAAAGAGGATAGTGCAATTTAAATATTAAAACTGCGTAAGTGGATTTTAGGTATCTACATTTTCCCCTCTTTGGGGTGGCGTAAGCGAAACCACTTCAAAGATAGTAGACTAGTACAAAAAAAGGTAATTTTTTTGAAGGGACAAAAGAAAAATTAGTAGAATGAAGGATATGCCCCCTCAAGTGTTTGATGGGGTGATGGAAGATGTCGATCGATGATTGAAAAATAGGAAGAAAACATGAAAGAAGAAATGAGAGAGGGGGAGGGGGGGATAAAAGGTGATCCCTATTGCACCAAGTGATTTGGAAGAATAGTGTTGATAGAATAAAATGATAAGGAAGAGATAAAATGAAGATGAAGAGAATGGAAATAGCTCTCATCCAGCTGATGTAAAAAACAAATTTATTACATAATTTTTCTTTATGATCTACATCATCAAACTCTTATCATTATATATACAGCATACAAAAAAAGTGTAAAAAAACATGAAAAACTATAATATTAAACATTTGTTCATGGACGAAAATTACTAACTCAATGCAACATACATAACGCAATGCAATACAATAAATTACACAAGCTAACCTGACATGGAAGCAAGTACAAAACACACATACTAAAAAAAACAACGTTCAAGACGGTTTGCACCAATTTTTTTGTTATCAAGTTTCAGTTCCCAAATGTTTGAGTTAATGAACAAGGGTTAAAAATGGCACCCCAAGAAAGGATACATGTGAGGGGAATACATGGAGGACATAGGGGTCCTATGAAAAAGCAATCATGCACTATGAAACAATACCAAACAACTCATTGTGCAAGGGAGTACAAACATAGTAAGATAACCAACTTTGTTAATGGAGGTAGATCCAAATGATCTGCATGTCATTTGTGAGAACAATTGAGAACCAAAGAAAGATGTTTTGTAGGAAAAATTTCGATGTTTGAGTACAATGCATTTGACACAGGCTTCAATTACGTGCATGCTTCTTCCCAATTTTTGAAATTATTTTGAATTTGACTATTATTTTTTGGACTTTGTGATGATTTTGCCATTTTTAAGGATGTTTTGAAAGTTTTACCAATGTTTTGGATTTTGATGTTTTACTAATGTTTTAGATTTTGATGTTTTTATAATTTTTAAGGATTTTTTTGAAAATTTTACAAAGCTATGTATAGGAAAATAAAGAAACGTGGATGCCCCTAATGATAAATGGGAATGTACAAGGGAAGAATGCCACACGTATTTGTAAGAAAGTGAATATGAAAAGATTCCCCCAACGTTAGATGGGAATGTACAAAGGCAAACTCTTCACACATAAACAAAAAGAAGATAGGTCGGATCAAGGCCAAGATAGATATGTTCAACATGATGATGAACTCAAACCAATGAAATGCCAAGAAGGAGAAAACATGCCCCCAGTGCAATCTAGAAAAGAAATAGATGATATATAGAAGTGGAAGATTGTTTATTGAAAGAAGAGACAATTTCTCTCAAACATTGTAAAAAGGAAACCTTATACACATGGATATCTTGAACGAAGCAGAACAAAAGTGTGAATGCTATAGAAGGATATGAAAAATGTAGCTAGAAGCTTGATGATGAAAAGGTGATTAACCCAAGGAAAAAATCATGAGATAAAATATAGACTATAACAAGAGTCTGAACAAGCTCCAAACAAAACCTGATAACATACTAATCCTGTTTGCTCATCAAGATCCAATGTGTGAACGTGGAAATTAATTACTTCTTGAAGTGAAGATTTGATAGGCAATAAGTGAAGACAAACTAGCCAATGCATAGGAATGATTTACTTTGATATGTGATTTGTGAATGGAGGGTGGAAGGAGAGTTTTACATTTCTCCATTGCTAGCTAGGTGTCCATAGCCCTGGTAGAGATACTGGAAATACCCCGAGAGAGAGTTATATTTGTTTTTCTTTTTAATTTTTGCTTTTGATTTTTGATGTTTTGATTGATTTTTTTGCTTTCTAAAAATTATTCCAACTCTCTCGATTTGTTTTGCTAAGTGGTTAAGAACCACTGATGGCTTGATGGAAGGATGTGGAAGTGATTGTGATGAATACATTGGCTAGTGTTAACAAATATGCCCAAAAGGTCTTTGCAACAAGTTTATTAGATGTATGATAGTGAGAGGATCTTTAAGGGGTCAGTCATTCTTTGATTTACTAAGGTGATGAAAGACCAAGGTCAAAAGGATACTATAGAGATAAATGTCACACAATGAGCGCAAATAGACTAACCAAATGATCACCAAAGGGATGAAAATGGTTGGTGGTTTGCAGAAGAATATGAAGAAAGGAAGGAAAAAAAATCCATGCATATGGAATACCTGATTAAAATGTTTGATCTTTATACCTTTGATTTTTTGTAATGTTTTAATGTTTTCGCATTTTTTTGTATTTTTATATTTTTGAATATTTTGAATTTATTTTGAATATTTTTTTAGATTCTAGGAAATTGGGACCAACAATGTCACTCTACATGATAGGATCCAACGATGATGTTTTTCAATTTATTTTTTAAGGGAGACTAGGATTTTTTGCTTATCAAGAGTGATATCATCTCCAATCTTGATGGCCATGGTGAGCTCATACTCAATAAGTGATTGTGACTTATCTTTCAACATGGATTTTGTATGTGGGAGCTTAAGTTCCCTATCCACATGTTTCTACACTTTGCACCATACTTGATGGTTACATTGGTGTGCATTCTTGAATCGCGTTTGATTTTTAATTTTATGGTTGTTTTATTTGTTGGGAGCTTTGGAGCTCTTTGAATTTTTAATCTTAGCTTGATGAAGAAACTGTTTGGGTTTCATATATGCTAATGCATGAATTATTTGATCCTAAGAAATGGGAGAAGAAAGTGGATGTGTAGGATTGATGAGAGGAATGGTAGGGATAATGGTGGGCTTGCCACAATTTTTGATAGAAGGATAATATGATGGACGAAGAGGATATGATCCAAGAATTGGAGAGTATGGGCTACCAAGATGTGAGTCCCAGATAGAAGATGAAGCGATACTAGGATGTGGCCCTAAGATGGAACAAAAAGGGCTACCAGGAGGGGAGCCATAGAATAGAAGATGAAGGGCTACTAGGACATTGCCCAAGTATAGAAGATGATGGGATACCAGGAGGTGTCCTATAGATAGAAAATGAAGGGCTACTAGGATGTGGGCCAAGTATAGAAGATGATGGGCTACCAAGAGGTGTTCCATAGATAGAAGATGAGGGGCTACTAGGAGGTGGACCAAGAAGAGAGGAGAATGGGCTACTGTACTTACCCAAAATTGTAGGGTACTGCACCATCAAAATAATGTTACACGTGCCCCAATGATGATACAGGTCTCCTCACAAGGTGTTCAGGATCTAAAAAAGCTCTCCAAGTGTGCGTTAACATCCCACATACCCCGCTTACCCTCCGCGTGCTTTGTTTTTCTCTTCCCCCCTCTTTTCCTTTGCATCTTGGTCTTCAGTGACGAAACCACCACCCAGGCAAAGCGGCAGTCCTGTAACCGCCACCCTACTCAGGGTGGTGGTCCTTCACGCGTTTTCTAGAATGTTCTTTTTAATGCGACTCGTGTAAATTTTCAACTTTTACCAACCTTTTCATCCATTTTTGCTTGTATTTATTATTTTGGTTCCCTGGAATAGTGTTTCTCCATTTTTTATTGTAATAGAGTTCAAATTGGATTTCACCTTTGGGTAAATGGGAATTCTATAAATAGTTGGTTTCATTACAAGCAAATGGACCCTCAAATTTGTCTCTCATTTTCTCATTTCAATAGCTTAGTCTTTTAGTTTTGCTTAGGAATTCAGTAGTCTTCATTTTTTGCATGCATAGATAGTCTTAGTTTGTTGTTTATAAGCTACATGATCTTCTTGTTCTAGTGTTATTACTGTTTCATACAATCAATTGAGATAAGATAGTTTCATTTTCAGTCTGAAGCCATTAGAGTTGCAGGTTTTGTTCGTCAAGAAGGATAGTTTCAGGTTATGAATGTTTTGTGTTGCATGACTTGCAATAAATCCCACTAGGAATTGCATAAGCCAAGCTCTGTTGTCTTGTGCAATCCCTCTCCTACTCGCATTGTATTCAATCTACATCCAAAGCTGCCATTGTTCCAATACCTACTTCTGTTGATGCTAGCATTACACGCTTTTCTGGATTCACATGAGCATGAACGAACAAGGAGACCACACTGAGGGGACAAAACCACACAATTAGATTCACCATTGTTCTGCAAAATCTAGGTTCAAGCTATCAAAGTTCTAAGTTAAAACATATCAAATAAAGTAGTGAATCGTTTCATTTCAGTTAATCTCGCTTTCGATATTTCTGGGGAAGCTGTGGGGGTTGATAGTTTCTAAGAAACTATGATTCATTCCTCACTTCTGAGGTAAGATCGGGGGTCTTTCAAATAGATTAGATCAATTATTTGGTTATTTAGAATAGATTCACAACTGCACAGGCAGGTAGCTATACTCGGCTACTTTGTTTGTTTTAGATTATATTATTACCTTGGTTATCATTTTCTAGATATTAAATAATTGCTCTTTCAATTCTATTAAATAGTTGTTATCATAATTATGTCAAAAACTTTGTCAAAAATACAAAAATAGAGAAGTTATATATGTTGTAGATATACTTTACATAGTTAGTTTTACTTTGCTTCAGCTAGATTTACATTGTTTCTTTTATGACAATCATGGGACCTAGGGAGCCCAGAGAATACGTATTCGAGCCAATCATGCCTCAACCCAATCTTATTGCAATAATAACTGACAAAAACTAGAATCTCAGAATTCAGGTCTTCCGAACAACAACAGAATTACAAGAAATTAGCTCACAGTTAAGAGGATTAAACATAGAAGATGACAGAGCACATACGTTTCAGAAAAACCAGCCAAACTACGGATTACCCTAGATAAATATCCACATGACTCTAGAAGGGCTTGAAAGAGAGAAAATGCTCGGTTGTGATCCTTTGGTCCCACAACTAGACCTAGGAGACATCCTCATTGACATAGATACTAGCTTAAGAATTAAAGTTGCTAGAACACCTGTAAGGTACTCTGAGAAGATTGCGCAACTTTTAGCTCTAAATATAGAGGCTGAAAAGGCATATGACTATTGGATATTAGGGATTAGGGATTGATTTTACACATGACCATAGGAGGTCCACAACAACCACGAATCTATGGTTGTGATCCACAGGTCCCACAATCCAATGGGCCCACAAGTCAATCAGACGTTTATGTTGGTTTACACACATTAGTATTTAGATCCTCTCCACTTCCACCAATCATCATCGTACAACTATCCTCACTAGATATAATAGCTAATCCAGCTAAAGATTTATGGACTAGACCAGAGAATCGACCATAGAATCCACCATATATCCGCCTTCCATTTTCATGACCTTGTCGGGAGACATATACGAAGCACCCACATGTTATATTCTGTGTATCCCATAACCTATAGATCAGATCACGCCAGAGCTCGATATTGATTGGAGCCTTCAATTAGTCATCCTCACCGACTGATCTATCACACCTATTTAGGTTAGAAGGGCCTTCTTTGCCTTAGATTCGTAGATTCCACTGGTGCGCGTCGAAGACATAAGATTGCCTAATTAGTTTGTCTATACCCCATGTATATTCCATCCCCACCAACTGTCTCAGCACGACCTCGGGAGGTCGGGTGTGAGGAAGAGTTACTTGTAGATTCCCATGCTCACTTGTCACTTTTCCATCATACAAAATTGGTGAACTCGACGTGAAACAAACATTTATTCCTCTTTTAATCATTATTTATTTCATCCACCTTCACTCTTTCCCATTATTCTATGGGTATTCATATACCCCCCAAATATGTCAGGATACGATGCATATGGCAGACCTCTTTAAGGTCTTGAAACAAGCTATAGTTAAACAAATAGGCAACCATCGCCATCACTTTTTGCATGGGCTGATAACTATTCAAATAATTACTTATCATCTCAAACTCTCCCTCAAAGAGCTAGTGCAAGTTCTTCATTCCAAATTGAGGAGTTTGATCAGCTTTCACAACAACCAGAGCCTTCGGGCTCTAATAACATGACATTTACTAGAGAATCTATTTCATCTCCTCAGGTCTTATTCAGACCACAGATCAGTAGACAGGCAAACTCACTCCCTTTTTTGGATGAGGAATACTTAGCACACTTCGCTAAAAGTGAGCAGTGCTTCCAAAACATGTATCCACTAGTAGGGAGCCTACAAGTACAATCTGATACTCTATTCCAGGAAAACACCCCCATTCCTCCACCAATGGGAAATGCCCTCGATGAATTTTGGTAGGATAATGACCAATTCATAGTGGGGTATCATACCCCTTTATAGCCTCAAATGACACAACAAGCGCCCGTAAGGCAAAATATTGTGTCTTCACCAATTAAGGTCATTTCAGCCTTGGCTGAAAAGGTTAGAGGGCTAGAACTTGCTCAAGCAAATCAAAATTCACATTTTGGACAAGTAGGAATCCCTAACCCTCCACATCATCCTAGCCAAGTGGACCTCCTCATGGGAACAGGCACGTTGGGCATGCCTCCTCAGTGCTAACTAGAACCGCGTTTGCTAACGCCACTCTGGTGGAAAATATGATACCTCCCGGTCTAGTACAAATTAATCCATTCTTGGGCAATACTCTTCCATACTTAAACATGTATTCTAAGTCACCACAAGGAGATATGTTCTCTTCTCCTGGCATGTTCACTCAACCACAGGGATTTCCTTATGCCCCTGAAAATGCATATGCTACACCATATCAACAAACTATCCCACCTCCACCCCCTCAGCAAGCGCCATCAATGGTCAAAACCTATGCGATAGGAACTTATTCAGAATATTTGAAAGAACCCTTAGAATTCACCATACGAAGCGTAATGCTTCCAAGACCTCTTCCTGATTTGCCCAAATACAAAGGGGAGGGAGACCCGAATGCACATATCAAGGCCTATGCCACAACCATTCAAGAACTGCTCCCTTGGGATGGGGTTGTTGCTAAAATATTCCCCAAAACGTTAGAGGGCATTGCCCTTGATTGGTATTACAGAATACCTGAAGCTTCCATCCATTCATTTAAACAACTCGTTTCAGAGTTCATCAAGGCATTCGACATGAACAAATTGTTGAGAACAGGAATAAGGGAATTATTGCGTATTAAGCGATAACATAATGAATATGTTGCTCATTTCATCCAAAGATGGCGTATAGTCCTTTATTCTTTGGCAAGTACTCCAAACATGGATCAGATGGAACTATGTGATTTATTCCTTCATTCTCTCAGCAGAGAGATAAAGGAATAAGTCTAGAAGCTCCCACTAAGGACTTACGATGAAGTACTTGAGAGCGCCCTCCGAATAGATCAAGCTACAATAGATAGCGGTCGTAAGACATATGGAACAAATGGGAGGTTAATCATCCCCAACCAAAATACTACGACTTATCCTACTACCACAAACGTCAATCAAGGACCTAAAATCCTTAACAAAAATTGTTGTGTAACAACAAATGGAGTAACTGACCAAGCAAAAAAGGAAAATGTTGTAAATGCTCCACCACCAGTTAACAATCAATAAAACAACAATTTTACCCTGACAATCAACTTGGTGGATTTTAATCATCCACAACAACAACAACAATGGCAGATCCAGACACAGGGTCCAAGTCAAAACTCAACTGGATATCAAAACCAAAGGCAACAAAACTTTAATCCTAATAGTCAACGGTTTAATCAGAGTTTTGGACCACAACACGTGCCAACCCAACAACCTAGGAATTACAATCCCAACTCGTATTGTGGTTTCCACAAAGTTCGAGGCCATGACACTAGAACTTGCTGTGATTATAATAAGTTCATGCAACGTCTGCCAGAAGAACAAAGACAACTTTTCATAGATATGTTCTTAGCAGATCCTGCATCACCTACACCAAATACTTTCACAGGAGTAGTCTCCCCTCAAAATGCTCCCCTCAAGATCTTCAATGATCTGCTCCCAAATCACAATAAATTAAATCCAAATGGGACAAACAAAGGTGTAATGACAGGAAACAATGATTGTGAAGCCTCGACTTCACTAAATCCACATGTTGCACCGTAATTAGGAAATCAGCTACAACCCAAGATAGTCAGTTTAGTGGAGTTAGACACTGAGCTACATGTGGAAGCCGTAATAAGGACACAAGAGTATTCCTCTTAGCCAAATCCAAGTTACCCCCTAGAGACAGATAACATTCAACAACCATTAGTAAAACTCATAGGTGCCTATGATTTAATTAATGACCTAAAAAAGACCTTCTCTCACATCTCCTTTTTGGACTTGTTGAAGAACTCTCCCACTCATAGGGCTGCTCTTTTAGAATCATTAGGTTTAGGTCATTTAATTAACATCACTCCACCTCCCGAAACACAAGTAAACCATATAGACTTTGATATTCACCCTCTAGGGCAGCCAAATAGGGATACCGAGTTTATATTTGACATAAAAAAATGCCAACAAACACTGAGATTGCACGTAGAGGTGATCCAACCTTACATTTACAAGTGTGGGTTTATAACAATTACGTTAAACATGCAATGGTTGACGATGGGGTAGCAGTTAACATAGTCCCCTTTTCTTTCCTTCAAAAGCTAGGGTATGGAGAAACAAATTGTTCAACAACTCAGAATACACTAAGAGGCTATGATAGCCTTAAAGCCACTTCGATTGGGACTATAATACTACCAGTCACCTTAGGACCCAAAACAATCCTAACTAAGTTTTATATTATAGATCAAGAAACCAACTATAATATGATCCTCAGCCGACCATGGATACACCGTATGAAGGCAATCCCTTCTACGTTATTTCAAGAAATAAGATTCTTGCACTTAGGAAAGATATTCATAGCAAAAGGCAATCCGAAACCATTCGATATACACCTAGTAGATTTGAAGAAAAGGCCAGGAGTTCACTCTGAGTTTGAACTCCCAACAAACCAACTTAACAAGCCAACCAACTCAAAACCGGAAGAAAAGTTGGTACCTACAACAGAGTTAGAAGTTACGAACCTAATCAAGAATATCCCAGCCCTCAAGGATGAGGCTAATGTTGTAGAAATAGTATCATTAGGAACTACTGCAAAAATTGTCAAATTGATAGAACAAGATTTACCAATTTTCTTGCCATTTGATTCTGTAGGTATGGGATGTACCCTAGGAGTTGGTTCTCTTCCAGCAGAGGAACTCTACATGGTAGAAGTAACCAAAGCAAAAGAAATAGATGTAGCAAATGTCCCAACATCCATCTTCCCAAGTAAATATTGGACTCTCCACTTCGATGGAGCTAGATGTTGTTATGGGGCTGGGGCAGGTGTGATCTTTACTTTGCCCAAGGGAAAGATCCTACCATTCGCCTTTAAGTTAAATTTTGAATGTACAAACAATGGCGCTGAGTACAAAGCCCTCCTCCTTGGTCTCATCATAGCTAAAAGGATCAGTGTTAATGACATCAGAGTGTTAGGAGACTCACAATTAGTAGTAAACCAAGTCTCTGAGGTGTATGAGACTAGAGCTGAACACTTACAGCTCTACAAAACAGCAGTATTAGATTTGAGCAAAGGATTTAACTTCATATCCATTGAGGCAATCCCATGAGAACAAAACCTTCTCGCAGATTCGATAGCAACCTCAGCTTCACGTTTTACTCCAAACAATGAGTTGGAAGACACCCGTTTCATGGTATCCCTTTGTACTAAACCGTTAGTAAAGAAAATGTCAAACCCTCTTTTAACAAACATAGCTGAGAATACATCTACTATCTTAGATCACGTTGACAGTGATAGAGCCACTCTTGATTACCTAAATGACTATGCAGAGTTACATCTCACCCATCATGTGGTAGATTTGTCCTTAATCCCACATTCGTCTTCTTACTTTGGAAATCCCATGATAGAGCTTCCCCCACAAAAGGAGCTCGACATATACGCGGTAGAGAATGGAGAAGATCTGGAACTACCTCTAGCCCCACCTGAGTTTGAAGAAGGTAACACTTCTTTAATCGAAGAAACAATTGATATTAACATCGGAACGAAGGAAGAACCAAAGATCTTAAAACTAGGATCTTTGCTAACTCCAGAAGAGATAGAAATACACACTTGAATCCTCAAAGAACATCAAAAGGATTTTGCATTTAATTATAAATAAATGATGGGAATTACACCACACGTCACGGTACATAACCTCGTCACCAAATCAGATGCAAAGCCAATTAAACAAAAATCGAGACCAATGAAACCCAAGGTAGCTCTCATGGTGAAGGAAGAAGTAATGAAACTTCTCCAAGTAGGGTTCATCAAACCGGTTGATTACTCTCAGTGGGTATCTAATATCGTTCTTGTTCTCAAAAAGAATGGGAAGATATGCATCTGCATAGACTTCTGAGACATTAACAAGGCATGCCCCAAGGATGACTTCCCGTTACCATCCATTGACGTCATCGTAGACGCAACAACTGGATTTGAGCTTTTGTCTCTCATGGATGGATTCTCGGGATACAATCAAATCAGAATATCTGAACAAGACCAAGCCAAAACCACGTTTATAACTCCTTGGGGAACTTATTACTACGCAGTTATGCCGTTCGGTCTCAAGAATGCTGGCGCTACATACCAGCGGGTAATGACATACATATTTCATGATCTTATTCATAAAATCATGGAATCCTATGTAGACGGCTTGTTGGCCAAGGCCAGGAAGTGCTGTGATCACTTGGAAGTGCTCCGCATCATCCTTTCATGTTTGATCGAATACGGAGTCACACTAAATCCAGAAAAATGTGTATTTGGTGTGACAAGAGGGAAACTCCTAGGTTACATTATATCATCACGAGGGATCGATGTGGACCCAACCAAAATCTGGGCTGTTCTTGAGATGATCCCACCATCAAATGATTCTGGCATTAGATCGTTTCTCGGAAAGCTCAGTGCAATCCGAAGATTCATCCCAGACTTGAGTTTTTCTATTCATCCAATCAACAATTTGTTGAAAAAGGATTGCTGCATTATTTGGACAAAGGAATGCCATGAGGCCTTCGAAGCAGTTAAACACTTCTTACTGTCTCCTCCCATGTTAATGCCACCTAGACCAGATCATCCTTTGATCTTATATTCATGAGCTATAGATGTCTCGCTAGCCTGCATGTTGGCTCAAGAAGACAACAATAAATGAGAACGTGTGATCTATTTTATTAGCCGAATGTTGCTCGATTATGAAACACATTATACGCAGGAAGAACGAGAATGCCTTTCCATAGTCTTTGTAACCAAATGCTTAAGACATTACATGCTAAATCAGGAAACAAGGGTCATTGTAAAAATAGAACATTTACAAACTTTCCTCACGCAAGGGTCTTTGTCTAAAAAGGTTGGACACTTTATAACCTTAATGGGTGAGTTTGAATTAACTATTGTAAAACAGAAGTCCGTTAAGGGGCAAATCATTATAGATTGGTTGGCTGACAACCCATTAGACGGAGGCGATCTAGTAGATCTAGATTTTCCTGATGAATGCATATATTACATCGAAACCAGACCTCCCATCTCTGAATGTCCTTGGTATACTGATATTATCAATTTTATCATGGACCATACGTATCCAGAGGGTGCTACATAACAACAAAGAAGGTGGTTACACATTATTGTAGCTAAATACGTTATTATAGAACAAGTGCTCTATTGTAAGGCTTTCGATGGAATGCTTCTAAGGTGTGTTGACACAGAAGAATCCAAGAAGATTCTCTACGAATCTCACAGTGGAATATGTGGAGGCCACTTCGGTGGTCATGCCACTACTCACAAAATACATTGAATGGGCTATTTTTGGCCCACTCTAGAACACGACGTAGTAGATTTTGTATGCAGATGCCATAAATGCCAAGAATTTTCCCACAAGATTCACATGCCGGCACAAGCTCTACAACCAATCGCAACTCCATGGCCCTTTTCTACATGGGGCCTAGATTTGATAGGGAAATTCTCTCCCTCATCAACAGATGGCCATAACTTCATAATCATGGCCACCGAGTATTTTACCAAATGGGTAGAGGCTATGCCTCTTACCACTGTACCAGGTGCCATGATCGCCAAGTTCATTTTGAACCAGATCATTTGCAGGTACGGTGTCCCACAAATCATTATCTCAGATAATGGTGCTTCCTTTAAGAATGACGAGGAACGTGAGCTATGTAGTAAATTTAAAATAAACCATCATACAGCCTCCCTGTATTACCCTCAAGCTAATGGGTAGGCTGAAGCAACAAACAAGACGTTGAAAGCTATTCTCCTCAAAATGGTAAAAGAAAACAAACGAGATTGGAATTTAAAGTTATATCCGGCCTTGTGGGCCCACTGAACCTCAATAAGAACACCAACAGGAGCAACTCCTTTCTCATTGGTATTCGGAGCAGAAGCAGTTCTCCCACTTGAGGTTGAAATACCTAGTCTCTGCATCTCACTACAAGGGATTCTGGATGAAGAAGCTTATAGAGAAGCACATCTCTCCCAACTAGAAAGCCTAGATGAGGCCAGATTAGATGCTGAACATCAGCATAGAGTCTATGTTGACCAGATGTGCTGGTAGTATAACAAAAATGTCTATGAACGAGAAATATATGAAGGAGATCTAGTTCTAAGACTAGACAGCCAGATCGATAAGAAGACCAGTGAAGGAAGGAAATTCTGGCCCAAATGGTTGGGCCCATACCGAGTCATGAAAGACTATGGAAATGGTGCGTATCTCTTATGTACACTAGAAGGTGAGGAATTCAATGAAACAGTCAATTCCTTGCATCTTAAATGATTCTATGCATAAGCGACCAGCACTATTTGTATAATTATATCTACATTGCATCTTCATGTAGTTAGGTTCATTTTGTTCACTCGTTTCGTAAAAATTTTGTGATCAAGGAACTTATTCTCAAGTAATTCATTACAAACTTCTGATGGTATTGGCATAAGCATTCCAATCATACTTCTTCATTTTCATAACATCATCAACCATTTCAGAATCATTTCATCAAATAAAGCTAGATATGACAAAGTCTTAACGGTAGCCATGCCAAGGCCTGCATGCTTGTTCTCACTTTTGGTTTCTTCCTAGGGTAGGTGTCTTGCCTATGGTCTATGTTCTAGAAGCTTCATAGTGTCACATCTATCTCGTATATAGATCTCTTTGGAAATAAGAACATACTGACATTTTTCTCAAATAAATAAGTCAAACGTAGATCAAATAGAAAATTTTACTTTTACACATTCCCTTTCCCTACCAACCTTTGGTGATGAGCTTGCATCTCTTACTAGTGACGTAGGGTTGGGAAAGGATGGGAATGCCCTTACTCACCTATGCCTTATCCATGGTGATAAGCCCATGCTTCCTACTAGTAGCATGGGGCAAGGTGCAGGGGGTTCTCTTGACAATAAATGTTGAAGGTCATAAGCAAACAGTTCAAATAAACCTTTGAAATCTTGAGTCGGAAATGAATGAATTAGATGTCCAAAATTCCAAGAGAGTTCAAAACCCTGAAAACCAGATTTTGTTAACCATGTGGCCATCTACGGATCTAAGTCTAGATAAACCGCAAAGCAAGTTACATTCTAAACTATGGAGTCACTTGAGTAGAATAGGTTTGTAGCACCCTAATTTGGTTCCATCAAATCTTTGTCTATCTCTCATCACTACCATTCAACAAATTTCATAGCTTGTGCCCTTTCTAGCTCTCGGTGGTGAGCCCTCGCATCTTACTAGTTGCGTGGAGTTAGGAGTGGGGCAAGTACATCTGCTCATCATACCAGTTTATCATTACACGTTGTCAAAACAATATGAAGTATCAGAAAGATTGCTTATGACAGCTAAGTTCAAAATCACATTGTGTCTGCATTATCATATATCAGCATTACGAAATACAAAAAGAAAGAAAGAAAGCATTTGTATCATTTGTTCTCCATTGCATACATTCTGAAAAGCATATAAAAACAACATTATAATTTACATGTGGAAACGAATCACAAAATCCTAGACACCAAGAGTCTGATCCAAAAAGAAGTATATATATAATCAAGTTTTATGTACAATGCCATCATGCGCTAGGCATGGTCAAAATGCTCAATGAGCCCGGGAAATACAAAATAAATCATATAAACAATCTAAGAGTCACTACAAAAAGAGCCAAGTGGCCTCTCAACCCCTATGAGATCCCTCTGAAGGTGCACGACCACATCTAGGACTCCGGCTATGCCAGTGCTCTGAATGCACTAAGGGCTCACGGTCCCAAGGAGTAGCTGCAGCCTCGCTATGAGAGCGACTCCTCATCAGGCACTCCGCTATCCTATATCTGGCCAACTCGGTACGGAGGGTAGTCACCATCTTGGCCACATGCCAGATAGGGGCAAAGACATCGCTATGCCTACCAGCTGTTGAAGGCTCCCCTGCATCCATGGATAGCTCGGCGCGAGTCCTCTCCATGGGGATCATCAGGGTATCAGTACATACCTGGTGAATCAGGTCTTGCCACTCATCAGCAGTCTCTGCAAGCAAAGGAGAAAATTAAATTAGAAAATAATCAAAGGATAAAAACAAGAATGAACAAAAGGAGAGATAGCAACTAAGGCAATCCTAGCTAAAAACAAATATTAAAAAAAGGGGTGACAACTCACTTGGATCTCCGGGCCTCCAAGAGGGATCCCTAGGGTCAGCACCTACCACAGATGCCGCCGCTGACTGATGTCCTCCTCCTGTGCCTGGGGCAACATAACGTCCTACTATGGACTCATCCTCTCCACCTAGATCCTGAGAGGGAAACTCCTTTGAAACTAGGGTCACCCTCTCCGCACTCTGCTCTGCCCTCTCGGCCTGTAGGATCTCCTGAGTGTCATGCCACTCAGGATCACTGTCCTCCTCTCCACCTGACTCACTGACCTCCATATCCTCGGTCTCCTCCTCCATCTCTCCCCCTGTGAACTCCTCAGACTCGGAGTCTATATCAATGGGATCGTCACTGCTGTGGGTAGGGCCAGCGGTGATCCGAAGTAAAGGTTCCTGAGGAGCACCGGCTCTCCCTCGAGCACGTACCATGCTCCTGGCTGCAATAGGGATGCCAGGAGTAACAACAGTCCAACCCTGGCCTCTAGGACCTCCCCTAGCCTCCCGAACTGATCTGAACACTGGCACCACTGGGGGAAGCATACCAACGTAAGCAAGGCCAAACTGCTGAGGCACTCGATCAAAGGGGTGTGTCTCCACCTTCCCCGTCCTGTCCACAAGCTACCCTGTAGTAGAGTAGGAAATCAAAGTGAGGGTCTCCTCACCCCACAACCCTGCCATGGCCTGATAAGGTGTGGCCTCCATATCATCAGTAGTCAGGGAAGAAACTGGCTGGTGGGGTGCTCTAAGCACCGACATCTCTGTCCATCTAGCTACCCTCACGGCTCCAGGATCCACCACCTCTATGCCTCTCCCATAAGGGATGATATGCTCATAGACCCAGCTCATAACCAGGGTCAGATGGCTCAAAGACTGTCCCTGTAAGTGAACCACCCAGTACAAATCATGATAGGTGGTCCCAAGTATATTCAGCTCCCCAGGCATAAATCTGGCCATGTGCCTCAATCTGTGTAATAATAGGGGACCAGCAGTAGAGTAAGGTGTCCCCTCCCTTGTCCCCGATCAATCTCGAGGCAAGGATCCCCATAATAGCCTGACGAATCAAAGGGATAGGCAAGCTAGGAATGGAACGGACCCTCACCCCCTTCTTCGAACCAGTGGAGACAACTGCGTCTCCCATATATGTAGCCCACTGAGCTATCTGAGCCCATGACCTTGTTGTCTCAAGTGTAAGTCATCTCCTGATAATCGGGACTCCCAGGATGTGGTAGACATCCTCCAAGGGTAATAGTCCACTCACCCTTGACTCTTGGAAATTGGAAAGTGTTCCGATCAACATCCCAATACGAAAACAAGTCACACAGTATGTGACTAGAAGGTGCGACATGAGGAACCTGTGATAGATGTAATATGCCAGTCCTCTGAAGAGTATCCTGCTTAGGCCTGAGAAAGTGCATCTAACACTACTGGAAGCCAGTCACACTCTCTCTCTTGGCTCCATTTGATATATTCCTCCTTCTGCATACACCCAATAACACACAAAATGGAGTAAGTTAGTATTCAAATTACATTGGAAAAATCATTAAAACATATAAGAATACTAAAAATGCAAAATTGGGTTAAAAACACTGTTATTTTGGCATTCTGTAAAGGACCGCCGCCCTGAGCAGGGCGGCGGTTCCATAACCGCCACCTTAAAGGGCGGCGGTCCTGTAACCGCCACCCTGCTCAAGGTGGCGATCGTGTCCCGCATTTCCAAACGGGTCACGTGCCCTAAAAATGCCTAAAAACATGAAAAAATGACTATTTTGACTAAAACAAAGCCTACCCATTAGGCGCCCCCCCTAAGTGACCCTATTAACACTGACATTTTCAAAAATAATCCCCCCATGACAATTTTTTTATCATTTTAACATTTTGGGGGAAAAAACGTTAAATCAAGAAGAACTAACATGTGATCTCGCGGGTCAATGTTCTGCTCGCGGAGGCATGATCACTATCTCGTCACGAATGTTTTGACTATACTCTCATCAAAAACCATCACCGTGGGTCCCAGAGCTCAAAATCAATCAAATCGACATGCGCAAATGAATAGGAAAATGGGCCCATTTTTACATATATAGCATCTTGACTCGTTTTGAATGCCCTTTTCACAGGTTTGGAGTGCCGACGGAGGTAAGTACTTATCCCCGCACAAATGGTAAGTCCTCATTTCATGTTATTTTAGTATTTATTTTTGGCTTATTTTATCTATCTGCACTTGAGTCTTCTTTTCATTTTGCAGGTAGCGGGAATTTTGGATGGCATCATTTCGACACACAGATGTGTCAGGTATAATTTCTAACTTCCCATTTTCAAGGACCGCCATACTCGGACCCACCATTTTATGCCTCTTCATGGCTAAAACACTTCTCCGAGGGGGCAATATGTACGTACCCAAAATTGTAGGGTACTGCACCATCGGAACAATGTTACACGTGCCCCAATGATGATACAGGTCTCCTCGCAAGGTGTTTGGGATCTGGAAAATCTCTCCAAGTGTACATTAACATCCCGCATACCCCACTTAGCCTTTGTGTGCTTTATTTTACTCTTCCCCCCTCTTTTCCTTTGCTTTTGGTCTTCAGTGACGAAACCGCCGCCCTGCCTGGGCGGCGGTCTCGTGACCGCCGCCCAGGCAAGGTGGTGGTCCTATAACCGCCACCCTGCTCAGGGCGGCGGTCCTTCACGCATTTTCTAGAATGTTCTTTTTATCGCGACTCACATAAATTTTCAACTTTTACCAACCTTTTCATCCATTTTTACTTGTATTTATGATTCTGGTTCCCTGTAATAGTGTTTCTCCATTGTTTATTGTAAAAGAGTTCAAATTGGATTTCACCTTTGGGTAAATGGGAATTCTATAAATAGTCTGGTTTGATTACAAGCAAATGGCCCCTCAAAAATTGTCCTCTCATCTTCTCATTTCAATAGTTTAGTCTTTTAGTTTTGTTTAGGAATTCAATAGTTTTCATTTGTTGCATGCATAGCTAGTCTTGTTTTGTTGTTTAGAAGCCACATGATCTTCTTTTTTTAGTGTTATTACTATTTCATACAATGAATTGAGATAGGATAGTTTCATTTTCAGCCTGAAGCCATTAGAGTTGCAGGTTTTGTTCGTCAAGAAGGATAGTTTCAGGTTCTGGATGTTTTGTGTTGCATGACTCGCAATAAATCCCACTAGGAATTGCATAAGCCAAGCTCTATTCTCTTGCGCTATCCCTCTCCTACTCGCATTGTATTCAGTCTACATCCAAAGTTGCCATTGTTCCAATACCTACTTCTGTTGATGCTAGCATTACATGCTTTTCTGGATTCACGTGAGCATGAAGGAACGAGGAGACCACACTGAGGGGACAAAGCCACACACAATCAGATTCGCCACTGTTCTGCAAAATCTAGGTTCAAGCTATCAAATTTTTAGTTAAAACATATCAAATAGAGTAATAAATCATTTCATTTCAGTTAATCTCGCTTTCGATATTGTCAGGGAAGCTGTGGGGATTGATAGTTTCTGAGAAACTATGATTCATTCCTCACTTCTGAGGTAAGATCGGGGGTCTTTCAAATAAATTAGATCAGTTATTTAGTTAATTAGAAGAGATTCACAACTGCATCGACAAGTAGCTATACTCGGCTACCTTGTTTGTTTTAAATTTTGTTATTACATTAATTTTCATTTCCTAGATATATTAAATAGTTGTTATCTTAATTCTGTTAAAAAATCTATCAAAAATACAAAAAATAGAGAATTTATATATGCTATAGATATACTTTACATAATTAGCTTGCTTTGCTTTAGTTAGATTTACATTATTTCCTTTTGTATGACAATCACGGGACCTAGGGAGCCCAGAGAATACGTATTCGAGCCAATCGTGCCTCAACCCAATCTTGTTACAACAATAACTGACATAGACCAGAATCTTAGAATCCAAGTCTTCCGAACAACAACAGACCTACAAGAAATCAGCCCGCACGGTTAAGAGGATTAAACATAGAAGACAACAGAGCACACACGTTTTGGTCAAACCAGCCAAACTACAGATTACCCTAGATAAATATCTGCATGACTATAGAAGGGCTTGAAAGAGAGAAAACGTTTGGTTGTGATCCTTTGGTACCACAGCAAGACGCAGGAGACATTCTCATTGACATAGACACTAGCTTAAGAATTCAAGTTTCCAGAACGCCTGTAAGGTACTCTGAGAAGATTGTGCAACTTTTAGCTCTAAACATAGAGGCCGAAAAGGCATACGACTACTGGATATCAGGGATTAGAGATTGATTCTTCACATGACCATAGGAGGTCCACAACAACCACGAATCTATGGTTGTGATCTACAGATCCCATAACCCAACGAGCCCACAGGACAATCAGACGTTGATGCTGGTTTACACACATTAGTATTTAGATCCTCTCCACTTCCACCAACCATTATCACACAATTATCCTCACTAGACATAACAACTAATCTAGCTAAAGATTTCTGGACTAGACCAGAGAATTGACCATAGAATCCACCATATATCTGCCTTCCATTTTCATGACCTTGTCGGAGACATATACGAAGCACCCACATGTTATCTTCCACGTATCCCAAAACCTATAGATCGGATCATGCCAGAGCTTGATATTGATTAGAGCCTTCGAGCAGTCATCCTCGTTGACCGATCTATCATGCCAGTTCAGGTTAGAAGGGCCTTCTTTGCCTTAAATTTATAGATTCCACTGGTGCGCATTGAAGACATAAGATTTCCTAATTAGTTTGTTTATACCCCACGTATATTCCATCCCCACCGGTTGTCTCGGCATGACCTCGGGAGGTCGGGTGTGAGGAAGAGTTACTTGTAGATTCCCATGCTCACTTGTCACTTTTCCATCGTAGAGCTACCCATAGGTGACCCACAAATAGAAGATCGAGGGCTACTAGGAGGTGGTCCACATATAGAAGAAGATGATGGGCTACTAAGAGGTGACCCAAGGTGAGATTTTGATTGAGGAATCATGATAGATAAAGAATCATTGAGAGATGATAATATAGGCCATGGAGTAATTCTAGACCCAGGCATTTCATCCTGTAATGAAGAATGTGAAGATGGAAAAATAAGAAGAGGATCAATTTCGATGATCCTAGGATCTTTTATTGTTTTCTGACAAAAGGAATCAACCTCTTCCCCACAATACATGAACACATCAAGGTTAAAAGAGAATCCTTGCTCATGGTCCTCTAGAGGAATGTCATCGTGTAGCCCTATGAATTCTCTGATTGCCTCTTCATTCTGAAAGAATTCAATTGGTATGGTTTGTTGTTCTTTGATGATAGTAGGTTTATTAGAAGAAAGAGGTCTAACTAATGTGGAAGATTCAGAAGATGATGGCTTAAGAAATAAAGTAAATGTGGATTTAGATGTCTCACGAGTGGAAGAAGATGTAGATTTGGAATGGGTTGGTATTGGTTTTCCTAGAAGACAACATAATGTAGGTAGACAAAGAGGATCACGTAGTCAGTCAGTCAGTGGATTGCAACATGGGGGTCAACTTGGATGATTGATTAGAAGAATTTTGAGTCACATGGATCTTCAATGGAGGAAGAGGTCATTGAGGCGATTGATAAAAGGGGTCCTACAAAGAAAGGGAGGATTGTGACTCAAGAGTCAAATTAGAGGAATGATTGAAGGAACTTGGAGTGGCACGGATCTTCAAAGGAGGAAGATGTCATTAAGGCAACTAATAAAGGGGGTCCTATGAAGAAATGGAGGACCGAAATGTAGGAGTTGAATAAGAAGAATGATGGGGAGATTTTGTGGTGATACAAATCCTTGAAGGATGAAAATTCCATTTAGACAATTAATTATTCCTTAGAAGAAAGTTGATTGGATGAGGCTCATGAGATTGAGAGGAATATGAAAGATAGTTTGGATTAGAATCATCAGAAGATTGAGAGGAATTAGAAGAATAGTTTGGATTAGAATCAAAAGAATATCATGGATTAGAATTAGAATAATAACATGGATTAGAATCATTAGAATCATACCACTGACTATGAGATGAAGGTGGTTTTCTAGCACAAAGAAATAATTGAGGTCTAGTCCTAATGGGTGTATTTTGATGTGAATGCCTAAACCTAGGTTCCTTATTATCATAAGTGTGAGGAAACATGTGATAGTTAGTCATTTTTGGCATCATTGGGTCCAAATGCCTAGACCTAGATAGTGTGATTGAACTCCTTTATGAAAAAGGAAGTTCCTTGTCAATTTGGGTAGTATAACGTAAACTAACTAGACATTTTGAAAGTATAGAGATGCTTGTGTGATTTTCTGAAGGAAATCTAAGGAAAAAAGACATCGTGATGACACAATTTTGACAATCCAACAAAGTTTGGACAACAAGTTACAAGTGCAAAGGATCAAAGGATCAAAATGATTTTCCTTGGAAAAACAAGTCTACAAGATAAATGATCACAAGGAATAATCACAAAAGTCCAGAAAACCAATCCAATCTACAAGTAAATACTCCCTATGCAAATGTATCTCAATGGTAGTTTGACGCAAGATGATCAACACATGTCAACACTTAAGTCGAGTTTAAAATAGACAAGGCGTAAGTATTAACAAGGGGTTAAAATGAATGTTGACTCAAATTATACTATAATAATTCTAGAGAAAAACAGGGCCAAAATCTCAAAAAGTGGAAGTTATAAGTACGAGCAACGCAACAATCCCACTTAGATACGTTTATCTAGATTTGCAGAAAAGAAAGATATTAGTATCGAAATAATATTAATACGACATGAACAATGTGATAGCAACACTTTTAAAGGTTGAGGCAATGTTTGGAAGGAGACAAGGTCCAAGTGTACCAAGGATTTGTTAAAGTGTGAGCAATGTGATGGTACAATCGAGGCACTTAGATCAAATTTACGAGAAACAAAATGTAAGTATAAAAATTGTATCAAGACAATGCAAGAAAAGTAACATCTCAAGGGAAGATAAATGATGAAGCAAGCCTACCTACGATGAAACATCTTGACTTGGGTATTAAGATAAGAAGACCAACCACACACTTTCAATGCTTACCATCTAGTCTTAAGCAAGGATGAATGTAAGATGGTGCAAAAGTGGTGGACACAATATTGAGTAACACTACATATGTATGCTTTATTTTTTCCCAAAATGGAAATAAGAAAACAAAGGAGTAGACTAAGTGGGGATGAAAAATACTTGGCGTAACTTTGGCAGAGTTTCGTTTTGTCTTAAGACAAGTGAAAACTAAGACAAAGTCACACTTCAAAAATTTCATGATGAATGTCACGCGGAGCCAACTTTGATGAACTCTCCCCTTGTTTGACTAACAAGGTTTTGACTTCAAAAAATTTGTCACTTTGTGAGAGCTCTTTGAAAAACAATTTTTTTTGGTAAAGATCACTCTTGTGCAAAATGGTTTCCTATTGGTTCACTCTCTAGGTGTCACAAATTATATCTGTGAGCACAGTTTTCCAAGGAAGTTACACTAACTAAACCAAGGAGTATCTTGAATTTAATTTTCCCCCTTTAATACAATAAACAATAAATTGCATTCAGTTGTATCTCACTGGGGTTGCGTGAAGATAATTTTAGAGTAAATCTCACAAAGGCGTACTAGTCGAGTGGGTAAGCGGAGTGTTTCCCATTTCATCCACTGGTTCCCTCAAGGCGTGGACTACTTTGGGGTTCTTTGGGGCATCTTTATGGGTCATAACGGCTTATGCCAAGGCCTTTACACTAGTTTTAAGCAGACGAGATGTAGCTCTTAACCAAACTACAAATACAATGTTTTGAATGTGGTGTTTTTTCATCTTTTAGCTTAGTGCGGTTTTGTACACTATTGGCAACCTACAACAAAATGTATTAATATTGGTTTAGATCTCGATTCTTTGACAAATGAGTATTGGTCATGCACGTGAAATATTAGTAGTTATCTTCAAACATAAAATCATCATAAAGAGGATTTAAGTGTTGTTTTTTATTCCCAAGATCACCTAAAAGGTGTGAGGGAAGAACACACACAACACAAAAACCCAACTATAATGAAAATGGAAAATACTTGTGAAATCAAAGTTAAAGGAAACACATTTTATCTGATTTGTTGTTCATTCTTTTAACAAAAAAATTTAATGAAGTGTTTTTAAAGCAAATTGAAACAATACTTAAAGCTATTTCTAATTCCCAAGATTACCTAAAAGGTGCAAGAGAGTAACACACGTAACTTTTAGTCTATCAATTGAAAATACAACATTCATTAGCATTCATTAAACAAGTAAGAAAAGACATGATTAAAATCACCCTACAAACAAAGGTTAGCACTAAAAAACCTGTGAAAGATGTTAGAAATTTTCAAGATCAAATCATGCAAAGCATTTAGACATGTTAGAAAATGACTAGTTTTATAATAAAGGAAACCATAAATCTAATATATGTCAAAATCATAGTCTTATGATTCCATTGCGTATTTTACTTCAATACCTTTCCAACACAAAAAATGGAGTCATTTCGATTTTGGGAGAAAATTTTATGGCCTCTAGAAGATAGGTTATGCACACAGATTAACACTAGCACACCCAAAATTACATATATGCACCCCTAATGAAATATACGTGCCCCTAATGACATATATGCATATATGAGAAAAAAAGAATATAGTGCAACACCTACGCACCTAGATTGACATGTATGTGCCCCTAATGACATATACACATCTCTGAGAAAAAAAAGTAGACAACGTAACACCTACACACCCAAATTGACACATACACACCCCTAATGACACATACACGGACGCTTTGATATGATTTTCCTATGTGATGTCATGCACATGAAATGTGACATAGGCAAACTCAAAAAAGGTCAATTTTTTGGCATTCTAACCCAAACTTGGCAACAACCCATCACTTTTAAACCTGTAACTTATTTAGAATGTGCATAATAAGGATTAGCCAAAATTGAGAAAAATAACAAAATTTGAAATCAAATGCAAGGGACTAAGGATCCCTCCCATCGGGTGTGCCAAATGTGTTCATGTAAAACTAACTATGTTATGTGAATTGAAACTAACACCCAATAGATCCATTAGAAAAGTTAATCAAACAAAAACCATCATGATAAGAGCTTATAGAAACTAACTTCTTCAATTCATAAACAACTAAATGCTAAGTTCTTTCCTACTCTTTAGATTGCTAACTAAACATGAACCTAGTTAGATCATTTAGCAATCAAAGTTGATGTTGCTGACCACAAGAAATGCGGATGAAAACTCACCAAGAAATGGCTACAAGGCCATTTTTGGATCTTCCCATACTACTCAATTTTGAGTAAATGGATGCAAGATGGATAATGGCTCAAGATCAAAATGAATATAGTTTTCACTAGAGCAAATGAGGTGTGTGTTTAGAAGGAAGGAGGAGGGTTCTTTATATAACCTTCCTGTTTGAGAAAGCTTTACATCTTAGTGCATGTGGGATAAGGGTAAAGAAAGATTAGAAATGGATAAACATGCTTTAGAAAAGATAAGTTTGATTTAGAAGAGTTTAATTTGTCATTAGTAGCTCATGGGATTGGGGGATGTTTTAATTAATCAGGTGTGATTAATTAATAGGTAGATGTAAGCTTATAGAAGCTAATTAGAGGGAAATCAGTATGATTTGGGGGATGTAGGAGGGGATTTTGATCCAATAAATGGTGAGTTATTTATTTAGAGAAGTGAGCGTAATTAATAATAATTAATTAACCAAGGTAGAAGCGAACATTAATTAACGAAAGTTCGTTAATCGACATCTTGAGTGATAGGAAAGCTAATTAATTAGCGAGATGAAATTAATTAATGGGAATAGAGGGAAAATGGTGGTTTATTGACGAAGTGTCGCTAATTATCGTTAAAGAAGATAGTGTAATTTAAGTATTAAAATTGCATAAGCGGATTTTAGGTGTCTACAAATACCACATATAAATTCACATTAAAGGCACACATCATACACTCCAACTACATGTGACCATTTTAAGCACAATGTAATACAATTGAAAAATGTTGGGATATTCATCCTTATGTTATTTATGGAACAAGAATCTATTTCCAATCAACCTATCAGTTCTCTAATATTCATATATATAAAATGTTCCACCCTTTAAAACTACATTATGGGTGGATGAAACTTGATTTTTTTTGAAATATCACCTCCTTATTTAAGCACATTTGTAAGCAAAACAATTTCAGTATCACCCATGTGATGGATAACAACACCTCTTATTATACTTCTACATGTACACTAATATATATATATATATATTGAATTTAATTATGATTAAGTGCAATTTCATTAAAAACATTGAAATACATCAACATAATAATCCCCCTATTGGGTTAATAGCACTATGTGAGATATTCTTATGGCTGGATCACAAGAGGGATAGGTAGAATACTTCAGTAGACTAAATTTGGGGGATAAAAATAGTATGTCTCCTTGGTGCATCTCACATTCTTGGTACTCTTAGTAACTCAATTATATAATGACGATCACTAAGTATAAACTCCAATGGACCCTAATACGTATTAACCTTTAAGTGAATATTTGTAAGATCAATTAGAGTAGAATATTTGATTATATCTTTTATAAATGATGACAATGGTGTTTATACATAGGGGAGAACAACATGAATTTGTTATCTTGGTTAGTTGAATTCAATATATGGAAGGTTCCTCATGTGTAGTAATAATGTACTCATAACCATCATGTATAAAATTTGACATGTTGATAGAAAGTATATGGTATTTCTTCCATAGCATGAACCCAAGGAATCCTAAGAGGATATTATAATGAAGAAAATTATCCATAGCATGAAATATAATTAGGATTTTATAGGTACAACTAAGATATCCAAAGTGATCGTGTCATTGGGATGTCAAATGATATTGTCAAAGACTCTAACAATAATATAAGTCTAATCAATCGCATTCATGAAGATACCAATTTGTTGGAGCAATGAGATAGGGAAAAAATCAAGATGGATCCACTACAAATCAATACTTGTTTAATTAGAAAGTCTTAAATCCATGCAATAATGAGTAGTGGTGATTATTGTTCAAATATATTCTTAATTGGAAACATTATATGACTAAATGTAATAGCCTTATCCATCCTTTTGAAATTTTCATGAGAAAATAAAAGGAATAATGTTGAGTATTAGTGGGTAGGATAGTAGATTGTAATGCTCATATAGAACATCCTTGTAAATAGTTTTAATATCTGAAGAAATTCTAGAAGAGATATTTTAGCACATGTATTATTCACTTAATAAAATATATCATATCATATTAGTGGAGCATTAGGCCAAGTGGTAGGAAAAAATAGTGGAGGGGGGAGAGGATTATTTTCCCACTATTTTTTTTGCCTCATTGTGTAATAACAACATGGACCTTGTGTCCCAATATAACCTTAATATAAGCGTTGAGGGTGGGGTAGAAGGTTACATACAAGATTTTTGTTATCTAGTAGTATTGGGAGTGATCTCATATTGTACATCAAAATAAGTAGGATATGGTTGAGGCTAAGTATAAAGTCATGTAGGATCAAAATATGGGTATTTTTTCTCAAGATAAGAATGGGCCTGGACTTGGTTAAAGGGATGGTAGCCAAAATTATTTTAATGGAATGAACCCTTTGTCTTTAGGAAAATGTCATAGAATATGTGTGGATGATCCATTATAGCACAAACTAACACCAACCCTAGAGCTAGGAGAAGGATCATTAATGAAGTAATAAATAAAAACCCTAGGGAAGCTAGGGTTGGAGCTAGGCTATGGATTTAATCAACAAATGGGTTCACCAAATGATTTAACCTAAATAATAATATAAATAAGCATTATATGTTTTAGTATTTATATCTTTGGATTAGAGTTAGAAATAGAAGATACACTAAAATTACTTGATTTATTATTAACACCTAGATCAAAATATACCTATATTAGTAATATGTAAGATGGATCCATCAAAACAAATTCTCAATGAACCAAGACATAAGAGGGTAAATGCACTTATTTATTTTACTACTCTAAAGGTTGATCTAGCTATGGAAAAATGTGAAAAGATTAGAAATTATCTACAAATGATTCATTTTTGGTTATGGGAGTGTAGGATGAAAAGTAATGAAACCATCAAATACATATGGAGCTATTTAGTGGTTATGTACATAGAGCTATTGGAATTTTGTAACTTTTTTCTATGAGATTAATTAGAATATGCTTTGCTATGATTCCCTAAGTATTTTAAATGTGTGAAACCCTTTATATGACCCAAAAAAGCTTCAAACCCTAATTACAAGTGGGAGACCTTACAATAATGTTAGTGGTTTGGTTGGAGTGCAATTTATACACCACATATGTTAGTACTACTCCAAACTTAGAGATGTGACATATATGGATGATTTTTTCTTTGACAATATACACTTGGTAATGTTTTTTAGTGACTTGGTATGCTCATGCTTGAATTGGCTTGAAGGGCTTGTAACTTGGGAAGATATAATATTCAACCTAGTTAGGAGTGCTTTAGACCTATGTAGGGGATGATTCTAATGTGTAGTACATTGCTTTAGGGGAATTTATTGAGTTCTTTTGGAATGATATTTACTTAAGGATCTCTTAAAAGTGTCTGATGATTGCTAATTAAGTAAATGAGTGAATTTTATTTCTTATATAGGGTTTCAGATGTATAATTTCACATTAAGGATAAACCTTTAGGAAAGTATGAAACTATGTAAAGATATTAAATTGAGACAATAATGGTTAAGTGGCTTAGGATGAAATTGCTAGTTTCAGAAAAAACAATTGGATGGTTTGACCCTTATTTGGTAGCTTTTTATGTTTAGGGAGTGAGGTGATAGAAACTTATAGGCAAGAAATTTGAGGTGATATAATATTGTGGAAGAATGAAATATTTTTCATGAGAAACTAAGTAGTGCAAATGAGGAGATATATTCATACAATAGGGATAAGGATAGGCATGCCTAAGCTCAAAATGTGTTCACATCATGATTTAGGGTTTAATACAATACTTATATTATAAAATGATTAATTATAAAATAAAAGCATGCAACCTAGTGAATTTGGATAAATTTAAAACTCTATGGGTGAGATACAAAGCGTAGATTGCATGTATTATTTTAATTGAGTCAATTCAATAAAATATAATACATAAATTAGGGTTTAATATAATTAATATGTATTATTATATTTCTTGATATGAGATACCCTACAAAATGTTAAAGATATCAAATAATTCAATCTCAATTCATGCCACAAATAAAATGGGCTTATGCCATCATTATATGTGTGAGGGACAATCATGAGGTTTTTTCCATGAATAAAATATGCTAGCTCTTGAATATGAATCTATAATCATAAAACCTATATAAAATGATATAGTATTTTTTATTAGGGTACTTTCCTATGTCAAATCCCTAACCCTTTTCATGGTTGATAAATGAAAATGACAAGACATGCAGAGATAAAATGAAATAATTGATAAAGAAATTATATACTTGTTTTAGGGCACACGGGGACCAAGCCATGGTACAATGTTTATTGGTGGTAGATTGCTGGTTTTTTATGGTTTGTTAATCAATTGGATAGTGTTTTTAGTGACAAATAATTTTCATGCATGACCAAAAATAAATTACAAAGCAACCACAAGCTTGTCACAATTGCGATTGACACATGTATCCAAGTGATCTCATTTATCCTTTGGGAAAAATTGCAAAAAAGCAATGTGCAAGAAAGGTCTTAAATTATCTAAAGAGTCAAGAGGCCAAGAAGTGTGATGGGATGGGTGAGTCTTATTTTGTAGGTTTTAGATGCATAGAGTATTGGTATGGATAAGGGTGGAAAGTGCATATAGAGTTGAGATGATAAGGATCCAAACTGAATTGGAGATACAAGTGGTAGATGGATTTGATTAAATGTTTGTGGTGTGTGCATGGAGTGTTGTTACTGCATTGAAAATGAATGGGTAAGGGTGATTAAATGTATGCAAAGTCTTTAATCCACATTATTTTATATAATTTAGTTGTTTCTCTAGGATTATTTGATTCTTAGTGATAATTATGTTCTAAATTGAATTTTTCTATAAATGGTGTGACTATACATGTGCATTTTTTTATGTCAATATTATATCAATTTTGGGTTGTGTGTTGCAGCAGATAGGAAGTATGTAAAAATTATAGACAAGATGGGGTTCACCTTACCCTATAACAAAGGTTTCTGCACATGTAGGATTAGACAATTTACTTGATATATAGGAACTTAGAAATGTGATTGATGGGCCACTTCATCTAGAGAATATGAAGGGACTAATAGGTTAATTTTACAAGCCATAGAATATTTTTTCAATAGAACTAATTGATTATTAGATTGAATAACATAATATTAACAAGAAGGGTTTTGTATAGTATCCCCCTTCAAGTGTAATTTTTTTGGGCCACATGTTTCCCTAGCACAACATGGGATGAAAAATGAAGATTGATAAATGATAAAAAATGACTTTGGTAAAGGAAATATTTTTGAAGCGAGGATAGGGTTCCCACAATCATGTATAGGGAAAAAAATGATAAGTAATAGATGCAAGCATGGATGTAATTTAAAGACTATGAGAGCATTGTTTTGCCAACACAACAATGATAAATGAAAATTATTAGAAGTTAGCTAGGATAAGAAGTGGTGGTTATGAAAAAAATGTGTAGAAGGAAGTGAATGCCCACTGATTTTGTGTCTAAGTAGAATGGATTGTAAGTGTGCAAGTGATATGGATGTAATGAATAATGTAAAATAATGGCTGACGAAACATGGTTGAAAGTAATATTGATGGTGATCACTATGGTGAGAAAGAAGGCATGTATCATTAGTCAAGAGATAAACCAAAAAAAGAGTTTGAATAAGGTTTAAATATCACTTGGTAACATACTAGCACTATTCCTCATCGTGATCCGTTATGTGCACTTGAAAGTTAATTATTTCTTGAAGTGAAGGATATTATGATATTAAGTAAAGAAAAGCTAGCTAACGTGTAGGAATGATGGAATAGTGTATTGAGGATGGTGGAATGTAGGTGAAATTAGTATTTTTTCATTTCTCTATTATCGATTAGGTGTCTTTAGACCCAAAGGAGATGAATCTATTCTGATTACAAATTTTTTCTACTACCCACATGCATCTATAGCCCCTGTAAGAAAATTGGAAAGACCCCCTAGAGAGATTTTTGATATTGCTTTTGACCTCTGACTTTACTTTTGTTTTTTATTTATTTTTCTGAAATGATATTCAAATTTATCGTTTGTTAAGGGGTTAATAACCACAAGTGGCTTGTTGGATGGAATATAAGTGATTTTGGAGATGACATTGGCTAGCATCAATAGATAATCCCTCAGGGCCTTCAATAAAATGTTTTCTAAGTGTGGAATAGTGTTCAAATATTTAGGATGATAGTTTTTTAAAATTCATTAGGGGACAAGAGACCGAGGTCAAATGGAAATAATAGATACTATTAACTCACAAAATATGCAAGCATGTTAACCAAGATTTCACAAGAAGTTGTGAATCAAACCATGACATGAATGTGAATGAATTGTGAGTGAATTTATTCAATATTGAACAAATAATTGGAATGAATTAAATAGAAGTGGAGGAATAACATATATGTTTAGGTGTTATTTTATAGAAATTGTTTGAGATATAAATAATTTTAGTGAATTTTGAAACATTTGTTTTTTGTTTGTGAATTTTTTTATGTGTTTGTATCAATAATGACCACCAAAGATGTGCAAAGAATCATGATGCATTTCAAATCTAGGTAATATGAAGAGGATGGGTATGTAAACAACAACAGAAGCATGAAAGTGAAGATAATTGAAATTCCCCCGTCCTTGCAGGGATTGAATTAAGGAGAGACTTGATGTATATAAGAATTAATAGAATTATGCAGATAATTAGATTGTGTGATTATGATAGTGATGATGGAATAAATAATGTCAGAAGGAACAAAAAAATGGTATTTATTGGGGATACAATGACATATATAAACATGGAGAGATTAGGAAAGGCATCAAGAGAAGTGGATATGTGATAGTGTCTAGTGGACAAGGAATCAAGAATATATCCTTGATAGGAAGTAGAGTGGGATAAAGAATTGTGATAGGGATGACATTAGGTAGATGAGGATTGGGAAACAAAAGGATGTCCGAAGGTGATGTATTAGACAAGGATTTTGGCTTGTTATGAATGGGTGTGATAAGAGGATGCATGTGCAAAATATGATGAGGTACATAGAAGTTAATATCATGTAAATGTGAATTTATAAGAAATTCCTTATGAGGTGAAGGTGTAAGAAAAATTCTAGGTGTCTCACAAGGAAGATGAGTGATAAAGAGATATACATAGTTAATAAAAAATGTAAGAGGATAAAGGTGAGCAAGTAGGAATGTAATTGAGGGATGAATCCATGGTTAACAAAAATATTTCATAGAGAAGATATGCCACAAGGCCAAGGGTGTTTTAATCTGATGAATTTTTGTCACACATGGGGAAGATGGGACAATAGGTATAAGAATTAGGTCTTACATGCAAAACAAAATAGTGGAAATATAATTAGTAGAGGACACAATGGGGATGACAACATATGAATGAGAAAGTGGTGATAGAGGTGACTGTGCCTAGGTGGGGGAAACAAGAAGGGTACTTTGGAAGTGGGGATGGGGGTAGGAAAATGCAATAGAGGAGGGATTCAATATTGGCAAAGCGAGGGGTGGATTAAGACATGGTGAAGAGAACAATGTAGGTGTGGTGAGAGGATATATGACTATGGTTGTACATAATCAATGTAAGTGATGAAGGGGATGATGAAGAGCTTGATATGGGATCACAAAATGGTGGAGAAGGTGAAAAGGATGATGTATGTGATGATAAAAAGGGTTAAAAGGATGATGTAGATAATGATAAATAAGGTGACAATTAGGATTTTATGGTAGTGAGAGATGAAGAGTTGGACGAGCAATCAATGAGAGGCATGTAAATGATAGACTCGCTAGGAAAAGAATGAAGACATATGGGAATGGTGACACATGGAGAAGGGGTGGTGGTAGAATTTGAGGGAGAGTGATTAAATTGGTGTCAAGAAAATTTTGGAGGATGGTAAAGAGTGGTTAAATTAGGGGAAAAAATTTACATTTGGGTTGGAAGAAGATATAATAATTAGAAGAATGTTGTTAAGGGGAGTGAATATGAAGAAAAATTACAACATAAAAATGTGAGGTGATTGCGGAGGTAATGAGGAATGCAAATGGGTGTTTAGAAGAGGTGAGGAGGGAATGGGATTGGAATCCTAGCGTATACTTGGGCGTTCCTTTGATGGTGGTGAAAAATTGAGTGGAGGTAAGTGAGGAATGCAACAATTCAATAACACACCCAAGGTGGAAATATTTGAGATATTGAGTTGTGTGCATAAATTTATGGAAGGTATGTAGTGGGTGGATTTACAAGCGGTGTGAAATATAAGAGACAATTTTTTTTGAAAATAGGTCCACGAGCTCATATTATGGGAGATATAAGGATAGGTTATGGATGAGGGTGTGTAAGTGTGTAAGAAAATCAATAATGGGCTTATTTGGATTGAAAAAGTGTACAAAGGCTAGCAAAGGTTGGCAAAGGTTGGTTTGGGAGAGACATGGATGGATAAGTGAGTTAAGTAGGCATCAATAAGTTATGTGAAAGGATGAATGTTATGTTGTGGGAGACACAAGTACTAGTCAAAGGCTTGGGCCATGAGTGAAAGTATAAAAGTGTGTAAGATGAGTGTGTCATCATTTTTTACATGGTGGAAAGAGTAGTAGAAGAGGCATAACTAGTGTTTGGGGTCCTCAATGCTAGTGAATTTGTCGAAAGTGGGAAACTTGAAATATGGTGGATATGGTTTGTGTGGCACCATGGAGTTTATGGTATCAATGCATATTTCATGTTAGGCACACATCCCCCTAAGTGTTGGGACCCAAGCATAAAGATGTGATGGAGGAGATGTTTGTGGATAATTTTAGGGTGGGAGTAAACATGAGGGTGACTGAAATCCATGGGGAATGAATAGTAAGAAAGGGGTAAGAAAACCATGAAAAGGTGAATAAGAGTTCGTAGGAAGGACTTGAGTTAGTAGATTAAAAGAGCATGTAAATGGGAGCTAGAGTGTATAAGTGAGAGCTAGAGAACACAATCTGGGTGTGGAGCTGCAAATGGTAGGAAGAGTGTAGTAGCATTAGGTTGTAGTTGGATCTTGACATAATCATGGCTAGGTTGTAGGGGAGTTGTACCTATGATTGGGGTGGACATAAGTGAATTATGATAGGGAGAACATGCACGATGAGAATCACAAGATGGGGAATATAGAAATATGGGTTGATTATAATTGTGATCACACCATAATTATCATCATAGGCATGGGATAATGAGCTTAGATATCGATGGGTTGGGTAGAATGTGAGGTACACATGTGACCTATGATAAATTAAGGGTGAAAGTCATGTATGTTAGATGGGACGAGTCACATGTGTGACGAGATTTGTGGTGGCATATAATGTCATGGGTCATGTTGAGGGATAGATTTGGTTCATGGATTATGAAGGAGGGTGACGATATGAAAAGGAAACCCAATATATAACATATGGAATCATAATAGGTACGAGGTGAGTCGAAAAATCTCTTGAAAGGGACAACATATATAATGAGGAACTATATAATCTGTCTACAATTCCTAAGGACTTTGTATTAATGACTATATGACCACAAGTAGAGTGACATAGAATTTAGTGACAGGAAGGAGGTAGATTCAAATTTTGGATAATCATGAATCATGGTGGTCGACGGGTCCTATATGCATATAAGGTGAGTCATGCCAATATTTGGCATATAACCATGGTGTTTTAGTGTGAGAAATGTTAGGAGGTAGATGAAGTGATGAGAAAATGTGAATACAAGGGATCTTGAAGGTGGATGGTAAGATTTTTTCTACTCATGTGAGTTGGGTGATCCTTGTATGAGTTGGCAAGATAAAGTGAGGCATCACTATAGTGACTTCTAACATGTTATCTAGTTCAATCCTAGGACATTGTATAGGATCAGTGGCTCGAGTCATGAGTGTGTCATATAGGGGTTGCAAATGTGACTTGTATTGTAATACATGTCTGAGTGAGTTTGATATATGTAGCGTAGAGAAAATGGTGAAACATTGTTGATAAGGTGAATGGAAAATTAAAAAAAGTGGAGATGGATGAAATGAATTAGTGTGGAATATTTAGTGATTTTGTGGTTGGGAACCTTTTCATATCGAGAGTTCATGTAATAATATTGGTGGCTAGAATATAAGTCATAATAGAGATCAAAAAGTGGGGAAAATAGATCATGGAAATATTTTAAGAGGAGAGTTCGGTGACACAACTGCACAAGCCAAATGACGGGATAGAGGAGTGGTCTCTATATTAACCTTATAGGTCATGATAATAATCAAATGGGATTATTATAGAAGTTTAATGTTAGGTAGCATGAATTTGGTAAAATGATTAGGGGCACAAGTTTAGTAAATGGGCACAATAACAAAAGAATCAAGGCACACATGTGCTTGATTATAAGGTGACAATCATAACAACCAATATTATAAAGAGAAAATTCATAGTCACAAGTATATAAAAATGGGTTGAGTAAAGTATTGAGACTAGGTAAATATGAGTAGTGAGAGTGATCCTAGATGGTGCAGATGAGTCACTAACCAGTTAGGATTATAATTTTCTAGGTCAAAGGATGACATAGGTCATAAGAGAAACTCGACCGGGACCAAATGAAACATGATTTTTTTTCCCAAAATGATATTTTGATACATGCCCATTGGTAATCCCTTACTTAAACACTAGCAAGAATCATTTTTAGTGCAAGAATCCCTAATTTTCTACTAAGTTGTGGTGTGTTCTTAGTTCTTTGGATTTTAAGTCGTTACAAGCACTTGATGACTCAAATATTCTTATTTTTCATATTCAAACATTTATCACTATATGAGAAGTGTTCATAAAAGGAGAAACATATCATAGGGTGATAAAATTTATTTCTCTATTTGTTTGAAATATATGCATTATCCATTTTCTCTTGAGAAACATGCAACTTTTTCCAAGAAAAATTATTAAGGTGGCACATGATTTTCAAGGAGGTAATAGAACTTCCAATGGAATGACCTCCATAACCACTATATTGAAGGTTTTGACATAAAAAATGTGTATGTTGTATCTCAATCATCTTAAATAGGGTATGATTACATATTCCATTAGTACACATTTTCCCTATAAATTTGTCATTGCACTGATCTATAACAGATTGCACATGGTGTTTCTTGAATTCTTGAAGTTTTGGTTGTATCTTTTGTACTTATTCCACATATATTAAGTTTTTAACATCCAACCTAGGATCAAATTTAGTTTCCATGTCCATGGTTACTGAACCCTTGTCACAAGATTCCAAGTTAAACATGTTGTATTAAATACCACCCCTAATCGTTGTTTTCCATTCTTCATCTATATTTGGTTCAACCTTCTAAATGTTTGGACTTATCAAATCAAAGTCTTAATTAACATGACCATCATGGCGTATTCCATGTCATTAGTTTCCACAATACATGGTTCTTAAAAAACCATAGGATTTTCACCTTGGTTATTAGATACATGTAGAGGATTGATTAAATTATTTTGAAAATGAAAAATTTGATCAAGTATTTTCTCAAGCTCGTCTAATCATTGATTTGTTTTGGTGAAAGCAACTTGCAGGTTCCTCATGATCGAACTACCTCCTAGTTCTAAATTATATTGTATTTTATCTTTATAATAAGTATTCCATGGTGTGTATGAATTTGTTTCACATCATCTAGTTTGCAACCTTGACATGTTGAGGTCTAACATGGTATAAGTTAATTATCACTTTTGACCAACTTTGACTAGTGAATTTCTAAATTTTTAAGTCCTCAAAAATGAAAATACAAACAATAGATCCAACTTAGAATTTGGTAAGCTTTCTAAAAATATAAAGAAATTTGTTAATCTCTAAAAAATGCGACCTATAGAGTGATTTTATTAAAAATAGTATAATTGAAACAACTCTCAGAAATCAAAGAAATAAATTATGAAATTTTTACCAAGGCTTTGATATATGTGTTTGAGATATAGAGGAAAAACTAGTACTTTCTGAAATTATTGTTTTGTAGTATAACAAAAATAGAATTATTACACCCTGCTGCATAGTAACTGATGTATAAATGCTAAAATACAGAAATGACTCGAGCAAAATAAGATATGAAATATGAAACCCTAAGCAAGAGATGGAGAAAGAAAACTTAGATGATATCTGTGCAATATAGGACTGATATGAACATAGATAAGTGATGCACAAACTAGGAAGAGTTTCGTCACTGCACACTATAAATTCTGACATGCAAGGATGAAGACAGAAATGGACGCCTGGGCTGGGGAAAGGGCACTTGGGTGTTGGAGAATTCTTCTAAGCACCGGTGAATGCGCAGGAGCTTAGAATCTAATCTCGGATGTGTCATAAGGGTTTCACAATTACTTCCTAGTGATCGCTTGATGGTCACTCCTTGATCGTCGATGATACCTGTAACCTGCAAAACATAAATTTCACCTACAAAATCCCAAAAACCACATCAAATCCTAAAAAAATATGTAGAATAGGGAGTCAGATTAACCCTGACAGTCACCCCAAGAGTGAACTTATAACTGAGCATTGCACTACATCTCAAACTCTATGTAGTTCTTGTGAGTGTGTGTAGAAATTGTGCTCTAGGATACCCTTGTGCAAGTTGCACTTGATAGTGAGTTGTAGCTAGAATGTAGCAATGTATTAGAATGTGTGGATGGAATAAAATGAAATTCCCCTTCCTGTGTTGTGTATACAGAGTATGCAGTTCCTTTTCCCTTGAATGGATGTTAGATGAATGCCTTGGAGCGCTTTAGGTTCCCTTTGAATGTGAGCTTAGGAGATGATAATAATGCTTAGTGTTTAGTCCCTCATTTTGAAAACATAACTATGTATTTATAAGATTCCCTTGTTTGAATTTTGTAATTGACAACCAGAAGGCTAAACCATAAGTGAAAAATATGCCCAAAATATAAAAGAGACCCAAAAGGAGTGAGTAAGATGGAAAAGGGTCAGGGGCGCCTAGGGACATGAGCGCCTGGTTGTTATTGTCCTAGGTGGGCGCTGGTGTCCAAAGCCATGAAAGATAAACAAGTAAGTTTTTGACTAGGTTGTAAGGTGTGTAAGACCAAAAAGAAAACAATAGACAAATAAAAGAGGCCAAAGATAGTTGTCAATTATTAGTTTTCTTGTTTAGGAATTATATAAATGCTAGTATGCTTTTAGGACTTGGAAAAGTAACTAGGTGCGTGATTTGGTGTCTACACTTTGATAGTAAATGTAATGGAATTACTTGAATATTAATGCACATATATCAGAATATATAATATATTTTTTTATTGATGGCAAATAGTTTTGAAGGGACTATACCCTGTTTACAAAGAAGGCCAAAAAGCCAGATATAATAATCAAAGTATCAACAAAAAAAGGATCAGCATCTAGAATAGGTGTTTAAAATCAACCGTAACCAAAAATTTACATCAGGAGAAAAATAGAACAAGTGCTGCAACCATGTAGCCAGAAAACAACAAAAAAAAAGTAAAAACGACGGAAAATATCGGCACCTACAATGAAAAACAACCTTACTTCTTAGCTGCTCTAGTGATTTTAGATTTTATGGTTTATAGAGAAGTGAAGAGGGCCACCATAGTCATATGGGTGGGGTCCTTAGTATCAAGCTTAGCCAAGGTTTGGCTGCTCTCCTTGGCCATTCCCCACAAAGTCTCTGGAATCCCACTCAACACAGTGATGCTACGAACATGCTATTCCAGAAAATCATTGATAGCATTAAAAATTGCCATACTATGCTCATGGTGATCCTTGGCTCTTCCCACTCGATTGTCCAAGGAATTCAACTTTTTATAGATGTCCTCCACTTGTTGGTTATCTATCTCAGTACCCTCATCAATCTTCCTTTTCCCTTTTTGCTTGGTAAGCTGTGTCACTTCCTCCTTCAGCTTCATCATCTCATTTTCAAGGTCATTCAGTCTTTGTATAGTGCTATTTGCTTCATTTTGTGAGGCCTCTTCATGGCCAACACTGCTTATGTGTAGCAGGTTTTGTGCAGCTTCCATATCCTATTATTAATATATTATATTATTAAGCCACTTCGAGGGGGAAAACTCCTTATCTTCCAATAAGATAATAACTCACACTCTTCACACTTATGGTGGAGAATCACTCACCCAGAAATATATGTATGATTGTGAAAGGTCATACACCTTCATTATTATTAATTTATACCTAATAACTAACAAACTGTTTAATATAAGAATACATGTTTTATAACTCAAAGGTTAGCCCACACTTAGAAATATGAATGGTATATGTTAGGGGCATAACATGCTTACACATAACCAAAAAGGAATTGAATAGAAAACACATGGGGTTATTCTGATTAATTAACTTCCAACATTAACAATTTTATATTGGAATAATGCATTCATATTTGTAACAAATATACATGATATAATAAAAGTTCCCAAACACAAGGAATTGAGTGTGCTTAGTTGATTACATATGATTCTAGATTGATCTGGGTGATTTGAATGATGGAATTAGGAGATCTATACCTGAGAGTGCCTCAATATTGGAATTGTGACCTAAATATTCTCATGGGAAAGACTATACACTATGTGCTAGAACATCTGTACGGTCTTGACCTTGCTCATAATTATTATCTATAACTTCCTAGGTTTGTTGCTTGTCTGAATATCTTTGTCACTCTTTGTCAATCACTACCGATCACACTGTGGCGGCCTCTGAATTCTTTGCTCAACATTTCAAAATTTAACTATGGATAGAGAGTCTTGTAAAAAAACATTATTTGGGTTGTGAGCACCCCTTGCACCACCAACTTTGGTACTACTCCAAATATTCCTTAAACCACACATTATTCTCCACCTAACATGTGATATCCAGTTGTAGTGCAATCAGATTTAACATCCTTCCTTTGAAAAATCTTAAATTAATTTTATCTCTTGTAAATCTACTTGAGTGAGTGACTTTGAGTGCTTGCAAATGTGGGAAGCAGTCCCCTAGACATCGTGGGAAGCTTCAAACTTGTATATGGTGCTTCCCTAATGAATGTGCAAAGGTGTTTTCAGATTTTAGGGAGATTTGGGTGCATTTTGTGCTAGATTTTGCAATAGGAGTCCATAAGAGTGCTAGGTTCTAAATGAGGTGAGTTTCATTTGCTTATAAATGCTTTCAAAGGTGATTTACGTTATAAAGTCTGATTGAGAAGGAGTAAATGACCCAAAGAATAATGTACAACTGAAATTTCAAGATTAAAGTGAGTAAGGGAAAAACAATACATTATGGTTAGGAATGTATGGACATTTATACCCCCGTTGTACATTTTTGACCCTAGAGAGACAATCTGAAGTGTGATGTTTGTAAGCTGACCAACAAAGTTCCTTAATGGATTTCACACATTCAATTCTTAGAAATTATCGACATATGAGTATCTATGATCAAGTAAGATAGACAAGATACCTAGATATGTACCAGATGAGAATGGGTAAAGTGCACTTCTTTGAGAAAGAGAGCAATGTTAAGACTAGCAGAGCCAAAGAGTAGAATTACCAACTTTGAGTGTATACAAAACTCAATTTAACCTTACATGATTTTCCTAGTATCATTGTCCCTTAAGACATGATAGTCATTGAATTTTCTCTAGTTTTTTCCATATGCCTATCTCAACATTTAATAAAAGAATGTGAAAGGTTATACTTAATCTAATTAGTCTCATATGCTCCTTAAAACAAGGTATGAGACTAAAATCACCATTAAGGAAAATCAAATTTACAACTTCCACATCGAAACCTTTGATCCAAAGCATGGATGTGCAAATTGTGCGATTAATTTAGAGGTAGAAGAATGATCTAAGCTTAATCCTTATGAACCCCAGGAGAATGTTCTAGATGAATAGATAGATGAATCGGATCAAGAGAGATGTAACTTTGATCAATATGATACATTTGAGGAGACTGATTTGGGCATATATTGCATTTAATAGGAAGGTGGAGCAACCCCTAGTTTGGTAAAGGAGAAATAATATTTAGAAGGCATGCAGAATTTTTAATTTCGTGATGTAAATTTAGAATTGGTTTCAGAATAAGAGTAGTACTTGTGTCACCATAGAGAAAGAACAAATTATTCTCACACAAGCTCCAATTCAATTGCACCAACAATGTTGAAGAATATAACACTTTTATTCAAGGATTGTAAATTTCTACGGGGAAGGGTATAAAGTTGTTGCAAATATTCAGGGACATAAATTTAGTTGTCCACCAGGTGATATCACACTGATCTACAAATAAATATTTTCTCAAGGCATAAAAACATAGAGTCTAGAAATTTTTACAGGATTTTGATGTAGTCAACCTCAAAACTAACCCCATAAATTAGAATGTTAAAGTTGATAGGATGAAATCCATTAGACCCCACTTTGACCCCCCTTAAGACCTCATGAAGCATCTAAATCAACAATTAAATCTAATTATCAGACATTTTGTACTTAATAGTGAACATTATTGAAAGATATTTGAAAATGATCAACAAATGGTCAACTTCATACGATGAGAGGAAGATTTGTAACCCATATCACAACAATTCTATGATGATCAAATTATTTATCTCAAAATAAACAAATTACCTAAAGGATTGGTTACCTTGGAGAAAATATTTTCCCTGGATGATCAATATCAAGGGGATAAGAGAAACATGAAGATAAATGAGTAATAATAACAAGAAGTGGAAATTTCTACAATAAAGTGTCTTAAGATTGGCATGGTATGTAATCAAGAACAACAAAAATCATTTTTCATCTTTCCTGATTTTCTTGAACTGGAAGAGTTCCTTCCTCAGGATAGTCAAGGGCAAGCATAGTCTTCGGGAATCACCCCTCGACTTAATTTTACAACTTTGATCTTGCACACAACAGTGAAACCTGATCTCTGTTACCTCCCTGTTGAGTAACATACATCATCTGTTGTATGCAATTAGCGATACCGACCCCCCCATGCTAGTGGGAGTCTCTAAGGAACGCTCTTGGTGAATACCGTAATTCTTCCACCTAGCCTTAAGGAGTCCTCACAGCTATCTCCCCAGTTCCGAAGAACAGGGGCCAACTGAAAGAGAAAGTCTTCCAGTTGTGTGCCCTACAGGAAGGCATCTTGTGCTAAAGGTATGATGAAATTATTCAACATAGCATTGAATTATCTCTTAATGCCAAACCGGTGTGAAACCCTAATGTGCAAGAAGAGTTAGGAAGTCCTTAGCTGATTTGAAAAAGGTGTAGGACTGTGTTGCAGTGTGAACTAGGAAAAGAGGAGGAAACGACCACACAAAAGCATGAGAAAGTACATATCCGAGCTCTCTGACTAGACTGGGGCACCGGGAAAGGGATAGGGGCACCTATGAGTGCCCTGGTATGTGGAAATGCCCTGAAACCCTCCTCTAAGGTGTCACTAGATGTTCATCTTTATTCTCTTCGTGTCACACTAAATACCCTGGACTGCGTGTCATTATAAGACATGCAATAAGGAATCACCTGCAAAACCCCAAGACAAGCATTAAACACCTAAAAAAGAAATATTTATATGAAGGGGTCAGACTGTCCTTAGTGGCCACAATGATAGACTTGCTAACTGATTGTTGCACTACATCTCATACCCGATGTAGTTTTATGTGTGTGTGTGTGTAAATCATGCCCTAGGTTGCTCTTGTGCCAGTCACACTTTGTGAAATAATGAGCAACAACTAGATATAGAATGTAATAAATGTGTGCATAGAAACAATATACTCCCCTCTTAGGAAGTGTGATGTAGATGAACCAGAGTTGTGTTCCTTGTGATGGAGCTAGATGGATGTTATTGTAGCTTTAAGTGAATTTTATGGATGCAACTATAGATGGTGATAGTAAGTGCTTAGTGCTTGGTCCCTAATTATGGTCTCATAACTTTATATTTATATGGATCTATTGATCTCATTTCGTAATTAACCCCAAAAAGGCTGACCGCTAAAAATATGGAAAGCTCAAACGGTTAGAAAGTGCCCAGAATATGGAAGCAAAGTACAAAGAGGATTAGGGCTCACAAAGGGGACCAAGGCACCCACAGGCGCCTCTGTCCCTTTCCAGGCACCCCATTCCAGTCAGAGAGATCAAATATGTACTTTCTTAGGCTTTTGTGTGGTCATTTCCTCCTTTTTTCCTGGTTCCCACTGTGACACAGTCCCGCACCTTTGTCCTGCACCTTTGTCAAATCAACTAAGGATTTCCTAACCCTTCTTTCACATTAGGGTTTCACATTTCCATTTAATTAGTTGTTTAGATCATTTCCTTTATTTATTTAGCTGTTATTTACTGCTTTGCATAGCATTAGATTAAACTAGACCTTCCCATTTTTAGTTTAATCAACTGGTAAGATAAAAATAAAGGCCTGTTAATACCAAGGTTGAACTCGTCATGAGAAAAGAGTTGCCTAAGTTGTTTGAGGTTAATGTCATCTTTCCAATCGATCATTCTATTTGGGTTAAAAACTTGGTCCCTATTAGGAGGAGGAATGGTGAAATCAGGTTATGTTTTGACTTTAGAGACCTTAATAAATCCCGTTTGAAAGACCATTATCCCTTTCCCTCCATGAACCAAATTGTACAAATTGTATCTGGAGCTGAAAGGTTCTCACTTCTAGATGGCTTTTCTAGTTACAATCAGGTTCTTGTCCAAGAGTTTGATCGGCACACAACAACCTTCACCATAAAGTGGGGTACCTATGCATATGTTAAAATGCCTTTTGGACTGTCAAATGCTGGTGCAACCTTCCAAAGAGCCATGGACTTGGCCTTCAAAAGTTTGATTAATGATATCATCCCAGTCTACTTGGATGACATAATTGTCTTTTCAAAGAAGCAAGAGGACCACAAGGACAACCTTGAGAAAACCTTTTTCAGATGTAGGGAGTTTGGAGTTTCCATGAATGCTAAGAAATGCATATTTTTTTTCCATGAAGGTAAACTCTTAGGCCATGTTGTGTCAAAAGATGGTTTAGCCGTTGATTCCAAAAGAATTGAAGCCATCCTTGCCCTCTCCCTGCCTGTCCACAAGAAAGTACTTCAATCCTTGGGAAAATCAATTTTGCAAGGAAATTTATTACTAACTTCGTAGGTATAGTGATATCCATCACTTTGATGCTGAAGAAAATTGCTGTTTTCAAGTGGACTCCAGAGGGCAGAGACCATTTTGAGTAGATCAAGCAGACTATTGCTCAAGCTCCAACTCTAATCATCTCCGATTTTGACTCTAATCATCTCCGATTTTGACAAAGATTTCATTCTCTATGCTTTTGCTGGAAAAAACAGTATTGTTTCCATTCTAACGTAGGAGAATCAACATGGTTCAGAGCAGCTAATGGCCTTTACCAACCAGACTTTGAAGGACTATGAGCTGAAGTACAACTTCATTGAAAAACATATTTTTGCAGTGCTTAGGGCTCTCAAAAAATTCAGACATCTAGTCTCAAACAATAAAATCCGAATCTTTGTTACACACCCCATGTCAAGGATTATATAATGAGCTCAAAGATTAGTGGAAAGAGGGCAGCTTGGATCACCAAAATTATGGATTTTGATATTGAGATTAAATCCTCAAAGCTGATTAGAGGGAAATCTCTTTGCCAACACCTTGCTGAATATTTGTAGACCTCCCAAGAGGTTTTCTATGCCCAAGAAGAGGAGATCATAGCAGTCAAAGAGGTGGAAAGCAGCTGGTTTCAAAATATGACAACATATTTAGAAGTTGGTGAGCCGCCTAGGGGCTTTGGCAAAACTAAGACGAGGCAATGCAGGTTGCAGGCCATCCCCTATCAGCTGAATAGTAGAGTTTTTTTCAAGAGGAACCCAGATGATGTAGTGCTCAGCTGTGTGGAGCCTGAGAATGTTGAGAAATTGCTTAAATAATTCCACCAAGACTTCGCTGGAGGCCACTTTGCAGCCCAGACCACTTCCACCAAGATCTTAAGGGCTGGTTTCTTTTGGCCCACACTATTTGCAGATACTTTCAAGTGGGTATGGGGTTGCAAGGAATGCTTGTTTTTCACCGGAAGGAAGAAGAAGGCAACCCTGCTTGTCTAACCCATTGTTGCAGACCAACCCTTTTCTTAGTGGGGGTTAGACTTCATTGGAATGGTAAATCCTTCTTCTAGTGCAGGTCACAGATGGGTGCTTACTGCCACAAATTATTTAACTAGGTGGGTTGAGGCTATCCCATTAAAAGAGGCTGTTGAGAATGTCATTTTGGACTTCCTTGAAGGACTGGTCACAGGGTTTGGAGTCCCCTACACTATAATTATTGATAATGCTAAGGCATTTCCAGGGGCAAAGATCACTCAATTTGTCTTGAGATATGGCATATATTTGAAAAAATCTTATAACTACTAGCCTCAAGGCAATGGCCTATCTGAATCTTCAAACAAGCCCCTTGTGAGGATTATGAAAAGAACCGTGGAGGAGAACCAGAGATAGTGGGATACCAAAGTCGGAGCAACACTATGGGCTAGGATATCACCTAAAAGGTCCATTAGCAATTTTCCTTTCATGCTGGTATATGGTAGGGAAGCGAAGCTTCCACTCTCACTTGAGCTCCTAGCCCTTGAACTAGCTCACAGGCTAAAATTGGAGCATTGTGATGCTAGAACAATCGGAATTGCAGAACTTGTGGAACTGAAAGAAGTCTGAGAGAAAGCTAGAGGCAGGCTTATAGATCACCAACGTGTTGTCAAGAGGTGGTTTGACAAGAAAGCTCATCCCAAAGAGTTCAACGAAGGAGATCTTTTACTGAAATGGGACGAAGACAGGGCTAAGCCTGGGAGGCATAACAAGTCTGACACACTTTGGAGTGACCCATATCAAGTCACAAAATGCAAAAAGAGTAATGCTTTCGAATTGACGAAGTTGGATGGTGAGCCTCTACTTATCCCAATCAATGGGATGTTCCTTAAGCAATACCCATGAGTCTATTGTAAGTTTTGTATCATATTAGATTAGTTTCCTTTCTTTTTTTTTCTTGTGTTGTTTTTCCCCTCATCTTTTTGCATAAGTGTTGTTGCACACTTTGCACAAATTTTTCCTTGAAGTGTGTATGATTAAAATTTTGTAAATAAGTATTATTAGGCCACATTCTCTTGAAGATTCATTTGTGAAGTGCTACTAGCAAATATTTTTAGAAAAAAATTCTGAGCTGGACGTTTAAGGCATAGCCAAACTTCATTTTATTGGGTTTCAAGTTTTTATAGTAGAATCCATGCCCAATGGATTGCCAACACTATTAATCTTTATATTTAGTAGGAAATTTCCCATTGCGAGTCATCAAAAATATTTCCAAAATGAGGTTGCAATATCATTTTTCAGAAAATGACTTGTATTCTCCATGATCTCTTATGTTTTTAATTCTTTCATGGTTTCCTTTGAATGTTTTAAGTTATAAGAGCTCTTAACAATATGTGCAAAGGTCTTAGAAGGATTTAGAAGCATCTCAAGTGATCCAAAACTTAAGGGGGTTCTAGGATTAAAGGAAAAAATAACAATTGTGCCATATGTAGACAAAAAAGCTATCTCTGAGAAGAGATGCATAATGCTTAAAATTATCTCTAAAAAGAGATGTATATATTGCTTAGTAGACTGTCATTATAATAGTTATTTCATAGGGAGATGATGTGTGCTTCCCTTGCGGCTTACATATACTTATATACTATTTTTAGAAATATGAAGATGCACCTAGAAGAATGTGGAAGGTCACCAATCTCGAGGGAGACGAGGTGGTTCACCTTCTATGAATTACATATGTGACAATTTCACGAATTTACTATTTTTGGACAACACTACAAAAATTACATTTTGAGGCCTTTAGATGCGGATTTTGGGGGTTAAAATTTTTTGAACAATTTTTTTCACCCTTCCACCATATTCTACACGTCCCAACCTTTCTGTCACATTTTGAACAGAATCAATCGGAGCTGCGGTGCAAAAGTTATGCATCCTGGAAATTGCTCCACTATAATTGGCCCCTGGGTCGTTGTCTGGATCATCAAGAATCCTCTCCTCCATAGTTTCATTCATTTGGAATTTCTCCATGTTTCCTACCTTGCACAACTTTACATTCATCCTCCAAGTGGGTTTTGAGTTTTTATCCCCTTTACAGTCACTTTTGGGATGTGCTCTCAACATGTAGAGTTTAAAATAGTGTTCAAAGTTGGCCTTAGACAAATTATAGCTCTCATTTGTGTCACAATCCTCTTTAGAGTGTTTTGAGATAGTTCCATGAAGCTTATAATCAGTTTTGGGTTGAATTTAGGATTTGAAATGCATTCACAGTGGTCTAGAGATAGTTTTAAGACCCTCATTCATGTGTTTGGACATAGGAAGATATTTTTTCACCTTCATTTTTATTCATAGTCACTCTTAAAGACTATCAATGGTGGCCACCTTGTATTTTGGTTTAAGGATTTATCCCATATATGCGAGGAGAAGAAGGGTGCAATCCTTTAAGTAGAAAAATATTTTAATACTTGTTGGAGTAAAGGCTCCATTTACCCCCTTTTTGGTTGAGCTCGAAATGACTAAGGAATGAATATAGGAAAAGGTGCAACAAAATAATGTTACGTAGTAGGCCTTGGATTGCGCCACATGACACAATCCTAGAAATTCAGGCACAAATGCGTGATTGACTTAGGTATACATATCCCAGGATCGGAAGGAACACTGAATCCCATGAGTGGTGCCACATGGAAACAATGATAGGTCACTGGTTCCCAAGGAATTACAGTCCAAGGTAGAAATAATGTAGAGAAAAAAGAAGGTTGGAGAACTTGTAGCTAATAAAAATTAAACACATGGTGCCAATAGAGTAAAGAGGCGATAATACATACCCAATAATATGGGGATAGGTTGCACGGGTGACTATTGTGTTACATTTGATGGCCTGATGACCATCATCTATATTTTAGGCCAAATAACCCATAGAAAAAAGAGGTTGCCATGTGTCACCAATCAGGGCCTACCAAATGGTCATATGAAAAAATTAGAGGCAACACTATAGTTTAAAATCCATTTTTTTCTCCAAGCTATAATGTTGGGAAAGTGACACATCTATACATTTTTGGCTATATCTTTTGACTAGGGCCACCGATTATCAAGAAAAATGGGTCTCATTAAAAATATCTCGAAAAATACTCTTGAATAAGACACATCTTGGGTCCTGAACCTTTATGTTTTTTTGAGTAGTTTACATTCAAATATCTAGCAAGTTATTTCTCACATAAATGCAATTTAGAGGCAAATTCAAAGCTCATAGAAGCCATTTCTTGATCCCAACACCGTGATCTTGTGTGAAAACCTACTCCACACCAATGCACTACCATTTTCAAGAGATTTGAGATCTGAAATTCCTTCTGGTAGAAAATTTTGTATTTGGGAGTAAGATCTAGGTGTTTATTGTCTACAACCAATTTTGAATGGGTTTTTAGGACTCAAAGGATTCAAATTCATGTATTTCTTTCTCCTTTTCTTCTCTTTTCATTTATATAGTATAAATGCTTTTCATTGCAAAGGTTCCTCTCCCTATTGAATGTAAGGCTACTCTATTTGTGAGAGGCAAATATTTCTAAGTGTTTAATATTTGCTTCTCATTCTTGCAACATTTTTAATGCCCCTCCCATGTATATATCATATTGTGTAAACTCAAAATAGTAATATAATGTTGATTATGGCCCATATCATCCCTTCAACAATGTTCTTTGTTATCTTGCCTTCTGTTTCATTAGTGGATATCACATGTGTAGCTCTTATTTGCAGGATTTTAGTTCAACGTGTTATCAAATCTAGGGAGAGTGAGCACAATTTCTCATGTGCATCACCAACTCATTGTTATATGTTTATCCTTCTCTCTTTCCCCTTGTCAGTTTCAACTAGGAATTATCTTAGTGTTAGTGTAGGCATTAGATTAATTGGGTACAAGAACCATCTTTCTTTGGATTTCTACTTTCAAAGAGCCTCAAAGTCCCATTCTTTAGAAGCATTCCCATACTATTGTCTTTGTTTCTGGGGTATACATATTTTTAGACCTATAGAATATATGGTGATGGATGACAAGTAATTGGCTATGAATAGGTTGTAGTAGAGATTGTATGGAGAAATTTTAATGACAAGAATTCTCAATGTAAGGGGGAAAACCAATATCAATGATTAATCTAAAAGCTTTGGAAAATTACAATAACGACCCAAAAGTTATATCGATTGAGTTCGAGATGCAAGGTGTTTAATGAGTAACCTATCAAAAAAAGTCACATGAGTGACCTATCAACAAGAGTCACATGAGTGACCTATTAACAACATCACGAGTACAACTCAAATGAATAAGGAAAAAGCATAACGTAGCTTGATTACTAATAATGAAGATAACATAGACATGGAATTTGGGGTGGTATATAGAGCCAGACTAGGGTTCCAATGAAGTCAGGCGTTATAATAACTAGTTGTTGGGATATTGAGGTAGATGGTAAGATGAGGTGTGCTCGTGTAAGATAATGTAATAAATCATGTGATGAGTGTAAGACTCAGGTACAAAGTAAACGTGATGGGTGAAGGTAAACGAAAACATGTTTGTGACCATGCTTATAATGAGGGAGAGGAGGACATGAAAAATATTTAGACGATGGATCTAGAAAATGACCTTAGTGCAGGCTTGGTGTAGGGAAAGAGCCTAAGGTCCAATTGCAAGTGCAATCGACCTGCAAGGTAGTGGATTTAGTTTAATGGGGTGAACTAGGTCAAGAGGATAGATATAGGCAAAAAAGATGAATGTGACCAAGTGTGAAAAAGAAGTCGATCGTAGTTGCGACTAGGGTAGGGTTAAGAGGTCAAAATGTGGACTATGAACCAATGTGGTTAGAGACACAAGTAGAAGCATTTAGATGTAGATGGAAACAAACAAATAAAATTGTGCATGCAATTGGGGATGTATTTTCTTTAGAATTTTCATAGTGCTCACAGTTGCGACTATGCTTGGGATAAAATGGGATCTGTAGAAATAAAAAACTAAGGTCAAGTAGGAAATGCAGCCCAATCATGCAAATGATTGACGCTCGGAATTTTTTTATATATATTTTTGAAGGTTATATGGATTTCATGTTTTTTTAGGATTTTTGGACAAGTTATGAATAAAGAAAAATAGAAAATCAAAATCCTAATATTCTTAAAAAGGGCATGTGTAACTCTTAGCATCCCACCAATATACCTTTAAGGTATGCGTGGGTCTATCGAGGAATGTTATGTTCCCTTCATTGTGAAGCAAAACACGAAAAATACAGGCTCCTTATGCTAGGTTAGAAAGTGGGCACCCAAGGGGTGCCCTCAATATGCCTTGTAGTTAATGAATATACAAATTAGGAAAAGGATTGGAAACAACATGTGAAGTGTTAGGAACTACAATAGAATGCATCTCTTATGTAAGCCTTTTGTATTGCCCCCACGATAGGAAAAGTAGGTGTAGGCAATGCTTGGGTAGACACGTGGGTGGTAACCCCTAAAGGGGAAGGAGAGCCTCTAGAAGGTGGATTTGTATTGATTGAAGGTTCAACACGTGTCTCCCTACATTATATTGTAATGAAGATTGGAGTTTACGGCAACATGTAGCATTGCTAAGACTCCATCAATGCTATTAGTTTTTCCCTAAAGAGGTTGATTAAATAGATCAATTGGAACCTTATGTGGGAGTTGTTGTACAATATGATCTTGGTCTTTGTTAATATTATGTTAGTCACCCTCACGATTAAAGAGAGACTCATTGATTTATAACTATATCCTTATTGACATGTGTAACATTACCATCAACATAAACAATGTTTCCCTCAAAATGTGGGTATCACCCTATTGAGCACTCCGACAAGTTGGAGTGAGAGACCTAGTTTACTTAGTGGCCTAAGAAAGAAGCATTTGAATATGCACAAGAATACAAAAAGATTTTGATAAAACACTAAAAGCAATGACATCCTAAGGTTTGCAAGGTTTGATAGAAATCCGAAACCCTAAAGGCGAGGAATAAAGCCTTAGGTTACATGAATAAATAAATAAAAAGTGTTCACCGAAATATAATATCAAGGTTTATCCAATTTATATATTACTTTGGTGTAATATGATAATTTGAGCGAGTTAATTGGGCTATGGAGTGTTTTAGAGTTGGATTGAAATCCATTTACTCACAATACACGTCCATGCAACACTTGCATCGACTACTTTAAAGGAATGCCAAAGTCACCTGAAGAATACGATGTTTCGTCTTTATTTAACTTGTTTGGAAAGAGGAAGTGTCAGAAATGCCAAAGTCAGATGAAGAATCCAGTGTTACAAGTATATTAAATTTGTAGGAAAAGGGTGTCTTAAATGTGCACGTAATGTTTGAATCCATGAATGATGATGGTTTTATATAATTTTGTGGGCATTTCCCGGGAAGGTGAATGGGCCGGGACAGGTCACAGATGTAGAACATGGTCCTCCTTGGAATGAGTTGAATCTTAACGCGTTCCAGATTGGCATGATGCAGACGAGTTCACATTTTTCCACGAACCCTAATAAACTAAGATCTCGCCTTTATATTATATATATATACATGTCCGAATCTGCCAACTTCATGTGCTCTCAGTACCATGAATTTCAGGGCAAAGTAGATTATTGTTCTTCTCAGAACAATTTGTTCTTCTTTCTGCATTGCCTCAATAGTACAGTATTGGGGATTCAGGAGAAGCAGCATAACCATACGAGGAAAGAAGTGAAGGTCTGCCATATAATGTAACTGTACAAATAAGCTTGGTCTCTGTGTTCTCGAGGGCAGGGTGTATATAACTTATATACAACAATAACAGAGTAAGGTAGTGATTTTTTTTTTCTTCACTGTTTGTTGGATTCTTGTATATTTGCTAACATGGTATACAAAATTTCATTCAGCTGGGATCATGTGCTGGTTGTTATTGATCCATTCATTTTTTCATTGGATCTGCATTATTTGGGTGCATTACTAAAAAGGAAAAGAATCGCTTCTTGATGAAGTCAATGCTGTTCATGTGCAGAAAGGAGAAGGGATATCTTGTGAGGGAGAGATTAATGGGTTCTGTGTGGCGTTCTGTTATTCATGTATATCTCATCATAGCATTCTTTTGTTCTTCTGCTCTAGCAGAAGATCCGTATAGATTCCTCACATGGAATGTTACATTTGGCACTATATGGCCTCTTGGTGTCCCTCAGCAGGTGATTTTTCTTTCCTTTATTTTTAATTCATATCTTCTTGGAGTCTATTCTATTCAAGGTCATGATTGGTGACTTGCCCACATCACTCTTAATTTCTCTATTGTTTTTGTTGTTGCAGGGAATTCTAATCAATGGCCAATTTCCCGGACCTCAGATTGACAGTGTGACAAATGACAACATTATTCTTAATGTATTCAATAACTTAGATCAGCCTTTTCTGTTGTCATGGTAAGTTCTGAATGTCGGTTTCCTGAATCTCATTTTTTTTTTTTTGAGCCAATTGTTATGCAGTATTCACTGAGCTGACATAAATGTTCTGTTATCTAGGAATGGGATACAACAGAGGAAAAACTCTTGGCAAGATGGTGTTTTTGGAACCAATTGCCCCATACCACCTAGAACCAACTTTACATACAAGTTCCAGGTTAAGGATCAGATTGGAAGCTATTTCTACTTCCCATCACTATACTTCCACAAGGCAGCAGGAGGATTTGGAGGCCTTAAAGTTGTTAGCAGGCCCAGAATCCCTGTTCCATTCCCTGATCCTGATGGTGACATCACTCTGCTGATAGGCGACTGGTACAAGGCCAATCACTCTGTAAGTTATCATAGGCCACAATCAAAATGATTTTTTTTTTTATATTGGCCGGACACTGCTGAGAAGCCTAATTTTTTTGAATGAATTATTGAGAATTGTCTGGGCCCAACTTCTGCCTGGATATTGTTTTGGCTGCTCTAAACGGTTGCTACTTGTGTTCAGGTCCTTAGGAGAACACTTGACTTAGGTAGATCCCTGAGTAATCCTGATGGTGTTCTCATCAATGGCAGGGGCCCAAACGGATATTCGTTGACAGTCAACCAAGGTAAGATCTAGTTAGTTTTGATGGGTTTGATCTAAAATCAGGCATGTTTAATTTATGTGAGATTGGTTACTGTACAAGCAATCTCTGATATTTTGGATCTGTGTATTGGCAGGGAAAACATATCGTCTCCGGATATCAAATGTGGGATTGTCATCGTCTTTGAACTTCAGGATTCAGGGTCACAAAATGAAACTCGTTGAAGTGGAGGGGTCTCACACCGTCCAAAACGTGTATGATTCTCTTGACATCCATGTTGGGCAGAGTTATTCTGTTTTGGTCACTGCAGATCAGCCACCTCAGGACTACTACATGGTTGCATCCACTCGTTTCACCAGTCCTATTCTCACTGGTGTAGGTATCTTCCGGTACAGCAATTCTCAGAAGGGTGTTTCTGGACCTATTCCAGGGGGTCCAACCATTCAGATTGACTGGTCTCTTAACCAGGCAAGATCCATCAGGTTTGGTTTTGATCATTCTTGCTTGAGCTCTAGTATTTTGCTTCCTTTTATTCTACGAAAGGGTTTGTAATGCATAATGTAATGGTGATTTAGATCAGTCCATATTGTTCTGATTTCTTGAATAATGCTATGTGATTGTTGTGCAGATGGAACCTGACAGCCAGCGCAGCTCGTCCTAATCCCCAAGGATCATACCATTATGGGAACATCACCATTACTCGAACTATCAAACTTGCAAACTCTGCCCAGTTAATCAATGGGAACCAGAGTTATGCAGTGAATGGGGTTTCTTTCCTGCGCCCTGGCACACCATTGAAGCTTGCAGATTACTATGATATTGGTGGACTATTCACCTTGGATGGCATTCCTGATAGTCCAGATGGTAGATCTCCTTATTTCCAGACGGCCGTGATCTCTGGAGGGTACAGGACTTTCATTGAGATTGTGTTCCAGAACTACGAGAACACCATTCAGTCATGGCATTTGGATGGATACGCCTTCTTTGTAGCAGGGTTAGTTACAAATTTTAAATTCCCAATTCCAATTTTAATTTTTTTTCTTCAAAATCAAACACATTTGTTTTGTAATGAACCAGAATGGATGGAGGAGAATGGACACAGTCAAGCAGGAAGGGCTACAATCTGTTCGATGCAGTTTCTCGCTGCACAACACAGGTGGGCATTCAATCCAATCAAATTCTATTCAACACTGATATACCCACAAACTATGAATTAATAAGGGGTTGTGTTGTTTGTTCAGGTATATCCAAAATCGTGGACCGCCATTCTTTTAAGCTTAGATAACGAAGGGATGTGGAATCTGAGATCGGAAACATGGGAAAGACAGTATCAGGGACAACAAACCTACCTGAGAGTAAAATCTGCAGTGAAATCGCTGAGAGATGAATATGATATTCCTCACAATGCTCTGCTCTGTGGACAGGCCAAGGGCCGTCCCCGTACTCCACGCCCTTAAACAAAATTTTCTTTTCAACAATTTTTTTCTCTGTGCACGGATGCGGCCGACTATTTATTTTAACTGTGTCTTCCATGGCCGCAATTCAAATGTTTAGGCGAATAATTTTGTAATTTGAGGTGTTCAGTAACAATGCTCGTGAGGGATTCATGGTCATATGTCGCGAATTTCCTCTATTGTCAATAAAGCTGCATTCATTTTCACACGCAAGAAGCAAATGTAACTTCAATTACGTAACCGCATAACTATTAGTCTTTATCTTTGTATTGTAAATTGTGACCATTGTATTTTTAGATAATACCTAATATGAATGTGACATGTTCACAATAGTTTACTTAAATTAACTTATGAATTTTTATTTTAGTAATATGGAGGGATCTCAGAGTTTTGAAGAACGAAACTCTTACATACGATAAGTGCCACCAATCAACCTTATTTGAAGCAATGCACACCAAACCCTCAACATACACTACGAGTAAACTGTAGGATTTGAACCCACAACATAAGCCACCTATAGTGATGGTTGAAGCCGAAATACAAAAATAAATTTTAGAAGTCTAATATACTTATTTAATCACCTCACACTTATTATCATTCACCTTAGAGTCTCAACTGCAAAACACTCAAAAGGCAAGCAAAATTATCTAATCTTCCCTAAAGCAACAAAAAACATTAGGAGTAGCCCACACGAGTGTGAAGCACTCTAAACCAAGTCTAAGAGGCAATATTCCCAAATTAAGATCCCACAAAGCCAAATCAAGCACAAGCAAGTCATTACAATACAAAACATTTATCAAGTGTTTAAAGTTATCAAATATAGTTACATCCGTTTAGTATTATGTTCCATCTCTAGGTGGAGATCTATGTGCGGGTTGAGGCCTCTTTAGAGTAGTGTCAATGTAGGTAGTGTATGCATTGCTCTTTAACCCAACTACTAATCATTTTGTAAGGTTTCTACCTAAGATTAAGGTTTTGAGTCAATGTGGTTGATTTCATTTTTTTTTACATTGTCAAGACCTAATATTTCACAATGAGATACATACCAATCACTCACAAAGGTCATGGGATTTATAGAGCCCCATTTACAGTTGAGACCAAACTATCCAACAAAATGAAACCGCCAAATAGTTTAGTCTTGTGTAAAATGGTTTTGTCCCCGAGCATAGTACAACTCCAAAATTAGAGACAAAGCATTTGCAGGATATTTCTAACCAATTCATCCCTTGCTACACTTAGATCATCTTCCAAACTAGTTAAGGAGCTAAGTGCATTAAACTTCTTGTGTTTTACTATATTTATCATGGACCCTAATTGAATATAACTTCTCAATATCATTTTACATGTACAGTCATGTTTGAATGTATGAGCATTTATTTATTAATTTGATTTTATAATTAGTTTCATAAGATCTAAATCCTTATTAGGGTTCTTTGATTCTAATTTGGGTTAAATCATTTGGTGAACCTGCTTACTGATCGACCCCTTTACCTAGTTTATATTATGTTTCTTATCCCTACTAGGCCTTTTGTTACCAAACCCTACTTGCACTAGGGTTTCCATTTATCACAACCATCCATTACTTGGTGCACGATCCCTAACCCTAATCTTAGAGCATGTTTTCCTTTGTGCTTTCATGGCTTATTCTACTCATGCCATGCCATTATCTTATATTTATAATAATGAGCCAACCTCTAGGTCTCTAGCTCTAATATATTTACAAGAAAGTTAGTGATGACATCGATAGTTTTTCTACATATGAGTGTGAAATTTATCCCATAGTTTATGCAAAAGAGTTACCACCCCCTACCCATGTTATAAGTCATAGTTATAAATGTGGGGCAACCCTGGAACCTCCATGCCTATGTAGTAACATTGGCTTTCGTGCATTAGAGGTAACTAGTACCTCTTTTCCTCTTCAAAATTATCTTACTTGTGCTTAAGCTAATATATCTAGCCTTGAGGATACACATGTGGCATGTTCTGATGATAGTCATTGGATTTACAATTATGGGGATGATTCTAGTGATAATTATATTGATAGTGGAAATGATGTATCTCTCATTATTCCATCTCTTAATGTTTCATTTGAATTGAATGCTAAAGATCAATCAAATGATGTATATAATTGTGCTACCACTCTCTCTTGTATATGGTAATGTGGTTGATAATTTCAATGAATCTCCTTCTCCTATTGAAATATAAAATGTTATAAATGATTATTACAATACTATTGCTTTTTATTGGAAATGATAAACATAATTCTTTTATATTATAAAGGAATTGCAAACTACTATCGACGATGTTTCTTTAGATACTACATGTGATGCTAGACCCCTAGTTCATAATGCTACTCCTATACCTCCTCCTAGTGCTCCTATTGAAGATTCCTCATCTCTTACTCCTTCCCTTGTGGAATAGTGTTCCCATGGCCAAAATCAATGGAAAGCTATAACCTCTTGATGAGCCTCTTCATACTCCTATACCTTTCCAAAAGGTTATATTCTTGAAGTATGTCGTAGGTGAATTAAAAGGTACATACCTCATCATTAGAAAGTAAGGTGTAGAAACCTACATTTGACAATTAATCACTTGATAATGTTAATATTGGAGTAATAACTAAAGCGTGACTTGTGCATCTATCTCAAGACTAATTGTTATAACCCTAGTCCTATTGCAAGACTTGCTCTCCTTATTGCACTAATCAATCACTCACAAAAAAACTTACATTAGTCCAAAGTAATCTATCACATGTAGCCATCATGCACAAAAATTCACAATACCCCATCTCCCTCATAGAAAAAACTGTGTATAACAAAATTTAACAACATATAAATAGAAATCACTTGCAAATACAAAATAACACCAGTTACAAATTTCCATTGTTGACCTCAGATTGGGTTGTCGGTGTGAATTTTCCCGAGGATGGAGAAGATGTAGGTGCCCCAAAAAGTATGCCTCTAATGCATGATCAGTCCAACAGCATTGCTTTGCTCTTGCCAAATGGAGAGAGGAATTTAAGCATAAAGGAACCTAGGGCTCGTGAGGACATAATGAGGACTCTAAATCAAGATTTTAACACAATGGGCTTAGAAATAAAAAAAGGCATAATGAAGGCTCTCACTTAATTCATATGCTATTTAAGGGGGGGGGGGGGGGGGGGGGGGGGGGAGCGCGAGTTTGTATTTATAAATTTTCAAAACTACATTAATTAAGGGATGTTAATTAATCATGATTTTAAGATAATGGATGAATAGTGTTGGAATAGTGCATGAATAGTATAAACACTTTGAAAGTGGATCACTAATGGAAAAATTGACCCATTATTTTATTCAATCATGGAGGATAATGATAATATTTTATTATAATGAGGATAAATCAGAATATTTTATTCTGATGGTGGAGGGTAGTGCAGGATAAATTAGAATATTTTATTCTGATGGTGGGGGATATGAGGATAAATAAAAAATATTTTATTTTGATGGTGGGGGACATGAGGATAAGTTATAATATTTTATTATAATGGTGGGGATAGTGGAAGATTGACGTGGCAAGTGATGTGGAAAGGTGGTATGAAGGATTTTATGAAGTGATAATGGGGGTTAATTAAATGATTAACATCAATTAATCATTCATGGTTTTTTATGGGAATTTGATGGGGTGATGAATTAATTGATTAAAAGGATGGAGAGAATTAGGTGTTTAAATTTTTCCCTCTTTGGAAGGGTTTTGTGATAGTAATGCCCTTTTAAAGAAAGTACACAAAAGAGATAGATGAAAGGAGACACCCCTAGTGGTAAATTTGATAGAAATAGGAAAGGACTTGGACATGATGATCAATGGGCCACTCCAACAAGTTATGAAGGGATCGATAGGCTAATTTCATAAGATGGATATTTCTTGGAAATGTTTATTGATGGGTGACTTTGATGGGATGTGAAGGGATCAATAGATTGGTTTCCCAAGGTATGACTATTTGAAGATATGTTTCCCTTGGTGACATGGTTGGTGATTGAAAGGAAACTTCTCAAAATAAAATTTGAAATAAACTGTGTTTGAGAAGTGATTGAAGAAAATAGTATTTTATAAGAAAAAAGTAGAACACAACTTGTGCTTTTGAGAATAAAAGGTGATTGAGAATGAATGTTATGGTATCCTCTAAAAAAAACATCATGGATAGAGTAGTTAAAGGTGGATATGATGATGCCCCCTCGAGATGGATGACGAGGATGGAAGAAATTCTAGATCTCTTGAAATGATGAGATAGAGATGAAGATGAGATGAGAGATAGATGTTTGGTCGATGAGGAATAAAATGGATTGGTGAGGAATGTACCATGATGGGTGAACAAGGGGGGATGCATTCAATCAACCTTGATGTGAGGTGAGAATGATATGGGAGGAGCATGAATAGTAATAGTGATGATGTGTTGAGGGAGTTAAATGGATATGGATAGAGAGAGGATGAAGTGTATAAACTTGGTCAATGAAGATAAAAATGGGATTGAGGGAGATCGACCTTGATGTTTATTAAAATTTCAAGTTCCCTTGCCAAGAGGACTCTCGAAAATTATCTTGCAAATTTTTTCCTTGTACCAAGTATTATTTTTTTCAAAATTTGTTTAAAAATTTCCTATATGCTTCAGATTTCAGAGTTTGGAAGTTGGAATGCAGTTTGCATACAAACTGCTTGTTGACTTCCAAAACCTGAAATCCACACATATATGAGATTTGCGTAGATCGGAAGTCGGAAGCCGTAATGTAGTTTGCATGCAAACTGCAGATCAAGTTCCGAAGTATGATCCCCCCATATGCATTTCAAAAGTTGGAACTTGAAGTGTAGTTTGCATGCAAACTGTAATTTAACTTCTGAATTCCAACTTCCAACTGTTTTAAGGGTATTTTCAGGTTTTGGAACCCGAAGTGCATTTTTCATGTAAACTGCGTTCTAACTTCCGACCTCCAAAGTTAGTTCAACATTTATTGCCAACATTTATTGCCAACTACCCGTATGTGTCAGCCCCGTGGTAATTAATTCTCACTTTTCTATTTAAGGATGAATTTTCACTTATTTTTTTCACCTGAAATTTTGTACGCTGACCTGTTGATGCCTCTTTGACCTCTGACCGTACGCCTTACGTGGATTTTGGGATATTTGTTCATGATTTTCTCATTAACCTATTTGGTATTTAAGTGAGGTTTTACAGTTTTGAAAGTTATCTTTTGCACAGGTTTTTTTGGTTTCATTTCTGAGGGCTTTTCTTATCGATTTTTTCACACTGGCCTCATGGGTGCCCTTTACATTTTCTTCTTTATGTCATTTATTGAGGTTTTATTCTTATGTTGTGGAATGTATTTGTTCCTATGGTGTCTTTCACCTTCATGGATTATATTCTGTTTTTGAAACGTAGGCCTCAAAACATCAGTTTCTTGAGGAGATGCAAAAGAGAAATCATGGCATTAGAAAACCAATGTTTCAAAGATTTTCAGCTAAATAAATTAGGAACTTCCCTGTCGGAAGTAAAGTGCTACAGATGCAGTTTGGATCTTTCGGACTCAACAGTGCAAGCTCTAACTTCCGCCGTCGGAAGTCGCAGTGCCACAGGTAGCCAGTCAGAAGTCTGCGTTAAAGCGGTCACAACTTCAGGGCGGAAGTGCAGTTCGGAACTCCAGGGTTGCAAAACAAGGATCCAACTTCCATTGGCGGAATTACATAGTGGAACTGCACGTCAGAAGGTGCCCGTCAAAATTGTAGGACTGCATTGTAAAAGGGAACTTTCACTTTTCATTTCAGAGAAAGTTTTCGGGGATTTTTCATGGGGAGGATGTCTGGATCATCATCTAAAGGGAAGGATAAGATGAAGTACAGTTTCCAAGGGGTATCTCCCCTTTCCAGTATCACATTAGATGTTGACACTATATCGGAGATACAGACCTTGGGCACATTAACCTACCAGAATTTTGGGACAGAGTTAGAGCTCCGTCAAAAAATGTCTGGATGCAAAGATATCTTTGATAGTGGACTTTGATTTGGTCGTTTGCTTTTCCTCCATCGATGCAATGTCCAGAGTTTGTGCTTGCAATTGCCGCACATTACGACAAAATACTCCCGAACAGTGAGAGATATGATGACAAGACATGTCGTGATTAGATTGGATATTGATTCTTTTGAGGACTTGTTGAAACTTACTCGATGTTGAAGATAATATGCCAAAATCTCTCTAGAATCTGCTCTTAAGCACTGGCCAACAAATTCTCATACTTGTACTAGAGTCCTCAACAAGTGCTACCTAATGTAAATCATAAGCCTTCAGTGGCAAGAGTTCTCGAAGACCATCCCACGTTATAGACTTTATGCAGGAATTCAATGACATCATCATCCTTACTAAGTAGAGCTTGCAGGACTCCCATCTAAGAGTGGATGTATTTATATATTACCAATATCCAAAAGAATGCTAGCCTCATCCAATGGGCAACAGCATATCAGCAATGCCATCCATTTCCAACTATCGGATGTTCTAACCTCTGGTAATTTCTTCATGACTTTCTTATCTCGTATATGCGGCTGCGGGGAAGAGGAACTACCCAGGGTTGTCACCTGTAGGGCTCACAGGAATGCATCACAAATTTATGAATTTTACACTCAGATCATAATGAAGGAAGAGGAAAATTATTTCAAAAAAGTTAATGATGCCTTCTTCATTGTTATCTTGTACTTCTTGGACAAAGAAATTTACAACCGAAGGATTTTGGACAATTCCTGGCAAGTGGTTAGAGAATGGGGAGGTATTTACTTGTAATTTCCAACATTCACATATCTTAGGGTGGTAGGATTCTCAAGCACTCCTTATAAGCTACCAAGGTACCCCATAGAGAATTGGGTCTTGATGGAGTTAGTTTGACAACTGTTACATTTTCACAAAATCCATCATGATAGGAATAAGAAAAGAGCTCAATCCCCTATAGTTTTGGGAAGGTATACTTGTGTATCCACGTATAAAGAAAAGAATGTCAAAGGATAAATTTAGCAAGTGACTTTGAGAACCTTTCACTTGCGTGTGAGTTTTGATTATTGGGACAAGCTTGGCAGACATAAGATGGTTGGTGCTCACATACCACAATTGGAATACATCTGGTTTAATTACAGATATCGACCTACCCACATATCTCATATTCATATTTTAAATCACTATACCTAAGTCCCATCATTCCTTAAATCATATTCTACTCACATAGTATCCATTTACTCCTGACTTACTCCCTCTTAAACCTCCATTTTGGCCTAGTAAGGTCAAACCTTCATAACCTCCCCAACCTCCTTAACATACTCTTACCCATCTATTTTCACCTCCAATCCCAAACTCACCCATTTGGAGGTGGTTTCAACCACTTTCAAATGATTTTTCCTCACTTTTTCCGAATCGTCAACGACTACCAAAATCACCAACGATTCTATATAAACCCATAAAATTCCTTGGATGGGGATCCTTGGATAATGTATCGACACTCTACCATTCTAGATACTTAAACAACATCATTCACGACATCTTAGCACCCTGTGGAGCCACAACAATCTCTTAGAGATCCCACATCATCATAATGCCTCTCTGCAACACTCATCATCTACATTTTGCATTAGAGGCAAGGTATTGTCTCCTCTTTATATCCCCTTTTTATCTACACATCATTTTTAGCAACAATTTAGTCATTTAATCGCATATTCAAAATACAAATCTGTATTTGATTCAAATTTAGATAATCACAAAGTAATCACCAACGATTCCCTTGAATCACCAGAAATTACCTTGAATAACCTGGAACCATCTAGAATCGTTGGTGATTCCTGCTTCTAATCCCTTCAATCACATATTACCTTTTTCAATCCATTTTATAATTTATTTTTGCTAATTTATGTATTTCAAGTGTCCTTTTTCTGTAGATGACTGTTCCACATGAAGGATATGAACTAGAAACCATATTTGACTTATCGATCATGTGATGACCATTCGTGTGGGAGTAGTCAGATATCGACTACGAGTTAAGTCTTTGTGGCATCTCCTTCACACCCAATCTGGATGATGTCACCAAGTAATTGGAAGTTCTCCTTGATAAAAGTGACAAAAAATTTTATTGGGAAGACATTGTCAACCCTCCCCAACCCATCATCGAGGACATTGATTGATTCGTGTAATCCATGTATAAAATCCTAATCTTATCATTTAATATTGTTTGTAATCTTGTCATGATTTTCAAATTAATTTTCTAAAAATGAGTTGACACCCATCAAAGGAAGCCCTTTGGTTCCCAGGATTGGCCTTTTCCAAGAAACTTGTCATATTATTATCTAACGTTTATCTTGTCAAGCTATCTATTTGTATGGAGGTTCCCTCATTCTCTGAAAGAAGAGTCCCTTACACCCATTTGGATCCATACATATCAATTTTGTCAACACAGGTATCACTAAACCTTGTCATTTTCTTAGTTTTGGGGATATATTTCATACAATAATAGTGAATCCAAAATCCACCTAAACAATAAGTGTCTTTGGCATGATAGTTATAATAGGAAGTTTTAAAACTTTGTAATGTGGTAATTATAAGTTTTTGTGAAGATCATAAGTTTGTGTTCGAGTATGTGTAGAGTAGAAAAGACTTGAAAGATCAACTATAATCGGTTAGAAAAATAAAATTTAGGAACCAAAACAAAACACACATGATAGAAATCAGATAAGTCTGAGAAATGCAAACAAGAAAAAAGAAAGCAAAGCAACCAAAAAGAAAAGGGGAAAATTTTAAATGATGAAATAGTTACCACTCCTAATAGTGTATGAATGATGCATTAAACCTCAAGATCATGTAGTAGGTGAAGTAAAAGTAAAGTTGGCACCACATTAGGCCAAATATCCACTAGATACAAGTAATTAAGGGATCATATCAAGAAGTAAATGGCTAAAAAATGGACACCTTACATTCACAAAAAAATATAAACAACAAATCAATGCTATAGCAAGTCTAAGAATACTGAGAACAAAAAAATTGATAAGATATAGAAAGAGAGAAAGATTGAAAAAGTTCAAAGCTAAAGCCAAAAATTGTGATGAAAATCAAAAGAGATATAATGGCGAATCCATTCAACTAACCCATCGGACCAATGGTTCAAGGCATGATGGAGGAGAAAGGCATCACATTTCTATTACTCACTGAATAATAAAAGGAAGACATGGTTATTATTCAATGCTCAGACAAACAAAGTGGAGTGATCAAATGCACCATGAACTACCAAAAAGATTAGAGCAAATTTGGGGTTCATAGATGCAACCATTTCAGTCTACGAATGGTCAAGGATAATGAGTGATAAAATATACAGTCCGAGGCATAGTGGCGCATCACCTTGCAATATTTACCAACATGGGGGATCAAATCGAACTCGTCCATACTATCATGAAATGGTACTATCAATATGCAATCTCATTCTTGTTGTAAGACGCAGTCCCCATAAATGTAGCCACGATCACTCGAGCCACAATATTTCCAAATAGATGGTTGTCAATAATTCTATTCAAAATCACAAGACCACCTATCAAACCAAAAACTCCAGTTGTTTATGGTCCCATGTGAAAATGAAAAGGAATTCTATTTAGGTCCATCGCAAATCTAGCAGTGTGGATCCTAGCTGAAAACATCATTAAAAAATATTGGAAAGGTAACCGAGGAGTAAACAAGTGGCTTAGAGAGCAGTGGGTATAATCACATGCATGTGGGAAAATGGTTTTGAGTTTAAATGGGCCGAGTTTCTCGCACATGAATCCAATGCCAAAGTGTAGAAAATAACACAGGAAAGAGGAAAGGTATTTATGTATCAATGGATCATAATACTCCTATGCTTCACACACTATCATGCACATAAGGGCATCATCGAGGTACCAGACGTGTAATACCCACACAAGTAATTTGCACAGTATATTTTGTTAAAGTAGTACACTACATATAAATACAACCAAGATCTTGGAAATTAGTTGCTCCTAATAAAGCATACAATTAGTGCAAACCCTCAGGTACCAAGGGAAGTGTGGAAATATATGGATCCATATTCCAATATCACCTTGTTACATGACAAGGTCATATTACACTCAAAAGTTACAAAAGAAATCCCCTAAATCCTCTCTCATTATTCATCACAATGGACATATCAAAGCAAGAGTTAAGTAGAGAGCATGTGATGATTGCGACACACATTCGACCATTTCACACTTAAAGGCCCAATCAACTACTTTTCATAGGTTCACAATACGAAGGATCCACATAATTTATGGATACAACACAATCATCAATATAAGAAGTAGTGCAATCATCCAGAAGGGAAAAAGGAAAGCAACCTGCTACTATACAATCACAACAAATCTTCCCAAGGATTGAGACAGACCCCAAATTTTCCAATGGGTTCTCCAAGATGGATTTTGAAGAGATAAATGTGGAGAGAGAAGTAATTCACAAAATGTAAATAAAAAATATGGGCACCAAGATGTATCTCCCAGATGAATGGGAATGGTACACTTATAAGGCATTTGTAATGGGACAAGCTGCAAAACAACAAATACAAACAAAATACAGAGTTTAACTCCCACCCATTCAAAAATCCTTCATGATAAATTTAGGATGTGAGAATGCGACGTAGGAGAAACTCATCCAAAGTATCAATTAAGGGATTTAAGAACATGGATTAGATGTCTCAACGTTGGGAGAAGAAATGTCAGACTTCTTGCATAAGAAAAAAAGGACCGAGGTAAGTCCATTCAGAGTAGTGCGCCTTCCTGTAAGAGAAGAAAAAAAACTCCTAGGGTGGGTAGTTAGTACATGAAGAAGGGTTTCACTATTGCAGGAGGAAATGCAAGAACCTCATCTTGTAGAACACAAAGAAGAAGATAAAGTTGCAGATGAGAAAGAGAAAAGAGCCAAAAAGAGATAGAATACAAAGGCACATAGACCACTCGAACCCTCATTGAGTATACCTTCCCCTCATCTATCCCTACAAGATGTAATTACTCCTTCAAAGATAAACACAAGGGGGAAAATAATCAAACCTATACAAGAAGAGGAAGAGCCCATAATCACCAATGTGCAGCCAGTTACGGAAGAACCAGTAGAAACCACATAATCAGAAGGGGAAACACAATTATAGCAGCAATAAGAAGCGTGGAAATAGAAAGAACATGACTCAATAATGGCTGAAGTAGATAGAAGAGTGCAAGTAGTTCAATTGCATGAAACAAAACATTCAAAAACACAACATTGGTAAAAAGAAAGGAAGTGCATCAAATATGAGGAGGAACAAGAAAAATTATCAATGGAGAAGGCCATGGTGCAGAAGGCCATCAAAGAGAAAAAGGGACAAGAAGTAGGGAAAAAGGAAACAAAAAGAGAAAAATAAAGCAAAAGCCAAAGAAAAAGGAAAGAAGGAAGCAAAGGAGAAGGAATAATAGGAAGAAGAAAATAAAAGGAGAGAGAACAAGAGGAAAAAGAGAAAGAAGAGGAGGAGAAAATAAAGCAATCATAAGAGGACAAGAGGAAATAAGAATAGAAAAATTCAAAACTACAAAAATATAAAGCAATCAAACTAGAGAAAACCAAAAAGGCTCAGGAAACATAGCACATTGCGAAGGCCAACACAATAACAAAATTAAAAGCTCAAAAAGGAATAGGGAATAGAAAAGACACTACATAAGTCACCACAAATACCTAAACGCAAGTAGCCACTACTAAGGAACATCTCTAAATAATGTAAATGACCACAAAAGTGGGAACATCCACTATGGGGAAACGACAAGAAGAAGCTAAAAAATGGGATAACCAAATGTTTATGTTGGTTGCACAATCAATTGTGCCAACACTAAGTTAATCTTACCTTCATCCCATGTTCTCATGATAGCTCCCTAACTCACCCATACAAGTGTGAAAGTTGTAACATCACATACTACAACTAGTGTAGTCGAGGTTGATTTGGAATAGTCACCGTTGTAGACACAGATTGAGGGAATGCACTTATTAAAAGAAAACATTGGGGTAGTCACATTACAAATGGATCAGGAGAAAAAAAAATGGAAAACATAATACATAGTCTAAGAGCTCAAATTTTAACCACTTGTCCATAACTTTTTACCGATACCATAGGCGAAAAAGTAATGAGTGAGAAAATGCAATTAACAATTTTGGTAGACAAGTTGGTGGATAATTGGAAGGATAATGAGGCAAAAAAGAAGATAACAGTGTAATTAGCCAATATAAAGAAAAAAATAAAAGACGTATTGTTGATACTATAAGAATGTGTCACAATGCTATAATAAACCGAAGGTTAAGCTAAATAATTGACATTCAAACTTCTAGATCGGAACATGCATTTGCAAGCTACCATGGTGGACAACAAAAATGATATAGATATGGGCAGTACAATTCAATATTAGATAATGACAAGGACATATGACCAACACATGAAGAATGCACTAAATACATCCTTGCAAGCTTGAGATAATGTGATTGAGAGACTGTGATAATGGGAATGTGATGCACCACACAATACATTTGTAGAGGTTCAAGCACAACAAGTGCAAGATAAGTTGGAAAAACTGATTCGGGAAATTCAAACCTCCATTCCTTTCCATGATCAAGTTGCCAAAAATGCTAAGGAGAATTAATTATATGAATTCATACAATCATTATTCCAATTATAGATATACTTTGGGATAACAAATGAAGCATTCACATATAAATAAGACCAAGAAGATACCCAATGCAAAAATAATGAAGAACACACCAAGGTTTATTCTCCAGCACATTCTCCTTCCCAGAATCAAAGTAGCACAGATAATGCCACTTCCACTTTTCATCCCTTGTAGTTAGCCATAATAGAAAAAGTATCCTAAATAGCTAGATCAACCACCGTGCGAAGGAAAATCACAACAATTTTGTGGAAGATAATATTAATTTTGATCAAAGTATAGAATGCGTAAAGTTTTATCTATAAACAAGCCCACATAGATTGAAACCCTGAAAGGGAGGTCTATGAGGAATTTTCCACATAATTAATACATGTAAAGTGCGGTCTATTAGAAATTCTACTTGATTGAAAACTTGAAAGGGTGGTTAAGTAGTGTGTAGAGGATGAAAACCAAAAAATGGTGTCCTATGTGCCGTATACAAACAAAGTACTGTCCAATGCAACACAATCCAACTTTGGCATTTAAAAAGAGATCACCAAGAAAAATTTCCATATCATCAAAGAAACTTTTGTTTCAAGACGAGACAAGTATTTAAGTCTAGTAAAGTGTAAAATGACTTAGAAAGCTGACATGGATATAGTTTGTATAATTGCACAAACATCTTGTATAAGCATATTTTCATATAAGACAAATTGTAAAATGTATAACATATGATTGATATATAATATCATAAGCCTCTTGATGTATGAGAAGAAGTTGAAAGGACTGGTACCTGTATAAAAGAAAATCAACATGTGACCTTCTTCGCACCTGACTTCTCAAGGTCGTGCCGAGACATCCGATGTAGAATAGAAATGGGTGTATGTGTGGTGATGATGAATAAGATAATGAGGCAACCTTATATCTTTAACACAAATTATCAAGATCTGTGAGTCTAAGGCAAAGAATGATCTCCTAAGATGAAGTGGTGTGATGGATCAATAAGATATAATAGCTTCTCGAAGACTCCAGTCAGTATCGAGATCTGCCAATATTCTATCCACTAGTTGTTGAATACACAGAAAGTGACTTGTGGGAGCCTCGTAGATATTTCTAGAAAAGGTCATCGAAGTGAGAACAAGAGGTGTCATGAAACCACATGGACTATGGGAAATTTTCTGGTCTAGTCCAAAAAGTTTTAGCCTGATCAGATGTTATGTTCACTACTGAAAATTGTGCAATGATATTAGGTGGAAGTGGTGATGATCTAAATACTAATGCATGTAAACCAGTGTTGATATTTAATTGGTCAGTAGGCCCATTGGGTTGTGGGACTTGTGGATCACAACCAAAAACTTGTGGAGGTTGTGGTCCTTGTATGGTCATGCGCGTAATCAAACCCTATTGCCAGGAGCACTCCACTAGTCGTAGGATTGATTAGTTGCAATGTTTAGCGTGTTTAATTGTTCAATATTTTTAGGGTACCCAGCAGGTGTATGTAGAACTAACAAGCGTAGACCCGTATCAATGTCGGTCAACAATTCTGGGCCGTTGGGTTGTGGGACCAATGGATCACAACCAAATGTCTTTTCTTGTTGTGGACTGTTGATGGTCATGCGGAATGAATTGAATTGATTTGATAAAACAAGCTAAATATCAAAGGAAATTTAATCTACGTTTTTGGGTATTTTCACAATATATCAGAACAAAAAAAAATGAAAACAAACTAATCTAATGAAAGTAAATGTTTTTTATCTTTTCTAGTTTTTAAGCAATGCTTCTAATCTAATAAATAGAACTAAATACAAATAGTTAGCTGATTGTAGCTAATTACCTGTGTGGATATGTGAATCTAGATATAAAACAAATAATCTAATTCAATCAAAACCCTTTAAACCCTACCTCAAAGGTGGAGAAAAAATTATAACCCTAGAAGAGCTATTTTTCCCCACTACTTCCTTAGTAATTTCAAATAGCAAACTATCTAATGACTTACTCTATTTGTAATTGATTAACCAATTGAAACGGATGATTTTACTATTCTATTTGATATGTGTTTGAAATGAATGATTTAGAATTGATAATTTAACAAATAAAGCAAACAAACAAATAATTCCAACCTTGATAAGAAAAAGCTTTGGAAAATCTGGTTGTATATGTATATTTCCCCTTAGTTTGTTCATTTCTTTCTCTGTGTGTTCATATGAGTCCAAGGGATTAGGAATGCAAGAAAAACAACAAGAGAAGACACTTGAGCACTGGTATCTTGAAGGCAGTCTGGTTGCAATGCAAGTAGAAGAGAGATAACACAAGAGATTTGAGCTTGGCTATGCGATTCCTAGTAGGATTGTGGCAGCAATACTATACAAGATACACAAAATTCTCATACATTTTTCTTGAACACAAACATGTAATATATAGGAATTGGCTAGGATGCACCTTATATGTGTAGAGATTTTCTATAACCTTTGGTGTCATTAATTGGGCTAAGAATACAAGTGAATTGTATGGTTGAAACTATGAATCAAATAAATGATCAAATTAGGATAGTTAGGGATGAATGTGGAAACTATAAATAACTATTGCAAGACTAAATAGACTCTAGCATTGAATAGTGTTATGAGTATGCGTATATTTTGGATTCGGTTGAATTTTAATGTACATGTAATGTAAAGTGAATTATTGAATTTTTTGACACCTTGAAGAGCAATGATTTAAGGAAAATTCGAATTTGGGATTTATGGACACTTTTGTGTGGTGTGTGGGACAAGTAAACCTTGTTCCACACTTCCAAAACCTTTCCTCACACCTACCCATGGGGTAGGTGTACCCTTTTTACTCATTTTGGTCATTTAGGGGCTTAAAAGAACCCCAAAATGAGCCTTGGAATTCTCTCAAGCACTTTTTCTTTTAATTTTGTGTATGCAAGTTGATTTGATTAAGTTGTTTATGATGTGAGTTGTAACTATAATCTTATTTTTTATTTTGATCTCTTAGATTTCTTTGTCAAATCCATATAAGTGAAATTTATGGTTGGTAGTTGGTTTTGTGGGGATTTAGATTTTTCCCATGTGAGCATGCGAGGGAAATTAATTATCTTATTGGGGGATGTGTTATCTTGGTATTTTTGGCCTTACCACTTGGCAAAATCTCATGGAATTCTCGATTTGGTCACTTTCCTATTTAAAAAAGCTTGGGTACTTGTTTTGAGGTAGGCCTTTTGTCTTAAGGAAGTGTTTGTGGTATTTGTAGAGTGTTTAATAATTGCTTGTGGAATGTTTGTGGAGTGTCTAGTGATTGATAATTCATGCACAAGTTGAGAAAAAGGTGAGTTACCTTCCTTTTATGATTTTTCCCCTTCTAATATGGTTGTTATTATCTATCCTTCTCTTGATGAATATTGTGATTTTAGGCTTACTTACACACGTGATATGATTTTAAATTATGTTGTACTACTTACTAAGCACCCAATATGGTGCTAGTAAGCATGGTTGTGTGTTGGGGAAACTTGTTTGTCATTTTGAGGGATAAGTGAGGACAAAATAAAGAAAAAAAAACTAGAATTAAACTAATTGAGAAACCAAAGGGATGTAAGATTAGCCTTCATGGAGATCATAAGTGGTTGTGGGTTTAGGGAGGCATATGGAGTTTTGGATCTAGTTTATATTTTCTTGCAGAGGACTCCAAAGACTAATCTCCATTCCTTAGTGGATATTATAAGTGGGTATAAGGGATGAATTACATTTCTCCTTTTCAAACTTAGTTTTGATTGATGATGTGTTTTTTGTGCTTTAGAAAGATAACTATTTCCCTTTATCTCTTGTGTCTCAAATCAATTGATTTATCTTGTTTTGTTTGATGTAAATGTTAGATGTTGCATGTGTGTATTTGGGTGACATTATGTTTTAAGCCTTATTTTTGGTTGTGGAGACTTTCTGGGAGTTAGGGATTCATGGGACAATAGGAATGAGATTTCCCCCCATTGTATTTGTTCACCTCCTCTGTGGTATAGTTTGGTATATGGAAGGATGGAAGAGCTTGAAGTTGATAAAGTTTGGCACTTGTATCTTATGAGTGAAAGGATTATAGGTTATATTATCCTTATTGAAAACTTGTGGTTATGGTGGGAAGATCATGTTATTGTTCTCTCACTTTGTTGAAATCACCTTGTGGTGATGGAAAAAATTGTGATAATGTGAGCTCTTATCTTAGAATAGGTTGTACTTGTCTTATGGTGGTTTGGGAAACTTGTGGTCTATGTGAAAGATTTTTTTTGTTGCATGGTTGCATTTAAGAATTGAAAAACAACGTTGTTCCCCCACATTATTGTGTGTTGAAAGTGGTTGAAAAGAAATTTTGTGAAAAAAGAGTTGTTTGGAAACATTGAAATTGTAATTTTCTTTCTTAACCTCTTGAAAGGCTATTTGCACAAATGTATGTCATTATATTAAAATTAAAACAATTGAAATTGTAACAATGTGGAAAACTCTCTCCCTTTCTCCTTAGCTCATTGGAAAAATAATTTGCTTGATAAATGAAAAAAGGTTGTGTACTCTATGTTTCCTCACTTGTATCGTACTGGAAGTAATACTGATTTTGTATAGTGTTTATCGAAACTAAATTATATCATTGGGGTCTTATTTAAACATTGTACAAGAAACTAAGAAATGGGTTGGTTCATAAATAACATTATAAAATCACATTTATAAGTTTAAATTCGTTATTTTGGCTAATAGGACATAAGATTTAATATTTCCACAACCATTTTAAAAATGTTATTATTATCGTAATCTTGTATAGATGTAACTATGTTTACTAGATTTTATATATTCATGGTTAAATTAATAAACTAATGGTTTTAAAAAAACAAAGTTTAAAATGTTCAGGTTAACATTATATATGGTTTTATTATAATGGACATGGTACATATTTTAATTTATATATGTCATATTACATATACAACATATTTGTTATAACATTTATAGTTGTAATATATAAACAAAACAAAAAACCAACATAATGTTAGGATAAATTATATTATCCTATTATTAATTATGCATAGTAGGATTATTTAATTAATATTATTAATTAAATAATTAATGGATAAATTGTTATATGGTTAATCAACCATATTTGTCAGTATTGCACATTGTTATATTGTTATAAACAATATATTTGTCTTTTATTTAATTGTTGCTTCCCGGGTGATTTGGAAGCTTATTCATTCTGGTTTTTGGTTGCACCTGTGCAACTCATTCTTCTGGTTGTATATGGCTGTGCAATATCTATAAATATTGCAGCCTATTCAATGTATTTTTTTACTGATTGAGATTAATAAAATATCACAGGCTTCCGTCCCTGTTTCTCAATCTACATTTGGTACCAGAGCGAAATTCTGGCCTTCTGAAGGTGTGGAAGAGAGAGCAGCAGAGAGAGAGGAGATTGGAGACGTATTTGCAGCATTCGAGAGCCTGTGCAGCCTCGTGCAAACTCCCAGCCCCATCCCTGCCTCCCCCACATCCGCCTGTTCCTTCCAGGTACTTGGAAGGCAAATTTTTTTTTTGCACTGGTGCACTCAGCACCAGGCAAAAATTGCTACAGGTATTGAATTTTTAAAAAAAAAATTAATTTCCAATCAGGGTTTTGTTTTACTGTATTTGGAAATTGTGTTGCTTGTTTTGGAGGATTGTTTTGCTGTGTATATGCACCTGCAGTGAATCAAATTAAAAAAAAAGAGAAGGAAAACGTTTTTTTTTTAGCAAAAGAGGCGCCATTCCTCCTCATGCTCCACGCCATTCTCTGTTTTCCATGGGCCTGTACAAGCAAGCTCCATTAAAAAATCGCGGCCCAGCAATCAAAAAAACGCAGCCATAAGCTAAAAAACGCACCCCTTGCTGTTTCCCACGCGCCTGCATAGCATAAAAAAAAACGTTTTTTGGAGCTTGCCCACGCCATTTGCTGCCCCCCAGCACCTGCACAAAGAAAAAAAAACGTTTTTGTGAGAAAATACAGTCAAAAAACGCGCCTAGGCAATACCAGGCTTCAAAACACGCCTAAAGGAAAAAAAACGCAGTCCAAAGCAATTCAAAACACAGTTCCAAGGAAAAGAGATACGCCCCAAGTAAATACATGTTGTACATTGCGTGGCAATAGAAAAAAAAATGCAGCCCAAAGCCTGCAATAGACACAGAAGTGACCTGCATCATACATTGAAAGCAAAGAAAATCATTCAAGAATCAATAACTATAGGCGCCCAAAGAAAGAAAATGCGGCCAGAGCAAGGATAAGCGGCCATACAAAGGCGGCCAAAGGAGATAAAGTGCTGTAAAAGGATGCTTTTTTGATCCATTTTTGAGCTAAAAAAAACCTAAAAACGCCTCTCACCAGCTTGCTGCCCACGTGGATCCCTCATCTAGGGCGCATTTTCTAAGGTAAGCCTTTTTTTTTCACATACTTTAAATACAAGTTTGCTCATCTCTACATCAAGCGCCCTTAAGTGGCCAAGTTGGATAGAGGGAAAGCCTTAGAAGTGGGAGGTGCATGGTTCAAATCCCACCCCCAACTTCACATTTTGCATTTGGCGGAATTTTTAGCGGAACTGCTAAATTTAGCAGATTTTTTGAATTTAGTTATAACTAACTAAATTTAGCGGAGAATCCCTAATTTAGGGTAAAAAAAAAATTTTTCTCCCATTTGGTCTGTTTTCTCATTCCAGACATTTTTTGCAAAAGGAGACCCACCTAAAAATTGCATTTTCAGCTATTTTTTTGCAATTTTTAGCATTTAGGGCTCAGGAGGTCACCAGGACCCCGAAACTGAATTTTTTTGCCTGTCATTCAAATTGTATTATACATTGTACTAATTTGCAGGTTGCCATAGTCAACTGCAAAACTTTGTAACTGCTCAGAAACTGGCAGAATTGTAATCAAAAATAGTAAATTTGGTTCTGTAACACTCACGAGATCCTAGATCTCATTCGCAGCGTTCGGTATATACAGTGCCTCTGGGAAGCGCTTACGGGTAAAGCCATCGCGACTACTACTGCACTTAACGCCTAATATAGCTGCAACAACGTCGTCTGGGCATCGTCCCTATAAATCGACGGGGAGTAATAAGGTCACAGTGCACACACTATGAACCATCCCATCCGTCTGTGAACGATTGCAAGACATAAATCCGGACTGAGAAATTATCCGAGTATATAGCGAAGTTACGCGCGCGTATGAGGATATTTCTTTGATCCGGTGTCAATAATCGCACAGACCCCATCAGTACTGTCTTGGTACCACGTATCGAATTCTTTCACGTACGTTAACGCCTCTTTCACGTACCGCCGGGTATATAGAAAGGGCGAGCTTCTTCCACGTACCGACGGGTATATCGGAAGGGCGCGTATATAGAAAGGTTCGGTATATCGGACTGACGGTATATAGATTGGGAGACCTTATACCTGGAGTGATAAGAGCCAAACCCTGTCAGTGATCTCTGCAAAATGGGCACCAATGCCCCCAAATTTTTTCTTCCGGATTCACAATTGCTCAGAGGAAGCAACTATGCTGCTTGGAAGACAAAAATCAAGACACAGCTTGAGTTTGAAGAAATATGGCCTGTTGTGACTGGTACTCTAACCAGATCACCAACGGATGCAACACAACAACGACAATTTGATAGAGCAGATCAGAAAGCAAAGCTCATCATCTTGTTTGGAGTATCCGACGATGTGCAAGTCCACATTCGAGATGCTACATCAGCAAAAGAAGCTTGGGATAAACTGAGCACAATATATGAGGCCAAGAACAAGAATGTCATACTCAATTTGCAGAGTCAGTTACATACGTTGAAATTCAAACAGAATGAGAAAATTGAAGCCTTCCTAAGAAGAGTTGCAGAGTTGAGGGCTTCACTTCTAGCCCTAGGAGAAGAGGTCAAAGATGAGTCTCTCGTTCCCATTGTTCTGAGAGCTCTCCCTTCTTCTTACCGAAATTTTTGTCACAACTCTAAACTTGTCAGATACGACAATTAGTTTTGACAAGTTAGTAAACCTACTGCAACAAGAGGAAGCAATGCACAACAAGGATGATGAAGAGGAGCAGGCACTGTCTTCACATCAAAAATGGAAAGGAAAAGGTAAAGGAAAACCTAAATCCTATCAGAAGTCCCCACATCAGAATCAGTATCATGGGGACAATCAACAGAAGAAGCGATGTCCCATTTGTAAAAGAGGACATGACTTGCAAGAATGTTGGTTTAACACATATAAGAAAGGTTCATCAAGCAATGCTGGACCACAACAACAACAAACTTACAAGGGACATTCAAACAATTATCACGGGCAGAAAAAGGGGAACTGGAAAAGAAGACCCCACCAGCAAGGTAATATTGCTGAGCAACAAGATCAGTCAGACAATGAAGACTTCTTGTTCACTGCTCGATCAAGTGAACCATCCACGTCATCTAGTGAAGTCTGGTATGTTGATTCGGGAGCCACTCGACACATGACCGGCCACAGAGACTGGTTTATTTCAATGAGGGACACGCCATCGAAAAATCATGTTTCGTTGGGAGATGATTCTTCATATACAGTACAGGGGATTGGAAACATTTCTCTACCCCTTGGTTCACGCAAATGCAAACTATCAGATGTTCTATATGTCCCTGGGTTGACAAAGAACCTTCTTTCGGTCAGTCAACTCCTAGATCACAACCTGAAAATTGACTTTGATAGTCAATCCGGCAAGAAAATGTGTTTGATTCGAGATAAATCCAGAGGCTCGAAAATAATTGCAAAAGCCTCAAATGTGGGAACGAATGTTTCAACTTGATTTCATTCACAAAAATGATCAAGCACTCGTGGCTAAAAACTCCACCTCAGCTCAGTTGTGGCATCGGAGATTTGGTCATGTAAGTTTCAAATATCTCGACACACTTCACCGGTGTAATATGGTACATGGGCTACCATCTCTTCAGAAGGATACAGACAAGTGTCCTCACTGCTTAGCAGGGAAACAACACAGAGTTTCATTCCAAACAAGTACTTTTCGAGCTCATGGAAAACTTGACCTGGTTCATACCGATCTGTGCGGTCCAATGCAGCCAAGTCATTCAGGGTTCCAGTACTTCATGCTCTGTGTTGACGACTATTCACGCAAAATGTGGATTTTTTGTCTTCGCAAGAAAAGTGAAGCCTTTGAAACGTTCAAAAAGTTCAAAGTGGCAGTTGAGAAAGAAACTGGTCGTCACATCAGAACTCTCCGCTCAGATCGAGGGGGGGAATTCACCAGTGATGAGTTCAGAGACTATCTACAAACTCACGGGATTCGTCGACAAATGCCTCCTCCACACACACCGCAGCAAAATGGTGTTGTCGAGAGAAGAAATCGTACTATCATGGAAATGGTGCGATGCATGATTGATGATTCTGAACTTGCAAAGACATTTTGGGTAGAAGCAGCAAAAACAACAGTGTATTTGTTAAACAGAGCGCCCACAACTGCTCTTGATGGAATTACACCACAAGAAGCATGGTCAAAAAGGAAACCATCCATTGCACACCTCAGAGTATTCGGGTGCAAAGCCAGCATGCACATACCCAAACAGAACAGAAAGAAATTGGACATGAAGTCACAAAATCTCATCTTCATTGGATACAGTGAAGAGACTCTTGGGTACAGACTGATGGATCCTAAGACCAGAAAAGTCTACACAAGCAGAGATGTTGAGTTTTTTGAGAAGAAGGAAGCAGAGACTCCTCCTCCGGACTCGCAAGATGTAGATTTTTCACCAGTTGTAAAAACTGAAGCAAATGTTCCCTCAGAAGATGAAAGTGATGATGGGGATGATGGTGTTGATCAGATAGGACCACAACCCATGGGAACAGCTCAACGTATGCCTAAATGGTGTACAAGCACATTACGAGATGCAAGACTGGATGCTCCACCGGATACATCCACCCCTGGACCACGGACTCGCAGTAAAGCAAGAGAAGAAGTTAACTTTGCTTTGATGAGTAGAGTTATTGAAACAGACGAGCCATCTACAGTCCAGGAAGCCCTACAGTCAAAAGCTTGGAAAGATGCCATGGATTCTGAATATCAATCAGTGATGAAGAATAACACTTGGCAGCTTGTCGATCTTCCACCAGGGAAGAAACCCATTGGATGCAGATGGATATTCAAAACTAAGTACAAAGCAGATGGGACAATAGACAAGTGTAAAGCAAGACTTGTAGCAAAGGGGTACGCACAGAAAGAAGGCATTGACTATGAGGAGACATTTGCTCCCACAGCTAAGATCAAAACGATCAGGATGATCTTTGCTCTAGCTGCTCAGTTTGGATGGAAAGTTCACCAGATGGACGTAAAAAGTGCCTTCCTGAATGGAGATTTGCAAGAAGAAGTCTACATGACTCAACCTGAGGGATATGTAGTACCTGGTCAAGAAGAAAAGGTATGCAGACTCAGGAAATCTCTGTATGGCCTAAAACAGGCACCCCGGGCATGGTACATCAAGATTGATGAGCATCTCGTACAACATGGATTTGTCAGAAATCCATACGATCCCAATCTCTACCTCAAAAAGCAAGGGGGGGAGATGGTGATTGTTGTAGTTTATGTCGATGATCTAGTCATCACTGGCAGTTCAGTGAAGATGATTGATGAAACAAAGAAAGATCTTAAGCGATCATTCGACATGACAGATCTCGGGCTTATGCATTATTGTCTTGGACTGGAAGTATGGCAGAAAGAGAATCACATCTTTGTTTCTCAGATGAAATATACCAAGACAACGCTCGAGAAGTTTAGGATGATGGATTGCACACCAATTGCTACACCTATGGAGAACAGATTACAGTTATCTCGTTCAGATCCATCTCCTGAGGTAAGTGCCACTCTCTATCGGCAGCTGATTGGGAGTCTCATTTACCTGACCTACACTAGACCAGATATCAGCTTTGCAGTGAGCTATCTATCCAGGTTCATGCAAGAACCCAAAATTTGTCATTGGAAAGCAGCAAAGCGCATTTTGAGATATCTCAAAGGATCAGTGGATCTTGGTCTAGAATACAAGAAGAACGAAAACTTCTTCTTGACTGGATATTCGGATTCAGATCATGCAGGTAACATTGATGATAGAAAATCCACTTCTGGATTTGTATTCTTTATGGGATCTGGACCAATATCATGGGGAAGTAAGAAACAACACTTTGTTTCTCGCTCTTCCACAGAAGCCGAGTATCGTTCTGCAGGAGAAGCTGTCTGTGAAGCGATTTGGCTACGTCGCATACTGGAAGGACTTGGAATACCACAGGACAAACCAACTACCATGTATGTTGACAATGAAGGTGTTCTCAAACTTGTTCGCAATCCAGTTTTTCATGAGAGAACAAAGCACATTGAAGTTCAGGTTCATTTCATACGCGAACATGTGTTGAAGCACAACATCCAGCTTCAGTTTTGTCCAACAGCTGAACAACGAGCAGATATTTTCACAAAGTCACTTGCACGTGACAAGTTCGAGTTGTTCAGAGCATTTCTCTCCTCATCTCTCCAGACAATGCACAATTAAGGGGGGGAATGTTAGGATAAATTATATTATCCTATTATTTAATTATGCATAGTAGGATTATTTAATTAATATTATTAATTAAATAATTAATGGATAAATGGTTATATGGTTAATCAACCATATTTGTCAGTATTGCACATTGTTATATTGTTATAAACAATATATTTGTCTTTTATTTAATTGTTGCTTCCCGGGTGATTTGGAAGCTTATTCATTCTGGTTTTTGGTTGCACCTGTGCAACTCATTCTTCTGGTTGTATATGGCTGTGCAATATCTATAAATATTGCAGCCTATTCAATGTATTTTTTTACTGATTGAGATTAATAAAATATCACAGGCTTCCGTCCCTGTTTCTCAATTTACACATAAACCTAACCTAGTGGCTAAGTCATGACTCTAACCCCTATTAGCTAAGCCGCTACCCTAACCCTCTCACTCCACGTGGTTACGCCACTCCAATAGTTAGATAGGGCTTGACCCCGTCATGTGGGATGAGACCCACCCTCCTTTCATTGCCACCTCCTATCCAACCCTGGTGCCATCAACCCTCACTGTCGTGTATGCGACCATGCACATATATGAAGGCCCATTGTATTTTGACCATGACAATTGTTGGAACACCGCCTATGATGAGCATGGACCATGTTTAGGGTTTTGACCCATTTGTATTTGTGTATGTATGCATATATGTGTATATATGTATGTATATACACCCTTGTATATAATATTGGTTTAAATTTGGTTAAAACTTGATATGGGTTGAAACAAGAATGAGTTATGTATAAAACTTTTAAAATTGTGTGTGTGTGTGTGCGTGCGTGCACGGGTGCATGGGTGTGTGCGTGAGTGTGTGTACGTGCATGTGTGTGCGTACATGTGTGTGCGTGCACGTGCGCGTGTGCGTGTGCGTGCGCGTGCGTGTGCGTGTGCGTGCGTGTGCGTGTGCGTGTGTGCGTGCGTGTGTGTGCGTGTGTGCGTGTGTGCGTGTGTGCATGTGTGCGTGTGTGTGCGTGTGTGTGCGTGTGCGTGTGTGCGTGTGCGTGCGTGTGCGTGCGTGTGCGTGTGTGTGTGTGTGTGTGTGTGTGTGTGTGTGTGTGTGTGTGTGTGTGTGTGTGTGTGTGTGTGTGTGTGTGTGTGTGCGTGTGTGTGCGTGTGTGCGCGTGTGTGCGTGTGTGTGCGTGTGTGTGCGTGTGTGTCCCCATGCTCCAAAACCCTGATTGGGTATAAAAAGGAAAATAGTGAATAACAAACTAAAAGCAAAGTAGTTAAGGAGCCTCCATGGATGAGAGAGTAAGTGAGAAAAAAATTTATAAGCAACCCATAAATAAATTAGGGTTTTGGGTAAACTTAAGAGGTCTAATCTAGAGGATCAATTAATCCAAGGGCCCACCTTTTTAGCTACACATTTAATTTTAAGTTGACCTTTCTCAATGAGGAGGTTTGGATTCTTAAACCCAATCAAGGTGAGCTTTATTGATTTATGTGAAGGTGAGAAATGAAAACTAAATGGGTGTTACAAATAATTAAATTAGAGTCACTTTATTCTTAACTTGCTAAAGGTGTTACAAGGCATGCTTAGTGTGACCAAAATAATTAATAGGTGAACCTAATAAACTTTCCATCATCGTTCAAAATTCCTAGCCTTTAATACAGAAGTTGCACAATAATCCTTGTACAACTTTAGACTACCTCACAAGTTTAAATGATAACCGTTAAATTGGTTATTGGCTTCTCTAATTTAATCAAGAGACTTTCCACCTACCCGCGCAACACGCATGACTCACAAGTGTACAAGCCCAATGGTGTCACACAACAATGCAATGGAATAAGTTTGAATAACGCAAACACAAACCTCATCTCACTAATTCATTAAAATATATATTCCATAACTTGTACCGCTAACTTGGTTTAATTTGGGTGTTTAATATTGGGGCATCATAGTATGTCATATGTTAGATTACAATTGTCTCGTCAAAAAGAAGATGGAACTGTTATGGCCCGCTCTCCAACAAACATTATTAATTGTAAGTGTCATTGTTAGTTGTATATATGTAATGTAACATGCAATGGATGATGATTGCCTTCAAAATTGTGATTTTGCACTCACTTAAGACACATGAAAGAGTTTTTATTGGTTATTATTTGCCACTCATATATTTGTAACACCCTTCATACTAGTCTTGACAATTAGTAAGGATGAATTTCCATTTTGATATAAGAGCCTACTCTCTTAGTATTGCTAACTATTTTCTACACCTATGCATTTCCCTATTCATTATTAATGAATAGAATGCCTCTTGAATCCTATGCCATTTTCCATGCAATATAATTTTCTTGTCCATATAAAAAAACCTCCCTAACATTACTTCATCAACAATGTTAAAATGACATTGACCCTATAAGGAAAATTATATCCTTTATACTGCATTAACCACGTTGCAAAAGACATTGGCTATGTTGGGAATAATCAATTGTATCGGCCCTTTTGTGATATTATTTGGCCTAACATGGCCAATTTCATATGTTAAAAGGTTGTGCACTCCTTTTAATAATTTAAACTTAAAAAAACATCCCTAATGGCCTCCTAACATAAAATGTTCCCAAACCCACCTAGAGTTTATCAACACCTATTTTTTGACACCTCCTTGGGGGAAATTCTACTACCTGAATTTTCCCTAGGACGTGATTTTATATTTTTATCTAATTTAAAAACAAAACCTTTTGGTGCATCTACCTTGGCATGCCCTCTTATGCCTCTTCCCCTTCAACCTAGACCACCTCCCCGCATCCTCACAATGGAATTTAGTGTTGTCAAAATTTGATGACCCAGAGCTCAACAATCTCAAAATCTATATTCTCAAAGTGGCAAATGAAAGGGTTTCCTTATTTATAGGTTTAAAACCAAATTTAAAGATTCCAATTAGTTACGACCATATTTCATAAAATCATGGTATATTAACAATCATATCTCCTATCAACATTCTGAAAGAAGAATCAAAATTGTGGCATTTAAAGGTATATTGTACACGCTTTTTTGATTTTTTCAAAACTTGCATGTTTTTACAACTTGTAATAGTAACATCCCTCATCTATATTCATGCCTTATATCATCATTTCTCCCTATTTTGACTACCTTGGTTCCTTTCTATCAATGCACCTTATATCCTTTTTATACATATCACTCCTACTTTGTGACCTACTTAATCTTCCTATGTCTATCCAAAATAGTCCTAGCCTTATCATTTATCTTAGCACTATCATCACCACAACCTTAGCATAGGGTTTACTTTCTTATTTTAGTAATGTATATTTTAGTTTTTCTTGTTCAATTTTATATTACTTGGGTCCCCTTGGGTGTTATTTATACATTATGGTGACTGTACACACCCAAAATTGCATAGTGCTACATTGATGAACATGGTAAAAATGTCCTATGATGATAAATATCTTTTCCAGAACAACGATGAAGTCCATATCCTCTCCTTTGTCTTTCGGCGTGCCCATTTTATTTATTTATCACTATCTTCAAGTTTTCTATCTTCCTGAGCCATTTTCTGCTCATTTCCTGGTTGTTGTGACTTTAAGTCATGTAACCACCGGTTTTCCTAGACCAGAGGTTACATAACCACTAGTTTGTGTAGAGCGGTGGTTCCATGTGTATTAATATGAGGCTCCAAAATGTGTGTTTTGAATGCATGTTGCAATCTTCCAAGTTTCTTTCTCACACATTTCTTAATAATTTATCTTGATTTCAAGCCTGTTGGATACATATTGAACTCTTCTTCTCTACTTACTATTATTAGAATGTTGATTGCCTCTATTTTGGATTATCTGCCATTTCTTGATTTCCAAGTGTGACGGACTTCTTCTCTGACATTTTTCTATAAAAACCAAGCTTTTTCCTGAAGAATTGGTTAGAGAATTTTTATTTTGATTGCATCGTTACTCTACTGAAATCCTGTCAAGACTTGTACATAAACAACATATATGATTTCTTTGTTACTTCTTTCTTGCATTTGTGACCATTATACTTGTAGCCAGTCTACTCCATTTTTTTCTTGATTCTTGTTTTCTTCTACAACCAACACCATTACCTGGATCAATTGGAATCATCTCTAGAAAGGAAGCTTCTCAGAGATAAAAAAACCATCACCACACTTAGAAGTTGTCACAATTCTACAATAACCAGGTTAGGGTGTACTTTCAATTTATTCAAAGATTTTAATCTAGTATATTGTTGTTAAATCAAAATAAGAAATGAATTTTTTTAAGAGGTAGAATTCATAGTTTCTTTATTTATCTGTAAGAAGATTCCATTGATATTTTCTTCTCGGCTTATTCATGTGGATTTTCCCAGGAAAGAATTTGGAGGAGGTTCTTGTGCATGAATTTCTTCGCTTCTTTGCTTTATAGTATCAAAAGATTTCAATTTCTTCATTATTAGATTTACGTGCATACAAGAAAACTTCCATTTATAACTTCTTCCCTTCTCACCCCGTGGATCTATAAGGGAAATAAGACTGAGGAAGCTTCTGTGTCTATGATTTTCATTGTAATTCTTCATTATCAATTACATGTGCAATTCATTTGCTTTATTGGGGAAGTCTTAGAGGAAAGAGGAAATTAATTATGAGAATCTTTATTTCTTCCTATGATTATGAGGTGAGCCAATTAGAAGAAGTAGATATCCGTAGTTACAAATTAGAATAATATTCCTTTGAATTAGATTTAGCCTCACCTCCTACAATAGAGGAATAACTACATCTGATTATTTTGTGTTTGTTTTATTTGTTGTTAGAAGTAGATTGTTTTGTTTAAATTAGTTTCCTTGTCTGTCTCTATAGAGTTATTTTGTTTTAATTAATTTAGAGTAGCTAAATATCAATGTTTTTTTAGTTAGCTTGTTTCAATTCATTTCTTTTTAGACAAATAAATTAGATTGTTTGTTTTGTTTTAGTTAACTAATCAGGAATGAATTTAGCTAATTAAAATATTAAAACACACTTGTATTTTATTTAAGCTAGATTTACTTTTCTTAGTGGGTAAGTGCATGAAGTTGGGGGGCCAAAAAATGGACAATAATCTGAAAAAAGTAAAACGCGTACGCATTTTAATTTGTTTGGTTCGGGAATCATTGAAGCATAACGCGTACGCATTACATAACGTGTAAGCGTTATGTCTAATATAAACAAAAAAAGAGGCCCGAGCCTCTATCATTTTATCTCCCTTAAATGCAAGTTTTAGAGCTTAACCATGCGCTCACCTTTTTTTGATTCAGCTGGATCTCAAGCTCAAAGGATTATTTCTCGATCGTCAAGAAGATTTGAATCGACGATGGCACCATGGAGAAGAGGTAAACACAATTCTTTTCTCAAAATTGCATTGAAATATGATAATTATAGATTAAAATTTGAATTGAATACACATTTTTTATTATTACAGTTAGAGGTCGAGGGAATCAACCACAACCAAACCTTGTTATTCCTGTCATCCCTTCCGACACTCCCACAATTTCTCAACATCCCTCGGGTAGTCAAGAAGATTTAGCAGCCCAAATAGTTGAAAACAAAATTGAAAGTGAGGATTTAATCAAAACAATGAGGGATTCACAATCTACAAATCCCCACCGCGCCTCTCTTACAAACACATTATAGGCATTACTTTTTCAAATTGAAATGACAATGGGGTAAATTGATTATTGGACAACTTACAGAGAGGGTTGTAGGGTTTATTATTCCAACAAATTGTCATATGTGGATGTAAAGATTTTTTTTTCAAAAGACCTCATATGTGCCTTATTCACGGACCCATGCACTAATTTTCCTATCCCGTTGTCATGTAAATGATTTCCCATCCATTGGTGCAATAATAATTTGATTAAAAATAATTTTTGGGACCAATGGTGGACGGTGTTTGATTTTCCACCTTGTAATAACAATGAAGTGCCACTATACTTTATGAGGAAACTCTATTGCGAGTTTATCCTCAACAAGATCCCAAATTATTTTGATTTCTGATATTTTTAGGGCTGAGGAAAAGGATCTACACAAGATCGACCAGGTGCACAACGTGCACCTATTCAGCAGGGTAGATTCCTCGCATAGAATCCCTCTCACCGTGAGATTGTCCATCAAGAAGTGAAGGAGACATTAGAGATTGATACACTCCACGCGCTTCAGGGGCTATCTATGACCCTTGTTTGACATACGAGGGATATTTCTGAGTCAGATGCTCACAGAGGTACATAGAGTATTCCTTCAGGGAGTACTAGCATGATGCCACATCTTTGCTCATCATGTGGTAGCATATGTTTGGGGCCTGAGGAGGACAATACTTTCATGCGTATGGATTTTGGTGCACCTGGTGCTAGGGGTGAACATGATAATGTTACTATGTTAGATGTCCTTTTAAGTGAGACATTTGGATTACATTCATCGGCATCACCTTTGCAGGTAAATTTGTTATGTTTTTTTAAGTGTGTTATAAGAAGTTTGGAGTACTTGATTTACTTATATATGTTAAATTTTTGAAATAATTATATTTGTACATGTACATGCATTGATATTACAGTGTGCGAGAGGTGCATCTTCATCTCGACCACAGGCGGTGAGCACCATGCATACACATACATTTACAGAGGTAATTTAGAATGTTAATTATGTAAAATTTTCACATACATGTATATATATATATATACATACATACATACATACATATATATATATATATATATATATATATATATATATATATATATTAGTTTTGAAGTCAAATATATGTATGTCCATCTAACTCACGTGATATACATGTTTGATAAAAAAGTTGAATTCACGAGACACCCCACCATCTCTGCAACAAGTAGATAAATGTGTTGCTACTGTGATTTGATATGCGCAGCAACTCACTGAGGTATTCAAACAACACGTAAATTTTGTTAAATTTCTCGTGTAATTCATATTATGTTAAATTACATTTTAGTAATGTCTTTCATTGTAGAATTATTAAATTATGTTAATAATGTCCTTCATTGTGTATATGCAAGAGTTACTTGCATCAGGTAGCATCCCTGTTCATTTGATTCACAGGCGTGGCAGGGTAAAAACAATAGTTCTATATTGATAAAATTAGTTAAAATATTGTCATTATGTACATACATGTACTTAGTTCTATTTTCGCTAATTCTAATGTTAGATTTTCTGATCTTATGTGTATGTAGGGAACTTCAACCCCTTCCATTTTGACTTCGAGGGCACAGACTCCTCCATATCGTCATCTTTGTACCCCCATTCGTACTGCAGGAGCTCCAGATGAATCATCTGAGCATGAGATGTAAATTCGGCGTGATCGACAACTTGCGGTAAGTTTGTGTATTTATGTAAATAATTTTATTCTAGCATGGTCTTAAATACATGTTGAAAACATATATAAATTAAGTTTTGACAAAAAACATTGTTTGCATTTACATGCTCATCTACAGGTGAGTATTCAACGGAAGAGGACTCGAAGCATGGGCTCGAACAATCCAAAGTCATCTCACGGATCTCCATCTTCATCTAAAGGAGGGCCTTCTTCGAGCAAGGCCAAGAGATGGATAGATTTTGATGGGTAGGAAATAAATATATCTTACATGACATTGTTTTTGTATGCCTATGTGCATGACATTGTATGTACACCTATATGGCATTTGAACTTGATGGTATATGACCTATTTGGGTATTTTTGTATTTATTATGCACATTAAAATACTATTTGGACCTTGATAATTTTGTATGAGACCTTACATTTCTGAGATTATTTTCGCATGAAACTAATATGATGTGCACTTGACAATATTTAAGACATTATGGATTATTTTTTCATTTATTGGTGATGTACATGTACTAGCATTTTCAATGTATAATATGCATCAAACTTTGGAAATCAATATTTATATAATGTATGTATATAAAGAGTTACCTAATCTGAGAAATTATTCATTCAATTTATCAATGTGTATATGTGTATTTACCTTACTTGCACTTCTCCTTGCTCATGGTCTCTTTGTACTGGTTCCTATCTTATCATACACTTAGTACATTCTTCTATGCTTCATAGTCTTCTCCCCTGTTAAAACACCTGAGAGTCGTCACAATTTGATGCCTTTCATCTGTTGATATTTTGAGAATGTCTCTCCATATACATTACTCTAATGCTTGATAATGTCTCCAGATGTAATGAAATTATGATTCAAACACTCAATAATTCTTGATTGTATAATCCTATCCAATTCATGTTATTACCTTTACATTTGTAGCCATTTCAAGTTATTTAGAAATCACATCACACCCTTCACTAGGCTTTATGACTACCCCTATCCTTTTTAAAGCGCTTTTGAAAGCATCCATGGGTTTATCATAACATAAATTATCAATGAATGGAAGGTCACTAAGTCGTAGGTCAACTGACTCCCATCTAGAACTAAACAAGAAAGTTTACTATGCGATTGATAACTCCCATGTGTTCTTAGACATACCCCTATCAAATTCATTCTTAAACTGATAAGAACCTTGCATATAATAAATCAATAAATTGCAGAAGATAAAAAAACACCAGATATATGGGGGGCCAAGATGCCCAAATAATCAATATATGTAGAATAATACCCTTAAGGTAGGGCAACACCATACAATTCTCCTTAAGGAAGGAGTAACTCCACAATCTCCCAAGATGGGAATCCACTTCAATGGGGACACCTCTAATATACCTATACCAAGTAGAAGACTCAACTCATACATCCATCACCTCCTCATAATAATACTCACATCCTTTAAATAGGATGGGTAACACCTAATCCCAATGTAGGCCGACCCATTACCCAATATAATTAGTTCCTATGTGAGCCCATATAACTAAGGGGATGTGTGCCACATGTCGGCATCTCCATCAACCCCTATACATTATATTATCATATCCCATGTGAACCCGTACATATAACTAAGGGGATGTGTGCCACATGTTGGCATCTCCATCAACCCATATATATTATATTATCATATCCCAAGGTACATAGAAGTTCCTCCCTCTTTGACATGTTTCGTCCCCGAAACATAAGAAGAAGCTATATACTGAGTGCGCTTTAAATTATTGCACACTTGTCGCCATGCTTGATCATCCAACCACCCATATGAAATCCTAGGGGGTGATGATGCTCCAAACTTGATTCCATATTCCCTTGTGCTCATCTGATTCCATCCTGGTCCATATGTGTTCCTCCTCGGCATCCATGTATATCCATAATTATTATTCATGTGATTCCATGTCATATAATTATTGTTCCATTGATTCCATGTATAGACAAAATTATTACTCCTCTAATTTCATGTATATCCATATAGATTTCTGCCCTTGTGTGTCCTAGCATGTCTCTATGATTTTTTCCTCTCATGATGATGTGGGTGTCTATAAGGTGCAACCTTAGTATGCTCAACCTTATCAATCTTTTCCTCCACTTTCTTTTCCTCTTCCAACTTGTTTGCTATTTACTTTTTCTCTTGAGTAGAGAAAATATTTTTTACTTTTTCATCATGTTCTTCATCCTCTCCTTCTGATTCATCCTTATTCCCTTCTTCACCATATTCAAATTCATCTTCATGATCCAATTTTACATTACTTTTTTCCTTGCTAAGTGTGATATCTTGCAATGTAATTTTCTTTCTCTTGTACCATAATTTCATGAATTTATTTTGCACATTAATATTAACTGTTCCCAATGTCTCTAACCAAGGATATTTGAGAACAATATCCATACCATCCATATCTAAAGCATAAAAATATGAATGTAAAATATATTTATCCATAGAAAGTTTTAAATCTTCAAAAACTTGAATATGCTTACCATCCATTCGAGATTCCTTGATATGCTTTGTTTGCACATGTATATTTTGAGCTACATCCATATTGATGAAGTTATATTTGCTGCTAGGGTTTATGGAAATAATTACCTTTTTTCTTTGAATGCACCCTTCAAACTGAAATATTGAAGCTTCCTTCCTTGGAGATGCACTATCCTGTGTAGTAGCTTCATCATCAACATTTTCTTCTTCTCGTTCTTCTTGTTCTTGTTCTTGTTATTCTTCTTCTTCTTTAACAAAATTGTGTTTCTTTTTTGTTTCCCATCTAGCTAAGAAAATATCCTCCATTTCCTCCCAATCCCAATCCAATAGATCTATATCCAAATAAGAATACCAATGTCATGCTTTCCCACCAAGATGAAGATAAAAACTAACCCATACTAAAAATTCTTCAAAATAAATTTGTTTAAATTGTATCCACCATTTTTTTGCATCAATTTCCCCATTACCATAGAAAATTGGTATATCCATGATGCATAAAAATTAGGGTTTCACAAACTTACTCCTTTGACCAATATTTGACTTGATGATTTTGTCAATCAATCAGCCTCAAATCTGAAACCACAAAGAAGTAACCCCTACTAAAATTTTGAGAAATTTCTGAAAATGTAATAAATTCAAAAAAATTCATCAAATTGCAGCATATGGAGCAAAATAGTGAAAAATAATAAAAATGAAATAACTTTGTCAAAATAGATCCACCAATTTTTAAATTTCAGTGGTATCACCATTTAATATATTACCATCAACCCAAAGAAAATTATTTCCTAATTCATCATTATTAAGAAGATATAGATGAAACCTTAGAATTAGGGTTTCAACCCTAAAACAGACAACTTTTGCAAAAAAACTCCAAAAAATCTGAAATTTTCTTGAACTATGTATCCAATCCCCAAAAAAAATTTCTAAAAAATTCCAAGTCAATCTCAAGATATAGATGAATCACCAACATTAGGGTTTCATCCCACAAATTGCCCGGATCACTGCTCTGATACCACTTGATATGAACCTTGCATATAATAAATCAATAAATTGCAGAAGATAATAAAACACAAGAGATATGGGGGGCCAAGATGCTCAAATAATCAATATATGCAGAATAATACCCTTAAGGTAGGGAAACACCATACAATGCTTCTTAAGGAAGGAGTAACTCCACAATCTCCTAAGATGGGAATCCACTTCGAGGGGGACACCTCCAATATACCTCTACCAAGTAGAAGACTCAACTCATACATCCATCACCTCCTCATAATGATACTCACATCCTTTAAATAAAATGGGTAACACCTAATCCCAATGTAGGCCGACGCATTACCCAATATAATTAATTCCTATGTGAGCCCATATAACTAACTAAGGAGATGTGTGCCACATGTCGGCATCTCCATCAACCCATATACATTATATTATTATATCCCATGTGAACCCATACATATAACTAAGGGGATGTGTGCCACATGTCGACATCTCCGTCAACCCATATATATTATATTATCATATCCCAAGGTACATAGCATAAGCCAATCTAGTCATTCAAGGCTCTTAAGCAACTACACCTAGACGAGGTAACCCGAAAGCATAGGGAGCGTAGGGAACCAAAACGAATGCTCTACTAGTGTTCACCTGGCCACCCCGACGTGTTGGCATAGTTGGTTCAGTCACATGAGCTTCCGTTTGTAAACTACAGCGTCTGGAAGCCCTACACTGACTCAGAATGCACTATTTCACATGTTTACAAACAATATCATAGTGAGAGAATCAGATGGCGATGGATAAAACCATGAGAGGCTTTTGTAGAGGTCCCCCACGTGGAGGTCTCGGATTTGACGAGACGTCTCTAGGTGCTATGGAGTCTAAGAAATCACTCGTCTAATATATGGCATGTTTGGGCCTCAGGGATCTTAAGGGACTACACCTGGGGCTCTTAAGTGACTCTCTAGGTTTCGGGCTACCCCGTCCGGGCGTAGTCGCTTAAGAGCCCTGAGACCCAAACACGCCATATCTTCAACGCGTGATTTCTCAGACTTTGTGACACCTAGAGATGTCTCATCAGATTCAAGACCTCCATGTTGGGACCCTCTACGAAATCCTCTCATGGTTTTATCGATCTCTATTTGGTTCTCTTGCTGTGCTATTGTTTGCAAACACGTGAAATAATGCAGTCTGAGTCAATGCAGGGCTGCCAGAGGCTGTAGTTTACAAATGGAAGCTCATGGGAACTAAAAAACTATTCCAACACATTGGGGTGGCTAGGTGAATGCTAGTGGAGTATTATTTTTGGTTCCCTACGCTCCCCATGCTTTCGGGCTACCCCGTTCGGGCGTAGTCTCTTAAGAGCCCTGAGGCCCAAACACGCCATATCTTTGACGGGTGATTTATTGTACTCCGTGGCACCTAGAGATGTCTCATTAGATCCAAAACCTCCACATCAGGGCCCTCTACGAAAGCCTCTCGTGGTTTTCTCCATTTCCATCTGGTTCTCTCGCTGTGCTATTGTTTACAAACACACGAAATAGTGCAGTTTGAGTCAGTGTAGGGCTGCTAGAGGCTGTAGTTTGCAAACAGAAGCTCATGGGACCAAACCAACTACGTCAACATGTTGGGGTGGCCCGGTGAATTCTAGTGGAGGATTTGTTTTGGTTCCCTACTCTCCCTATGCTTTCAGGCTACCTCGTCCGGGAGTAGTCCCTTAAGAGCCCTGAGGCCCAAACACGCCATATCTTTGATGAGTGATTTATTGGACTTCATGGCACCTAGAGATGTCTCATTAGATCCAAGACCTCCAAATTGGGGGCCTCTACAAAATCCTCTCACGGTTTTATCCATCTCCATCCGGTTCTCTCGCTGTGCTATTGTTTACAAACACACGAAATAGTGTAGTTTGAGTCAGTGTAAGGCTGTCAGATGATGTAGTTTGTAAACGGAAGCTCGTGGGACTGAACCAACTATGGAAACAAATTGAGGTGGTTAGGTGAACACTAGTGGACCATTCATTTTTGTTCCCTACGCTCCCTGTGCTTTCGGGCTACCTCATCCGGGCGAAGTCACTTAAGAGCCCTGAGACCTAAACACACCATATCTTCGATGGGTGATTTCTCGGACTCAGTGGCACCTAGAGATGTCTCGTCAGATCTAAGACCTCCAATTTGGGGCCCTTTACGAAATCCTCTCATAGTTTTCTTTGTCTCCATCTAGTTCTCTTAGGGTGCTATTGTTTGTAAACATATGAAATAGTGGAGTCTGAGTCAGTGTAGGGCTGCCAGAGGTTGTAGTTTGCAAATAGAAGCTCACGGGGACCAAACCAACTATGCCAACATGTCAGGGTGGCCAGGTGAACACTATTGGGGGCTTCATTTTGGTTCCCTATGCTCCCTGTGCTTTCGGGATACCTCATCCGTGCGTAGTCCCTTAAGAGCCCTAAGGCCCAAACACACCATATTTTCGACGGGTGATTTCTTAGACTCTGTGTCACCTAGAGACATCTTGTAAAATCCGAGACCTCTACATCGGGGCCATCTACTAAATACTCTTGTGGTTTTCTCCATCTCTATTTAGACTGAGTCAGTGTAAGGTTATCCATTGCCAATCACCTGAATAATATAGGTGGTTCATACAATATAGGTAGTGAAATGAGAATTTTAATAAGATATTTTTACAATATAGGTGGTGTAATTAGAATTTCTATTTGTTGTTCCTTTCTAATATTTAATTTCTCTTAGCTTCACTTGGCTTCAATAATAATAAATTCTCTACTGACAGTGCCAACCACGTGAAGGTGAAAGATTTTTTGGCACCACTAACCTACATAAACATGTTAGTAAGAAATTAAATAAAATTTTAAATCATACAAAATTTAAAAAAAATCAATTAAGTAAATTTTCAAATTAAATTCATGAAGAACCTACCTTTACAAATTCAATCCAATGAACAACAATGATCAACTCTATTCTTGACAGTAGCAAGAATTGCTTCATGATTTGATTCATGAACCTTCCACAGATTTTTGTTTGAAGGTCGACCTCGATATTTGATCAATTTAATATTTGTTACAAGGACCAAATGTGAATAGTGAAGTATCCTCCGATGTACTTCATAGTCTTCAAACAACCAAATGTTTGATTTTTTGATAGGATATCATCGAAGCCAAGTTCCAGTGACTACCACTGATCCAGTGGGATACTTAAGGTCTTCACCATCAATGACTGTGGAATTCAATTTTTTTCCCCTCTACACAATGAGATAAGAAGTAGTTTGTTCCCTCTTCATTAAATTTCATCGCAATAACTGCAAAAATGTGCCCTATGTATCATAAAGTAAAATTGTTCATTCAATTTATAAATACATTAAGAGTTAATCATTTAATAAGTTATAAATCTAAAACATGACATGTACATATATGTATGTACCTTGCTGCACTAAATCAGAGACTTGGTCAAAGTCAGGTGATGTTATCATTTGATCTGAAGACTCTGCAAGTTGTAATTCTCATGGAACTTGATGTGTTTCAAGTGGAATTAGAGGTCTACAAGTCCATTCATCCACCCACTACCGTGACTCACATTCATTCCACGCAAAATCAATGCATGATATATAAAAACATGTCATGCACCTAGTATAAATAGTCCAAACATTTACATCTGAACTACGGAATGAGTGTATATCACTTGATCCTGCAACTGTCATATAATATTCAAAGTTTTCCATATGTTGTTCCTTTATCAACCAAAAATATCTACGAAACGTTGATCTCTCTTAAGATTCATGACCCATATTCTTAACACACCAATCAAAAATATTTTTTGCATCTGTAAATTTAGCACCATCCTTGAGCTTTTAACTCTTCTCTGGTAAGCGCTCTTTTCACACATGCTCCAGCACCATCATGCTCTCCTTTCCCATGTCCTGCCTTAGTAAAAATATAGATATGTTATACACCTATTTCTATGTGTATCTTGCTTAGCCAATAAAATATCTGTGCATTCTTGAATTGTGATGTGCAGTTGTCTGACCAAATGTAATGTTGATTGAAAACTATTGTTCCTCTCATTCAAGTCCACATAAAATAATTGTAAAACATCATTGTACACTTGTTCTATGAAAATGTGTCCCGATCATCAGTGATGTAGAAATGATATCTCTTCTTAATATTTTTTTTAATCTTACTAAGTGCTTTCTGGAGAGTGTAATGAATGCTATATGCACAAAAATAACAAACTTGCACTAAGTTATAGTATTGATGACTGATCCACCATTTGTGGTTGTACAGTGAGTAATTCTATACGTGAAGTCAACTACTAAAATAATAGTACCAAGTGGGATTGTGTCCTCGCTTAACTTGAATTGTTCATCCAAACTATTGAGCTCTATGCATGTGCCTTGCATACTCATAAAATAATTCCCTCTTTGAATTTGAATATAATATTCTGATATAGGTAATTGATTTTGTAACAAGCTCACACCTCTTAGATTCTTTTCCATCCTTTAATTGATATGCCACTAGATTTATATTTGGTGAAATCAACCAATTCTTTTCCTATTGAATATGTACTCTCCTCATGGATACAAATTTTCAGATTTGGCAAGCCACCACATACATTGCACGTTCCATCCAAACATGCTTTATTATAAAAAAATTGTCTTGTTGATTTTTCAAAAAATATTGTTGGAATAAATTCCCTTGAAAATTTTTGTGGGACATTTATTCCACTCATGCAACATGATTTCAATATGCAAAACATGACGTATTTGACAAAAAACATCATAATGCATTAAAAATTCAACATGTTGCCTGCAACAACAAGTGGTACATGAGTGATTGATTTTCACATAAAAGGGTTTTCTCATTTCAACAAATCTTTGGCTAATGTTAATTTGTGGATTTTCATTTTTATACTTAGAGAACAATTCTGTTTGAGTCATATCTAAGAAATGTTTTGCACACAATTCATGATTACGAGAACCTATTCTTCTTTTTATTATATCTCTTCTATTCGGTGACACCCTTGTGTTCTCATTCCAAAATTTTACAATTAATTATTTTAGAATATCAGATGTATTCTTGTCTTTTCGTGGAATTCTGCTAGAGAAATCCCAATAGTTAGTGTTATTGACTAACTCAAGACATTTACGTCTCTATATTACTTTCATTAGTGTTTTTTGTTTAACTTCAAAGCATTGCTTGTTTTTCTAATCAAGCATTTATTAACTGTTTTATCACTTACTATACAATTAGTTAATGCATGTCATGTAACATTACTATCTTTGGTGCATCTTTTTCCACCTACAGTTTGACACGCTTTATGTATGTTTTCAACAATTGATGCATTTTGATCAACAACATTAGATGTTCTTAACCCCAAGGTATTCATTATAGGTCTCATCTTAATTAATTGCATCAATGAAACAAATAATTGAAATCTTTGTGTGTCATTTAAATTCTCAAAGTAATTATCCCAAATTCCACTAGCTTTTCTTCTTGCATTTTTTTTCAGACATTTTATTAGGCATTGGTTTTATAATGTTTTCATCAATTTAAATTAAGTGAATTAGTTTTCTTCGTGAAATGGATGGAGGTGTTCTTGGAGGTGAAGATTCGTTTATAAGGTTTCTTTCTTCATTCAGTGTTTTTATACAAATTTCGGGGTTAACATTTGGATTCTCAAGTAAGGGTTCAACAATTGGATTCATATCAATTTCTTCATCCATACAAACATTATCATTCAATTCAATATCATTATTCTCTACATTTTCATTATGTATTTCATCTCCATTTTCTAATACATTAGCTACATTTGATATAGTGGATGTACCTTGCCTTGCTTGAAGTTTTTTCATTCTCTTCAATTTCTTTATTCTCTTCTCTTCCAATTGCTTAGGTGTCTTGTTCTTGACTTTCCTCTTGTCCTTAGCTCAATGTTTATTTCCCATGATTAGAAAAAATCAACTAGTGGGGTAGGGGAAAAAATGAACTACTAAAAAATCGTGCAAGAATGTAGAGAAAATTGCAGACAAAATAAAATATTTACAAAATTCTTGTGAAATAGATGTTGGGGGCCACAACATATAAAACAAAGAAAAATGCGTACGCATTATAATGCATACATGTTTTACATTTTCTCTTTTCCCAAGCCATTCCTCAAGGCTTGGGATCCAGTTTGGATCCCCAAGCTTGAGGCATGGACCTGTACAAACACAACAAACAACATGTTTTTGCAAGAAAATGTAAAAAAGCCACTTCCTCTATGATAAATCAAAATAAAACAATCGCTCCATTTTTAAAAAATTATGCCACGACGTAGAGCAGAGTTTCTTCTTTCTAAAAATATATTTTTTCAAATTTTCTGACTAATATAAGGTTTCCATATTATTTATTTTCTAACTGTGCCTTTTTATAGCTATTTTTGAAGTGTAAATATGTCTATCTTTCATTGTGTATCTTTTTTTTGGGTGATCGAAATTTTTAAAAAATTATACTAGCCCAAATTAGGCATAATTCTATACATATTAAAAAAAAAAACTAATTTTCAATATTTTTTGAGGTAGTTGGGGGGGGGGGGGGGGGGGGGCACGGTTGGAGCTCCATTATTTTTCAAAACAAAAAATTTCTAGACTAGAAAATCATAAATAAAAAAATATTCACTAAAAAAATCTTTTAAAAAATGGAGCCCAAACTAGATGATCCTAAGTATCTTTCTATCAAAGGGTTTTCAAAAATAGTAAATGGTGCTACAAAAATCGTGGGGGGCACGAAAGTCACTCTATTATGTTTTTTAACAAAAACAGGAGCATCTGTTGGTATTTTAGTTGTTTGACCCACTTAAACTTATCCGTTTTCAATAAAATTTAGTATCTTAGAAACTAGACTCAAAATGCTATGATTCATATTTCTACAACATCTTCCAATTTTGAGTGTAATTATTTTGAAAAACTCATACAAGTTGAAGTTTTTTTTTTTCAGAAAAATGTGTCCACTTAAGACCCCCCTTTGGCCCCCCCAAAATTTCAACATAGCTTAGCATTTCAATCAAATCAAACAATTAAACAATAGGGAACTTATGCTGCCCATACATAGCCTCTAATTTCCCCTTTTCCAACTCAGCTCGTAGGAACTCACACTACCCGTTCTTAGTCCATGATTCTCCTACAACTACCTTTCAGTATCCCCTTAATCCTACACATTTCAGCTATCCTGGCATGACCATGGGAGGTCGCGTGCGCATGGAATCATGTGTTTATTCTTGGGCGTATAGTGACTCACTGTGCAACCAAACTCATGAGAAAGTATGAGGTAAATGTGTTTCATTTACGTTCATATTTTTATCACTTATGTTGTTTCATTTCAATCATTTTGATTTATGTGTTGTATTTTCTTTTCTTGAAGACCATCTCATGTTACACTTTTAGTGACATTCAATGCTCTTTGATTGAGGAATATTTATACAACTTATTTTGGACTTTGAGTTTTCTCTTCACATGCACCATTTTCACATTAACCCTCCTAAAGTGAAGTCTTACGAGGCATTATCATGAGTGGGAATGATAAAAAAATGGTTGGGCTAGAAAGTGGAATATGTGAGAGAGATCTGATGTGCAACTTATGATATATTAGACATAATATATTTTTATATCTCCTAGTCAACCTTTTACAACCTCCTATGACATCACCTTATTATCCTCTTACTATAGATCACATATCTACGTAAAAAACCTTCATACCCCCATTAGATCACCTCCTTATTAACACCCAAGTCCTTCCTTGCCTTTTGAATTTTCCTTTGGACCCTGTGATTTCTCATTACCTAGAGCCAACATCATCAACCCTAGTCAATACAATTTGGTTATATTTCCTCATGGACGACTACATCAACTATGGTCAATGATGTCGGCTATAAGAATCTATAATATATAATCATGATCATAATTTATAGGCACCATTTGAAAGCATTTACCAACATAACATTATCATCTATCAATTTATTTGCATTCACCAAACTCCTCTTAAGGTCTCCAAATTTTTGGAGTTAGTTTTTCTTATCTTTAAAGGTCTTTTTGTGAAGCATTAGGTCTAAGACACTCAAGAATATGAGCTACACCAACAAGGTCTACCAAGTATTTGGAATCCCCAACCATGTTGTACTTAGGCATTCTTTTATCCATTTTATAGTCCCCTACATCAACTTTATTAAAAGGTGTTGTTAAACCTGAAGGGTTAATGCACCAATGGCCTCTTCACAAAGGTTAAGTATCTCTAACCTTCTTGTTCCTTTATGGTACTAATGATTTGATTGATTCATTGATGTATAACATATACATAGACTAGGACATAGTAACATATTCTTGTGTATTACATTATTCTATATTGGCCTTTTCCTTACCTCCACCTTTTGGGATTCACAACCGATGAATCTCTTATAATCCATGTTTACAACCCTAGCTTAGATGTGTGCGTTTGTACATTACAATCTTATTGATCTTCATATAAACATGAAACTAGTAAGAATCCACCCCTTATCCTATACCTAGCCTTTAGAACCCTACACGTTTGGTAGATAGTGGATTTTCATCTTCTAGATCCACGACTCTTAGTTAACAATATTGGCTTGTATATGCATAGAATTTTCCCTCTACATCCTAATTTATATTATTGACAAGAGAAAGAATATAATTTATTGACCATCTTAGCCCATATATAGCGTGTTTATGCTTGGTTATGCTCACTACTGATATGAGCATTGATAGATAGACAAAAAATTGTCTTGGATACTTCATCCCTTTTAGTTCCCTCTACGGTTAACATTAGTTTGAAAATTTAATTTCCTCTTTTTTCTCTCATGCACTGTGTCATCTTGTCTAGAATGTTTGAGATGTGTGTTTTAGACATAAACTACCCTTCTCTCTTGATTTAAATCAATGAATGATTTATATTAACATATTATTCTTGGTGTTCAACGAAGAAAGGAAAAATTAAGGGGATTGGACTCATCTCACACTTGTGCCTATTTTTCCTTGTAGTGAACACATTAGAGTTTTGGTTTTGTCTAATTTTATAAATTATTAAACTTGAATATCATAATTAAGACCTTATATTAATACTTATACTATTAAAATATATTCTTTTTAAAAATATTGTCATATGGGAAACTAACTTCATGTTGTGAATGAGTTTGTAGGATAATTATCATGTTCGTGCAATACTATATATTTACTCAAGTACTATCTTGAAAATTATATGGCATTGATTTGTCAAATGTGTTCCTTATTGATGTTTCTTGTGTCAAGAATCCTCCATAGGTGTGGTTTTCACCTATAGCTTTTTTATATTCTAGGAGGAAAAAAAAGGAGGGGTTAGTTTAATTTTGGTTTTTGTGTTATATGTGTGAATACTTGTTGGTCACCCTTTTAGGAAGTAGATTAATAAGAAAATGGAATGTTTATATCACAAATATTGTGAACCATTGTGCTTGTTTGGTATGTGTGTGGATAATGCAATTACTTTCCTTCTACTATTGTTAAAATCAAATGTAAGGTGGAGAGTAACATTTTGTTAGGAGATGATAGTGTTGCGTAAATAAATCAATGAGTACATGATATTTAGAATTTAATGGGTAAGCATGCATGATTTTTCCATTGTTAGAGATGGTTTTTTTTTTTATTATTAATTATTATATGAATGCTTGACTGATTGAGTAACGAACTTACTTTGTGCATCTAATTAAGTGTGATGTTGTGTTTTGTGTGTCTCTACATATATACATACATACATACATATATACATATATGTATATATATATATATATATATATATATATATATATATATATATATATATATGTATATATATATATATATATATATGCGCATATATGCACATATATATACAAATATATGTATATCTATACATATATGTATACATATATACATGTATACATGTGTGTGTGAGAGAGAGAGATAGAGAGAGAATGAAGGAGCTTAAAACAAGATTAACACTAGAAATAATAATATTTTCTTCAATTCATTCGGGATTACTTACATATGAGAGCTATTACATATATATAGGAATATGCATTCCTAAAAAAATCAATAAATAAATCAATGAGTACATGATCTTTAGAATTTAATGGGTAAGCATGCATGATTTTTCCATTGTTAGAGATGGTTTTTTTTTTTATTAATTATTATATGAATGCTTGACTGATTGAGTAACGAACTTACTTTGTGTATCTAATTAAATGTGATGTTGTGTTTTGTGTGTTTGTACGTACATACATACATACATACATACATACATACATACATACATACATACATATATATATATGTATGTGTGTGTGTGTGTGTGTGTGTGTGTGTGTGTGTGTGCGCGCGCGCGCATATATGCACATATATATACAAATATATGTATATCTATACATATATGTATACATATATACATGTATACATGTGTGTGTGTGAGAGAGAGATAGAGAGAATGCAGGAGCTTTAAACAAGATTAACATCAGAAATAATAATATTTTCTTCAATTCATTCGGGATTACTTACATATGAGAGCTATTACATATATATAGGAATATGCATTCCTAAAAACAAGGAGGTTGTTTAACAACACTCCCATGAATCTCTCCCTCAACTTCTATATACGTAATATGGTTTACAACAATATTAAGTTGATCTAATACATTTGTTACTCACCTAATAAACATGTATGCATACCCACAAATATATTGCCAACTAATGTTCACAATAAATAATTCATTTCCTAATTGTGTGTGTGTGTGTGTGTGTGAGAGAGAGAGAGAGAGAGAGAGAGAGAGAGAGAGGGGTACCCTTTTATGAGTCTTGTGGAATTATGTGGTTGTTCTAAACCACTTCTCACTCTTATTTTCATCTCAGGTTTTGGTATAGGTATGTATTATGGTTTGGATGTTGCGATACTGGTGGAGGTTGTGGTGTAGAGTTTTGATTGTATGTGGAATTTGTGATGATATTTGGTGGATAGACCTTTCTAAAGTCAATCTTCTTTGTAACTCCTTTTTCCATTGTCTTTTCCGTCTTAAAATATATATTTTATCTTTCTCTCAAAATAAAAAATACGTTCTGCAGAAGAGAAACAATTTGATTTTCCAGATTCCTTTAGAAAAAGAGGAAGCAGCGCAAAATGGAATAATGAAAATTGAGCAATTTAAAGCCTGTATCGTGTGCCTCAAATCTCATCCCTCTGCGGCAGTTTCGTTTTGGATGGAAGATCGATGGTGGCCATGTTGTTGCTGCAACACCATAAACACTTCTCGATGAAACCCATCAAAGACACTGAGATGATTCGTCCTCATGAAGGGTAACATGATTTTGTTGTAGAGATACTCCAACATTTGTTTCCACCCTCGATAGTTTTTGTTTTAAGCTTTCAATGGCTAGTTTTGGGTTTTCGAAGATATTTTGCGTGGTTTTGTGGCCTAACACGCCTTTACCGGGAAGCATTCAAGATCTCCGCTTCAAAAAAATCAAATTCGTTTTACAAGCATTTTTGTTGTGGTTAGAGAGAGTTTTCAGCTGCTTCTACTTCCAGGTTTAATTTTTGCTGTGTCAAGTTCTTTTTGCTTTTTAGTTGGATGTATCTGGCCGCTCTTTGTAATCCATCAGATACCCATTATCTCTCATCCTAATCATAATGGAAAATGTCAATTCAAACTTTTGTCTAGATAATTTTTTCCTACGGCGGCCTGAAACTTTGATTCAAGAGTTTGAATCCACGTTTCCATCAGTAGGATGAGTGATAGTGGGTGTCACCACGGTGCCTCACAAAAAGTTGCTTGAAATGCAGATTCAAATTTTTGTGTTACACTATTATCCTATTATCCTCTTAAGCTTGTTTTCTAACAATTATGGACCGTGTAAATTAGAAGTATTTACCATTTTTATTATTTAAATATCTTGGGTCAAACTATTAGAGCTTAAGAGTATGGTTATGGATAAAACCGAATTGAAAGCAGCGAATCTGCAAACATTGTATGTGTAATTTTGTTGTCCCTTTGTTGTCCCATGGATCCTATATTGTCTCCTATTTATATATTTTTTGAGTTTATTTTTTAATTAATCAGCGATTGCAATGCATGTAGATACATATCGGCTTATGCACTTGGAGAGTCTAGAGGAAGAAGACGAAGAAACACAAAAATATTTTGTTTGTCCCTTGTGTTCCAGGTATTTCGATGTAGTTACCCTTTGCAGCCATATCCGGGACAAGCATTGCTTCCAGACCAATAACAAACTGGTATGTCTTTTAGCCAACACCCAAATCAAGTAGCGCAAATTCTCTGCAGAGATGATACTATGAGGCTTTTACTGTAGGCAGACCTGCGATGATTTTTTCTACAATTAGAAGTAATTCATGGTTTTAGATGTAATCCTCAAGTTACACGGATCATATGTACTCCCCTTCAATGGGAATATACCCATAGCTGAGGTTTTAAAGGTTTTAGCTTCAAGTGATAGTTGTTGATTAGTATAGTTTTCCCCATGTGCTCTATGGCCTATTTGAAAAAAAATTGAACACCATGAAATTTAAATTGGGTTTGATATGAAAGCGTTCTCTAGGTTTCACATATGTTAAATCTATCAGTAATGGTTTCCGAGAGACATATCATTAGAAAACCACAAGATAAATCTAGGTCATCACTTTAGAGGTAAAATATAATGTAAAAATTTATTTATAAAGTCTATATTAATTATGTCTATCGGCCTTTCACAAGCACCTATAGATACTTTTGCTAGTACTCACTTGATTTTCTAACATATTTACGACTCTAGTGATGATCTTTGGAGCAATCTTATGGATATGGGTAGTTTTTGTACCCTCCAAGTGATGGTCTTGGGAAGTACAAGGAAATTGTTGTATTTAGAAATAGATCTCCTAGTGATGGTCCTTGGAAATATTACAAAAATGATTTATTTCGAACTCTCTACAATGATGGTCCTCAAGTATTAATATGACTATTATTATGCTACTCCCATGGTACCCCTCCCACTCTCCTAGGTTTGCTCCTTTTTCTTGGATAGTTTGTTTTCTTTTATGTGGTTTTGGTTGGGAAAGTTGATAGGCGAGTAGTTTATCAACTAGTTTAATCATGGCCTTGTGTAGGTTCCCCTCACCTCTCTCATATTCAAGATTGTTTCCACATGGATGAATGATTAAAAGTGACATGTCATGATTTTTATTTGCAAATGCATCACTTTCCTCCTCCCAAGGGATCCGTTGTTTTATACCATCCATTTGGTAGGTGTGAACATGTGTTTTCCCTCTTGAGAATCAATGTTTGAATTGTGTTGTATCTATCCGTGCTAAATGAAAAATTATGTTTGACATTAACATTATATGGTTCTTCAATGAATTTAGATAAAATGTTTGCAATTTGACTTTGCTTAGGATTGAATCTTAATTGGAATGAGATGTTTTGATTCACATAGAGGATATTCATGATTGTTGGCATAATCTTGTGAAACTCTAACCCTATATGAATTTCTTTAATGTTTAAAAGTGGGATAATATTTCTATAATTTAGGAAACATTTGTGCATGAAGGTATAACTCTTTATTTAAGCATTGGAATTCATCATGTGTACTGTGAAAAATGTATTTTAAATGTAAGAAAGAATGAAATTCCTTAATTTTTTTTGCCTTTTATTGAGATTTGGGTTGATAAAAATAGTACGTTAAGCATTGCTTGTTTGTATTCATGAAACATGACTTCTCTCCGTACCCTATCAACATGATAAATGATTGGAGATATCATTAAATTTCAATCATTAAGGAAGGAAAATAAACTATTATATTTTACTTATATGTTGTCCTTGTTTTCATAGGAAATTTAGCGATGGTTTTTCAAGTAGGGTTCTTCCTTCAATTGTTTGTTCTATTAAAGTGTTAAAAAATGAATTTTTCCATAACAAGTAAATTCCTTAGTGCCCATTGAATTCCTAAACTCATCTTACCCCTATTTTTGCATCAAGGACATTACTTTTATAAGAAGAGGGGGATATGATGTCCCTCTTGTTGTGCAACGACCTTCCTTGCTAGTTACATATTATTCTTTTTATATGTTTTGTCCTTGCAATGTGAGTAGGAGGGATATCTTACGCTTTTCGTGACTAGATGGTGTTGTCCTCTTAGTAGAAGGTGGTTGTGTTGAGTTCTTAAACATGTCCCCTTGATTTACAATGACATGCTTATGGGAAGACCATGTTGTTGGGTTGTTGACTACAAATGAGAGTTGTCACTAGATGGTGCAACCACATAATGGGAAGAAAACTTTATAATTAGGTTTTGGGCATGTTGCCAAACTCATATTAGATAAAATTCATTTTGGTATGGGAATAGTTTTTATAAAATTTTTGTCCTATTGTTTTTGTGTGTGACGCCAATAGTTTTCATTGTAGGGTGTTGTCAACTATCAATCTTGATTGGAGAAGGTAATAAAAGTCACAAAATATTACACCTTTGTTGGAGCAATGAGCCATTTTTTTCCAAGAGGGATTTTTGAGCGCAATAAAAACTTGTAGGTAGTTAACACCTTTTTTCTCTAGTGAATAGGGTAATTGTAGAGTAGATATTGAACTTTCAATCAAATGGCATGCAAAAAATTCAAAATAGGCACATGGAGATTGTTCTCTTGCCTTTTTCAAATAGATGTATTTATGATAATTGTATATATAAGTGGAAGGGTGGCTAGGTGAGTTGGTAGTCTAGCTTATAACGAGAGCATTTAAAGCTCTCCACCCAATTTCAATCCATTTTTTATCCACACAAGATGTGGCAGCCCACCTCTTATAAGCAGATTGAAGCACCCACCGCCCCAATTGATAGAGTTAGGAAATTCAAAGCACACACTCCACACAATGTTTTTTGCATATATAGGTCAATAGTAAAAAAATGCATTTAATAGTAAAAGTTGAAAAAAAGGTGATTAAATTTTAGTTTTTTAAAAAAGTGGGAGAGTGCTATGTGAAGATTTGAAAATAATAATGCTAATAAAATATACATGAAATGGAACATAAATAAATAAATGGAGTTGAGTGAATGATGTGTTTGTGGAGGAGTTTTGCATAAAGAAAAGAGATGGTGTTTTTAGAAGTGTGTGCATAATTAATAGAAACATATGGGCTTGTGAATACCTGTAGGTGAAGAAATGCACTATGGAATCCATTAAAGAGAGTTTTTTAAATGGCGGGAAAATAAAAAATCTCAGTGAAAACATGCTTGGTGGGATCATTTTGGAGGGCAAAAGACCATCTACCTCATTTCATATCTATTTTTGAAGCAACTTGCATATGTATATCAATATAACTTTGATATAAATTTATATAAAAAATGATGGTCATGTCTTAAATTTATGAATTGAACGAGATGGTGATGTCAAAATTCCATGTGTAATTGTAATAATAAATTAGGGATTTTTTCCTAGTTTAATATGATGTGTAATAATGATAATTGGGAACTAAGAGAAAAATCCTAACAATATTGAGTTATTATAATCTTACATTTTTCAACATATATTCCACTAATAAATTAATAAAAAGTATGGTTAGGATTTAGGTTTAAAGAGGAACCAAAGTGTGTGAACAATTTGTGTGAAATTTTCTCAAAATGTGTACAGAAACATATTAGGGTGCCGTCAAGTTGCTTATAAAATAATTTGACCTATAACTCAATGCAGGATAGGTTCATGTGTGTCTAAACAAATTTTTAGTCAAACTTGTCTCCTAGGGCTACAAACCTATCATATGGACTTGCAATCTTAACCTAAATTTTGGGATCGATTTTGAATGCCTATATAGGATTCTTTTGTGGGTCTAGATCCATGCAATGAATAAGTTATGATAAAAGATAGCTTCTTGTTTAAAACCCTAGCCCTTCTGCTTGAGACCTAAAAAGTGATTAGCAACGACTAGGTTGGCCTGCCTCACTACACACTCATTGGTGTGATGAACATTGCACTACAAACCACATCTCTAAAGAGAGGTCAAGCCATATGTATTTCTCTCAACTTTATGGTGAGACTATGTGATATAAAATAAACAATAAAGAATACTCCCTTGATCTAGCCCTCACATTTGGCAACATGCACATGATATTTCATATTGTCCTCATGGTTGATCTCAAACATCAGTATATATGACTTCAAAATTAACATCTTCTTGTTTTGATAGGTTCTCTAAGGAATTGAAAAATTCAATGTTTTCTATTGACCTTCGTAGATTGAGAGGGTTGAGTATCCCTAGATACCCCTAATAGCTTAGGGTGGATGTGTATTTATAGGTTACTATCGATATGATTTCCAGCTCATCCAACCTAAAATTACCACTTAGGCCAATTAGGCTAAATTACCCTTTTGAAAAAGTGACCATTAGAAGTGCAAGGGACAAGTTTGTGCGAGTTGGACAAGTTCATGGACACACTTGTCATGGACCTACGAACCTATTCAGGAATCAATTCTACAAGTGGAAGTTTGGATACATTTTTTGTAGCATGTGCAATGATTCTTGAGGAGATGAGTTGGGGAATAATTGTTGCCTAATAGAATTTGAATGAAAGATAGAGTCATACGGTGCCTTAAATTGGTAATTTTATGTGTAGAAGGGATACATGTCAGAATAAGTGACAAATGTAGAATTTTCAAGTTCTCAAACCAAACTTTGGGCACTAAAATTGTCTCCCTTTTAATATAATATTGAAAAATGTTTGAATAAAAGAAAATACAAACCTCACATCTCAATCATAGGGTGTTGGTTTAAACTCTTGAATGTTTATGTTAATTAACACACAACTTGCAAATCACATAGCAAAGATGCATAAATTAATCCTTGATAATGATGTATATAAATTTGTAGATTGAATTTGAAAACTATATTTGAACTACTTAAAATAAAGTGAAATGTACACTTGATTGTTCATGTTGAACCATGCTCGACTCCACCTAGTTGGTCATGTCAAACCATGCCCCAGTTTTTTGAGTGTGAAAGGTGCCATGGGGCTTGCCCCCATTGCAAAAGGATTGTTATCATCTTTTTAATAACCTTTCCTTGTTGGTAGCATGAAATATTTTCTAACTTATTATCCATCCCTTTAGCACGAAGCATTTTGTTAATGTAATATAATTCTCAGTAACATGAAACTCTTGCTAACATAATAGCCTTATTGGTAGCATGAAACATTTTACTAATTTAATAGCCGTACCAGTAGCATAAAATTATTGCTAACTTAATAATATTACTAGTAGCATAACCATATTGCCTTGCCTGACATAATCTAGCCTTGTTGGTAGCTTGACATGTCACTCAAATTTTTGGGTTATTGAAGTCAAGTTCAAATTTACGGGTTGTTAAGGCCAACTTTTCAACTATGTGTGTGATAAGACAACTAAAAATCTATAAAAAGTGAAAAAATATGATGTGAATTGTGTAAATAATGAATAAATCTTATCTAAATATTTTGAAACATTATTAACTTTGATTCTAAAATATGTGAAAAGTGAATACCTATTATTTAATTTTTTGAAATTCCATCAATCTGTCTAAATCTATATACTCTTTATTGAAATTCATGTGAACTTTAAAATAAGCCCACAATATGTACCCCTTTTGAGATGAGGGATGTCAATATGTGTCATTCAACTCAAAACAGAAAAGTGGTAACTCGTATCATGTGTAAAAACTATAGAGAGGAAAACCATATAAAGCATGTGTATTAAACATGGTTGTACAAATGAGTGGGCATGGTATATGATCATCAGAGAATAACGATAATGTGTGTCATATCAAGAGTAAAAATATTGTGAACATTATTTAAAATCCCTTCAAATCAGTAAAAGTGTAATAATAACAATTTATCTAATTTTGTTATCATACACATGATTCAACACCAAAGGATCCTTTGGGGATCACGTCATGACATGAAACAACAAGGGGGGTGGGGGGCACAAGACATTTCAGAACACAATCAACATGACATCATGATGACATTATGACTTGACCAACACTTTATGTTAGTGACAATCACATAGGAAGCATACAATCATCAAACGTAAGTAAATAATTTTCATATATGAAGAATCATCAAGTTTGGAGAGTAAAAGTGTCATACATTATATAAATGAAACATGTGTCAAACAATATAGAGAAAGTACACCACAAAGAATGCCATATAGTAAGAATAGAATAGTCATATCAAACAATAAGCACAAAACAATCACGCTAGACAGTAAACATAGAATAGTCACACTATAGAGTAAACATGAAGCATATATAGAATGTTAGGGCTTATAGTGATCAAATAAATATATGCAAAAACGTGTAATAAATCAGTAAAGAAACACATCATGAAAAATAATAAATAAGCATGGAACATACAAAGTTAATACATATAAATGAGTAGTGTAGTCATCAAGTGTAGCATAATATAGTATATATAATAAAGTACATGTCATGAAGTATAATTCGTTGCAAGACATCTAGTAAATAACTTGTATCACCAATTGATAGGAGTGAAAAAGATATAGCTGAATTTTTTTGTTAAGATGCCCCTAATGAGGAAGGTTGTCATCAGGTGTACGACTTAAAAGTTCTCAAAACATATGTATATGTGTCAATCGAAAAGGTCTATCTTGCAAATAACTCATGTATAACATTAAACATTGGTGCATATTAAAGTAGATAAGTGCTAAAGAGCAATAAAATCAATTTCTAGGGCTATACAATAACAAGGCATGTCACATATAGGTTATGGTTTTGTACTTTCTGAATATAATGTTGGTGGGGTTAGGGTTCCCAATAAAGGGACACTTTCCACCACACAACCCCTATCAAATTATATCTCACAAACAAGAAAGATCTTCAGCTTCCAAACATAATACGAAAAATATTCTTATTACATAAGGATATAATTAAAATTTCTAGCACATTGCACTTACACCACAATGATAATCTTCTATGAGATTTCACAAGGATTCTACTTATAAAATATGCGGAACAATACCACTAAGAATCACAATAGTAGAAACTAATATGTAGAAAAATATTACAGATTTGAAATAAAAGTGCAAAATAAAAAGAACACAACACAAAGAGACAATATTTAACGTGGTTCACCCAATTTGAGCTACGTCCTCCAAGAATCACTTACTCAGATTTTTATTACAAGCCACCTCTTTCTCTCAATACCGTACCTAGATTTGTTTGGAGCTATGCTCAACAAACTCTACCGAATTCACACTTGAACCCACACATCTGCAATGTTACATCAACCCTACCATATGCACAAAATGACATAAATAGGAAACTGCTTAAGCAGTTTTATAATACCGTGGGTACCAAAACCATGGGCCAAAACCGTCCCATAAACCTATGGGTCAAAAATACCGCCCATATGAGAAGAACACGTTTCTAAAATATCAAGCACATGTTTTTAGGCCAAAAAAATATGGAGAGTGTACAATACTTTTAGTGTACAGTCTTCAACACTTCCACACATGAAAATAGGCTCCACAACATAACAATCTCCCACTTGAAGACTAGTTTTCCTCTGAGTAATCTTCTCAACCCTTCACTTTCGTCTGTGAAGACCAACCAAAGATGAACACAACTTCAATTTCTCCCTTGTGACCACCTTGGTCATCATGTCTGCATGATTTTGACTAGTATGAATATTCTCTAGCTTCAACTTCTCTTCCTCCAAATTTATCCTGATGAAATGGTACCTAATCTTTATATGCTTCATCATAGAGTGAAAAGTAGAGTTCTTAGCTAGGTGTATAACACTATGACTATCACTATGTAGCTTCCCTTCCTCCTACTTGTGCCCCAAATCCTCAAGAAATTTTTGTAACCAAATCATCTCTCTTCTTTCCTTTGTGGCAGCAACATACTCATCCTCTGTGGTTGACAAAGCCACGAGCTTCTGTAGTCATGAAATCTAGCTCACTACTACCCCACCTATAGTAAAAATATAACCTGTCATGCTCCTCATGTTGTCTACATCTCCATCCATATCTGAATCTACATAACCACACAAAGTGGTGTCTAATCCAATGTAGCAAAAAATTGTTCCCATGGTCCTTCTCAAGTACCGAACGAACCACTTTACTTCTTTCCAGTGATCTTTACCTAGATCACTCATAAATCTACTTACAGCTCCCACTACATGGGCAATATCAGGCCTAGTGCACACCATGGAATACATCAAACTACCAACTACTGATGAGAAAGGGACCTTGGACATATGGTTTCTCTCTTGCTCCGTCTTGGGACACATCTCCTTTGATAACTTGAATTGGCCTGCCAAAGGAGTCCCAACCTATTTAGCATCATGCATATTAAACCTCTCCAAAAACTTCTTAATGTACTCTTCCTGAGATAAAGTTAGCTTCTATTCCTTCTTATCCTGAGATATCCTCATACAAAGGATTTGTTTGGTTGCCCTCAAATCCTTCATAGAAAAGGAGTCACTTAGATACTTCTTGAGTACTTTTATTAACTGTATGTTTTTTTTTCTGCAACCAACATGTCATCCACATACAAACACAAGATAATATAATTGCCATCATCAAATTTCTTTGTATACACGTAGTGGTCAGAATGACATCTAATATAACCTTGCTACATCATGAAGCTATCAAATTTCTTATACCATTGATGCGGAGTTTGTTTCAGGCCATACAAGCTTGTCTTCATTTTGCACACCATCTCCTCTTTACCTTTGACCTCATAGCCATGTGAAGGTCCCACCGGGCGTGTTAGAATGTTGATCAAATTTTCTTCGTCACTATCCCTGGATTAGTTAGCTAGATAAAAAAGAAAATCAAACAACCTCAAAGATGCAAGGGTTTAAGGTACCTTGGGATAAGATGGTGACAAATGGATGAGCACAAAGTGAATGTTCTTAATGCAAGCTTGATAGACCTGCGAAATAGAGGAAACTACGAGAAAAATGGATTAAATGGTATATGCGGGGTTTCCCGACGAAGTCGGTTCCAAGAAGTGTTACCTTCCTTTCCTAGATGTCAACCCCTGTTTGATAAGATAAAATGATATAAATGAAAGATATATGAATAACATGCAGAAATTGATAAATAACAGAACCTGAAAATGCCGATGTATAAAGAAGCTACTGATTGGATCAAAATGAACGTAAAGAAAACAAAACCTGTACGAATCAATAACAATTTGGGCTGGATGTGAGGAAATCACAAAACACACCTGCAAAATTTCTTGTTGAAGATGGAAGGATGCCAAGAAATGGGATTGCTAAGGGGATCTCAAGGGCATGAAGATGGAATGAGGATACAAGTAGAACCACAAGGGCATGAGGATCATATTATGGTGATACAAGTGGCATCACAAGGGCATTATGAGGGTACAATGATAAGTGGACTCACAAGAATTGCAGAGCTTTGCTATCACTTCTGGTTTGTCTAAAAGAGGGGGGGAGACTCTTATTTATAGCTTGAAGAGGAGATTAATTTAGATAATACTGATTTGGAAAAGCAACTCCAATTAGGAGAGTGGGGGACATGATAAGAATATTAAATTTAACGGTGGATTTCATGAGGATTATATTTGAATTTAAAATTCAGAAGTGGACTAAATAGGGATTATTTTTGAATATTTAATTCAAAGGTGGATTAGATGTGGATTTTACTTGAATATTTAATTTGCTAGTGGGATTAGATGTGGATAATTTTGGAATTTTAAATTATCAAGTGGATTGACATGGATTACTTGGGAATTTTAAATTCAGAAGTGGGGTGACATGGATTATTTGGGAATTTTAAATTCAAAAGTGGGGTGACATAGATTATTAAATTCATAGGTGGAATGACATGGATTACTTTACAATATTAAATTTGTCAGTTAATTTAAAAGGGATTAACATTAATTAATTAGATATGCATTTTTTGTGGGAAATGGAATTCAAATGAAATTAGGAGGGAAAAATAATTTGAATGGGCAAGCCTAATGCAAGAGAGTGGACACGAGGTGAAGTGGAGGAATGAAACCAAAAATTGGTGTCTACACCTTGGTTTACCACCTTGTTGTTTCATCTACATCACTTTGTTTTAGTACTTTTCCATCAACAATTTCGCACAAGTATTTATCAGTCAAATGTAATTTAGTTCAAACTTTCCATATATGGAAGTCTTTGCCTTCAAACTTTTCAATTAGATTCCATTTGTCCATTTTGATCTCCCCATAATATAGACAGACTTGTGAATATTGGTTTCCATCGAGAATGTGTTCACTTACAAGACACTTATGATGACTTTGACTAATCTTTAATGACAATTGACGCAATTAGAGAATTGACTATCAAATATATAATGTCAACATGAAAAGAAAAAGAAATTGATTCAACGCACTTTACAATGACACTGAAACAAACTTATGAAGACTATCGTACTAAAACAACGTAGACTTTGTAATAACTAAGCTAATAACACATTAAACATGACTATACTTAAAACAATAACACTAAGACTATATTGACATTTATAGAACCATATGCAAGGGGAGAATTTTGAATGTTGTCATGTTCCCTTTTCAAATAAAGTATTGATAAATTAATAATATAACGTAAGTGTCAAAAAAGTAACTTTATAAAAGACACTTATGTTTTATTATTATAAAAACTCACTTTTTGATATTATTATAAAAATTTATTTTCGAAAAATCAAGTCATAATGAAGGAATAGAAATGGAAGTTGCTTTTGGAGGATTTTACTTGGAAAAAGTGAAAGTAAAGTTGTAAAAGAGTGTTGAGGGGTCATTTGGACACATCTTTGTACTCTCATCTATTTGGACATTGAAGGTTTGAGTTGCTAATACAAATTTTACATTTGAGGATGAAAACCCTCCTTTGTAATCCACATCTGAGGACAAAAATCCTCCAGTGTATTCAAACTTATGGACGAAAACCCACTAATATTTTGAGGTAGTTCCAAATAGGAGCTACATTCGGGCTTATAATCAACAAATTTGCAATATCATACCAGAATTATCAAAGCTAGGGCACACTTATTGGGCATGTTTTCTACATTTCCCACTTCAAATTAGCAATTCATGCGAATAAATTCAACTAATGGAGAGACATCTGCCAACACTTCAAGCAGGGACAACTAGAGCGTGATTTGTAACAATATCTAGGGGTAATTTAGACACATTTTTATACTCTCATCTATTTGGACATTGAAGGTTTGAGTTATTGCTATAACTTCTGCATTTGAGGATGAAAACCTTCCTTTGCAATCCACATCTAAGGATGAAAGCCCTCCAATGTATTCAGATTTGTGGATCAAAACCCACTAATATTTTGAGGTAGTTCCAATCAGGAGCTACATTTGGGCTTACAATCAACAAATTTGTAAGATCATATCAAAATTATCAGAGATAGGGTATACTTTTTGAGCACGTTTTCTACATTTCCTGCTTCAGATCTGCAATTCAAGGGAAGAAATTCAGCCAATGGAGAGACATCTGCTAAGACTTAAAGCAAGGACAGCTAGGGCACAATTTGCAACCATATTTAGGGCTATCTACACCCTTGGGTATTTCAGACAGGCATTTAGGGCATCATCCGTAGACAAATTTCTTTGATTCAGGGTTGCATATTTATCATTTGGCCTCGTCATGCCACCTGGAGTGTCATTTATCATAAAATTGTTGTAATCATACACGGGTATTTTCTTGGTTTTTGGGTGTGAAAAATAAATAAGATAAATTCATAAACTTGCTGGAAAAAATATTTTCTTTCATGAATATGTTCCTAGAGGCGTATGGGATGTATTAAGCTTTCCGGGTATTCTAGATTACATATATTCTAATCAATAAATAGAAATTTCATAAGTCTTTGTTTTTTGGTATCAAGGATTTGAAGTAAAAATCAGGTCATTATCTTATTCTTGGCATTAACAGCTGATTCTTGTCATAAATTTCAATTTGTTATATTTTTGCAGAAGGGTTTGTGGGCGTTTCGAGATTTCTTTTAGTTGTGCTTTAAGGGGCCATTACATTGGTATCAGAGCACAAATCTTCCCAACTTGGAGGGTAAGAGACAACACAATTGTTTTTGCAACTTGTGTATACGGCAAAAATCATGGAGTTAATAAGTAAAGATGATTTGGAAACAAAGGTTTATAGAGTAGGGAAGAAACTTGAACAACCACCTCATTCGAAAAATGTTCTACTCAGTATTTGCGAGCAAGTGGCAAACTGTTTGTCCATAATAAGACAATTAGAATATAAGTCTATGTGTTGGGAAATAAATCCATCAATGACTCATTTGGATAAGCCCAAGCTGTTGAGGCACTCAAATCCAGTTGTGAGACTTGTAGTTACCACTTGTATTAGTGAAATTACTAGGATAACAACCCCGGAACAGCCATACAATGACCATACCATGAGGGAAATATTTCAGCTGATGGTGGAAAGTTTTGAGGGTCTAGATGACATTAAAAGTCCTCCTTTTGCTAGGAGGGTCACTATTATAGAAACCATGGCAAAATCCAAAACTTGTGTTCTATTGTTAGATCTTGAATGTGATGATCTTATTCTTCAAATGTTTGAACATTTCTTTGCTATTGTTCATATGAATCATGCAAAAAATATTGTTGCATCAATGCAAACAATTATGTCATTGACTCTGAATGAGAGTGATGATATTTTCCAGCCACTTCTAACAATTTTATTGGCCAATGTGAGAAAGGAGGAGCAGAAAATTTTGTCGGCAACGAGTGCACTAACTAAAAGTGTAGTTGATCAATGTGAAGAAAAGAAGAAACCATACTTAACAACAGAAATGATAGTTGAATTGCACAAGAACTCTCATAAAGAGGACAACAAAGAACCTTGGCAGCCAAACCACAGTTGTCTAGGCAAAGGACATGGAGAAGTGTTGTCAGATGAAGAACCAAAAAAAGAGTTAGATACAACAGAACCTCCAAAATTCAAAGAAGAAATTGTTTTAGTGGAGCATGAGAAAGAAGAAAATTCAGAGTTGCAAGAAACTGAAAGGAAGCAAACCATGGAGGAACATGCACCATCCTTCGAATTTCCAAAAGGTGAGCTCCTGTTGGCAATCTAAGGTATGGAAATGATGATCATAATTCAGATTTGTTGCTTCATCCTATGTCACTACAGAGTTCTTGTTCTCATGAAAAACATTTTAAAATGGGTGATAGTGTAAGGCATACAATGTGCAATATGGGACATGTGGACTCTTTGATTCAGTTTGTTTTTGTATATGGGATCCGGGTGATCTTTTGAAGGGTACAAAATGGAAAGAGGATTTTTCCTCTGAATTCCAAGTTGCTTGGACAGATAAGTTGCTTTGTGGTGGAGAGCATGCAAACTATTTCATCTTTTGGTAAGCAACATAGTCTTTATGTTGATATTCAAAGGCTTCCAATACAACATAGTTTGGTGTTCAATAATATGTCCCCGGGATCGCTATTAGATAGAGGTTTCCAATATGCCATAGAGTTGAACATTGGCTGTAAGCATGCCATTATTACTCCCCATTTCTCAAAGAGTGATGCGAGATCTAGCAACCATTAAATTTCTGTTTGCAAGGATTATGTGCACAAGACAAATTTTAGATGTCTTATTGGACACACCGAGTTCTTGGTCATGCCATTCAATTTGACTTATACACCAGCTATTGTCCAATCTATGGTAAATCATGGTATTCAAGATTTAGTTGAGACAATTTGTTTTGATATCTGTTGAGAATATTTTTATATGTAGCCAAATAGGGAAGGATCATCTAAGGAGCCTAAAATTGATCATGGGAATTCTAGAGCAACAGGCTCTGGTTGTAAAAGAATTTAAGTGTGAGTTTGTGGTCACAAAGATTCCATCTTTGGGCCATGTCATTAATGACCAAGGTATGCAGGTGGATGATAAGAGGATTCAAGTTTGTCTAGTTTGGGCATCCGCTATCACACTAACTTTGTTGAGGAGACTCTTTAGCTTATGCAGCTATGATAGAAAGGTTGTTAAGGGATGTTCACATATAGAAGCACCCTTAACCAAAATGACAAAGAATGGAGCTCATGCATGGAGGGGTAGAACTCAAGAAGCTTTTGATAAGCTTAAGAAGGTTTTTAGCTCATGTCTTGTATTTTCCATTTCAAATTTCTCACAACTATTTGTGATAGAAGGCAGTGTTTTAGGAGGTAATTTAATGCAAAATGAGAATTCCATTAAAATTAAGGGCATAAAGCTGAAAGATTCAAAAAATAGTTTCTCTATATATGAAAAGGAAATTCTTGCCATCATGCATGTTTTGACAAATTTCAGAAAACATCTAGTTTGTGGTGGATGTGTGGTTGAGATAGACTACCATGGATTGAAGTTCTTCTTGGGACAACTTGACTTGCATGATCAACAACAGAAAGGGGTAAGGAAAGTCTCATAGTATGATTTTTATATAGAGGGGGAAAAGAATGTAGTTTATATTTTCTAGAATGGCCCATTCTTTGTTTTGTCATTTATTATGATTGGGAGGTCTCTATCATGGTAGAATTGTCAAGAAAACATTTGCTGCTAACATCTTAAAAGGAAATTTAAAGGATGACAAGTATATGCTAGCAGGTGAGCCCATTTTGTTTAAGGATAGAATCTTTCCACTGCTTGAATCAAAGATGAAATCGGAAATGTGGAAGATCTTGCATGATACACCCATGATGGGACACTCTAGAGGCTATAGTATTGGTAGATATATAAGAGTAGATATATGGAAGAGGAGATTCTGCGTGGAGGAGTACATTTGAGGTAAAGATGTCCTTTTGGGAAACTTGTTTCAGCCTTTGCTTATTCCCAATTAAAATTGTAAAAGTGTGTACATGGACTTCAGTATTGCCAAGGTATATGATAAAGTTTGCATTCATGTTGAGGATAGGCTAATTGAGTATGTATACTTATTTGCTATTTATGTGGAATTCAAAGCACATCAAGTGACAAAATTAATTTTTAGAGAGGAGTTTAAGCTGGATGGTTTACGTGAAAATATTGTTAGTAATAAGGATGGCAGATTTTTCAACTTTTTTTGGAAGGAGTTACTTTGCTTATCTAGCACCAAGCTCACTTTTGGAATAAGTTATTACACACAAACATGTGGACAAGTAGAGATAGTGAATTTGAGGATTGAAGTGCACTTTAGGGAGCATTTTGATATGAGCCAACACAAAGATCATATTGCCCAAAGGTGTTTACACATTTTAATATGGGATCCAGGAGATATTTCCAAACATTAGCAGGGTCAAAACTATGGTAAGTGCCAAATTATTATTGTTGAATGTAAGGAACTTTTAAATACTAATAGGTTTCAATGGTTGTAACTCATGGGTCATTCTTTGGAGCTGAAATTTGCACTTGATAAAAAGTTTTCAGCCAGAGGACAACAAGAAAAGTTGGAATTTTCCAATGGTTTTCAGGATGCAATTAAGGTGGGAAGCCTTGAACTTAAGGAACCGAGAGAAGAGCAAAATTTCCAATACAAAGCATTTGAAGGCCAAGTTAAGGTAAAAACATATATTGATCAGATTTTTCAATTTTGGCTGAAATTTCAAAATAAAATTATAGGATATGATATAGTTTTAAAATAAAATTAGATGATGCTAATACTACTGCATAAGCAAATTTGGCAAAAGTGATTTATGGTCTAGAATCCTCAGTTTTCAATTATACTGGAGTGGTGCAGCGGAAGCATTTCTTGATATTGAATTGGGATCTTGGAATATGGAGAGTAGTTCAGTCAAAAGGAATTGAAGATTTGGATCAGTCATTGCTTGAGGACATGCAATTTTTGGGATGGGAAGATTGTCATGTCCCCTTTTCAAATAAAGTATGATAAATTAATAATATAACTTAAGTGTCGAAAAAGTAACTTTATAAAAGACACATGTTTTACTATTATAAATAGTAACTTTTTGATAAACTTTTATTATTATAAAAAGTTACTTTCGAAAAAGCAAGTCATAACGAAAGAATAGAAATGGAAAGTTGCTTCTTTTGTTTTTCCTTGGGAAAAGTGAAAGTAAAGTTATAAAAGAGTATTTATGGGTCATTTGGACACATCTTTTTACTCTCATCTATTTGGACATTGACGGTTTGAGTTGCTGCTACAAATTCTGCATTTGAGGACGAAAACCCTCCTTTGCAATCCACATCCGAGGAGAAAAACCCTCCGGTGTATCCATATTTGTGGACAAAAGCCCACTAATCTTTTAAGGTAGTTCCAATCATGAGCTACATTTGGGCTTACAATCAACAAATTTTTAAGATCAGACATAGGGTACACTTTTCGAACACGTTTTCTTCATTTAACGCTTCAGATTTGCAATTCAAGGGAAGAAATTCAGCCAATGGAGAGACATCTACCAAGACTTCAAGCAACGACAACTAGGGCACGGTTTACAACCATATTTAGGGCTATCTACACCCTTTGGGATTTTAGACTGACATTTAGGGCATCATCCGTGGGCAAATTTCTTTGATTCCGGGTTGTATATTCATCATTTGGCCTCTTCATGCCACCTAGAGTGTCATTTATCATAGAATTGTTATGATCATACTTGAGTATTTTCCTGGTTTTTGGGTGTGAGAAATAAATAAGATAAATTCATAGCCTTGCTAGAAAAATTATATTCTTTCGTGATTATGTTACTAGTGGCTTCTTGGATGTATTAAGCCTTATGTGTATTTTAGATTATAGATATTTTAATCAATAAATAACAGTTTCAGAAGTCTGCGTTTTTTGGTATCAAGTGTTTGAAATAAAAATCAGGTCATTATCTTATTCTTGGTATTAGCAACTGATTGTTGTCATTAATTTCAGTCTATTGTTATATTTTTGCAAAAGGGTTTGTGGGTGTTTCCAAATTTCTCTCATTTGTGTCCTAAGGGGTCATTACATACGGCCACATGTATCAAAATATGCAAGACTGGAATTTTTCCTTAGTGACCTCAAACAAGAAATTCTAGAGCTTTCCACTCGGTGAAGGGATATGTACAAAGCAAGCAAGGAATGCTGGTTGGTTAGCATGAATCCATCACATTAGGATAGTCACGTGAAGATCATCGAGCTTGAGAGTGGAGGTGAACCGTGCCAAAACAGTCGCCAAGGTTGCCAAGTCAATCGATGTAGATTCAGGTCAATTTAACAGAGCCAAGATCAAATAATATAACCGTACATGCGAATTTCTACACTTGTGCGGTTACAATGCACAAGGCTCTGAATGCAAATTCATGCACACTCAAATGTATTGTTTGAGGAACTTTATGCAGAAATTCACACAGAGAGTAGATCCAGCAGGTCCAAGTGTAGACCAATACACGTTGGTGACTGAAGCTATAAATGGCAGACGGTGGATATGAAGATCGCCCGGAGTCACGACAAGAACGGAGCTGATAAAGCTGACAGAACTGCTGAATACTTGTTTGGCAGTTTAGTATAAATATCTTAATAAACTAGAATCTATCTTAAAAATATGCTACAAAACAAAGGCCAGTCTGCAGCAAATAAAACAACTATGGAAGAGTAACTCATTTGGGGCAATAATACAGGCTATGGCATTTCCCCTTAACTAGTCTGAGATCTCTATGGTTTTTTACAGGCTTTGACGGAACTTGACACAACCTGCTCTGATACCAAATGAAGTTGGTATGAGCTTGCAAAAATCTGTAACTTCATATATTTTATTCAGTGAGAGATGTTTACATTTATAGGACAATGTCATGTGATGTAACCTCCTCCAATTACTCACACCTCTAGAACATTATGAGAGTAATTACAACAACTCTCCTTACGTCCACGCATACTATTTATAATTATGAGTTGTTACTAACAACTCATTACAATTTTCTTCACATGAACAATAATATTAGTAACTAGCATGTGAGTAGAATATTCCTAACACCCGCCTTATATCCAGGGATAATGACAAACATTATTTATTCCATGCAAAAGCTGCATCAGCGAGAGTTGTCATGGCTGCCAATTTTGAATTGCTATTGCAGATCTCTGTTTGGCTTTATATCTAGACTGCCCGGAAACACAGAAGTACCCCCCCCGCACCTCCCCCTGTACCAGGCCTGATACTTACTGGGTACAAGTAGGGGTATGGTTTTGGTACGCTGTGGATACGTACCCACGGGTCCTGGATATGTCCCGGATACCCATGACATATCCACATGGTTTTTTTAAAAGTACAAAAAAAAAAAATAGAAATTGAGGGCTTTGACTGGAATTGAACTTTGGAAAGTTCGTGTGAGATTCAATATTGCCAATAGGCTCTGAAGGGTCAAGAGAGATGAGAAGGACTTCATTTAGTTGACTTACTATTTGGGTGCTTTCTTGTTGCTCCTCGTGGGTCTTTTATTCTTCAGTCAATCTGGAAGGCATGGGAACAAGTGAATCACTTGGTGGTTCGGCAGCCTATCTTCTCTTCCTTTGACACTATGTGCCAAGCCTACAAATCAATTTTCGAATCTGAAATATAATGACAAGATCCTTGCCTTGACAAGAGGCTGCTCTACCCTCCTTTGGTTTGAGAAAGCAATTAAAATATTTCACGACTGGTACAAATTTGGGAAGTGGATGGAATGGACAGACCTTAAAGCTTTCTATAAGCTTCCTCAATCTCACTTCAGAATGTATACAATGCTCAGAAATGCTTTCATAGCTCCCTCACAGGGCTAATTATGGAGGATGAGAATGACTTTAGGGATACTATGAGGTCACTCAAAGGGCCCCTTCTCCAAGAGGCTACCTCCAAACAACTCTATGAAAAAATTGCCTTCTCCCGAAACCTTTCCCTGGGCCTTAACAATAAGTGGAATGTTTGTGTGCCCATTAGTAGATGGACTCATAGATTTAATGTTTTATGGTCTTCTTGTATTCAGTCAAAGAAATCTTGCTTTATATGGCTTATTAATAATAAGCTTGTTGTTGGCTTCTAATATTTTATAGGCTACTGGGACTATAACCTTGTTAAAAATATATCGTACGAAAGTACCCACCGGTTTTTAAAAATATGCCGTTTCAGCATACCATACCCATTACCCGTATCCGTACCATACCAAAACAGTCTAGGTTTATATCTTACTACAGATTTCATTTATGTCCTTGTTGGTTCTTCCTATAGTCCCTCTTTCTAACCTGTACCATAACAAGGGCTTAACTTATTTCTCAACTTGTTCTAGTATCACATTAAAATATAATAGTAGCGGCACAAAACCAGTAAAATATCATCAAAACTATCATTAAAACATAGAAAAGAGACCTACAATTAAAGAAAATCATATTCTTAGACAAGATATGTGACATGAAATTCACAGAAATGTTACATGTAGGGGTCAGCCCTTACTCCAAATACATTGCTAATGTTGTGCAAATAATACATAGCCTCCAATTATACGAGGAAGAAGGTAGCCTTGAGACAATAAATTCCTCTTTCAGAAGCTTCTAGTATAATGCAAGCAATTGCATAAGAGGGCTTCTAGCAAAAAAAAAAAATGGTATAATCCTTCAAACAAGGGAACTGCTTACATTAACGGAATTGTTGACATAACACGAAACATACTAACAAGGACTACTAGATGGCTTCAAACTGGAATTTAGACATAATGATTATCAAAATTCTAAAATTTCAGCTATAATGTAATTATGAACAAAGAAACAAAACATCACAATAAGATGGTTTATTGGCATCTTTATTATTAATAACAAAAGAGCATGAAGTTGGAAATATGAGGAAAGTTGAGGAGCAACATGCACAGGATATCATTATCTAACTGACAACATGAAGCTTACCGATCCTCCAAGAACCCACATTGACTTGGACTTTTATTGCTACTTTCAGAAGAATCTAGATATTCTGGCCATCGCCTCATCAACCACCTGGTGAAATAGCATATATTCAAGGAAAAAAAGTCAAATAAAACATATTTAGCTCACTTGAGAAATCAAGTTAGATGTGCATCATATAAAGAAAGATTAGCAGGCAGACAAAATGCGGAAATGTATTAGCTGCAAACAAATAAAAGAAGAATTTATAATTTACTTTCTACGAAAAGCATAAGTATTGAGATCAATCCATTACTGTAATCATGACATATGGATGGTTTTCACAGAGTATAAATATGTCAAGAAAACCATAGCATGGTTATCCTCTAGAGAAGCTTTTATTCGTAGAACAAAAACCTAAGCCAAGAGTGAATCTCTGCACATTAGTTCTGTTATAGCTGCAAGAGGCAGATCCCAGTATACAAAAGATAATTTCTTGGTCGAATATGGCATGAATAATAAACAGGTGGCTGCCAATACCAACAGTATTGTAGTGCCTCATTTGGCAGCATTCTTTCCTTTCAAATTATTTCGAACATTCTTCATCGCATTGTTGCTTAGATGGCCTTGTATTTGATAAAATTGGGTCAAACTATTATATTTTTTATTGACACGCTTATCAAGGTGGATTGATGGACAGTATAATGCCCCCACCTTATGTTAATCCCTCTTAATAGATTTAAGTATTGATTTGGTCCTAGCCATTGTGGGGGGTTTGAATTTTCATCTTATTACAGTTTTGGTCCCTAGCCCTCTTGCCTTATCAAACATGTTTTTCACAGTCACATTCATTCTTAAATACTTTTTGACTGTGTTTAACCATTTTGAAATTCAAATTTATACTTAATTAGATTCCTAGTGTTTTTGACTAGCAAGTTTATGTGTTTAAGCTGCCTTTTCTCTTAAAACACCTTATTTTACTTTTTAACCACCTTTTAAACCATTCTAGATACCTATTGTACCCTTGGGTGGGGTTTGGTTGACTCTTAAGGCCAACCATAAGCGCAAATTCGAAACTGTACAAACACCCACTTTTGATGAGTGTTTGACAAGTTAACCTTTTCCTACAAGCTCTTTTGAAACCCAAGACCTATACATTAGGGGTAGGTGAGTTTTGCAGGTTTAAAGAGGACATCAACGACCACCATTAATAACCTTAAAGTGAATGTGGTAAGTAGATCCATGCTTTTTGTAAGAAATGTGTAAGAAGATTTACCTATGCAAGGAAACACATGGATGTCTAAGAAAAATCAATGCATTTGTAAGAAAAATGGGATTGTTTGCAAGGAGGGTAGTTAAAATTCTTCAGATGGAAAGTGACATTTGTTCATTACTCATAGATTGTTTGATTTTATATATACCAACTTTTGGCTTGATTTAAGGATCATTCATTTTCACTCAGGAATTCTTCAATAAGGGAGAAGGAGGAGCTAGTAGGATTTATGAAAGAGTGTTTGAAGAGAGGTAAGAAGCTTAAGTTTAGCCTTTCGTTTCCTTATTATGATGTTTCTATTATGTATTTGATATGTTTTTTTGAATGCTTGAGTAAATTGCCTTGAGATGCTTGTTTTAGTATGTTTTTGCAACTAGTGGGACCTAGTTTGTAAAGGGAAATTATTGAGGACGGGGGGTGACAAAATTGTTTCCCTTGATTCTTTTTAGAGTCTTTTTGCAACCATTTAGGTTGTTGATTTTGTTTTTTTAGCATGCAAAATTTGGGTACCGTTAAGCCGTGTGTTTGAGATTGGGCATAAGGTGCAAGTAAAGACAAATATTGGTTCCCTTTTAGAAGAGAAAATCTGAATTTTACTAGTGAGAAATTGAGTTCGTTTATGAAGAAAAATCTGATTTTTATTAATAGAAAACATAGTTTCTCTTATAAAGAGAAATCCAAGTTTTATTAGTAGGCAATATAATTTCTTTTAAGAAAAATCTCGGTTTTGTTGTGGCAACATTGTTTCTTGGTAAGATGAAAAATCTATGTTGGAAAATTAATTGTTTTTCTTACTAGGGTTGGAACTCCACAACACCCCTCATGGGTTAATTAGCCTTATCGTATAACTTCAAAATGGATTCAAGAATGTTGCATTCCATTAAATATTGGGAGAGATCAAATTTTTAAAATCGCCTAGTTGGAAGACAACCAAGGATGATATTTTTGACTTAAAATTTTACTAAAATGAAAAGCAATTTTTGTTCGTGATCTCTGAAGAATCAATATAAATTGTTCTTGGGTTTTATTCATCTCTCTTAGCTTTGAAACACATATAAGAAGTCCTAGATTCATGGCGTATTGAAAGATAAACTTAATTTTTAAAGTAGAGGGAATTATTTTGATGCGGATGTAATGATTTAAATTAAATATGCACTACTATAGTTTAGGCAAAATGTTCATATTAATTTGTGTAGGATGCATTGATTTAAATATAAAATCCTTAGTATAACTCACTAAATATTTTGGCTTGCTAGCAATAAACTAAAACAATATCAACAATAAATAGATAAATGGATTATTTAAAGCCCAAAGCTTTTAGCTTGTTTGGGTGTTAGAGAAATTAACTCTATAATGTTACAAAGCAATGATTGGATAAAATAAGGGCAAATGAGCTTGATAGCAAGTAGGGCACATTGTATGTGAATATAAGTATTTGGATATATTGTAGTATGTGTATATTGTAGTATGTGTAAAATATAGAGTACATTGGATTGTGTAGAGCTTATAGATTGTGTTGAACCCTAATTCGGCCCTTACTTGTACTCATCCTTCTTGTGTGATAGAAGGTGCAAGTTAGAATGTACAAAGACCAAATACTCCACCTTTTTTGCTCCCAACTTGTGGCGGTTAACTGAGTGGAAAAGGAGTATGTACCCCAATTCCTCTCAGCTAAAGAAGAACTCACAACCTATTGAAGCAAGCCACAAAGTCAAGGAAAAATTAAAATTTTAACTTTATAAAAGTAAAAACTTAAAGAAAGAGTTAAAAATTTTAATTTTTTTTTTTTACTTATGATAAAACTTTTATTGCAAGTGGCATAAGGTAGGTGTATGCTTTCTCATGGAGGTACCACCATGAATAAGCATCCATCTTGTATTTGTCACGAAGAGCACTAATGGAGTGATCCCTGGAGGATATGAAATTCACAAACTCTACTCTAACCAGGTCTTCTACTTATGGAGAAGGGAAGAGTCTAGAAAATGTCACCTTATACCCCTCGCTAACTTCAACATTCCTATATGGTGGGATCTCCTGGGAAAAGAAGGGATCTCTACATTGTAGTATTTTGGAGTCGAGTCAAAAGCAAGAAGATGCAATGGGGTGGTCATTTTGTTCCACCTTTCAATGAGATGCGATTGCACTTCCTTGAAGAAAGTCTCTGTAGGATCTTGCTCTTTGGCATTTATGATGGTCTTAATCGACTCAATCATTGAGTTGATTCCATCATAAATCTCACCCATACATGGATGATCCATATCGAAAAATCTCAACATACTCACAATGGGTTTGGTAAAACTAAACAAGTACTCCACACGATCCCACCATACATCACCGAGGATCAACAATTTCACATTTCTAGCCCTCTCATTATTTTCTTCCCTCCATACACCCCAAAGGTCTCTGACAACCATGCCACTCAATGTCGCTCGAACCTTCACAAGTCATCTCAAGACGAGAGTGTGCGAGGAAAATCGAGTCTTAATAACCAAATAAAAAATTAAAACAAATAAAATTAAGACAAGTAAATTTAAAATATTCAAAAATCAAAACTCTACAAATTACAAACCTATAAAATTATATCAATAATTTAATAAAATTTTTTTTTATAAAAAAATGGTTATCTTTGATAGTTGTAATGTCAAGAATCTCCAAAAGATGGCTTGGGACAATTGGTGGTTTTTTACGAACCTTTGAATCTCACTCAACTCCCCACAGAATTATTTAATCCAAGCAATTTTTGTGCCCAATTTTTGTAACATTGTAGGAATGAACGACACAAGGTGTCCAGAATATGTGCTTATACCTTGCCTTGACCAACAACCCTGCAACTCTACAATTTTTTACATTTTTCATTACAAATTGGACAACATTTTGAAGCCCCACCACCTAAAGAGACTTTATGGGGATGTTGGCAATGAATTGGGCATCCTTTACCTACCCCTCATAATGAATAGCCCTTAGAAACGCCGCCCCTTTAGAGCACAATGTAACCAAATTGATCAATGGGTTATTTGTCGTATGTTTCCATCTGTCGAAAATGATGGACACCCCTATTTTGATCCATTAATTCTTAATGGGCAACAATGACTCTTCAACTTTTTTTCTTTCTTTTGACAATAAAGTGGTGCGCACCTTTTCATACCCCAGGCTAGTGTACCCTTTAGGAGCTTCATTAATACATCTCACCATATTTGGCCAATAGTGATCTAACAACATAAAAATGGACACCACATGCATAAATAAAATGCCAAATACCTTGGTCAGCTATGTCCTCGCTTTCATTCTTGAATGCACTTTCCAATGCACCTGCATCTTTTGTTCTTTTGTGAGAAAGGTGAATCCTTTTCCACTCCGACTGCAATGGGTGTAGATAAAATTTGGTGATCTAGGGCCACAACATCAATAGATGGAGAAATGGGTGGCTTGCTACTCAATTTTCTTTTTTTGCCATTGGATGCTTGGATTTAAGGGCAAGTGCTAAATCCACTTCTTCTTACTCTTTGATATATGCAAGGGTCTTTGCAAATGGCAACCCCTTTCCATCCAACCCTCCACATGGTCTAATTTCGTGGTCAACAGCCCCACACAAATGGGCTTTCACCCAACTGTAGGAGATCTTAAATTATATTTTACATTCTAAGCAACTCCAAATAACGCCCCCTCCACCTGGTAGTTGTTTTATCAATGTGACGTGCCTCTAAAGGGGGAAGTATGGATCAAATTTGAAGGGGAGACCTTTAATGCCTTGGCCCACAAAACTAGAATTTGTAGCCATTTTAACTGCATAATGCATTTAAAAAACAATTAAGTGTTGAGAGAATGTTTAAAATCAAAAGTTTAACAATATAGCTTAAAACAATATTAAGATAAAAAATAAAACAATTACAAAATAGTAAATACAGACTATTTTTTTTTTTAAAAACCACAAAATACTTGCCTCATATCACCAAACACCTTTGTTGCAAGTTCCTTGAACTCTTTGGCACTTGTTGCAAGCTCCTTGAAGTATATGACACTTGTAATCAGCCTTTAACAATTGAAAATTAGAGAAAATATGAAGGTGAGAGTCAAGTATGCAAATGCAAGGTTAACGTGTTGTTGAAATAGAGTTTGGGAGAATGTTTTAGGGCTTAGAAGACTTTTATAATATTAAAAAAACTGGTTTGATCTTTATTGATAAAAAAGCAAAAAATGTTGTTTTTTTTTGTGGGTACAGCTAGGGTATGTAATATCCCCTTCTTGGTCAAAGACCTTTAGCCCAATTTTGTTTCCCAGTGGTTAAAGGGTGTTAGAAAGGGAAACTTATCATAATAAATTAATTATAAAATTGCAACATAAAATAATATTATAAGCACTTTATAGTAATTTATTAATGATAGAGTAAAAATAAGAAAAAGGGGAAAACACTTTATATTTATTATTATCCCCTAGGAGAAAATGCAACTTTCTTGGAGGATGAAAGAGGTGGGGAAAAAACATTAAATGCAAGGGATGAAATCTGATTGGAAGTTGGGGAGGCTATTTGGCCCATTACATCTATAAAAACAAGTTTTCTTGCTTGTAGAGGGATGTTCATGTTTTTCTATTTTACATGAATCTGATTTTTGTTTGAGCATAAAGTTTTTACAAAATATTTCTAAGGATGAAAACCTTTAGAAATAATCTCTTAGAAATATTTCTAAAGGTACACTACCTATGTAATTAGGATTCTTGTGGAAGATATGTTTGGTATAGTAGCAGGTCTTGTAGTAAAATTATGTTTTGTATAGCATTATAGAAGCATCTAGAAAATGGAAGTACTCTATTGTGGCTTTGCCTTAGTGGTATTTTTTAGACATAATATAATGTTTTATGTGAATTTAATAGAGAGCAATTCATAGCTCCACATAAAAGCTTTTACCAATCAAGGAAAAAATGTACTACTCATATGTGGAATTTTATATTTTAATTGTGTAGAAATATTTAATAGAAATACCCATGATATGCCTCATAGGCCAAGAAAAAAGATATCCAAGAAAGGACAATGTTTAAGAAATTATATTTTGCTAACTACTTCAATATAAAGTCAAGGGTGAATTATTATCAATGCAAACTTAACCTTAAACAAGGCCTAAAGGTCCCTACAATGGAAGCTAATCTCTAACTTACTAATGGTTAGACTTGTTTTAGAGGGCTAGTTTCTAATTGAGGTAATAAACACTAGGAATATTTGAACTACATTAAGAGTATCTTAAGTAGGGAAAATATGTAAAATCTATTGTGAGAGTCCCTAATATAGAATGTCATTACTTACATGTTGTTGTAGATAAGATAATATAAGATAAATTTATTAAATGTTCAACAAATGACCACAAAAGTGGGTCAAAGGGACTGCAGAAAAGAACGAGCATCGATATAAAATAGGAAAACCAAAGAGTTCCTGAGAAAGAAAAGTACAAAAATCTGGAAGAGGTGGAAAACCAGAATGAGAAATCACACGCACCCAGAATGGGGGTGGAAAAATGAGTGAGAGGGAGAAAGGGGGAAAGATGGCCAAGGAGAAGAAAAGTAGAAATCCCATCAAGGAATTATATATCCATCTCTCCTAACATCTGAGGATGACTAGAAAAAGTGTAAAGTTGAGTATAGAATTTCGACCCGCGGAAGAGATATTTTTCCTACTATGTTGTTGTCTGGACACAATACTATCCCTCTATTCCCTAGAAAATCTAGTCTATCTCCTAAGGTCAAACCTAGTACATGAATGCCTATGATGGCTCAGGGAACCATGGATGGTTTCCCTAGGTCGAACTAATCTGGAGGGAGAATTAGGTCAGTCTCACAAGGGTGTTTACTGCCTCTCTCTGACGGTAACACTATGAAGAAGGAAGTTATCCACTGAGTAGAGTCTGGTCTGGGATGCAGCTGAAGAGTGTGCTCACGAAGATTCAAATCCTCTTGTAAGTATAAAGCCAAGCACCTCTGATCCTCAAACTTGAAGAATTCAAAAAGATCATAAATCCCCCTAAATAAACAAGGGAACCTCCCTTTGATCTCATAGTAAATGAGGCACTGAAAGATGAAGTATGATTTTATCTCAGTCTCTTGAAGACTACACAGCCAGGAAATATTTTCCAAACGATCAAGGCGATGATCCGTCTCATAACAGAGTCTATGAGAACCAACCCTAAACTGACCAAGGGGGATGCGAAGGGTGTCCACCTAGTGTTGAAGGGTATACTAAGGAAATATAATGAGACTGTCCCTCAGCTCCAAGAAATGCTCAGCATAAAACGCCATCTTCAAGCGTAAACCTCTTGAGGATTTACCCAAGTTGTATGTATGTCCCCAATTGGACATTTTTCATCCAAGTTGGATTTTATACCATTCCCTTGCCACAAAGTTAACTCATGAAGAATATTTCAGAATTTATTAAGGCAAATCAGATTTCTACGAGGAAAGTGGAACTGGGAGTTTTCATGAAAATCATGTATAGCAAGCAATATTTGATAATCTTATTTTTCCAAAACAATATGCATTTTTTTCCCCCAAATCAGATCCTAAGGTGATGTATGTGACCATACAAAACCCTGCTTAACTACTGCAAGTAACTACTAAAATTGGTGACTAGGTTTATAGAAGAAACCCACACAAAATAACCCCCAATTCTATAGATTCTTGTATAAATGGATCTTATAATTCTTAACAATCCAGAATGGAGAAAAATCTGATTTTAAGGACTGTATTCAGACTGGAAAACAACTCAGAAATCTGGACCTAATGGTGACTGGAGAAACACTATAAAACCTTCCCAAAAATTCTAAAAATACTTTATTTTGATCACCAAAAATCAATACAATAGATGGTAATATTATGCAGACCTGGAATGTTTCTTATGCAACATGAATCAGTCCAAAACTAGGTCACTCTACCTCATACAATGAACACACCAATTGGCGCAATTTTATTTTACCAAGCTCTATTGCATACACTGCTGGAAATAACTAGAAATATTTACAAGCTCTATGGAATATCTTGTGTAGAAGTTGCCCAATTGCTCTAAGAGGGTTTTCGTCCTTTAGAAGAAAATACTAAGGATTTTCATCCTTAGAATATTTTTGCAAAAGCTCAAGGCTTCAAATACAAATCAAAAATTATAAAAATGATCATATCATGTCTTCCCCTCAAGTCAACTTCTCCTTATAAAGGAAGAAGAGACCCAAAAAAACCTCTAAAATATCCAATCAGCATGCAATAATTTTCTCTATGCAATTTTTACCCTCCATTTTCCTTCCTAGGACAAGTTGCATTTTTCCATAGGGAGGATACAAAAATACAATATTTTTTTTTAATCTTTTCTAAGTTCTCATGATCCTTCCTCAATGCAAGTCGTCATTCTCCCTAGGGAGAATACAAAATGTATTTGGACCACTAATAATTTCCCCCAAGGCTAGTAGTACCTTCCTATAGGGATTGCAAATTTTATAAGTGTTTTTTATTTCTACATTTATATAATTAAGTTAAATAAATTAATATAATTTCTTTATTATTTATTTTATTTTCTTTTGGAACTTTATAATAATTTATTGTAACTTAAGCCACCCTTGTGATCACCCTTTGGTCGCCGGGTTGACAAAATAGGCCAAAGGTATTCAATCGGAAAGGGGATATTACATTGTATGGATGAACTGATTATAAATATCCTCTCTAATGATCTTGTTCATCTCTTGTTTAGAAGGCAGAAGGTGGCTCAAAGCATTTAAGGAGTATCGAAAAGGAGGAAGATGGTCCATCTGAATACCAACTGCCCCCAAAAGTTTGGAGACCTCGGCATACCAATTGCGATCCTGACATGGGGAGTATGGAAGAGAAATAGCCTAGAAAAATAAAAATGAAGGTTGTGCAGAGAATGACTAATGTTTATGGGATGGTCTTGTGTTAAGGTTGTCCCACATAAATCAAGAATATTTTGATCTTGTACATAGATCGATGAACACCATTTAGTATATGGCGCAGAAAGTTTTCTTTTGATTGTTGTAATAATAAAGGGTAATTATTAGACTCATTGAAAAGCTATCAATACAAAAAGGAAATTTATATCAAATATGATGCAATGAAATATAATGACATAAGAAGTTAAATAAGGGTTGCTAACTAAGTAGGGAATTGTCCTTTTAGGAGTAAGTGTGTATGTTTGTAGTGACTATGTTTTCTTTAAGTTCTATATTTTATAAGTCTGATGAGCCTTAGGAAACCTTTTTTTCAGCAATTTTGTACGAGACCTTGCTTGAAAAATGGAGGTTTTTATAGGGCTTAGACATGTTGTAATCTGAAATAGTAACCCTCTTTGAGATGATCATTTAAACCTTATTGGATTTTAGGATTAACAATTCTACATGTAGCTTATGGTGGAAACATGATTGATAGGACCTCTTTATAGTGATAGCTAGAAGTAGAAATTTCAAGGTTCAGTTGTTGTACATAAATAGTGAAAGAAGTTATTTTTACATTGTAATGACTTGGAAATCTTTTCAGAATGTTATATAAATCTATCACCCCTTTTGAAATTAAACTAATAATATCTCTTTTACTTTTACATTGACTTTAAGAAGCCAACTAGCAGAAAAATACAGTGTAAATTCAATTAGAAGGAAATTTTAGAAAACATTACAGGAAAATTGTTAAGTAAGTTTAATAAGAACTAAACTTCCATAACAAATTATTAAGATTTATATATCCTTCTGAGCCTATGATGTGAATAGTTGTGTCAAATAAGATAAAGAAAAGATCACATGTAAAACACTTCTAGTAAGCAATGTCAATCAATGGAAATGAATATGATCCCCATGGGATAAATAAGAAAGTGCAATATCCCTTTCAAGGGTTGAAACTAAAAAAGAAGAAAACCACACAAACCCAAGTGAGTGAAATCTGATTTTTTATAACTCTAATATATATTAAAACCCTAGGGATAACTATATAAGAGCTTAGAATTCACCATACAACCATGCATAACAACTGAAAAGTACTTCTAAATGATTATTTCAATCATGGCAATCAATATCCATCCAAATGGCAACAACAAAAGGAGAAAATCAGTGAATATATATTGCTCTAATTAAATTTATGGCAGCAGGACAACCACAAACAAAGGCTAAAAATAATAGATAAGCCCCACCAAAAATCACCAAAATGTAGATCCCGACCTTATAAATTACGGAGATTCAGAATATAAAATCAGATATGAAATTTGCGCCCTATAAAGCACCAAACTAGCTTCAAACCCTAGTCGCTCCTCTAAAGAACTGCTCCAAAAAATGATGTAAAACATTAAAATCCTTCTTGATGTCTCCAACCCAAATCAGTGAACAATCCTTCAAGAGATGTCTTCAATTCACCCACATGGAGATTTTTCGTTCTCCAACAAGCCACAAGGAAGGTTTTGTCTTCCTTAAATGCCATACAAGAGGGTTTTCATCCTCAAGTGGAAAGTTATTGAGCAACTTGCCCAAAAAACCAATTGTAGATAAAATGTGCCAAAATATGATTGCAAATGAAGTCCTCTAATCCCATTTATATTCCTTCCTTGGCATCAAAATCCAATTAGAAGAAGACCGACCTCTTAAGCTTCACTTTATCTTTTAATTACTTCTTTATTCTCTCTAAACCCAACCAACCTGCCTCTTAAAAGAAAACATTAAATCTAATAAAAGAAAAATGAAATAAAATGCAATTCCTTCCCTTGTTCATTCATACTTCTTTGCCACGGAAAGGGAATGGAAAGAAGTCCACTTTTAGGCCCTCAATTCAAAAAAGGGGACATTATAGAAAAGATAAATGTGAAAACCAAGGAAAAATGTTCTACCTCTTGTTTAAAGAATAAATAAAACATTATGAAGGAATTATATTTGGCCCTGATTCTCCTCATGAAGGTGAGCATAAGTTGATATGTGGGCAACTTAAATGAACCAGAGCCTATGCCCTAATAAACAAGATAATTAGGGATGACATTAAATAAATTTTCCCTAGTTGTTGAACACTGCTCAACATACAAAGTCAAATTTATGTTGATGTTTTATAAAAGAAAGTTGTAATTAATGTATGCTATAGTAAAATCGTGAAAATATGACATAAGACAAATAAATCCTTGCTTGTTTACAAGAGTTTCACTTGTATGAAAAATGGTTTCTAGGTGCCAAACATTTTCCTTAGTTGAACATGTTTGAATTGAATTTAATAGGGTGTTTGATCTAGATTCTTCGCTATTATTGATCCTTTTAGTACCTTTTGTAATCTGAACTTAAATATAAGTACTTAAATTCTATTATTTCTACGTTCTTTATTTAACTTTAACTGATTGTGGCTTGTGTGCAGAACAAACTGTTGGCTTTGCATATTTCTAATTATGCCGAGAGACATCTTCATTTATATATATTGAGTTGAGGAGTCTGATGTCGTGCCCGTGTAAAAAATTATTTGTGTAAATTAAAAAAAACCGTATAAATAAAAACCATTTTTTTATTAGGCAAATAAATGTGCTAAGTGAAATGGGTATTACGCGGTAAATGGATAAATTTAATTTCTTTTGAAATGGGTATTACGTGGTGAATGGGAAAATTTAATTTCTTTTATTGATAATGTTAGCATATGTTGGATAACTGTTTCTTAGGTGTCTATCCTATATTTTTATCTCTTCTTCTATTATTCCATCATTCTCTGCTTCTGTTGTGGATCCTCTCCATTCATTTAGGGATTCCAGTACAAATTCTTTCCTATAAATACTGTACGTGAGCTTTGTGTTAAAGTGAATAATAAGAGATATACAATCTCTTCTATTTCTCCTTCATTCTTTGTCTCTCAGTTTGGTATCAGAGCGACTGAGCCTCTGACCTGTGTGCGTTGGACAGGAGTGCATCGTGCTGGTTCAGATTTGTGTAGGTTGGACATTCAATGTCAAGTGAACGGCGGTAAATGTCATAGATGGCTTCATTGTCGAGGAGCACGGCCACATCCGTGTGTTCCAGGAGTGAGTGCGTGGAAAGCACACTGTTGTATGGCTCAACGACAGATGTTAAGACCTGTGGTGAATGATATACAGTGAATCCACATAAAGGCGTTCCAATAGAAGCGAACCCAGTCCAGATCCAGTTCCTTCGCCGAATGCATTGAAGACAAGGAGAAACTGTTTTCTTTTTCTGGTGCGTTGGACAGGAGAAAAAATGTGGAAGTTCACGTGGGATAAATATAATTTCTGCTGCTGGACATGGAGACTGCCTGAGCATGCTAAAGATTGTTGCTGCTAGACGTGGAGACTGCCTGAGCGTGTTGAAGACTGCTGCTGCTGCTGGACGTGGAAATAATTTAAGGATCAAACACAAGCTGGACGTGGAGACTTACTCAGCCACCTGCTGAAGGAAGCCAGCACGTGGGTGGAGAAAAGACTGTCTGCGTGAAAAGCAAAACATGGAGGTCTCGCCGAGAGAGAGAACTTATTTCTATGCGCGGAGACCTTCAACCTGTGTAGTGTTGTCGAGGTAGTTTTGAGTCTACAACATTTTCTTCAACACTACGTCGAATGTCAAGGGTAGACAACTCGATTGAGAGCGTCAATAACATGGTCGCCACAACTGAAAGCCACAATATCAACTCGCCAGCTAGAGAACACCGTGGAGAAGCTCCTGAGAGCTCCGGGTTCTACTTTGCTTTGCTGAACGCGCTTTGAAATTCCGGTAATCTTGCATTCGACAAACTAGTTCGAGAAGGACTCCTTGAATACTTTCTTTTCAAATTCAGGTGCCAAGCAAAGCGAGTACGAGAAGAATTAGAAGCCGGATACGACGCTGATTATGACGACGAAGAAGAACGCCCTACAAAGTGTCGCCGTCTCACAGCACGCGAATATCGCGAGCATCTACGAGCCAGTAATTCTCGACAGTGAGTCCAAATTGTAATAACTTTTCAAATAAATAAATATATTTTTTATTACAATGTCTGCTCCAAAGTTACTTCTGTCTGACGCTCAATTGCTCAAAGGGCCTAATTTTGCGGCCTGGAAGACAAAAATGAAGACAATCCTTCAGTTTGAAGGATTATGGGGAATTGTCACAGGGTCTGTGCCTGCTCCCACAGCCCCCGATGAACTAATAAAATATGACATGGCTAGTGCTAAAGCCTTGATGCTGATAATGCTCAGTATCAGTGATGATGTGCAACTACATGTTCGGAATGTGGAGAAACCCAAAGAGGCCTGGGACAAGTTGGCAACCATTTATGAAGCCAAAAATCAGACAAAGATTCTTCATCTTCAGTCGAAGCTACACACCCTCTCTATGGGGTCTGACGAGAAAGTGGAGGAATTCCTGCGTCATGTGGCTGAGTTGAGATCGGAGTTATTAGCACTCGGTGAAATGGTAGATGATAAAATTCTCGTCCCAATCACCTTAAGAGCACTCCCTTCTCAATTTTGAGTGTTTGTTACAACACTGAATGTGTCTAAACAAACAGTGACATTTGAAGAGCTTGTGAATTTGTTACAGCAGGAAGAGGCTATCACTTCATCGCATGGGGAGTCTCAAGACAAAGCCTTGTTCTCAAAGCCTAATCATGGCCAGAAGAATCAGAAAGGTCCCCCAGAGAAGCCAAATCCAGCGCAACCCAAACAAAAAGATCAAAAGTCAAAGAGATGGTGTCACATTTGTAGAACCAATACTCACGAAACTGATCACTGAGTTGCAACTTTTAATATTGGTGCCTCGACGATCCATTCACAACTTCGAATCCCTATCACAGATTTTGTAGAATTGGAAGGATCAAGACTTGCAACATTCCAACAGGAGATTTACCACATAAAATATGTATTGATTGATGAAATGAGATTCATTGGAAAAAGTTTTCTAGAAAACATGGACTCCCGACTTCGTCAAGAATTCCCTAAAAGAGCAGACATGAGTTTTGGTGGTGTTTCTATGGTTTTGGTAGGAGATTTGGGGCAACTTCCTCATGTTACTGATAAACCTCCATATGATAGTAATAGACGTGCAAATCTATTATGGGAAGCATTCAGAACAGTTGTTACATCAGATAAGGTATTTAGGAAAGGAGGAGAAGATGAAGACTAAATTTTTTTGACATCTTCTGTAAAATCTCAGAGATGTGAATCTGACACTGGATGATTGGATGTTGTTAATGAGTAGAACAAGTTCTACATTATAAAAAAATAGCAATGAAGAATTCTATAATAATATTCACTTCATGGAAACAAAGATTAATGTGAATAACCACAACAAAAAATTGCATTCATTGAAAAGAACTATCGCACGTAGCATTGCAGCTAGAACAAGTACCGCTAACACACTGGTAGGAGGTTTGAATGATGAACTTGATTTAGAATTATTAATTTCTAATGATACAAGGGTTATGCTAACATCCAATCTTTGGATAGAAGTAGATCTTGTAAATGGAGCTCTGGGATATATTCGAAGCATAGTATATGCACCTAGTAGTGGTCCACCGAACCCGCCAACGTATGTAATGGTTAAATTTGATAGTTACTTTGGAATACCATTTGAAGATAGAACTCCATGTACCATCCCAATTACACCAATACAAAGGGGATGCACACACCAATTACCCTTACGGTTGGCATGGGCATTGACGATACATAAATGGGAAGGTTTGACTCTTTTCAAGGCTACAGTTGATATTGAAGAAAGAGAAACAATGGGGTCAACATTTGTGGCTATCTCTCGAGTGAATTCATTGCAAAGTTTAAAAATATCTCCGCCATTTTCATATGAGCAGTATGCAATGATGAAGAATGGAAAACTACTTTCGAAATGGAAGGCTGAGGAAAAAAGACTTATGTCCTTAGAATATAAATAATGTACCATATGTAACACACATTTCATTCTATGAATTTGTCATTACATGTGATGTACATTACGCATTTCAATTCATATGAAAAAAGATTGTATTTTTTTAACTTGATAATACAGTTACTAATAAAATCCATAAGAACTTTGTGTATTATAGACCTTCCTTTTTTTTCCCATACTCATTCTCTTAAGAGATATCATTCCTCCTTTAAATGCATTTATGATGTTCCTTGTAAGATATTTGATTTTATTCATGCACGAAAAAAATTCCCCCTTATTTTCTGTACTTTATTTTAGGTATTATTTTCTGCAACTCCAGCGGTTACTACTAGCATACCTGTATTTATATAAATATATGTCGAGAGGTATATATTACATATATTGATATATTATATAAATATATAGGTGCCTTGTGAAATTCACCTCTCAGCATATTTTACATACATATAGAACATAAATCAAAACATGACATGTAAAATATGCCGAGAGGTGAAGTTCTTAAGGCACCTATATATTTATATAATATCTAAATATATGTAAGATATACCTCACGGCATATATTACATATATTTATATAAATATATGTATGCTAGTTAATTAGTCTAATAATTTCCTTGTGACTTTCGCATGTAGTTAACGTGAGACTTGAAATGATTATTTACTTCTTGCCAATGGGCTTGCATTCTCAAATTTTTTTTTTGTAATTGATTTCACGAATGATGAGTAGAGCACATTGTTGTAGGTGCAATTGTTTGTTTGATGGTCCTTAGAAGATAGTATTAAAAAATTTCACAACTGATTTAACTTTGTATATGAGACATTCTCTTATTTTTCCTTGGCTCCTTGAAATGAACATAAGAAAAGATACCTAAAATAACCGTATGTCTAAAGAACAAAATTGTAATTTGTAATGCAAATATCCTTGTCTTATGATGTAAATTTGAATGGTTTTCCTTAAATGTATGATTGTAAGGGTATAACCAAATGAACAATCCAAGGGTGGTGATGGAAAATAATTAATAGGTTATGTTCTTCTATTGTGGTTGGTATCAATTGATTGTATGTGTAGGATTCACCTATGTTCGAATCACAACTCTTCACATTTGTATCGTCAATTGGAATGTTGTGTATGCGAAATTTGAGCACAAATATTTTTTCATGTTTTTTCTTGGCTTATTTGTGTGAACGTTTGGGCATGTTAGACAGTGACAGTTTCTATATCACACCTTTATATTAGTTTAAAGGGCACTGCATCACAAATGTTGGTATGATTATATGGCATTGAATTATATTTAATTTGCATCACTTGCATGTATTGCATTTATATAACTCTTAGTATTTACTTGTATCATGTGGCTCATGATAGTGATTCAAAATTTATTGAAAGTATATACTTATACAAGTTATTGTTATAGCAAGTTTTGTTTCGTCCTCAAGATCTACTTAAACCCTTCCAAGACTATCATAATTAGATATGATACCCAATCTATTGGATTATCACCCTATATAATTCACATCATAAACATGAACATGAAAATGCACTAATAGAGAGATACACACAATATATGGATGGTACATAGCACACAAACCCCCATCCCTCCTATTTGTACACGTCTGATAGCATACACTATGGGTAGTTATTCCATGCCAATGTCCTACTATAGTAAGGTAAGCCACAATTGAATACATTGTGCCATAAAATATTAATGCCAATGTCCTACTATAATATATGTAATGTCTCATTCTTATAATTAATGCAAAAAGAAGACCCTTGACCTATTCCATGATTTCCTGTAGGTTAAAGGGGTTGAGAAAAGGGAAATAAGGCTAGTCTGTTTCGGTACGGGTATGGATATGGGTATGGGGGACGGTATGCTGAAACAACAATTTTTTAAAAACCTTAGGTATGGTACGTTGTGGGTATGTTCATACAATATATTTTTAAAAAGTAATAAATATAAATATATATAATAAATAAAGGAAAACAACAAGCTTATAGTCTCATCAACCTATAAAATATTAGACACCAACAAGCTTATATGAATTAGAAGCCATCTAAAGCAAGATTTATTTGACTGAATACAAAAAGACCACAAAACCTTAAATCTATGAGTCCATCTACTAATGGGATAAAAAACATTCCACTTATTGTGAAGGCCCAGGGAAAGGTTTGGGGAGAGGGCAATATTTTCATAAAATTGTTTGGAGGTAGCCTCTTGGAGAGGGGGCCCTTTGAGCCACCTCATAGTATCCCAAAAGGCATTTTCATCATCCATAATTAGTCCAATAGAGGGAGATGTGAAAGAATTTATGACCATTGTATACATTATGAACTGAGATTGATGAAGCTTATAGAAAGCTTTAAGGTCTGTCCATTCCATCCACTTCCCAAATTTGTACAAGTCGTGAAATATTTTAATTCCTTTCTCAAACCAAAGGAGAGCAGAGAAGCCTCTTGTCAAGGAAATGACCTTGTGATTGTATTTCAGATTTGACGAAATCAATTTGTAGGCTTGGAACCCAGTGTCAAAGGAAGAGAAGATAGGCTGCCCAACCACCAAGTGCTTCACTTTTTCTGATGCCTTCCAAATTGACTAAAGAATAAAGCACCCATAAGGAGCAACAAGAAATCCCCCAAATAGTAAGTTAACCAAATGAATTCCTATTCATCTCTCTTGACCCTTTGGATTATTGAAAATATTGAATCTCACATGAACCTTCCAAGGCTCAATTCTAGTCAAAGCCCTCAAGTTTTTTTTTGTTGCACTTAAAAAAAAACATATCAGTATGTTGTGGGTACATGCTCACAGGCACCGGGTATGGTTTTTTATACTTAGCACGTACCTAGGGCCTTTGGGTACATACCCAAAGAGTACCTAGAGAGTACTAGTACCAGTTTTTGTACTCGGTAAATTTCAGGCCTAATACGGGCCAGTACTGGACGTATCAATGCAGTCTAGAAATAAGGTAATAATATGACTAAGTTAGCCAAAAAGTAATATTATAAAGGAAAATTATGTTATTATTATTACAATAAAGGTAACTCTTTATTTTAAGTGACTTAATGCTAAAATAGAAAATAAGAAAGTCACTTTAAAAATTAAAAGCACAAATATCCCACATGGAGCGCCCAACTTGGAAAAGGGAGAAAAAATATTATAAAATAAAGTAAGGGGACGGTTCATTGGTATATTTTCTACACACATCTCTCTACATTGTGAGTCTAAGAATTTTTCTTATACTTCCTCTATTGAGAATGAAAACCCTCAACATGTATTGGGAAACTTCATTCAAAGGCCACATTTGAGCTCATATTCAGATCATCGGAACTATGGCATCATTCTCCAAGGTTGGCACCAAGATTTGAGGACAAATTTGGTAGAATTATTTGTGAAAATTTCAATACATGGTTTAATGTTTGCCAAATGTTTGTAAATATGTCAATGAATTCTTGTGATAGTTATAGATGTTCCTAAGTACCTAAATTAGAAACAATGTGTTCAGTTTATGTCCACCAATAGTTTGGGAAATTGTTAATGAGTAGGAAATGAAAAAATTGCATGGGTTATTGAATTATTCTGAAAGGGGACATTAGAGTGGTATTAGACCCATTTCCTTTCCAGCTATGGGGTTAGATTTTTTGTAGTTTCTTCTCATGCAAGGCTGTGACAGAGAGCTTCGGTACTAAGACAGAGGGAGAAGGGTTCAAAATAGACACCGAAAGGGTTTCTACAACTAGATCTGGACTCAAAGATAGAGAAAGAGAAGGTACACATGGCTGATAAAAAGCATGATGATGTGTGGATAGACAAGCTTGTCCAAGGACAAGATCGGTTGGATGTATAATGGCTCAACTAGCCCATACCATGTAAAATATGCATGCACCCAAGAATTTTAATGGTGAAGGGAGTACTTCAGGAGCCAACAATGCATAGAGAATGGTTATTTGATATATACATGTTGTCACCTTCTCAGAAATTATGTATTTCTGCTTCAGTTTCCAAAATTTTGGGTAAGATGTCTATTAGAATGTCCTTATGAAGGTTCGTGAAGGAAGAGTTTCTTTTAAATAGTTAGTCATTTTTATGATTTTTTAGTTTTTGAGAATTTTCCTTTGTTGTGTGAATATTTTTGGTTTTAATGTTCCTCACGTCCCAAGTTCCATCAGGGTCCCTATTCAACGATTCCCAGATTTCTTCGCATTACATTACTTTTTCCTTCATTTGCAAGTACTTTGACTTTTCGAATAAATCACGTCCCAATGTCCCAAGGACCGTTTGTGTAATTTTCTTCTGATTTGCTCGATTCTAGTGTATTGCAGACATTTCAGCCCATCGCATCCCACACGTTATGAGTGCTCCCTGACCCCCATTTCCCTGCAAGTCAATTTTTTTCACTTTTCATTCACTGTTGGTGTTTCGGCTCATTGCATCCCAGGTGTCCCATTGTGCCATGGGCCAGTTGTGTGCATTTTCTCCACCTTTTCTGCTTTCCACTATCTTGGGTTGGTATAAAGCATTAGATGTCATATTAATTTCCTCCCACTGACCTACTCAAATGGAATTTGTATAAATAGCCAAGGTAATAAATCATTTTTACCACACCCTTTACATTCAATGTTGTCTTCCATTCTATTCTCTCGCACTCCACTGTTGTAGCCATAGCTAAGTCCCTATTCCAGTCTTTTTCAAATTTTTAGGTGCAATAGACATTGTCAACTGTCGAAAGAAAAATTCAGAGAGATAATTAAGTTCATTACTCATGTCATACAATGAAGATCAACTAGAAAGGGCATGAGCATCTATCTTCCTTGGTGACATCCATACCAAACATAGGAGATAGAGAATCTCAGTACCTCAACTTGGATGATTTTTGGGCACGAATTGACTGCCAAAATGCTACTCACATTTCTCAACTAGTTAAGGAGAGTGAAATTGCTGATGCAAGGGGTTTTCCAATTTCGGTTCAATGTGTTGATACTGTGCTATCCTGTGGTTCATGCTTCAATCCAGAGAAAAAAGAAATCGTTGATCCCCATAGACATGTAGTGGATTCATTAGATGTTAATTGTATCAGTAATACCCTCAGGATTCCTATAGCTGAAAATTCAACCACCCTCACCCAAGACCAAGCTCTGTTTCTTTTTTATCAGGACAGTGAACAATATAAGAGCAGATTAGCTAAGTCTTGGTTTAAGAATCGAAATAAAGGAGCTTCAAGGCTACCAAAGACTATATATAGGGTTGATTTTAAGGAAGAGTTGTCAAATGTTATCACTCTCCTTGCCAAAATAATGGGGATTCCCTCTACTAATGAGTTTCATTATTAGATGTGCCCTTACATCAATATTATATGTGAATGAAAACAAAGCTTGAATTGGGAAGAGATAATTTTTGATAGTCTCACTAAATATCTTGCAATAGTCCAAAGAACCAAGAATTTTCATATGACTTGTTACTTAATGTATTCTATTTCTACATACAGAGAATGGTTGGGTTTATCACCTGTTGAAGATAAGAAAGATGCTCCTATTTTTTATTATTATCCACAATTGACTTTGAAGATCAGTAAGCATTACTTCAGAAGGGTGAACGATGCATTCACCATGTATATTGTCAAATTTCTAGAGGGTGACACTGCTAGGAGGTTCTTAGATTAAGAAAAACAATTGATTGATGTCTATGGTAGTTACTACACTCAATTCAAGAAATTCTCTTACATATGATTGACTGGATTTGAGGGAACACCTTTAAAACTCCAAATGTATTGTAGTGATAAGATGACCTTGGTTGAAATTTGTAGGTAGTTAGATAAGCTCCATAGAATTTACAGGGACAAAAATATTGCAAGCATCCAGTTCCCAATCACATTGGGTAACTACACTTGCAGGACTGCTTTAGATGCCCAAAATGTTGATAGGAAAATTTCTCCCTTCACTCTTCACTATTTCAAACCAAGGACTTGCTTTGATATCAATGGATTTATTGCCACCAATTTCAGAATGGGCTTCTATCAACTTGCTGATATTGAAGACTACTGGGCTGATTATTCTAATGATTATGAATTCCGAAAAAGATACTATAGTATATTGTCCCTACAATAAATTAAATATTTTGATGTGTACAAGGTTCTTGAAGGACTTCAAGATGATGATGAATAATTGTAATCCCTTGAATATGAAATATCCATCAGACACACTCTTATTGAAACCATTGATTGGTTTTTCAAATAGAAAGATGATTTTAAGGAACTCATAAACCTTGTATTGGTAAGGACAAGACTCTGGTTTGATAGGAAAATGAAAATGTTTAGAGCAGGCAAGTCCATGTTTTCTTCTCAAGAAACCTCCACCCCTCAAGAAGATATACCTATACTGAATCCTGAAGAATATGAGAAATCTGTTCCCTCTCTGCATGAACCTTCAACTCTGGTGTACATAAATAAAGGAAAGATCAAGAAGGATGAGAATATGGAGGAAGTCATTCAAGAGAGTGAGAACCTATCTTCTCCAAAGAAATTTGAAATAGTTCCTGATATCGAAATAGTTGTAGACCTCTATGATGATGATAGTGAGGAAAAAGAGAAAGAAAAACAAGAGAAAAATAATCTTGAGGAAAGAAGTGAAAAATAAGATTAATTGAAGAGAAAAGTCTCAGAATCTATGAGTTTTTTAGAGACATATGCTAAGGAAGTATCTGTCAAGGAAGTACCCATCGCAAAAACTGAGAAATCTATGTTAGAAGTGGTTGTTATACAAACTTTGAGTGCAATGAGCACACTAGCACTTGGGCCCATTGTTCCCTCCACTTACAATTCTTATTTTTCATGGGTGCAACCATTGATGGAGAGCAAGAAAATTAAAGTCATGTCTAATATTGTTGCTCCTAAGTTCAATGTAGAGGCATCTTTGCTAGGTACCACTCCTTGCCCACCTGAAAAAAAGGCTAAAGTCACATCTAGGTTAGTATCAGATTCTCAAGGCCAACAATTTGTGGAGATTGCTAAGCCCAAACTTGAAAAAGATGAAAAGGACCTATTGATAGGTGATTTGGAATTAACAAGGATTCCTGTTGGAGAATAAACACTTGAGAGTGAAGTGTACAACCTAAAGGAGAAAATTTCTATAGTAATCGAAAGGGTTGAAAAGGGAAAGCAAACACAAGAACAGTTGGAAGAAAAAAATCAAATTTTGTCAAATTTCATTAGATCTTTATAGGCAAAGGATAAGGTACTTGATCCAACTCCTTTAGCCTCAATTCCACCACCTGCCATTCTGTCTAATGATGAAGTTCATGATATTAAAGGTATTCATAAGCATGTCACTTATGGAAAGTTAATGGAAGCCTTAGTTGATGCCATGATAATCATAGGTTTAAATTTCATTAAGGAAGCATGTAAAGCATATGACAAAATTGATAAAATTCAGTTAAATTTTACCACGACACTCAGTGGTTTAGATAGGGAGTTGAAGTTGCAGAGTGATTGTATCCAAGATATTTGATTAATGAGTGATAAAGATGTGCAAATCCTCTTGGCAAGCAAAGTATTTGATGATGTAAAATTGAATTTGTCTAAGAAATGGGTTTTCAATATTGACTGGAAAATAAAGGTTCTTGAAGAAGCCATTGGAGAACTTAGGAAAATTTCGGAAAAGGGATAATATTTTAAAGCTTGTGTCATATCTACCTTTCATGATATTCACTGCCATATTTTCAAGAAGAATTCATGAGATAAATTCTTGATTCAGGAAATCAAATCTCAGTTTAAGACATTTATTAGAGAAGACCTGTTCAAGCAAGATACCACATCTAAGGAGAAGATGAAAGAAATTTGTACACTTTAAGTAGCTATCACGGAAGCTAATAAGGATTTCTTGGAAAACATGGAATTTGTAAAAGATATGGAGAAGTGTTTGGGTAGTTGAACTCATGCAACTATGAATACAACAATTCCCTGGGGCATGGACATAGCAGAGGAATTGAAAATATTTAGAAAGCAAGTGCTCAAAACAAAGGGTGCTACAAGTACTTCTTCAAACGTCTCAGCTCCTAGTTCTTATTTTCCTATTATTTTTAAAGTATCTGATTAAGGTGGCTATTCTCTCTAGCCATATGTTATGTAAGAAAAGGACACATTGATGTTTTAGTAATTAATTAGATATTAATCTTTGAGTTAAAAGAAGGGAAACTGAAAAAGGCTCTTTTGTAACCACTCCTAAGGCTATTTAAAGAGATTTTCTTGTCATTTGAAGGGATCAGATTTTGATGTCTTAGATGTAAAATCCCTAAATTGCTAATCAATACATAAGAATTTTCATCTTTTCTTGTGCTCTATCTTCTTTGTTCTCAATCTGATTCATGAGAAGCTATGTGTATCTGAGCAAGAAATTTTTGTCTTCCAGTTGATGTTGTGCTTAGAAATTTGTGTTTATTGTATGTATGTCATGTGTTTATATATGCATAGTTTAAATCTTGTCACTTTATCTAACATAAGTAAGATACCATTCTGCAATCTGTGTCTGAAAGTGTTCTTTTCTTTATTTTATGAATTATGTTTCTTATGTTTCCTCGTTATCTTTATTGAAAATCTATGAGATGAAGACATCTAAAGCATCAAAATCCTCATTGAAATATTCATGCAGCTAAAGATAAATAAAGAGGAACCAAGAGCTGATCCAAGGTCTAGGTATGACTAGAGGAATCTCAAACAAGCTTTGGGGAAATGGCATTATCTACATATGATGGATCTAACACAACTCGTGCTTAGATACAAAATTTGGACACATACCTTTCTCTCTGGTCTATAATGGAAGATGAGGCCATCAAGTTTGCAACCCTTCACCTTGAGGGCACCACACATGAGTGGTGGTACCATGGGTTGGGAACACAAGGGCACAATCTCATAAAATATTACAAAGAGTTCAACAAGAGGTTGATTGAGATGTTTGACAGGATTAATCCAGAGATTCATTTCAGAGTGTTAGTACAATTGAAGCAACACAATACAATGGAGGATTATGTGGCTGAATTCCAAAAGTTGTCAGTAATAGTTCCATACATAACCGAAAGGATATTAGTGATTATGTTTGTTGAAGGATTGGTTGATCCACTCATGGGTTTAGTGAAATCTTTCAACCCTATCTTCCTTCAAGAAGCTATTAAGAAGGCATTAGATCTTGAGACAACACTTCCAAAAGAAAAATTATTGCCTATAGGACAACAAAGAACCATATCCTTTGCATAGCCAAGGATAGTGTTAGCACCATATGGACAACAAAGGAAGTCATATCAGTAAGGAGGTTTCCAGCAAAAATAGAAGCCAAAAGTGAGAAAATAAATGGATACTAGGAATGAATTAAGTAGGAAGAATTTGTTCTTCACATGTAAGGATCCATTGACACCGGATCACCATTATATTGAAAAAGGACAAGTCCACTACATATAAGTGATTTTTGATGGAGAATCAGAATCAGAAGAAGTTGAACAAGAAAGGGAAGCACAAGAGCATGAAACCGAATAAAAATAAGAGGTTAAAGCTATCGATGGAACACTTTCCACATTATTAGGTGCTCCTCAATATCACTCTTTTTGAGTGAGAGGAGTGTTTTAAGGAAAGAGTATAGTTGTATTGATTGATAATGGCACACCTCACAACATTGATGAAGGATTGGTTTCTAGGATGGGACTAAAAGTAGAAGAATTCAAAGGCTTCAATGTGACAGTGACAAAAGGATTCAATGTGATGGTGACAAATAGCTTCACTATCCCATGCACCAAGAAAATTCAAAAATTGAATATCACCTTGGGAACGCAAAAAATTAAAGATAATTTCTATGTAGTTGATTGGAATGTCCCCTTAAAATCAATAATCTATGTCATAAATAGCTCATAAATCTTCTTGATGCTAAATTTATCCTTGCGTCAAATAATGTGAAGGGGTACCCAACAACATCCCTGTTCGTAAGAAAGTTAAGTTAGCTATCTGTATTTGCACCGAATTTCACAACCTTAATCTCGCATGTCCTAAGGGTAACTTCCCTTTGCCTTCCATTTACACCATCATCAATGTCACAATAGACGACAATATTTTATCTCTTATGGACAGCTTCTTAGGATAATCAAATCCAAATAACGCTCGAAGATCAGCACAAGACCACATTCTCTACCGAATGGGGCACCTATTGTTATGTTAAGATGCCTTTTGGCCTCAAAAACATTGGGCCAACTTATCAACAAGCTAAGACACACATCTTTCATGATCTCATTCATAAGATTTTCGAAGTCTATGTGGATGACCTTCTTGTCAAATCTCGACATACAGAGCCTGTGACCAATACATCACCCTTTAACGGCTCCATAAATGCACGATCCACCTCAACCCAGGAAAATGCATCTTTTGTGTCATGCAAGAAAAACTCCTCAAATTCCTCATCTCCAAATGTGGAATCGACGTAGACCTTGCAAATATCAAAGCTATTCTCAACAGGCCTTGTATTACATCTATCATGACATCCGCACTTTCCTAAGTAAACTTGGCACAATGCGTTGATTCATAGCTGAATTCACATATCGTACCCATTCAATTATTAACCTCCTCAAAAGGACATTACGCTCTAATGGAAAAAATACTATCAACAAGCCTTTGAAAATTTTAAAGCGTCTCTCCTCACTAATCCTACACTACAACCTTTGTCCCCTAATCGACTACTCATTTTCTATACCTCATCTACGCCCATATTAGTTGAGGCAATGTTGACCTAAGAGGATGAAAAAAGGGAAAGAGGGTACCATCTACTACATTAGTTGAGCCCTCCTTGACTATGAAAATTGTAATACATATGGCCATTTACTTTGTTGTAACTAAGATCCACCATTACATGATCTACCAGAATACTTATGTCATCGTCCACATTGATCCACTACGTAATTTCTTCTCTAATGTTATCCTCCCAACGGTCTATATCGGTAAATGGATATCACTTATTATGGAATTCAAATTATGAATCATTACACAAAAGGTTTTCAAAGGTCAAGTCATTGCAGATCAACTCACCTCCACTTCAATACCCGTAACCTGACCCATTTCGGATGAAAAAAGGGAAAGAGTGTGCCATCTACTACATTAGTTGAGCCCTCCTCGACTATGAAAATTTCTATACATCTAGCTATTTACTTCGTTGTAACTAAGCTCCACCATTACATGATCTACCAGACTACTTATGTCATCATCCACACTTATCCACTCTAAAATTTCTTCTTCCACGATATCCTCCTAATGGACTATGTTGGTAAATGGATGACACTCATTACAGAATTTAACTTATGCATCATTACATAAAAGGTTGTCAAAGGTCAAGTCATTGCAGATCAACTCACCTCCACTCCAATACTCGTAACCCAACCCATTTCAGATTCCCTTCCTAATCAAATGTCCCTCTTTCTAAAATAACCATGGCGAAGACCCTTAGCCTATTTTTTCTACCTGATGGCCAAAGGGTTATGGTCTTACGTACTTCTCTCACAAAAAATCACAGCTCGTCCAGTGCTCTGTCATTTTCCAAAAGTCAAAAGCATACAAATGAATCTGTATTATATGAGTTTTTCCTTTTTATATACCCACATCGACCTAACCGACATCGGTCCTGTGCCCTAGCAAACCATGGTCAGTTGTACCTAAACCGACATCGGTTATGTGCCCTAACAAACTGTGATCAGTTTCCCTAGACTGTCACCGGTTAAGTATGACTAGCATCAGTTATCTGTCATACTCCTGTCAATACCCTTTCCCCATTTCCGACCAACATTTACCCTTCCCCGCCACCATTTGGCCTTACCCACCCTTATCGTAACCTACCTCCAAGCCTACATTACCTATCCCTATCCTTAATTACATTGAGGGATTTGTTATTTGACCCGTGCCATGACCTAGCTACCTGGACCCAGAACATTGTTAGTGACTTGTGAACTCATGTGCTCGCTATACCTTATGACATTGTTACCCGTGTTTTTTGACCTACTGACCTTACCTTTCCTATTTCCATGTTATTTATCCTAACCCAACCTTTGGTGTATCGGAACATACCTAAACGTTCCTATACCTGACCTATGTTGTGTTTCCACACCATATCCTATGCCTTGGATACCGAAATCACTTCAACCTTGTTCGGATAAACCTGTCGACCTTGGACGATGTAGATTTTGCACGCTCTTCAACCTATAGCCATATCACAGTTTATAACGTGTGTATGTGTTTGACTGCTAATACCTTTGACCCTGGCCCATTTACCCATTTAATTATTTTTGACCTCTACCCTTTCCCACTTTCGCCCACATCTACGCTCCTTTTCACCACATCCACCTTTTATAAAACCACTCACCACTTCCATCTTCTACCTCACCAATTCTTGGTTTAAGGGGGATCACATTCACCCACACATGGGACACCCACTTCTTATTTTTGTTAGCATTGCTTACCAATACAAGCTATGTGAAAAAAAGGGGTAAATGTAGACACCTAAATTTGGTTACATTCCCCTTAGCCCCTGATCAGATAACCAGGTTAAACATGGGCACCTAACCATGGCCGTTTTCACCCCTCATTAATATTAATTTAATTATTTTAATTAAATTAATCCTCATCCTCACAACTTTTATTATTTTACTACCTTAATTGACCTAATTTCCACCTCACCTAGACACCTCATCCAGCCACGTCACCCTAGACCTATTCTTGCATGTTTCCATAACTAACAATAACTAAGTCTTACTTTCCCTTATGAGCTAAGATTTGGTCTAAACTTAAAATCAATTCCCAAGATTTCTCTAACCACTTTCTCACTCATTAGAAGGGAAGCTTCTATTCTAATCCACGAGAACAAAACCAAATGGGTCCAAGAAATTAGAAAGATCTACCCATTTTTTAGTAAACCTAGGGAATCCCACCTTAACTAACACTGGTCAAGACTGAATTGTGGTCGGTTACCATTCATTCACCCAAGCAACCTTGTTTTTGGGTTGGCACATTCTGAGAGCAAGAGGATGAGAAGAGGGATGCATGCAAGTGGAACCAGAGTCTTTTCATGCAACCTGACATCCATAGCCAACACCAAGACAGATCCAGAAGCATTGGCAGTCATGGTAACATTTTGGGAAGTGTCACTATTATACCAAGCTCCATTCCATAAACTGATCATCACCACCACCCAACCATTGGACCTATAACAGTGGTAAGTGCTTTATCATTAATCATTTCCATTCCTATTTTGTTCATAGAGTTGTTATCATTTCTATTATCATTCTTCTATTAACATTCACATTCCTCCATAGCCTTCTTTTTAACAAACCCAAAAATATCACCCACCCGTTTATCAGATCACCTATCCCGTCGCTTCCACCTCTTTGAGTGTTCTTAGCATTCCCATAGACCTCACCATCCCCCTCTTTAGTCTCATCTAACCTCACCCAGACTCTACAATAAAGTTTTTAGTGAACTACTGTCACCCTACTTTACCGACGTCGGTTACCCATAAACATCATCGGTCTCCCTTAAACCATCATTGGTTATACCCAGCTGACATTAATCTCTATGTTTAACACCATGTACCAATAATAGAACCAAACAACCTTTTACCAAATAACCTAAACAACCTAGAACCTGAAAGTGACCAGTTCTAGTACCCTAACACCTACCAACCCTTTAGATCTGACTATTGCCTAGCCTATTATATTATATTTTCTTATTGTACTTGAATGAGATACCTAAATCATATCAACTACAGTAGGAATTTACTTATTTCTCGTATTAATTTTATTTAAACAGTGGATTGACAACCATCTAAGAAGTATCACACTTCCTGGAACTAGCATATACTAGGCAATCCATTATCATATATTAGTTAACTTCTCTTTTTTGGTCTTGTTTTCTATTACAGGTAGTTCCTCCTAGCCAAAAGGAATCTCTCACAATTGGCATTGGGTCAAGAAGTCATAACGTGTGCAACAACCATCAACAGACTAGCAATAACAGGTATTCCTCCTAGCCCAATACCTTATATGTTTCGTCATTAAAAAAAATTAAAGAAAACGGTGAAACATTTCCTACAAAACCAACTTGTGCCTCCTACCACTCTGAATAGTAATAATCCCCTCTCATTCCACATATGCATCATGTATCCAATCCTACAATGACAACAACCATGGATTTCTCCCACTGAACATGAAATCCCCTACATTGCCTCTAACACCAAGCTCAAAAGCTAATATGTCAGTGATAAATAAAACTAGATGAAAGAACTATAAAATCAATTCAGTTTCTTCTTTGAGAATACTTCTACACCACAGAAGTTTGGACTTCTTGTGAAGTAGGTGAATCACCTTCTATCCATCCATGTTTACTCAACATCTCTCGTTACCTGCAACTGTGTCTAATCATGAATTTTCATTGAGGATCTCATCCTTACACTAGAAACCCTTGTCCTCAAGATTCCACACAACCAGGAAATAAAATTCAAACAACACCAAAAACCATGGTGTAATTCTGTGCATGTTATCCAAACATAAGATTAGTTGCTCCAAAAGAAAGAAAGAAAACATGAATCATATAGAGATAACTAACTCAAAATCTCAATGGACTAACTGAGCCAACTCCGTCCTCTTTCTGATCTAAACTATGAAGTGATCTACACCATCTCTGCCATGTACACTCTATGTAAGAAACTCAATCCTCCAAACCAGGAAAAAAAACCATATGCCCTCTCCTACTGTAAAAAACCCTATACAGGTAAGTTGCCATAGAGATCGACCATGGTCATCTCCTAACTTTGTGACCAACCTAAGTTCTTAGACCAATGTCGATGTTGTTGGAACAAACCCAACACCACAAAATTTGGCATAGAACACCACACCAGGTGCTTACTTAGACCAAAGCTGATAGTTGAGCTAAGCCAATCATTTCAAGAGGCATCCAAATATCATACAAAAAAAAATACAACAAATCCATGCAATAAATTACATCAAGATGAAATACATCACCTTTCCAGCACCAAGATACTCAACCACATCTTCAACTGAAGTACATGCTTCTCTGATGGAAGCCTTATCTTTGTTTTTTGCTACAACCTCTCTACCGAAGCTAGTGCATCTAACTACACCAAGGGTGCAAAAATTTCTCCTCTACCTCAGATCTGTAATCCGAAACATGCATGTGAAATCAAAATGTAAAGCACTACAAAATCAAAATAAAACCATACCTCTGTAACTCAGATCTACAATCTGACTAACATGCTTATGCCTCCAAGAACCAAGCATACCTCAGAAAATAAGATACATTCCATGCATCTCTCAATTTCTTCAGATCTATGATTTTCTATTGAAAACTAGCCTACACAGTAACTGACCACTATCACCCTGTCAACACCAATTACCACTTAACCGATGTCAGTCACTGTAATTTCCAGCAATCTCACTCTTTCGGCTCCCTCTTGAGATTCAATCTCTTCCTGCAATTTTCACATCAGGAAATACAAACCCTTCTCTCATACACCTGTTAATAAAACACTAACAAAACCATGAAGTAAACTCTTGCTTTGAAATAACCAAGATCTGATACCAATTTTTGGGGATGGGTCTATGAGGAAACATTTGCAACTATAGAATATCAAATCCAAAACATGAAAATATGGATGTAAAAATCCCCACACAATCTACAGCAGTGGAAGTATAAACAAGAATAATCCAAGTCACACAAAAGTACACACACATAACAGAAAATATACTGTGGTTCACCCAATGTGGGCTACATCCACCAAAGATAGAGATCTCATCTATATAATATAACAAGAGATTACAAACCAAATCTTCTGCACAAGAGTACATGTATCTCTACAAGAGTATCTCTTCCTCCTAGATCTCTAACCAGATCTACCTGAGTACACTAAACCATGCCTCCATACCACCACCTGTGTCTCCTCCAGGTCTCTAACTAGATCTACCTGAGTGCACTACAATTGTGCCTCTGAAACACCACCAGATCTCACATACCTAAAGCTACCCTACATCTTCCATTGAGAAACCAATCTTTCACTGTATTTTGAATCTAAAAACAAGACCTCTAGAAGGGTCTACCAATGTGCAACCGTAACCGTGCACTAAGAAATAAGTCTCTCCATTATCACTGCATCAACCTGTACAAACATGAAGACAAATTCCTCTACAATAATAGACTCCTATGGATCAAAAATACATCATGATCTCATGGACTTGTAATACACGATCTTACAACACGTGGATCTACAAGAATGAGCAATAACAAGATCTCACAACAACCTGTGGATATAACAAGAAGAAACACTAAGTGCTTTACATACTATGTAAGCGATTACATGAGACTAAATAGTATAAAGGAAATATAATATAATATAATACCATCTTCTCACCAATAGTGTACCTACACTTTCCTTCTATTCATCTTCTCTCTATGAAAGCTCATGTCTTCATGCAATCTAATTTTTCTTTTTCTCCTTCTTCTTCATCGTTTTAACCAAGGATAGCTCAATTCTTATCTTTTCTTATTCCAACATATCTAACCCTTGTTTTCTAGCTTATATAATCCTAGACAAACTTAGGGTACAATATCCATGTAATTACATCATTTAAATCAGCTTTAAAAAAATTTATATTAAATTCTCGTGAGTTAAATATAAACTTTCATGCACAGGTAACCAGTGTCAGTTACCTTGACTGTCATTAGTTACCATAATGTTGACCGGCGCTGGTCACTTCCTGACCCATGTTGGTTGATAACTGATCGATGTTGGTCACTATCTCACCGATGCCGGTCACTTCTTGATCAATGTCGGTCACTGTGTAATGCAGGCTCCAGTAAAGATATTTAGCTCCACAACCTAACAAAAAATGTGACTTGGGTGAGAAAGGAAAATGGATGGAAGAAGGAATTAAATATTGTTGTCAGTTGATTAGTTGCTTTGGTTGGTATCTTTGGGTTCCTACTTTCCTTAGGCTCCCATTCTAGCATTTCATATTTTCTAAATTGGTCTTTGAGCCAAGAGTTATTGATAAAATATTTGAGAACAAAAACCCTTAGAAATTGGTGAAGGGAAAAGGTAACCTCTTCCTTTTTGTTGACTTGTGAGTAGAGCTTCAAGGGAAAAAAATTAGTTTATTTAAACAAGAATAATATTGGCTGGAGTGACCTAGATTGGGACTAGTTTTGCAGTGTTTAGAAGGTTATAAAATCAGTTTCAGATCTGTTTTTGGATGTTCACTTCTAGTTGTTCATTCCAACACCTTTTTTGGTTTTTTTTTTAGGGATTCCAGGCCCTTTATTCGTAGTTGTAACTCAGGAAAAATCTGTAGACTTCTGGTAAAAAAATATAGATTTTAGAGGCACTATTTTGGTACAAAACTCTTCCTCATTTCTTTATAAATTAGATTTTATTTGAAAATACAAAAAAAAAGAGTTTTTTTAGCCTGGTATGTGGCAATTATTTCCCTTATGAAAATCACATTTTTTAGCATGAATTATCTCTACAGCATATTTTTTTGTGATTGTTCTCTTTCAATTGGTTTCATAGTTTCTTCCATTGGGAAAATTATTTGGGTCCTTTAGGGGACATTACGCCTAATGAGGATAAATTACTCATTGAAGGAATGGATCGGGCTCTTACATTGAGAGATTACTATTATAGATTCATTCCTGATCTCGAGGCATGGTCTCTCATAGCTAGTGATGTGAATTCCAATCCCAAACCCGTAAATACCAATGCTAAACCTCAAGATGACGAAATCACTATTGACCTGCATGAAGACACTTGGAATCTCCATTTCAACAGAGAAAAATGTCTTTAGGGAGCTAGGGAAGGTTGTGTTTTTACTGATCCCTCAAGCAAGGCACTCATTCTTTAGACTCAAATTAGATATCACCAATAACATGGATAAATATGAAGCTCTCATCATTGGCATGAAAGTTTCCCTTACCTCTAATATCATGTATCTCCACGCCATGGGTGACTCCTAGTTCAATTGATAATAAGTTAACGGTGCCTACCAATGTTGAAGTGATAATCTCCAGGGATATTATGAAACACTCAAAGAAATCACACATCAATTCACTTCTTTCACCATTAAATATTTTCCTCGGGAACTCAATGACTTGGATGATTCTCTGGCATCATCTCCTATGCAATTCCAACCTCATCTAGATCTTACAGAGTCCAAATCTGCAACACACTATCTACATAAGCTTGTATCAAATCTCATTTTATTTGTCACATGGATGCCATGCCTACTTCTAACAATTCATGGTATACATCTCCCCTTAAATAATCCTAATCACCTTCATGGTATCTTGATAGAATTCTTTCCGGTGGGTAGGATTAGGATATTTCCCATGTATCACTTCTTCCCTTGTAACAAACGGTCTCTCCTTTGGTGTCTCCCTAGTGTGTGTAGCCTCAACTCATGTCGTCACCAATACAGGCTTTAACTCATATTCATGTGCCACCTACGACATCCATTATGGATCACCACGTTTTATGCTCACCATCCCCACACCCCTGTCATTCTTCTGGCTCTGGATCATGTGTTCATATAACTCCTGACAATATTCATACTTGTGCTTCTTTCCATACCATGAGCATTGCAATAAATCAGGACACTTGCACTTGTAATATTCTGTAGATCCATAGTTATAACATGTTCCACAAGGAAATTCACTTCTTCCCCCACAATTGCCATGACCTCTAAATCCTCCTTGAAAGCCTCTACCTCAACCTCCTCCATCTACGTCCCCTTCATAATGATGACCCTCATCCTTGGAACTGCTAGCAACATTGGCTTGATGCACCCCAGTGTCAATACCATCATGTATCTGGTCAATCAATCTACAATCTTTCATGGCATGAGTAGTATAGGTACAAATCTTGTAATAGCAAGATACATTCTTCCATATCGCACGCTACTATAGCAAACAACTACTTGCATCATGATCTCCATGGAAAATCTCACAGTCCACTAATATGGCATGAACTGACCTCCATGGGAAACTATCCTTTGTATGACCCTCTACTTCACAATCCATACACCATAACCCGCTGTGAGTATCATGAGTCGATTTCGCAGACAATTTCTCCAACTGCTTTGTCATTGCAGAAATTTAGGCTTCTATGAATGGACTAACTCTAATATCAATGCTTCCTACTGCCTCAGCGCACAAGGCAGCCTCCAAGGCCTCGCGTGGACATGTGAAATTCTTCTAGGAAAGTGCCCTCTTGAACGGTGTGATCAGTCCTCCAAGGAACCACTGAGCATGTTATGAAGGGTGAATGTCATAAGACAACTTAGATAGGAGTGTCTTGAAACATGTGTCATACTCCCACACACTCTCCTCCATTCCTTTCTTAATCTCCTTTAACATGTTGATGATTTTTTTTCAAACTCATGTATGTGGAACTCCACCAAAAAGACATTACGCAATGCAGTATAATCCACCACTGTCTAGTGTGGATCATATTTCCGATACTAGCTATGCATGCGCCCTTGTAATGTGGTTGCAAACTGACTTGCTTTCTGCTTTGGGGAAGTGATTTCCTTCACATGCCATAGCAACTCACACTTGTGTACATGTTCCATGGCATCCTTAACACCCTTGTAATAAGGTAAGTGGAGCGACATCTCATAAAACACCTATTGATGGTGTTGTGGACCTTGTCTACCAAATAAAGGACCTTGATTCCCTTCGGTGTTACCTCCACCTCCATACCCACTAGATCCGCTAGCTCATATCCCTTTGGATCCACATGATCAACCTTTTGTAGCAGGAAAGTCCCTGAAGCAACTGTGCCCTACAAACCCACCATCGCATTAAATTGCGTTCCAACAGTCTATGATACCGAACCACTCCCAAATGTGTTTCCCACGCCACTTCCAGACGTGATACTCAAACCTTGTGAACCCACACCTTGCCCAAACGATGTGCCAAAAAAATGCCTCTGAACACCATAAATTTCTATGTAGTCATAGATGTACTAAATGAGAAATTATATCTACTAGGTATTACGCTTGACTACAAATACCAATACCAACTGGATTATCAAAACTTATCTCAAGAACTAGAAAAATAAGCACAAAGTTCTGGTCACCATGAGTGTTAAGATGTTCGTACCTACAACTCTCCTCCTTTCTTCATTTGATGAGATCTCTCCAGAAGCCAAGGGGGTTTCTCTTCTACACTTGCAAAGATGGGGTAGCTCAGACTTATCAAGTTCCATGTCCTCCGTTGTGAACCTTAAATCCTTCCCGCAACATATACTCTCCATAAATCCATCACTCCTACAGCTTCACGTTTTCTTTCCCACTCCCTCTCCTGAGATCTTCATTATACATTGAGCCACCTCTCCTCTCTCTCTCCATTTCTCACCACAAGGTGCTACCATCCTTTACCATGCCAACTTCCACGCCCCATGCCTAGTAGGAGTTTAGCCAGCCATGGGGAAGGCTTCAAAACTTAAAGTAATGATCATGATATTTATAGATAACATGGAAAATCACATGTAAGAAAGATCCTCTGGGTTCTCACAAGAACTCAAACTCAGCAACCTCTGGACAAGAGTAAGTTAAGATTGTGTACTCCAACATGTAACTAGTCAACACACCTCTCCACCAGTGATCAACAACATGATTTCAGGTCAAATCAACATCATTTCAGGTCAAATCAACATCCTACAACCATTGATATTCCTCCTGGGTCCAAACATGAGGTATATAGTAGCAAATTTTCCTTGATGCATATGTTGGGAGCCATTAATATGACTCTACTGGGAAACATTAGAATAATCTCCCATAGAGTTTTTGATTAAAGTTGTCCTCCACCCATTTTCTTGCATCAAACTCAGATCCAGTATTGAACCTCTAAGAAAACTCATCCTTCGTGCTTTTCAAGCCACAGTCTCAACACTATCCAAGGTTAAGATGCTCTCATCATCACACATCATTCTCATAATAGATTCCAAAAGATGTCCTGATAATGGAATAAAAATTTAGTCTTTTTTTAACCCAAAGTTCTCTTCAAACCTTAAGCACACCAACATATCACCTATCTTGACTTGGAAGCTCACTCAAGGCATGCGTAGGTACCAAGATCCCCTCCTTTATATGAGATTCATGAGAATTTTCTCCATTAAATAAAAGGTGTTTGCATAGATATAAATTACTTACATTCATTCTTACAATTTAGGTCAAGAACTAGATTTAGATTCCGAGTGCACCACATATGGAAGTAAACATGATCACATTGCATCAATATCATAGATATACCCTAAACAGTATCAAGAACACAAGGGTTCAAATTCATAGACAATATAGAAAACCCATACATCAAGATCCATAAAATAGATGTTCAGAATCACTCCATTTTTATTAATTCTTCACATTACATTAGCCAAATATACATTTAAGATTCCATGGATGGAAATAATACAACAACAAGGGCCTCAATATTTTCTCTGTGATAACTTGATTACAAAGCTTACAATCACGTACTACCCTCTCTATCTCTCTCCTCCCCATTCGCACACCTATCCACACTTTTCTCTATATCTCATTCATCTTTGTTTCTCTATGTATATCCACTTTCCCTTACCTCCGCCAAGTCATCATTACAAGAAAAAGCCTGAAGGAATCTTTCATGATCACCTAACCACTACCTAATAACATGCCAAATCTCATCATTTGTTTCCCTAACTGAGTACCTGTTAGTGCAAATTCACAGCACCCCCTAAATGACCCTCAGATCTGCAGTCCAGAATTGGGTCATTTAGTGTGATTGCACAACATTGAGTTTTCTCCAAGACGTGGGACCTTACAAGGTGAGAAAATTCTCTAGAGAAAGTTGGTTCTTGCCCCTTTGTTGAGGTGTATGGATGAATTTTGCAGAGGTTCAATCCTGAATCCTACTCTAGATTCCAAGGAGACAGAGTTAAAAGATGTAAAAGGAAACAAAACTAAGTAAAAACAGTGATACACTAAAGGGGTGATGGACCTCTATTTTTGCAAATAGACACAGATCATAAGGATGCAATACTAGAACATTCACAAATTACCAAAATATAATGAAGGATCAGAAGGAAACAATAAACACAAGAAAGGATCAAAAATTCATTCACAGAACATGCTTTATCATTCCCCATTTTTGATATGTTGCAATACAATGGACAGGAGGCAAAAAACATATTTCAGATCTAATGGGAGGCTTGAAACTCCATGAATTCACATGCCAAGGGGAAGAGGGGAGTTTTCAAGAATAAAAACGTCCAACCCTTTACAAATGAGCCAAAACTGGGTTTTAACGATGAAGCAGAATGAAGAAAAGGGAAAAAACACGGGAAAATTGATTTTTTGTACCCACCAACTGATAGCATCCATTAAAATGGCAATGGCACCCTCACAAATCCATTTTTCAAGGCATTTGGCCATGCTAGAGAAAAAACGAGTGACATACTTCATAAATTTTTGTGGTTGGGGGTCGGTTCTGTAATTTTTCCCTTGCCAGAGACATTTCTTCAAATTTCTCCCACAAATCTCCATTAAAATTCAAAATTGAAAAGTCCATCATGAGGATAATTTCAATATATTTCCAATGATACCAAAAACATGAAAATATGAGCTCTGGGATCGAAAGATATGCCCTTATGAAGATTTAGGGCAAATTTGGTAAAAAACAGAGTCAAAATTAGGGTCGGCAGGGTCAAACTTTAAAATTTTCCCTTTTGGAAAAATTCCCCAAAAATATCCATGCCCCAACCACTCTGAGACATGTTGCATTACCTAGTTCACTAATGGGATCACGGGTTTCAAAATAATGTTTTGCCTCTTTTTGTGAAATTGGGAAAATTTCCCAAAATCCTTCGCCGGTCCGCCACTCTGAGACATGTGGCACCCTCTGGTTGCTTGGCAAGAATGTGCCTCAACTTTTCACCTTTGTGCCTTTTGTAACTTTGGAAAATTTCTCCAAATCCTTCCACCACCCTGATTCCCGCCACTGACACGACACGTGGCATCGTTTCATTTCCTGGCAGGGATGCGCTTCTACTTTTGCCTTTGACGCACTTTGACCAACCACCAAAAAACTTGAAGTCTTTCCACCCCCGCCGCTGCACTCTGACATGTGGTGCATTATAATTAGGTGCGGGCCTCAAACAATATTTTTCCTCTATAGGCTTTTGGGCCGAGATTTTCCTTTGTGTTTTTTAGCCAAAAGACTAAGTGCAAAAAATTTTCCCGCGGGTCTGCCTTGGCAAATTTTCCCTCCAACCTCCGCCGAGCCATAACTAAAAAAATATAAGGAGTTAGGAGGACTTCTTTACCTTTCTAGAAAGGGGAAGAAAAATCCTATCTGATGAAGCCATCTCTAGGGACTTTTGAGTGCTTTAAAGTTACGAAAAAAAATTCTGCAGCAAAAGGAAGGAAGAATGAAGGCAAGTTAACCAAAAAAAGCATGGGCTTATTTTGGATAACAGTACCCTTAGCATGAAAGTGCCAGAGAATTCATAACAAACTCAGCTCCTTATTTTGTTATGATTACCATAATGATTACCTAGAATATGCTTTTCTTGAGCTACAAGTCTCCATATCTTAACATTATTCACAACTGTATCTGGTCACCTTTCCATTTGTCCCCTTAATGTGACTTTACTCATAGTCCAAAAATGACTAAGTTCCGAATCCATTCTTCCTAGGTGCGAGCCTTTGAGCATCCCCAAAGGTTATATCTGCACTTTCCTTCCCGCTCTGTTCCTACACACCACAACCTTTCGCACCTCGAGTACTTGGCCATTTTAGGATCTCAACAATACATCATCCAGTTCACCCAACATCAAACATACTCGTTGGACTCTAATTATCGTAAGCACACTAGAATCTACAAGAAATCTCTAAAATATGTCATTACAGAAAATATCCTCTACTATCGTAACTTCAAAAGGCATCCTACTTCATTGTGTCTTCAAGGATGAATTTTCTTCTCTCCTTGAAGAGGTGCATGGGTGCACCTACAGTGGGTACTGTGGCAACCATATCACAGCCTGAAAAATTCTTGCGTGTGGTCTATTATTGGTCTACCTTAAAATTTGATGCACATGCCTTTGTTAAGAAATTTAATCCCTACCAATATCATGATGATCTCATTCACTCTCCACCGAGTGAGTTTCAATTCCTCGAAGCTCCCTGGCCCTTTAGTATGTGGGGATTAGATTTCATCGATAAACTTCCTCTCAAGATGAGCATCTTTTCATCATTACACCTACCGAATATTTCACCAAGTGATGATAGGCCTTACCACTTCCAAGTTCATCCTTAATCAAATCATCTATCACTTTGGTATTCCTCACACAATAATTTTGTACGATGGTACAAACTTCAAATGCAAAGAAATGAAATAACTTTATGTGAAATTCAAAATCAAGCATACATTCCCAACTCCCTATCATCCCCAATGTAATGGACAAGGTGAATCTTCTAAACAAATCCTTAACAAAATTCTTCACAAGGCTACTCAAGAATCACACTCTGATTAGCATCTAAAGTTCTATCCAACACTTTGGCCTTATTGTGCCAATGTTTGTCCGGTAATAGAGCCAACCATGTTCCCGCTTGTATTTGGTACTGAAGCAGTCCTTCCACACAAAGTGGAACTGCCCTCTCTTCACGTCTCTCTGCATGGAATCATCCCTGATGAATACATCCACGAGGCCCACTTTCATGCTCTTGATCTTGATGAAAAATTTGATAACATTGTCCATCATAGCCACAAATGCATAAAGTGTGTCGATAAACAACACAAACTTGTTAAACCTAGCCAATTCAAAGTTGGTGACCTCATCTTGAAATTAGATTATACCCACGACAAAGAAGGAAAATATGCCCAAAAGTGGAGGGTTCCCTATCTTATTAAAGACATCCTAGATCCCAATACCTATCGTCTACAAACCAACGAAGGTCACATCTTCAAAGAGCCAACCAATGCTCATTTTCTCAAGAAATTATTCGATTGATCTTCACACTTATCCATTTATACATAGCTACCTTACATAAAAATATATTTAAATTAACTACTTCATCAACCTTTTATCTCACTTTTATGCTCTTCCCATTTAGATTTATCCTTCCCACATGGGTTTATATAACCATTGTTTCCTACCTTGGATACTTTGATAATTTATCTATCTCTTCAAGCCCGCTAACTCTATGGCATTGTGTCTTGTTTAGCACCTTTTTATCACACTTTATCATCCTTATAGCATATACCCATTGTATTTTTGTGCTCTTCAGTGTTGTTATCCACCTCTTGGCTATCATCATTCCTGTGTCCTCCTAGCTAGGTGATTTATGTCTTATTTTATTGATTATCTTCAAGTGTTTCTTTTTAGTCTTGCTTATTCGGGATTCCAAGAAACTATTGTGCCCACCACAAGAAAGCCAAGCGACACTGGTAGGTAAGTATGAGGTAGGTGTATTTCATTTGGTGGAGTTCATTATTTCTTTACAACACTTTCATTGCAACTTTAATTTTAACATTTCCTTTTGATTTTACATGTTGCATACATCTTTTTTCGAAGACCATCTCATGTTTCACTATTGCGACACAATGATCTTTGGTTGGGGCATATGTATACACCATATTTTTAACACTTGCTAGCTTTTTTTTTGTGCTAGGGTTGTTGAAGTCATAGTTTGAATATTTGCATTTGGAAAACCAAAAAAAATTTGACTCGGCAAAACCTCGGTGAATATTCGGGAATATTCGACAACTTAAAAAATAGACAAATTTATTTAAAAAAACATAAATCTTATGCAAAATATAGCTAGAAAATGTATCAATTGAGTCTGTAAAATGTTGGAGAAGTGTTTTCTATTAGATTTACATACAAATACAATACAAAATTGCATCATCATGCGAATACAACAGCTGGCTGATAAGTGCTAGTTGTTTATCTTTTTGTTATCATAGTTTTTTCTTAAATCTTTGACCGACTTTCACATTTGGTATTAGAGTGAGGTTAAAAATATAAAATGGAAAAGTGGGTTGTTAATTGTTACAAGGGAAATCAATTTTTATTTCCCCCAATGGATTAAACTTTGATCATTTAACATATATTTGTAATTTTGTAAACACTTTTCCATAGACTACAAAATAGTATTAGCAAGGTTTAAGGTTTTTTTGTGGTAGTTAAGATATCGTTGGTCGTTATATGGATCAGATATTGCTCCTCTGTAATGAGCCATTAAAGTCTACTTTAACTTGTCACGTCACTCATAAAGGCCAACATATTTTTCAAATAGTTGATTATTCATACACGTGTGATTTGAAATTAGATATATGTTCATTAGTTCGATAGTTTTATATCATTTCATTACATCGTAAAGTTTGGTAGCACCATGTACATCAGATCAAAGTAAATAATCATTTTTATTAATATATTTCTTGTCATGTGTCATCTATTTTTTATTTTCATCATTCTCTCGGCACTTGTAATGCCAACCATCTAGTGGTACTTGTATCTACATTGCTCAAGCTCTCTATTGCATCTTATCTCAAGTGATTGGGTATATAAATACATGGAGGGTCATCTTGGTAGTAGGTCTTATGAGTAGAGTTCACTATATGAATGAAATATCTTGTACATTGATGAAAATACAGTCATGAACATAGTGTTATAACAATCAATAACTTTAATGAAGGATGATTGGAATTTCATAGCCAAATGATTATAGTTGGAAGATGGATATCATATATTGTATCTCACTTTCTCACCATGATTTGTAAGTGTGTAGGGCAGAGAATAAGGCCTAAATGTGTAAGACTAAAGGAGTGTGAATACCTTGAGCAATAAAAGTAAAGAATCTCATTGATCTAGTACGGTAACTATTTGTTGTTAGTGAAAGATGATATTGGAATACCTTCATGGATGAGTGAGTCTATCATGACCAAGCAAGATATATTCATATTTAGATATTCCATCATATTGAATGATAATTCTCATGCATAAGGGTGAATATAATATAATATTGGAACAGTCAAGTACAAATGGTGATAATCTTAGAGAAAGGATAGTGTGGGAGATCAAAACAATAGCAAGAACACAAGAAAAGTTTTTTTAGAGAACATAAAGGAGTATAAGGTATAGAGTCTTAAAGAATTCAGTGGAAGTGAATGGTGATTGCAGGTATAAGAACAAGGAAGAAACTATAGGAGTTGGCTTCAATTGGAAACATCAACCAAAGGTCCTTAAGACCAAATCATTTGAAGAAATTCACAATTTCAAAATTGGTGCAATATCTAAATGACACAATAAGGTGATATCACTCTTGATTGAATGTACAAACTATTTAAGAAGGATCTTAACCTTGTAAATGTCTATTTTGATCTCTCAAGACAAGACAAGACTGCGGGTATGAAATCAAGTCATAAGTTTGATAATGTTATCATTGAGCTTTCCCCTTCTCCACCCATAGCGATTCTCTCTTGGTGTTGTTGTCTTTGGGGAGGATTATGTATCAACGGTCACACACATGCTATAAATAAGTTTCTAACCCTCTTTGGTCTTTTCTCTTACACGTGTATGTTATATGTTGATCATTCATTGCTATAGACTAGAGTAGGTGTATACGTTTGCTTTGATTTATTGCATTTTATTATTATATTACGCCCCTTGGCTTTATCCAACCCTTGGCTATTCTTATTTCTTAATCCTAGTAGGATACCTATCTTTATCTTAGTTGCAGAGCTTGGAAACCTATAGCTCTCATAGGATTAGGGTCAATATCCTCTAGAATTACGACACTAGCGCTCCTTGTGCACCTTTGTATCTACAGGGTGTGTCCAAACTTAGATTGGATCCCTGCATTTGAGAACCCATAGATTGTATCCCTACATTTGAGAACCTAGCTAGGAACCTATCTTTTTTCAGTTATACAAAGGCAACAAAATTCATACAGTAGAGAAGAAAGTCTTAGCCCGATAAACATCTCTGACGGATGAACTTCAAGGTTGGAGCTCTCAGTCTTAAACATAAAGGGATACATGACATTAAAATAGGTGAGTTCAAAATATTATGGTTGGGACCATTTACAATTTTAGAAATTTTAGAGAATGGATTAGTCACATTGGAATGCTTAAATAGAAAGTCTGTCAAAGATACTCGATATCTCTAAATTAAAACTTTATTGGAAAGGGACCAAAAGTAACAACATATTAGACATTGATGTCGTTTGACCATATATTTGTCCAGCCTCTACTTGCAAACTATGCCGAGTTAGACCACCATTCTTTGATTCCCTTCGACCAAGTACTCGTTCAACCTCTTCCTGCCAACCAAACCTCAAAACTGGAAGCATGTTCTATTCGACCTACAACTCAAACCCTCAACATTCGACCTTCTTTAGCTTGTCAATCTCCCCACACAAATGCTGCTGAAAAATAGCACAACCTCCTCACCTCATACGACATGTGTATTGATTGATCACCCTATGACTTATGCATTCATCAATCACTAAATGTTCTTGTGTTCGATCTAATCCCATTTGACCAGACCATGCACGCAACCATCCAAATTGAACAGCCCAGCCCAGATTGTCGTTTCCAGCTACGTTCATATCGACCTGCACAGGTCTTATAAACTGCACCACTGCATTATCCACCGTCATACAACCCACTGAAAGCCTTCTCGTTGTTGTATGACCAGCATATGAATTGTTGCCCAAGTCAATTCCGCGGAAATCAAATGCATTCGATCTGTCAAACAAATCACCATTACAACTCGTTATATATACACAGCATTTTCGGGTGCTTTGAACAACAATACTTTTTCAAAGAAATTTGATTATCGTGATTGCTTTCAAGGGTTGCACAAGGGTCGAATTGTTCTTGGTTTCGCAAGACTCTCAACCTAGTTGGAGATTGTTGCCCCCAGATACCACTTTGATTTTAAAAGAAAAATTTGGTGGAAAATCACATAGAGACACACGTTTTTTTTTACTGCATAGCACGATGGATGCAGACGCTTCTGGTTCAAAACATAGTATGCAAGCATAGCCAAATTAAAGGTTAGGAGCGCCCTAGACAATAATTGAAGTGGACGCCCTTCTTAAAATTTTAGTTAAGAATTTTTCCCCATCAAATAAATAAGTAAAATCGACGCACATTATTATATTTTAAAATTTTCATACTTCATAATAAATCACTAATTTAGAGAAATTGGTATACAACAGGAATAAAAAAAAATCTTACTAAATTATCAAATTAAAAAAAGTAATAATTCATGGATGGAGAGAATTAATTTGAGGTAGCTTCCATGATTTTGTAAAGAGTAGTATTTGGACCAAGCCTACTAATTCTTCCATAAAAAGAGATATTTCCCCCAAAACATTATAATAGAGAATTAAATAATTTTTTCCTTCAATTATATTTGTCTTTACTATCTATATCGGTGATATTATAAAAAAGACATGAACCTTTTCTGAGAAAAATAACACACTTGAATTATCTAGAGCTACATTAGAGAATGGGTAACAATACCAACAAAATTGTATGAGCTTAAGAAGATGTATCTTTATTTTTAATTGCAAAAATATTATTGTGCATTTTTATGTGTATGCATGGAATTTTTATTACTTTATAATAATATCAATACAATGGTCAATTAATATAGACTTTACGTGAATTGTTTTTTAATGTTGAGTTCTAATAATAGTTAAAATTAGTGAAATTTTTTTAAAAAAATTGTGCCCCCTAATTGCTAGCGCCCTAGGCAGTTGCCTAGTCTGCCTAGGGCTTAATCCCCCATTGTATGCAAGCTTCCCCGATAGTCGCCATAACTGTTGCAAAATTTCTACATCAATAACACAAGTCTCTCGGAATTTTTTTTTTCTTCTCTCTTCATTTGCATTTTATCATATGGAATATTAATTGTGTCGGAAGGGAGTGCAAGTTGTTTAAGCATGAATCACACTATCATGTTTATGGGGGCAAGGGTGGGAGACGGGAGGAGCAAGTGGGGAGGATAATGTAGTGACCGCAACATTCACATTGTCATAGTTATTGGCATAATTACATAATCTAGTAGCCGACAAGTTATGTAGCTGTATTGCCGGCCTTTGGTAGTTTTGTAATGACTCTTGTTAGTTATGTTTGGGTGTTGACAATTGTATCAACCGAAAACTAAGTCATTTGTCTTATTAGTAGAAGGATGCACCTTGAGGAAAGGGTCCTTGTATCAAGGTCTATCTCTGTTGTACAAATTGAACTGAGACTAATCTTTTATGAATACAAGTTGTTGTTGTTTGAGTATTTTTCTCTATTACAAAAAATAGTTTAATTTTTCCCCTAGAAAAGTAAAAAGTAATTGTTTTTTACATGCTTTTAATTTTTAGATAGTTAGTTTTTACATTCATATTTTTAGGAAAAGCTAATAAAGCAAATAAATCAAAAGCTTTGTATTGCACTAAAGCATGTGTTTTTTAGTTCTATTTTTAAGAGTTATGTTTTTTTGTTAGAAGAAAGCCATCTATTTATTAGAGGCAATTGTAAGTGTTTTGATATAACACATTCAGAGAGATTGTATTGAGCCAAAGCTCTGACAAGGAAGAAGAAATATATGCACATAAGTGTTGATCTGAGATTGCAATAATCTATTTTATTTGCAAAAAAAAAATGTTCATGGTTATTTTATGTGCCTAATTTCTATTGGTATCATAGCATGAATTTTTTTCAGCAAGTTTGTAATTGACAACAGGTTATGGCTTCTATATCCGATCTGCAGACACTGCAATTTACAGGAAAGAATTACGAATATTGATCATTAACCTTGAAGGCACTATTCAGATCCCAGGATGTGTGGGAAATCGTAGAGAATTGGTACACAGAGCTCGTAGATGCAACATCATATAATGCACTCTCATAGGAAGAGAAAGACACTTTAAAGGAATTAAGAGAGAAAAATGAAAAAGCTCTTTTCTTCATTCATCAAGCCATGCATGAAAGCATCCTACCTAGAGTGGCAACAACCAGTAAAGCATAAATTGCATGGTAAACTCTCCATGTTGCATATCAAGGTAAAGAGAAAGTAAAAACCGCTAAGCTACAGTTACTTCATAGATAATTTGAAAATATGTCAATGAAAGATTCAGATTCCGTAGAATCATTCTTTGCTTTTGTAGTTGGTTTAGTCAATCAAATCAAATCTCATGGTGAAACTTTTGAGGACAGAATGATTATTGAAAAAATGCTTAGAAGTTTTCCTACAAAATTTGATCCTTTGGTAGTTGTTATTGAAGAAACTAAGGATATAAGTCATTTTTCAATTGATTAGTTGCATGCATCATTAATAAATCATGAACAGAGGTTGAATAGATCACTTAAAGTTGTAGATCAAGCTTTTTCATCACATGTATCAAGAAATCGTGGAAGAGGAAGAGGAAATTTCATCCCTAGAGGCAGAAGAATAAGTTCATCTAGAGGACGCACCAACGGTCCATCAAACTCAAGTGGAAGAGGACATAGTCAATAGCAAAATCATAATCATTTTCCAGGTCAGAGACAAGATAAATCGCATGTGCAGTGTCACTATTGTAAGAGATATGAACACTATGCTTGTGAATGCAAGAAAAAGCAGTATGATCGAAACAAACAGAATCAAAATCGGGCTGGGAGCTCTACTTCAAGCTCCATTTTTATTACATGCACAAATATTTCCGAAGCATCACCTACTAAGTGTAATCTATCACAAGATATTCCTAGTGATGTATGGTATTTGGATTCTAGTTGCAGTAATCACATGTCAAGTAACTTAGATTTATTTTCTAATTTGGATGAGTCAGTAAAGACAGAAGTTACCCTTGGGAATAATAATACAATGACTGTAAAAGGAAAAGGAACAATCATCATTCTAACTAAAAGGGGGGAGCAAAATATTATGTAGGATGTTTATTATGTTGCAGGTTTGAAGCACAATATTATGAGCATGGGTCAATTGCTACAAAAGAGATATTGATTTTACATTGAAGACAACGAATGTGTGATCATGGATAAATCTCCAAGTACCCAAGTGATTGCTAAAGTGAAGATGACAAGTAATAGAATGTTTCCTTTGAAGATTATACCAGCCACATCTGGAGTTCATACTACATATCATTCTGGAGCTAAGGAGATTAAATTAGATTTTTAGTCAGTTGAAAAAGATGAATTATAGCTATGGCATCTTAGGTTTGGTCATTTAAACTTTGGTGGTTTGGATTTATTACACAAAAAAAATATGGTGAAGGTTTTCCTTTGATCTAGAAACCAGATAGAGTTTGTGAAGGTTGTATTTTAGGGAAGCAACACAAAGAGTCATTCCCAGTTGGAAAAAAAAAAATAACAAGTGCACCACTCGAAAATTTTCACTCAAATTTATGTGGACCGGTGCAGACAACTTTTGTTGGAGGTTGCTCATATTTTATGACATTCATTGATGACTATACAAGGAAGACGTGGGTGTATTTTTTGAGACACAAATCAAATGATTTTGATATATTTCAGCAGTTCAAGGCTTTAGTGGGAAAAAAAAGTGGGTACTACATCAAAGTTATGAGGACAAACAAAGGAGGTGAGTATGTTTCCAATAATTTTTGTGAATTTTTGTAAATATCATGGTATACACAAACAATTTACTTCTAGGTATACAATGCAGCAGAATGGTGTAGCAGAGAGAAATGATAGAACTATCATGGAGATGGTGAGGAGTATGATGAAGGAAAAACGTCTTTCAAATGAGTATTGGGAAGAAGCAGCAGCAACTACTATTTACATCATAAACAATTGTCCAACGAAAATTGTTCAAAACATGGTTCCTCAACAAGCTTGGACTAAGAGTAAACACAATGTTTCTCATTTTAGAATTTTCGGGTATGTGGCATACACACATGTGCCTGATGAGCTAAGGAATAAGTTATACAACAAAGGAGAAAAGTGAATATTTTTTGGATATTCAGATAATACAAAAGCTTACAAGTTGTTCAATCCATTTACCAGAAAGGTCATAATCAGTAGAGATGTACAATGTGTTGAAAATGAGGCATGGGATGGAAGTATTGAAAAAATATTCAGTGTAGCAACAACTATTCCTCATGATGATATGGCAGATGAAAGCATAAAGAAGCAAGGTATTGTATCTTCTTTAAATCTTGGACATGCACCACAAGTTATAGCACAAGCTAAACATCCATCTATAACTATGAGGTCTCCAAGATTTTAGTCATCCTCAACCATCCAATAGACACCACAAAGAACACCAGAAGTAACTCCTTTAGTACAAAACAGTCCATCAACAGATAGTCCTTTGCAATTGAAAACAAAGAGTCTTAGTGATATTTATAATGTTGATACATCTAATGTTTTTTCAATTTTTGCATTATTTTCTCGAGCTACATATCCAGTATAATTTGAAGAGGCTATAAACAATGAAATTTTGGTTCAAGCCATGGATGATGAGATAGACACTATAGAGAAGAATCAGACATGAGAATCGGTAGATATTCCATAAGGAAAGGACGTGATAGGAGTGAAGTGGGTTTACAAGACCAAATATACTTCTAATGATAAATTAGAGAAACATAAAGAAAGATTGGTGGCAAGAGGTTTTTCACAACAATATGGAGTAGACTACAATGAAATATTTACACCTGTAGCATGTTTGGACACAATAAAAATGGTTTTTAGCAATTGTAGCTAAAAAAAAATGGCCTAATTATCATATGGATGTAAAATCAACATTCGTGAATGGTTTTCTTGAAGTAGAAGTTTATGTAAATTATCCATAAGGTTATGAGATTTAAGATCATGAAGGATAGGTATACAGGTTAAAAAAAGTTCTCTATGGTCTCAAGCAAACACCTAGAGCTTGGTACTGTATGATTGATTCTTATTTGATACAGAATGGTTTCAGTAGGAGCAACAATGAGCCTACCTTACACATCAAGATTAATGAGCAAGGTAAAAATTTTATTGTTTGTTTATATGTGGATGATTTAATCATCACTGGAAATCTATCTACAGATTCATTCAAATCAGCTATGAAGAAAGAATTTGAGATAACAGATCTAGGCCTCATGCACTATTTTTTGGGCATAAATGTTCAACAATCAGAAGCTGGAGTTTTTATTTCACAAGAAAGGTATGCTAATGATGTTTTGAAGAGATTTAATATTTTGAATTGCAAGTCATCGCCAACACCTATTGTAGTAGGTTTGAAGTTAAGCAAAGATGATAGTAGATCATTTGTAGATCCAACATTATTCAAAAGGCTAGTTGGAAGTCTCATGTATTTAACGAACATAAGGCTGGATATTATGTATGGTGTGATCCTCATCTCAAGCTTCATAGAATTTCTAAAAGATTCACATTGGCAAGCTGGAAGAAGGATTTTGAGGTATGTATGTGGAACTAAGAATCATGGAATTTTGTATTCAACGTCAGATGAGTTCAAACTCATACGCTACATAGACAATGACAATGTTGGAAGCATTGATGACAAAAATATCACATCCGGCTCTAATTTTCACTTTGGAACAGGTGTAGTTTCACGGGCATCGAAGAAGCAACCCATAATCACATTATCTTCAGCAGAAGTAGTGTATGTAGCAGCAACAAGAGCAACATGTCAAGTTGTTTGGATGAGAAGAGTATTGAAATATTTGAGGTAGAATTAAGAGGACGCTACACATATTTTTGTGACAACAATTCAACAATAGCATTTTCCAAAATTCATGTTTTTCACAAGAGAAGCAAGCATATAGACACGAGGTATCACTTCATTAGGGATTTGGTTAACAACAAGGAAATTTGTCTTGAATTTTGTAGATCCGAAGATACGTTTGCTGATATTTTTACGAAAGATTTGGGCATTGAAGTTCATAAGTATTTGAGAAGTTTTTGATCAAGAATATGTCAGATTTGGAAGTGCACACTCAACTCCAGAATAATAAAAGTTTGAAGGTCAAAATTAAGGGGGACTGTTAGAAAAAAGAGTCTAATTTTTCCCCTAGAAAAACAAAAATTTGTTTTTTTTTACATGCTTTTGATTTTTAGATAGTTCACTTTTAGATTCCTACTTTTAGGAAAAGCTAATAAATCAAATAAATCAAAAGATTTGTATTGCACAAAAGCATGTGATTTTAAGTTCTATTTTTAAGAGTTGAGTGTTTTTTTGTTAGAAGAAAGCCATCTATTTATTAGAGGCAATTGTAAGTATTTTGATATAACACATTCAAAGATATTGTATTGAGTCAAATCTCTGACAAGGAGGAACAAATATATGCATAGAAGTGTTGATCTGAATTTGCAATAATCTGTTTTATTTGCAATTATTTATTTTGTTTTTGTTAATTGTTATTTTATGTGCCTAATTTCTACATTCTTTGATATAGAATGTTAATAACTATTTTTTTTGTATTTTGTCATTGATTAGTCTACCATCTCAATAGACATTAATCATACTACACCCTTGTATCTTTCTTTCTAATGCAAGATATATTTAAACATCCCTTTTACCAGTTATGGATTTGATCTCTTTGCACATGGACTCAATACTTTCACAAATCTCACCCATAATAGGTTTATCCAAATCCACATGGCTCGTCATTTTAGCAATAGACTCTATATATTTAACAACAAATTTTACATCAATCCAAAGCTAATCATCGAAGTTGATGTGCCTCACCTCTATAGCAACTTCTGTAGAAGATTGTCTTTGTGATGCCCATGCACCACTCACAACAATAACACAAAGGTCCACCTTTACTTCCCACAACCACTAAAAAAGTATGCAATACATATCAAAGTAGGTATCTACAAGCTTCAACAACTCTGGCATTGCATACTTGAAATAAATAGTTTATGAGTGGTGATGATTACATGTAAACATTTGAACTTTTATGTGTTTTTCAATCAAATCTGCAACAACCTCAAACTTTATTGTGTCGTTTAAAGTGATAAATTCACATTTAAATTTTTTTTCCCGCATCAATAACATACATCCAAATCCTTTTTTGATTAATAATTGCAAATACAATCTCTAGGAGCAAGATGTAGAAGATTTGTTGAAGAGTTGGGTGTTGTGGTGAGTAACCTCCAAAGAGGGGAGCCCTGATATCAATTTTCATAAGTTCTAGCATCATTTAGATGAACCTTTAAATATGAATAACACCCATACTACTAAAGAGTCAAGGGTCCAAATTTGTAGTGAAACTATTCCAATAAGGGTAGGGGATAAGCTTAAACAACCCTTCAAAATCAGAATGAAGCTGATTTTGTCCAAATTCCCCAAAATCCTATAACCTTCAATCCATTAATGATTTTTTTATCAAATTGACAATTATCTTACCCAAAATCAAGGAACTCCATATGGATTTCTAAGAACATGTAGAAGAACATAAAAATAAGGATCCTCAATTTATTGAGACGATTCTTCCAAATCTGAAGACTACATTTGATGTTTTCCATTCCAGTTTTCTCATTATGTGAACAATGATGAAGAAAAGAAAACATAAGCTTGCATTTGATAACTTAATCTTCAAACTAGTTTAGGGGAAAATGAAGCTTATCCAAAATGGGAAAATTGGCATGAAGCAAGAAGGTTTTTCTTAAAGAAAAGGAACAAAAACAAAAATGGTAACAAAAATGATGAAAAACATGATTTGAAGCAAAAAAACATAAAAAATCCAACAACTATGAATAGTTGAAGAAAAAGAATGTACTATTACAACATATTAAGACATCATGAGAGCAAGTGTTTGAAAAATATCATGGACCTTGATGAAAATTTCAATCTAGAAATGCAACCAAGAAATAACAATGATAGAAGATCACCAACAACGAATACCACACAATGCATTTTCTATCACCTATCAAGTTTTGCATGTCCCTACTCTTCGTAGTTGATTCTAGATGCTCTCACCATATGGCCCAAGATAATTCTCTATTTACTTCTCTTGGAAAAGAAAAAGATGAGAAAATTATGTTACAAATAACTACTTATTTTCTAATGGTGCCGAGAAGGTTCTTATTGAAAATATAATTATCAATGATGTATATCGTGTTTGGGGTTGTATTGATAACATGTTCTTATCTTATTAAATCTTTCAAACTGAGAAAAAAAGTGGAACTTTGGCCTAACAAGTTTGTTGTAAAGCATATTAATGAAAAATTGCAAGTGGTTGACTATGGTTTTATAGATACAAGTGAGAAATTGTATAATTGTACCAAATACCATGGGAAGCCTTACAAACCCTTCTCTTGCATTGCCAAGGTAGACGAGGATGTTAGCTCATAAGGTAATTTATTAAAGAAAGGTTATGATGATCTCCTTAAACTAAAAAATATGGAGGTTATGTCATGAATCCACCTCTCCTTACAAATATTATTATAATGATGATTAAGCATACAAATAGTTTTGGTTTGAACACGATTCATAAGATGGGCTATACAAGAGGAGAATTGTATACATCTTATGTTTCACTCTTACTAATGATCTCTTTGCAAGTAATTGTCCCATTAATCTCCTTGTGTGTGTGTGCCTTAAGGGGTGTCACCGAGAGCAGACTATGGTTAATTAGCAAGCTTTATTGAGAGATTCACGTGTGGAATTTCTCTAACTTACCCTAGCATGCCTTCATACCCTTACCACCCCCTTACTACCCTCTTACAAATTTCATATGACCACTTGATACCCTTAGCGATATCACCTTCACACCTACCCTCTGCACCTTCAAAGAAACTTCATAACTTCTTCCAATTATTATCTCAACTTTCATGCTCTCTCCTCTCCTTACCTTTATGATGAACTATTTGTGGCCAACGACATCGACCAAGGCCTTTTTCAAGCCGACAACATCAATTATGGTCAATGCCATCAGCTAAGAGATATAGTAATTTTGGGTTATGTTCCCCTATAAATAGGCATCATTGTTGTCATTTCTCCAAGGCCATCATCACATAGTCTTCTTTGATTTCACTTGCAAATATGCACTTAACATTTAAGAGGTGTGGGTTTAGAGGAGTGTATACTTGGAGGATTTCTGTGGAGCATTGGGTTAATGGGAGTAATAAGAATAGGAGTTGCACTAGTAAGTTCTACCAAGTCTTTGAAGTGCCCAACTTTGGTATACTTAGGTATTCTACCTATCCCTCTTGCGATCCACCCACAAAAATCTCGCACAAGGTAGTGTTAACCCCAAGAGAGTTAGTGCATCAACTGTGACTTCACAAATTTAAGTATACTTAACTCTTCTCTTTCCTTTATGTTGGTATGATCGATTATGTTCAATGTATTAGACTAGGATAGAATAACATATCTATGTCTATTACATTATTCTATATAGTCTTTTCCTATTATCTTCCACATGGCACTATAACCCTTAATTTATATATCTTATAACACTTGTTTATTTCCTTCACTCTAATAACCTTAGGATTCTAGTAAGAACTAAATCCTTGTCCTAGACGTAGGCTTTGGAACAATACACTTTTGACAGAATGTGGGTTATTATCTTTTAGATCCATGACTATTACACTTCTTGGCATATATTTGGCTTGTGTGTTGGCCGTAGTATGGTCATCTACTTATATCCTAATACATATTATTGAGAAAAGAAAGAGAATAATCATATTGACTATCTTAGTTAGCATACATTTTGGTGAATCTGACATGAATCTTATACCAACGTTGAGAGAGTCATCTTCGCATTTGTATTTATCTCCTTTTATATCAACCTTTCATCTTCTTATCAAATTATATCATTCTATCTCCAAATCTTTATCATCACCTTCTTATTTTCCATATTTATTTCTTCTTTAGCTCCCAAGCTTCTTATCATCACTCATGATGTCATCCCTTGGGTTTTTTCTAGCAAGAATTATGCGATTCCAATTTCACATGGGTTATTCCTTTCTCACTTCCATGCTCACAATTGAAGAAAAGCATTTATAGTGCACTTTTTCACAATCTCAACCTATGCCAACCATTTAATGTAACATGGTTCAAATCACCCCAACAAATCCCAAACTTCTCATTAAGGACTTGGACCACAATGTGTATTTCACTCCTACCAAGGATATGTTTGAGTTCCCAAACTAGAGCTCCCATGGAAAAAACACAAATTAAATCACCTCCACATCCTTCAAACAATCCTCCTACCAATATCGACAATCCTCTGCCCACTACTAGCTAAAATCCACCACTTGATAACAACCTAGTGTTTGACAAGTTGTTGGATTAAATGACCCATATGTAAACCACTACAAATAATAACATGACCCAGATGCAAATCCAAATTTTACAAATGGCATCTCAACCTCAACAAATTTTTATCGGCCCTTCTAATCAATTTAGTACCCCTCCATTGTCATTGGATGTGCATAGGAACCCAATACCCAAACCTCCAATTTTCAACAAGATTATTCAAACTTTACAAAATGAAGCTCTAGCTCCTTTCATCTCTTCCATGGACATTGCGGGAATTGTTGTCACCTAGAAGTTACACCTTGATATAGAATGGTGGGTGTACTCTCTCTCTCTCTCTCTCTCTCTCTCTCTCTCTCTCTCTCTCTCTCTCTCTCTCTCTCTCTCTCTCTTATTGACAAAATTGGAACACCTCAAGGCTGTGGGTAACCTATGTCTGAGGTGAGCCTCTAGAGAGGGTTGGTTCCCTTGTGAATTTCCTAAAAACGAAAACTTTGAAAAGGAAAAAGGAAAAGGAGTGCGGAAAAATCGAAAAGGTGTGATACACCAAAAGTTTGATACTTTCATGTAACTTTGCACACAGAGAATTTAAAGATTCACACACATGTACAACTCTAGACTATTTTGCATAATAAATTCAAGGGTTTATGAAGAATGACAATGGTAGAGGGATTGAATTCCACACAAAGGAAAACAGAATATCCTATCAAACACAATGAATAATCTGGAAATAACAATATGAGAGGGAAAAAAATGAAACTTTTATTTTATTCAGATGTGTAAGTACCAAGGTTGAAGATGTATAAACAAATCAGTTGTTCAAGTATGTCCTTTACGATAAAAAATCAGCCTATATGGGCTGCTCCAAGCAAAGAATAGACTTTTGTTCTCCTCCAAATAGATTTTTGTTCTTTTATTTATAAAATTCCCTTCCATTACTTGGTGCTTGGGCAGCAACTATCTATTTTATTTATTTAATTCATCTATCCTCCTTGGTGCCAACACTAAACTAGAGCAACAACTAATAAATTTATTTCATTTCTTTTGTCTACTTGGCGCATGGGAACAAGACAACAATTTTTATTTTATTTTATTTATTTTCCCTTCTATACTTAACGCATGGGACAAAAGTTCCTTTGTTTTATTCATTTATTCCCATTCATGCTTGGCGCCACCTTCTAGGCACAAATCCTTTCTTTTATTTATTTATTTTTTTCTTCCTCATGCTTAGCACCAACCTTTGGCTTGAACAACAGTTGCTATTATTTTATTTATCTAATCCATGCACCCCTTCTATCTTTGGCACCAACCTTTGACTTGGAACAACGGTTCCTTTTTTATTTCTTCTATTTTTGTTTTTATCCTCCTTCATTCAAACTCCTAAGAATAGAACGGCGGCTCCTATTTTTAATTATTTCCATGCATCTTTACCCCTTTCTGCTAGAAATAGGACTACCTTTTATTTATTTTATTTAATTCCACCTCCATTCACCTTCCTTTAGCGCCAACTCTAGGAATAGAAGAATAGTTATCCTTTTATTTTGTTTTATTCATCCCATACACTTTTATCCTTATTTCTTTCACCTTTAATATTTGGCGCCAACCTTAGAAGGTGGTGGAAATATGGTAACAAATATCTCACCAACAATTAAATCTTATGATGGATCTACCAATCCCACTCTTCAAATTAAAAACTTTGGAAACCTCTATAGAGTATGGATTCAAACCAACACCTACACAACTACCAAGCTATTAGCAAAAACCCTAACGGGTGATGCTTTAGAATGGTATAATCAGCTTCCCTTTCATTTAACGAATTAGAAGCCTTAGGTAATGCCTTAGTCAAGGAATTTCCACAAAATGACCTTCCAAAAAATACTCTTCAATAACTAATGAATCAACCTGACTTCATCAAATGATGGAAATCCATGGAAATCAAATCCAATCACAATCTTGATAACGAAAACCTATTTCAAATATTTCTCAAAGCCTTGAATTCCAAATTACAATATAAGGTCTGGTCTTTCTCCCCCGACACATTGGATGACGGCGTCGAACAAGCTAAGAGGCAAGACTACCATATAAGGGAATTTGAGCAAGCTTTTAAACCAACTAAGAATACCTTCAAATCAACAACTCAGATTATTAACTCATCTCAAAATCAAGTCGTTTCTATTACATCGTTGCCAACTTAACAAAATATAAAGACCAGAACTTGGAGAAAATATCAAATCCTGACACCAAGCATTGCTTCTTTTTATTGCATCAAATGTCGCTTCTCTATCACTTATTCATTTGATGAAAAGAAGAATCCCTATTTACTCTATAATTCATCCCTAGCATTATTCTTTTTGTTTCTCTTTTTTCACTATTCTTTATTTCTTCTTTTATCTTCCTTCTCTAATTGTATCATGCTAATTTTTATGTATACTCTTATTTTAGTTGCGATTTTCTATGCTTCGAGTTTGAACCTATTTTTCAAAATGGCAGTCATCAAGAAAAAATACTTTAATACGTTATTTCATGGATGATCTGACCAAATCCGTGTGAATTTTGTTCGGGATTCACAACTCCATGCACATCTTGATTGGATTTGCAGCTTCGGGTGAATCCCTTGTGATATTTGCAGTCCAATATCACATAGGACACTGCACATGACTCAGGTTGTAGACTACGAACTTTGCAACAACTAAGAACCATAATGAAAAGTACACATCACTTCTTTGGATAGTCAAGGCTGGGACACCCAAGGGGCACAAATTTCAGGTAATCAATCGAGCAGCATCATTGACACCTTGATATTTTATAGCACATCAACCTGCAAATTAAGGATCAGTTACGGAAACCAAACCGGTTGGAATACAATGAAGGTTTGTTATTGGTCTGTACATTTTATAGTAGTAATCAGATTGGACACTATATACAAAATCCATCTTTCAATAACACATTCTCCAGACCAAAAACTCCATCTATAGGATTCGGAAATACATGGATTGTGGTTTACTAATATGTATTTTTATCATATTCTAGATGTGAATATAAGAGCTATATTTGTGTCTCCCTATGTTCACTTAATGTCGATGGGATTCTACATTTGTCTTCTATTTTTATTTCATGTTCAAAAAACTCACAAACTACATAGGAAGATCCATCTAATAGTTAGTATGTAAGGCATAAATCATCTTAAAGTCCACCTTGCATCTGGACTTAGTCATGATGTTGTTCCTCGCATAAAAAAACCAACCACAAATCGAAAAGAACTACAATAAGAGAAAGAAAAAGAGATAAAGCATCATTTTCTCCTCTATGCTCTTCAATGACTCAATCTTCTTCTATCAGGCCTAGGAAATTTAATGGTTCTTCTATACTATATTCATGTATAATCCCTCACTTTTGTCTTATTTGTCAACCCATACTTGAGTGTATCATCTGGAAAGGACAAGCACAATGTAGTAATTGATGCATTTCAAGTTTCTAGTACTTCCCTGAGATACAATTCAATGGAGCGAGGTGAGTACCTAGTATTTAATAAAGGTTTTATTTTATTTTTAGGTCCCTTTGTTGGACAGAAGGGATTGATCCTTGGGTCCAAAGCTCCTACCATAAATGATATTGGAGGATCAATGTTGAGTAGGAAATTGGAGAATCTAGGTGTGTCCTTTGGTCTGCGATGGGTTGTATCAACAACACTATATTGTCCAATGGTCATATAGATGTTAGAAACTAAACACTTCTGAATTTTATTGTGCATCTACGGGTGTATTGTTTTCCTCAAGTCTATTAATGCTTCAAGAAAAAACAAGAATGTTGAATATTTAAGTTGTGTATTGCATGAGGTTATGCTAGAGTGGGAGTTGAAAATGTCGACCACATAGTCACCGACAATGTTGCCAAATATTTATTTGTGGGAAAGCTACTTACAAAAAAGTGCCTAGCCATTTTCTATATCCCTCATGCAACACACTGCCTTGATCTTATGCTTGGAGATCTTGGGAAAATGGAACAAGTTAAACCTTTCGTTGAGAAAGGGAGAAACAAATATAAATACATTTACAACTATGCTTGATTCCTTAGCTTGATAAGGACTTGCATAGCCAACAAGGAACTTGTATGACCAAGAGCCACTCAGCTTACCATTACATTTATAACCTTCAAGCCCTTACTTAAGGCAAAGGTTTCCCTAAAAAGCATGTGTGTTAGTGAGGAGTGGAATTTCTTTGGATTGCGCAAAGAAGGGGGTTGGGAAGGAAATCTTTGATTTTGTTTTCATAGAGCTTATTTTTTTGTAAAGGCGAAAGAAATTGCAGGTGTGCCTTATAAGTCTTTCTTATTGTTAGGAAATCATATGTTAGTGCTCACATTAGTGACCGAAAATATTAATTTGTGGTAATTAATGCAAATATAAGTTAAATTATATTAAACTTATTTTAATGTGTTTGTTTGTAAGTGGGTTACATGACTTATACTCACCACACATAAATAGGCACTGTGAGAGAATTGTGGAGAGTGTTGTTATGACTAACTCCTAGTTCGTAGGATTTTGATAACATATTTATTTGTAAACTTTATTGTGAACAAGGTGATCTGGTTTTACTTTCTCATTTGGCATTAGAGCGAACTAGTTAAGACCCGTGAAGATTGTTTGCAAAGCAAAAATGGAGTCTTAATTAGCGACAAAGGGGCACTGCCATTATTGTCTTTTGCTGCCCCAATAAATGGAAATCCTGAGTATTTAAAGTATCTTTAATTGTAGATGCATTTGTGTTTTCAGAGGCTTTTTAATGTGATTATAGTTCTCAATTTACGTATAAATACGTGCTTCTTTGGATATGTATGAGGGGTTTACTGTCTGACCACATGCATAAGTAATAAAGTGAGATTTGAATTCTGCATGCATACCTGAACATCTACGCATGGTTTATGATTTTTTCTACGCCTTTCATACCAAGCAAAACATGGAGAAAAACGTGGACTTTTGATGATAATCAGGTCTTCATCAAGCTGTCAATGTACGAGTGCTACTGCAACAGCAAAATCAATATTAAAAGAGTGAAATTTGAGACATATAGAGAGGAGTGTGTGCAGGTGTGTGGTTTGTAGAGGATTTTGTGTGGGCATTTCCATTAATAATATTTCCTCGTATTCTCATTTCACGTCTATATTTTGCTCAGACAAATGCCAAAACTGCTGCCCCAAAATTGTTGATTTGTACTTCAATTTGGTTGCATGAGAAGCAATGTATTTACCACAGTTATGTGACGCTCACAAAACAAGTTCAAGGTGAATTATGTACCAGACTGCACATACGCCCACAGCGGGAGGTGTGAAAGATTTCTCAATGGGGGATCTGTTGGATATGGCCTTCCATTAATCAACATGCGTACCAGTTTGTACAAATTATTGCTTCCATTAATGTCATGGATCGCAGTTGTATTGTCCTAGAATACAGCTTCTTGGATGCATTTGGCATGGGAGTATATGGAGGAAGAAGTCAACAGGATATAGGTATCGATGAAAATGTCTCTTAATCTGGCAAACTCTTTAAAAGTCTAGAGTTTATACTTACTATTAGAGGATTGCTTACAACAATTATGGAAAATTTGGTCGAAAGTGTACATTTAATTTCGTCTATAATTGAAGGGCGTTATGGAAAAAGTTATCAATAAGTTTTAATTGATGATCAACAATCCATATGATCTGTACAATGTACATCTTCCTTCCAACAATAAATGACAAAAATGAATTCATCTATTATTAGTGCACATTTATGCATTTGTGATAGTCGATATCATTATATGTATATCATCTTATCGTTGTAGTCAAAGATCAAGATTCGTTTCAACTCTCAATATTGGATGAGGGATTGAGAAGGTGGGGGATGAATCAATTGTAGTGTTTAGTCGTCATTCTCTGTCACCAAGAAGGGTAGATTCAAGTGGTACAACATAAATAGGAAGGTGGTTAACTTCCGGACGCATTCTTTTCAGAGCTACCGTGATGTCCTAGGGGAGAGTCCCTTTAGCAACCCAAGTGATATCAGACTAGAACTAAAGTATAATGTGAAATACTGATAGCAAAAAGCTTCAACATACAATTTGTTGACCCAAGACAGCTATGATCTCCCACCGGAGGATTGGTTGTCAAGTAGCAAGAATGTCAATCAATAAAGCTACTTATCAACTAGGCAAAGGTTGCAAGGCCGAAACAAATCATTATAGTAAAGGCACTGAATTTTCAAAGTTATATCAAAGAGGCCTCTAAGAATGTGCAAGATAAAAAATGGTCTCAAGGGGGCTTGTACAACAAGATTGTAATTAAAAGAAGGGGGTTTAATCATTCCATCTTCACATGTGCCTTTTGACATTGCGTGCCAAGGTCTGCAAAGCTATGGAGATGGATTGTCAAAATAACATAGTTGAACAACATAAATCCTACATAATTAATGTAGCTCCCCACAGTTCAGAAAACTACTAAACCAAATACACTGGAAGATGGTCGATTAGTTACCATACCACCATAACTCAAAACATAAAATATGGAATAATTTCTTGTATGTAGGTAATCAAGTTAGCAAGATATAGACATCAAGATTCACACAAGAATGTTATAAAATGATGATTCAGTTGATTACACATTAGACTTCAACACTAAGATGCCCAATGTTAGGAAATCCTAATAATCTTAAAGTTGAATGGAGCACTGAATGCAAGTTAAAGATGATAGTTTCCTTTCTAATTCACTTGATCTCATTGGCAGGAATGCATGGCCATAGATAAAAATGACAGGGTCTTATTACTATATCCCAGATCTGTTATTTTTATGATATCCTTGAACTGATTACATGCTATTTCTTCTCCAAAAAACTAAAACATGTTATATCTAAAATGTTTGACAACTGACAGACTAAACTTTTACCAAAGAGGATTAGAGATCCAGATAAATAGATGGCCAAATTGAATGAGTCTTTGTAGTATCAAATTGAGAGAGATCATTGTGTTGAAGTGACTATATCAATTTATACAATTGAGAAGTCTAACATGTTTCTGGTGGATGTAGCCCAAATTGGAGGGAGCCTCGTTCAAAGCTTAAGTTTACCAATGAGAGAGGATGAAAAAATATATACATATTGATTGATGGCTCCACCATGTGATTCAAATGACACATGGCACCAATTGACATTCAGAGCATGATTTTGATCTAGCAAGGCCACATTCACACTCATTGAGAAGTTTCATAACTGATTGGAAGCAATGGTAGAAGATAGTAAGTTCAGGGTTGAGAAGTTTAACGACCAAAACTTTCAGCTATGGAAGATGCAAGTGGAGGACTACCTATATCAGAAGAATCTTTATCTACCATTAAAAGGAAAAGCTTTGAAGTCGTCATCTATGAAAGATGAAGAATGAGATGTTCTTGATCAGAAGGCACTAGGAACCATACAGTTGTGCCAGGTAACAATAGTAGCTTTCAATATTTCTAAGGAAAAGACAACGGTAGATCTAATGGAAAAATTGGGTAAATTGTATGAAAAAACTGTTGGTGTCGAAACGCAGCACCCCTGGGACTCCGCAACGCGATCGTTTGAGACTCCCAGTGCGATTGCACAACATGGAGCTTTTCCCAAGTGTGGGACCTCGCGAAATCGGAAAAGCTCTCCGGATGAAGGCCGGCTCCTATTCCTCTGTTCAGATGCACCAATGAAACGCAGAGGTTTACCCAAAAAACCTAATCTAACTACCAAGGAGGCAGGGAGAGAGAAATGCATGAAAATAAACCTAAGCTAAGGAGGTGATGCACCGAGGAATGAAGAACATATGTTTTGCCAATTAAACACAGACCACAGGAATGCAATGCAAAATCATGCACAGATAAACATATTCACAGTGAAAGATCGGGAGGATGCAAAATGAAACACATAGAGGGTTGAGAAACATCCACAGTCATGCATTTATTTGCTCCGAAGGTTGATACAATACACTGCAAAAAATGCCCAGAGGCAAAGGTGCATTACAGTTTCAAATGGGAGGTTTGAGCTCCACAACTCCACCTGCCAAAGAGAAGAAGGGAGGAGGCACAAAACAAAAATGTTCGACCCTTTTAAAAACAGCCCCTCCTTACATTATATATGAGAAAAAGAGAGGGAGAAGAGAATGATTCGGATCTGCCCCAACCACCTCCAAAACTGCATTCAATTCTTCAACAACCATGGTGGTAGGTGAGATCCCCAACGCCTGTCGGGTTCGGAACTTCCTCGTGCATCTGCATCGGGCTTGGAAACTGGCTCGACATGCTTCCTTTTCATGCTCTTCCGACGTGTTTTCCCGATCCAGAAACCCGAATTCCCTTGCTGTCGGGTTCTGAAGACCCCCCGACATGTATTCGTTGCGCCATGTCGTTCCGCCCCCGAAACCCGAATTGCATTGTGCGTCGGATTTTTTACCCCCTCCGGCATGTCCTTTGTTGTCGGGTTTTGGTGGGCTCCCGACATGCTGTTTCATCATGCGTTTCCGACCCGAAAACCCGATTTGTTGGGTGCGTCGGGTTTTGGAAACCCGAAAACATATTCTTTGATTGGCGGGTTTTGAAAATCGCCCGACATGTCTTTTGTTGTCGGATTTCTCTGCTCCCCCCGACATGTTCTTTCCCGGGCGTCGGATTTTGAAGACCCGCACACATATTTCCTTCTGTCGGGTTTTAGAGACCCCCCGACATGTCGTCTCCCTCTGATTTTCCGCTTCCTTCCTGTGTCGGGCTCTTCAACCCCCGCAACATGCTCCCGCGCCATGCTCCTCTGACCTGTTTTCCCGATCCGGATTTCTGCCTCTGATTTCCCGCTCTGCAACCCGACTCCATTCGCGCCGTGTTCTTCCTCCCGGTCCTCCCGCTCCCTCTCCTTCCGTCGACTTGTTGGCTTTCCGATTTGCTGTCGCGTCTGGGGGGGGAGAACATATACAACAATTTGGCGACTCACGGGGTTACCTGCCTGCTAGGTAGAAGATCAGTGGCCTTTCAGCAATCCATTGGGCATGGAGTCATAAGCGATATCCTGAACCAACCCGATATCCGATCCTGAACCTGATACCGCAACTCCTTCTCTGAGAGCACACTGAACTTAAGAGTTGTTCTCACCAAAAAAACGCTGCAATGAACCATGCCAGAGCAAAACCAACACCACAAAAACTATGTACAAAACTGAAATCATACATGCCCCAAATGGAACATGCAGAGTGTGCACAAGCACTTCTTCTGCTGAAAGCAAACCTACCTACTCTACTCTAACTGGAAGCAAAGGCAAGCTAAACAAACCCTGCAACTGGTTGTGAGAAATAGCTTCCTTTCTTCAAAATTGGCAGCCATGCAATTGATTTGGCACTGATCATGGCTGTTTGGATGAGTGGAAAATCAACAAGAAGCTGGTCTTCCACCCAAATCATCAAGGTATCAACTGAAAAATCCAATACCTCTTTTAGTTGCTCTGCATTTGAATTGAAGAGGTATGGCAGCTGATCCTTGGTACTTTGTAGCTCATCCTCATGCTCAGAAGCAAGCATGACTGGTTGTGGCTTCTCCTTTGGCTCCAACGAAGCCAAATACATGATTGGGCAAGGTATGATCCATTTGATATGCCCATATCTCTGATTTTCAACTCCAAAAATGGAGTTCTCTTGCAGACCCTCCGAGATGGATGACGTGGAAGAAATGGTGGAATCCTTCTGTCCTTTCTCTTCCTCCAATGAAGAATATGGAAGATTAAAATCTTCCAATTTTGATTCCAAAGAGCTGCTATAAGATGCAGGCTGCTGCAAATGAACATTCTCCTCCATGACAGCAGGCTCTGGCGTTTGGAATGTGGATGATGAAAGAGAGAATGGTGAAAACTCAACCGGTTCTTCTCCATCAAAACAGTCCTCCAAATCTGACAGGTAAACTGCCTCATTGCTGTCTTGCTGTTCGTGTTCAACTTCTCCCATGGTGTTCGCTTGATCTGCAACTTGACCACCATGGTTTCCTTCACTCCCTAATATTGAGTTTGAGAGATCAAAATCCTCTTCAGTACTAGAACTTGGGAGAGGTGAGGTAGAAAGAAGAACCGAAGGTTCTCCTGTAGCCTGCTTTGTGCTCAAAGCCCTTGGATCTGTACTTTTCTCCTCCGCAACTGGGATGTGCTCCTCTTCTTTTGCCTTTGGAGCGGATTCTCCCTCCTCTATTACTCGAAGGCAATCTTGCTCTTGAATGAGCTCCTCCTCCAGCATGAAGTTCGTCAAGTCAAACTCTTCGATCTGCTGCTCTAGAGGACAAGTTGGGACTGCAAGATCTCCTTCTTCTGCTGCAACAGAATCAGTCCTGACCACCATTTGTTCTCCAACCCCAACCTCTTCTGTAGGCCTAACCATCAAGGGGATCTTTGTCATCCCAAATCTAAGAGCCCAACTCTTCAGACTTTGAATTTCTTCCTCTTTGTTGGCACTCTCTTTTTGCTGTGGTTTTCCTTGGCTGGCATTCTGATTTTCATCCTCCCAACATGGATTAGGGGATGCAATAGGAGGGAATAGGTTGAAACTCAACTGATTTGACAATTTTGTGTGGTGGTGGAGGCAGTGGAACCTCTTGTTTCTTTGGAGTGGAAGGTACTTCATTTAGCTCTTGTGGAGGGGGTTTGGATTTGGAAGAGAAGAGGGCAGAAAAACTGAGATGGGATGGAAGACTAGGGGGTGGAGGGATGGATTCAACATTTAGGGCAGCAGATGGTGAGTTTAAAACTTGACACTGCTGAAATGATATAGATTGAGAAGGAGGAAAAGAAAGAGTATGAGGTGGTGTGCTTACCCATTGACAAGGTTGCAGAATACTTCTCTCATACACCTCTATTCCTTCAATCCACCTTGTAAGTAATGGCAGTGTTGCAATCATGAAGTCTAACTTCTCTTGAGAGCTGTAATGCCTTGGAAAAGGTCCCACCCATGGACAAGGTGCTCTGCAACCAATTCCAAATGCTTTCATTTGTGCCTGAGCCCTAGATTGCACCATGTTTGCCTCCATCTTTTGGATTTTCTCCAGCAGATCTGCATTTTCTTCTTCATTGTCTTCATTGCATGCGTACCCTTGCTCTTGGAAAGCTCCATAGCCAAACTGATTTTGGCATTGCTACTCATATGGGTATGCATGTTGATCCTGAACTTGACCAAAATGCTGATTTGGAGGATTTGTAAAACATGTTGGAGGTGTGATATATTGCTGCTGTTGATGTGGATTCCATGATGGAAATGAAGTCATGGTTGCACAACTTCATGGAATGGAAAAGAATGAAAGAGATGGAAAGAAAGATGGGTGGAAATGGATGGGAACGGGTCTGTAACTCAGAGAAATGGGTTGCAGATCAGGTGGAGTCGCCAGATGTGTTTTTAATATGCCTCTAAAAGGCTGGATTTTGCCAAGTTACACACCAAACCTGACAATATCGAAATCGAGATTTAAAATTTGAAAGACCCGGAGGATGCAATCTTCAGTTCGGAACTCATGTCATGTTGTGCAGCTGTGGATTCCTGAAAAGCACAGTCGGAACTTGGAACATGTCCGACACCCCTCAAAACCCGATTCTCTGTTTTGATGTTTTCGGATCCCGAAATCCCGAAATCACTGCTGTCGGGGGTAGGACCATGCAATGCATCCCCCGAAACCCGAAACACTACTGCTTCTGCTTTGATGTTCTCGGATCCCGAAATCCCGAAATCACTGCTGTCGGGGGTAGGACCATGCAATGCATCCCCCGAAACCCGAAACACTACTGCTTCTGCTTTGATGTTCTCGGATCCCGAAATCCCGAAATCACTGCTGTCGGGGGTAGGACCATGCAATGCATCCCCCGAAACCCGAAACACTACTGCTTCTGCTTTGATGTTCTCGGATCCCGAAATCCCGAAATCACTAAAAAACCCGAAATTTTGAAAGTCAAAATCTCAAAAAACTAAGAATACCCATTTGAAGATTACAGTCAGATCTACCAACTGGTGAAATTTTGACTCGTTTTGAGCAAGTTAAGCCCTTGAAAATTGATTTCGGGGTTCAGGCTGGGAGATGCAAAATTCAAAGTTGTAAAACACTGCAATTTTTAGTGCAAATTTCGGGAAAACTCCTTCAAATTTTTATGGAATGACCTCTTGGTCCCACCGGGCGTGCCAAAACTGTTGGTGTCGAATCACAGCACCCCTGGGACTCCGCAACGCGATCGTTTGAGACTCCCAGTGCGATTGCACAACATGGAGCTTTTCCCAAGTGTGGGACCTCGCGAAATCGGAAAAGCTCTCCGGATGAAGGCCGGCTCCTATTCCTCTGTTCAGATGCACCAATGAAACGCAGAGGTTTACCCAAAAAACCTAATCTAACTACCAAGGAGGCAGGGAGAGAGAAATGCATGAAAATAAACCTAAGCTAAGGAGGTGATGCACCGAGGAATGAAGAACATATGTTTTGCCAATTAAACACAGACCACAGGAATGCAATGCAAAATCATGCACAGATAAACATATTCACAGTGAAAGATCGGGAGGATGCAAAATGAAACACATAGAGGGTTGAGAAACATCCACAGTCATGTATTTATTTGCTCCGAAGGTTGATACAATACACTGCAAAAAATGCCCAGAGGCAAAGGTGCATTACAGTTTCAAATGGGAGGTTTGAGCTCCACAACTCCACCTACCAAAGAGAAGAAGGGAGGAGGCACAAAACAAAAATGTTCGACCCTTTAAAAACAGCCCCTCCTTACATTATATATGAGAAAAAGAGAGGGAGAAGAGAATGATTCGGATCTGCCCCAACCACCTCCAAAACTGCATTCAATTCTTCAACAACCATGGTGGTAGGTGAGATCCCCAACGCCTGTCGGGTTCGGAACTTCCTCGTGCATCTGCATCAGGCTTGGAAACTGGCTCGACATGCTTCCTTTTCATGCTCTTCCGACGTGTTTTCCCGATCCAGAAACCCGAATTCCCTTGCTGTCGGGTTCTGAAGACCCCCCGACATGTATTCGTTGCGCCATGTCGTTCCGCCCCCGAAACCCGAATTGCATTGTGCGTCGGATTTTTTACCCCCTCCGGCATGTCCTTTGTTGTCGGGTTTTGGTGGGCTCCCGACATGCTGTTTCATCATGCGTTTCCGACCCGAAAACCCGATTTGTTGGGTGCGTCGGGTTTTGGAAACCCGAAAACATATTCTTTGATTGGCGGGTTTTGAAAATCGCCCGACATGTCTTTTGCTGTCGGATTTCTCTGCCCCCCCGACATGTTCTTTCCCGGGCGTCGGATTTTGAAGACCCGCACACATATTTCCTTCTGTCGGGTTTTAGAGACCCCCCGACATGTCGTCTCCCTCTGATTTTCCGCTTCCTTCCTGTGTCGGGCTCTTCAACCCCCGCAACATGCTCCCGCGCCATGCTCCTCCGACCTGTTTTCCCGATCCGGATTTCTGCCTCTGATTTCCCGCTCTGCAACCCGACTCCATTCGCGCCGTGTTCTTCCTCCCGGTCCTCCCGCTTCCTTCCTGTGTCGTGTTCTTCCTTTCTGTCGCGCCGGGGGGGGGGAAACATATACAACAAAAACCTCTGCCTCTAATAAGGTATTTCTCATGAAAAGTGTGTTTAATATGAATATGTCAGAAGGTGATTCAGTAAATGATCATTTGAATGAATTCAACACAGTTACTAATCAATTAAGCTCTGTAGGAGTAAGTTTTGATAATGAAGTTGGGGCTCTTTTGATTTTGTGCTCATTGCCTAAAAGTTGGAATACTTTGGTTATGGTTGTCAATAATTTTGTTTCTGGTTCAAACACTTTAAAGTTTGATGATGTTATTGGTGTGATTTTTATTGAAGAGATGAGAAGAAAAATCACAGGTGAGTCATCTAGTACTGCTTTGAGTGTAGAGAATAGGGGAAGCCAGAAGGAAAAAGAAAAAAATCATGGACACCGTGGAAGGTCTAAGAAGGGAAAATTTAAATCTAGAAGCTAGAGTATGCTGATATTGTGGAAAAGCAAAACATGCAAAGAAAGATTGTTGGTCCTTAAAATCAGGGAAAGATCAACAAGAAGGGAGAAAAGAGGCAAATGTAGCAGGTGATGTGTTACAAGATACTCTTATTCATTCTTTGGATAGTAAATCAAAATCTTGGGTTTTAGATTTTGGTGCTTCATTTCATGCAACTCCTCGTAGATAGTATTTTCAAGATTATGTTCAAGGGAATTTTGGATAGGTATATCTTGGTGATGATGAGCCATGTAACATTATCGGAAAAGGTAGTGTTCAAGTTAAATTGCAAAATGGTAACACTTGGGTGTTGAAGAATGTCAGCCATATTCCTAGCTTGAGGAGGAATATAATTTCTACAGTGCAATTAAGAGATGAGGGTTTTATGGTTATATTTACAACAGATTCTCGAAAAGTTACCAAAGGTGCTCTTGTGGTTGCAAGAAGTAAAAAGTAGGAACTTTGTATTTATCCACTATGATCCCTCTTCTATTTTAGCTACTACATGTAGAGACTCAACTCTATGGCATCACAGATTTGGCCATATGAGTGAGAAGGGGATGAAGATTTTACATTCACAGGGAAAGTTGACAGATTTGAAAAACATAGTCCTAGACTTTTGTGAGCACTGTGTGTATGGGAAACAAAAGCCTGTGATATTCCTCAGGGTTGGATCAACCAAGAAGGAGCACAAGTTAGAGCTTGTTCATACATATGTGTGGGGGTTGGCTCAGGTATCTTCTCTTGGTGGTTCACGGTATTATATTACTTTTATTGATGATGCTACTAGGAAGGTTTAGGTTAATTGTATAAAGAAGAAATCTAATGTATTTAATACTTTCAAGAAATGGAAAGCTTTGGTTGAGAATGAAACAATTTTGAAGTTGAAGTGTCTCAGATCAAATAATGGTGGAGAGTACTGCAGCAATGAATTTAATAACTATTTCTCACAGAATGGAATCTGTAGGGTGAATACAGTTTGAAGAACACCACAGCAGAATGGTGTATCAGAATGGTGTATCATGAAGCGTGCAAGGAGCATGAAATTTCATGTTGGATTTACCTTACATTTTTGGGTTGATGTGTAGATATTGTTGTTTACTTGATAAACAAAGGGCCTTTAAGTGCTTTGGAAGGTGGAGTACCAGAGGAGGCTTGGACCGATAAGAAGGTAAACTATTCTTTTCTAAAAAAATTTGGTTGTGAATCATTTACACACATTGATAAAGATAGTAGGACCAAGCTATAAGCTAAGTCAAAGAAATGTACTTTCATTGGGTATGACACTGATGATTTTGAATTTCAGTTGTGTAGTTTGGATGAGAATAAAATCATTAGGAGTAGGAATGTTATTTTCAATGAAAGGGTTGTGTGCAGGGAACAACTACAGGATATAAAGCTTGAAAAGTCTGAGTATGTAGCACTTGATGAGATAAAAGATAAAGAAGTTCTCAAAGGGCTGGAAAATCAACAAGTTGGCATCAATCTTGGCACAGTTAGTGTTGATTATGTAGATCAAAATTAGTAAGAACAACAAGAGCCTCAAAATCCATAAATTCTTGTGAGACATTCTTCTAGGGTAAGTAGACCTCCTGCAAGATTATCTTTATATGAGCTTTACTATTGTTTATTGACAGATGGTGGAGAAATAAAAAGTTTTGAAGAAGTAATGTAGGTAGAAACACGGAAAAAGTGGGAGCATGGCATGGATGATGAGATGAATTCTTGGAACACAACCAAACTTGGGATTTGGTTCAGTTACCTGCAGGAAAGAGAGCATTGCAGAACAAGTGGGTTTACAGGTTGAAAGAAGAAGAATGTGGCAAAAAGAGGTACAAGGAAAGACTTGTTGTGAAAGGATTTGCACAGGAAAAAGGTATAGAATTCAATGAAATTTTCTCTCATGTTGTTAAAATGACTTACATTAGAACTATTTCAAGTTTGGTAGTTGTGGAAGATTTTCATCTTGAACAATTACATGTAAAAACTACTTTTCTTCATGGCGATTTGGAGAAAGAAATTTATATGGAGCAGCCACAAGGATATAAAGTCATGGGGAAGGATAAATTGGTGTGCAGATTGAAGAATAGCTTGTATGGCGTTAAACAAGCTCCAAGACATTAGTATTTGAGATTTGATAGGTTTACGATAGAATAAGGTTACTCTAGATGTCATTATGATCATTGTGTTTATTTTAAAAGACTAGATAATGAAACATATATTATCTTGTTGTTGTAGGGTGAGTGCACCAAGTTGGGGGGCCAAAAAGTGGACAAGAATCCGAAAAAAAGTAAAATGCGTACGCGTTTTGTTAAAATGCACTCGCGTTCTAATTTTTTTGTCTCGGGAATCACCAAAGCATAACGCGTACACGTTATGCTTATTATATTAAAAAAAATAGGCCCAAGTCTCTATCATTTTGCCTCCTTCAAACGCAATTTTTAGAGCTTAATTGTGCCCTTGCGTTTTTTCATTCAGCTGGATCTCAAGCTCAAATGATCATTTTTGGATCACCGGGAAGATTTGAATCGACGATCACGCCATGGAGAAGAGATAAGCACAATTATTTTTTCAAAATTGCATTGAAATATGATCATTATAGATTAAAATTTGAATTGAATACATATTTTTTATTGTTACAGTTAGAGGTCGATGCAATCAACCACAACCAAACTGTGTTATTCCTATCATCCCTCCCGACACTCCCACAGTTGCTCAACATCCCTCAAGTATTCAAGAAGATTTAGCGGCCCAAATAGTTGAAAAGAAAATTGAAATTGAGGATTTAATCAAAACAATGAGGGATGCACAATCTACAAACCCCCACCGTGCCTCTCTTGCAAACACATTGGAGGCATTACTTGTTCAAATTGGCACGACAACGGGGAAAATTGATCATTGGATAACTTACAGATAGGGTTATAGGGTTTATTATTCCAACAAATTGTCATATGTGGATGTAAAGAAAAAAGAAATTTCAATAGATATCATATGTGCCTTATTCATGGACCCCCACACTAATTTTCCTATTTCGTTAACATGTAAACGATTTCCCATCCATTGGTGCAATAATAATTTGAAATTGCACGTGTGCCTTATAAGTCTTTCTTATTGTTAGGAAATCATATGTTAGTGCTCACATTAGTGACTGAAAATATTAATTTGTGATAATTAGTGCAAATATAGGTTTAATTATATTAAACTTATTTTAATATATTTGTTTGTAAGTGGGTTACATAAGTTATACTCACCACACATAAATACTAATAGGCACTGTGAGATAATTGTGGAGAGTGTTGTTATGACTAACTCCTAGTTCGTAGGATTTTGATAACCTATTTATTTGTAAACTTTATTGTGAACAAGGTGATCTGGTTTTACTTTCTCATTTGGCATTAGAGCGAACTAGTTAAGACCTGTGAAGATTGTTTGCAAAGCAAAAATGGAGTCTTAATTAGAGACAAAGGGGTACTGCCATTATTGTCTTTTGCTGCCCCAATAAATGGAAATCCTAAGAATTTAAAGTATCTTTAATTGTAGATGCATTTGTGTTTTCGAAGGCTTTTTAATGTGATTCTAGTTCTCAATTTATGTATAAATACGTGCTTCTTTGGATATGTATGAGGGGTTTACTGTCTGACCACATGCATAAGTAATAAAGTGAGATTTGAATTTTTCATGCATACCTGATCATCTATGCATGGTTTATGATTTTTTCTACGCCTTTCATACCAAGCAAAACATGGAGAAAAACGTGGACTTTTGATGATGATCAGGTCTTCATCAAGTTGTCAATGTACGAGTGCTACTGCAACAGCAAAATCAATATTAAAAGAGTGAAATTTGAGACATATAGAGAGGAGTGTGTGCAGGTGTGTGGTTTGTAGAGGATTTTGTGTGGGCAGTTCCATTAATGATATTTCCTCGTATTCTCGTTTCACGTCGATATTTTGCTCAGACAAATGCCAAAACTGCTGCCCCAAAATTGTTGATTTGTACTTCAATCTGGTTACAGGAGAAGGAATGTATTTACCACAGTTATGTGACGCTCAGATAACAAGTTCAAGGCAAATTATGTACCAGACTGCACAGACGCCCACAGCGGGAGGTGTGAAAGATTTCTCAATGGGGGATCTGTTGGATATGGCCTTCCATTAATCAACATGCATACCAGTTTGTACAAATTATAGAATACAGCTTCTTGGATGCATTTGGCACGGGAGTATATGGAGGAAGAAGTCAACAGGATATAGGTATCGATGAAAATGTGTCTCTTACTTGGCAAACTCTTTAAAAGTCTAGAGTTTGTACTTACTATTAGAGGAGATTAATAATTATGGACTATTTGGTTGAGTGTTCATTTAGTTTCATTATCTTTGAGTCTTTAGGAATAGGTTATCAATAAGTTTTATTTGATGCTCATAACATGTGAGCTTTTAGTGTAATTTTCTCAACAAAGTTTTAGTTGTTTTAATCTTTGTCAGTGTCTTTTAGTATTGGCCATCATCGATATCATTATAAGTATGTATATCATCTTATTGTTTTAGTCAAAAATCAAGAGTTATTTTGTCAACTCTCAATATTAATAACTCATTATCAAGGTTAGCCAAAAATTGAGTGTCTAGTTGTCATTTTTGTCATTATTGTAAAAGCGGTACAAAATAAATAACAAATTGACTCATAGACGCATTTTTTGAGTTACTCGACGTCCTAAAATAATAAATTTCGCATTGTGAGGGAGAGGTAAAAATAAAGTACAATGTGAAAACTGATGAGATTCAACATACAATTTCCTGAGTAAGAAGCATGACAACTGGAGGATGGAGGCAAAGGAGGAAGGATGTCGATCAACGACCTCTCATCAGCCGCTAGTGACAGGGCCGCACATTTGTAGTAGTGGCACTTTTTTTTTAGTTGTGTGTGCATGAATAAGAACATAAAATCATTCTTGTTCACATGTTTGTAATTCTAGCATTTTCTCTTGAATGTGTTATGACATAGCGTGGAAGGTGTCGAGCTGTTGAAAACAATTGTATAAGAGGGCAGTTGACTGCAGAGACCCTCTGATTGCAAAGATCCTCATAATGTCATACATCATTGGAAGATGGTCGACCAGTGATAAGTTCACTGAAAGTGAAAGCGGTAAGTTCTCGTATATAGGTGATCATGTGTAGTAAGATCTAGACATCAAGATTCAGACAGCAAGTTCTTGTGATGTGTTGTTTCCCCATGTTCGCACTAAGAGGGGGAATGTTAGGAAATCATATGTTAGTGCTCACATTAATGAGAAAATATATTACTTTGTGGTAATTAGTGCAAATATAGGTTTATCGATAATAAACCTATTTTAATGTGTTTGTTTATAAGGGGGTTACGTGAGTTACACTCACCACACATAAATAGCACTGTGAGAGAATAGTGGAGAATGTTGTTATGGCTAACTCCTAGTTTGTAGGAGTTTGATAGCCTATTTCTTTGTAAAATTTATTATGAACAAGGTGATCTAGTTTTACTTTCTCACTTATTTTTCCAAATTGGTCATCTTTTTTCTAGCTTTTTAAATTTCCTTTATGACTTCAAGCTAATGTTAATTTCAAGAATTAAAATAGAAAAACTTTACATGGTACTCAGCCTTTAGTGAAGCTTCTATATGTGGTTGATGGGGAAAAGGCCCAAATTGGCTATGTATATAAGAGTATGTAAAGGGCAACGAAGGCCATCAGAGATTGCTACCAGGATATAAAATAACTATCATATTGTATGGAAAATCATAAACAAAAGGTGGCGATTTCAGCTCCACAAACCATTACATGTGGCTAGGTACTAGTTCAACCTAAAATAATAAGTATAACTTTGTTCAAAAATATATGCTTCACAGGGAAGCTCTTACAATGTATAAAGAGGATGGTACTAAATTGAGATGTTATATAAGCAATCCAAACAAAGCCCCAAATCTAGCATGCTACAAAAGAAAATCTCTTTTCTAAGGATATGGTATGGGCCTATGGCAATTACAATGAGGATGAGAAGAAACAAAACAAAAACTTTCAAATCTTTTAATACTTCCTTTCAGACATACACGAGTCCTCAAAAACTTGGTCGAGCAGTGGAGTAAATTTTCACAAGTTGAAAGCGCTGCATATGAATTAAAACTTGAATGGCAGAAATTAAATCTTAAAAGCTTTGCATGAATTATTTGACAGGTGGGTAATTCTAAACCATACATAGAGTTTTAAATCAATGGAGCAATCTTTGCATGATGGAATAAATCATTTAAACAAGACCTAAAATAGAACAGGAGTTTTTGTTAACTGAGAGTTTTAAAAACCTTTAACTATGTTTTTATACTTAGGTTGAGTTGAAAATAATAATAGATTGAAAATTCTGTATAAGGCTTAGGGGAGGTAGAAAAGAAATTATATGCACACAAAAAAAGGGAGATCAAAAGGAGATTCAGGAATTTAGAGTGACGCAGAGAATATATAGACACAAGAAATAAAAGAAAACAACAATGGAAGCATGAAAACGGATACACGGAGAGTGTTCATGCAAAATAGAACAGATACAAAGTTTGAAAGAGGAGATATGTGAAGAACGGTGGAAAGTCAGTATCAGAGATAGGTATTTAGACTTAATCATTTAAATATCTCAATCTCCATACCCTAGACATTTTTATGCTTGTAATGTAATGGTGAGGTTGTGGGGGCTATGAGAGTGAGGTCTTGGTTTTGAGCCTCAACCCTCACATGAACTTTTGCTTTATCTTTGATTAGTTTTGCTTATGAAAAACCTTGATTTCAAATAGACAAAACTTCAAAGCTCATATAAAAACATGGACTTGGCTCGTTGGTGAGTCCAAGCCTTATGAGCTCTGGATCATGGCTTCAAGCCCACAAACCCTTCAAGCTTCTACAAATTAAACTTTTTCTTTAAACCAAATCTCAAATTCAGATGCTTCTTAAATAACAGCTCAGTGTGTGTTTCAAACAAATGAAAATTTTGGGTACTTGGCCACGAGAAGAGGTCCAACCCCCTTCCCCCAATCTTGTTGACGCAACAAAATCTTAATTATTAAGTGTGGTTTGTAATCTCTTTTATATGGGATTTCTATGAAAGATGCACATTAAGGTATTAGGATTATAAGGACCGAGACGTAACCTTAAGAAGTTAAAATGATGCCTTTACTTTTAAAATGGAGGGTTTTCATTTTGTAATAGAAAGGTTAAGGTTATAAGATTTATTTCGAGAAAAAAAATTCAAACATGGGGTTATTTTTAATGTTCGCAAATGAAGGTGTTATAAAGATGTAATCACAAATAAGTCATAGGTGGATAAATTGAACAAATAACTAAACATATGACAAACCCTAGTAATGTTTTGGCATTTCCTCATTCTACATAAAATTGTGAAACCATATATTTGTTTTGTAACAATTTTTATGATAATTGTAATTGAGTAATGGAAGTTATTATGATGGTTAAACATGGGGAAATTTATCTTATAAACCTTGGTTCGAGAGATGAAATTTTCTACACTTAGAACAATTGTATGAGAAAACACGATGGGTTTATAATTGAAATTATGTTATAAATGACGATATAACTTATGATCACACTATGAAACTTGAAACACAAAATATATAATTACGTCCTTGAAACTATTTACGGGCATCATAGCTCCCTTACATGTATCGATAAACCGAAGTAAGGATCCCCGTAATATCGATGTTCTTGGATAGTGTGGGACATTCACGAGGGTTGTTATTACTCAGGCCCTATCCTTAGTTTTCCTCGTATTGTTTTGGATCAACAAAATAGGTTTAATATCCTTATAATGAGAATGCTATTGGGTGATATCAGGACATTCAAGAGGGTTATCATAGTTCGAGTCTTGATTCTAGTTTGTCTATGTTTTTTTCTTGGTTTTGGATGTTGTAAAAGATAGAGATCTCTTGTTGTGAGTTGTATATGGGAATGGGAATGTAATGAAATTACTTGTATAATTCAGATCATGAGCAGAAATATAATACCAAATAACACAATATTCCAGAATAATGATCTCAATATGCAATTAGAATAACTTCACCACTTCGAGGAGGCAGCCTCCAAACCATACAATAAGAATCAAATGCTCCAAATGATGATGAACTACTACCTAAAATCCCCTATATATAATATTCATATGTTATGGCCAACACCAAGGCTGACGTATTAAGCATGAGAAAGTATAAATGATATCATAAAATGATATGGTAAGCCACAAGTCGGCTACTCAGATCCTAATACAAGCAATAGGTTAAGGGCGTAGCATGCCCTTCCCCTTCAAAGCAACATTGTCCCCAATGTTGAGAAGCTTTGGGTGCTGCTGCAGGAATGTCATATCTCCCCATGTTGCATCTTCATTGTCCATATTCTTCCACTTGATCAGGTACTCAGTAATAACCCATGTCCTTAATCTTTTAGTGCATGTTTAAAGGATGCATTCAAGTTCCAAGATGACTCTCCCCTCCTCATCAAGATCAGGTAACACTATTTGGGCTGATATTCTCTGTCCAATTACTTTCTTTAGGCAAGAAACATGAAAGAATGGATGTATTTTGGCTGATTGTGGAAGTTCTAATTTGCATGTTATGGTACCAATATTCTGCAATACTTGATAGGGGCCATAATACTTCGATGAAAGTTTGTTATCCTTTTTGTTGTTTCAAATACATTTGCTTATATGGTTGTAACCGAACAAAAACCCAATCACCAACTTCAAAATGCCTTTTTATGCCATGTTGATCAGCCTGTTGCTTCATACGGTTTTGTGCCATGACCAAGTTCTCCTTGAGACTAGAGAGGACCTCTTGTTGATATTGAATGTATTCTTCTACTGCTCTAACCCGTGGTTGTCCTCTCAATGATGATGTGATGGATGATGGATGGTACCCATAGAGTGCCAAAAAAGGAGACATTTTATATGAAGTATGGAAGGAAGTGTTATACCACCATTCTGCAAGCGGTAACCATTGGACCCATCTTACTTGTTTATCTGACGTAAAGTAATGGAGATATCCCTCCAAAAACTTATTTACAACTTTTGTTTTCCCATCAGACTAGGGATGATAAGAAGAGCTACGAGCTAAGTACCCAAACATGAGAATAAATCAGTCCAAAAATTACTAGTAAATATAGGGTCTTGATCACTTACTATAGTCTTCAATGTTCCATGAAGCTTCTAAACTGTGTCCATGAAGACTGTAGTTACCGTGCTTGCAGCAAATGGGTGTGCCAAGGCACAAAAATGAGCATATTTGGTGAGTATATCCACCAAAACCATGATGACATTTTTTCCTTCAGATTTAAGCAATCTTGTGATAAAGTCCATGGAAACCTCTTCCCACCACTGGCTAGGAATAGATAGAGCTTGTAGAAGACCTGGGGATCGAACTGTTTCACCCTTATTTTGCTGACAAACCATGCATTCTGCGACAAATTTTTGGACATACCCTTTGAGACCTTCCCAAAAGAAATCTTGTTTGACTTGATGATAAGTCTTCAAGAATCCAGAGTGCCCCCCTACTAGAGAAGAGTGAAGCTCAGATAGAATCCTATTTTTAAGAGTGGAGTTCTTACATAGGTATAATCTATCTTTATATCATAAATCATCCCCTTTCAATACAAATTTTTCAGACATACTTGGATCATTCTGGAGATGATGAATGAGGTTTTGTGTGGTTGGGTCATTTCTCCATTTGGACCTTGCCTCATCTATCCAATCTTCCTATAATATGGATATGGCACATAACAAGGCTACAGTTGATTCATCTTTCCGAGATAGAGCATCCATAACTACATTCTCCTTTCCTTTCTTATAGATAATCTCAAAATCATATACCAACATCTTGGAGACCCATTTTTGTTGTTCTTCAGATGATAAATGTTGCTCCAAGAGGTATTTCAGACTATCATGATCTATCTTCACTTTAAAGTCTCTTCCTATGAGATATGGTCTCCATTGCTTTATTGCATGAAGTTTGGCTAGCATTTCCTTCTCATAAGATGGCTTGGAAAGATTCTTACCTTTGAATTAATAGCTCAAAAAGGCAATAGGATGGCCTTTTTGCATGATAACTACCCCCATACCCACCCCTGATGCATCGCATTCAACAATGAATGTTTTGGAAAATTTGGGAGTAGCCAAGATTGGAGTGGTGCACATGGCCTCCTTTAGTTGCTCAAATGCTTTGGTTGCATCCTCACTCCAATGGAAGGATTCCTTTAATAAAGATATGAGAGGTGTAGATATGCTTCCATAATGCCTCACGAATCTTCGGTAATAACCTGTAAGCCCCAAAAATCCTCGTAGATTCTTTAGGGTTTTTGGAACCTTCCACTCCCTCATGGCTTTGATCTTATTAGGATCCACTTTAACCCCTTCATGAGATACAATGTGACCCAAATATTCATCCTCCTTGAGTCCAAAATAACACTTAGAGGGATTTGCATAAAGTTGATGTTGCTCAAGGGTTTCCAAAACCTTATTTACATGATGCAAATGTTCCTCCCATGTTTTGCTATAAATTAATATATCATCAAAAAACACTAAGACAAACTTCTGCAGGAATGACTTAAAACTAGAATTCATCAAAATTTGAAATGTAGAAGGTGCATTTTTGAATCCAAAAGGCTTTTCTAGGAATTCATAATGGCCTTCATGTTTCTGAAAGGCAGTTTTATGAACATCCTCATCCTTGATTCTGATTTGGTGGTATCCCGAACGAAGATCAAGCTTTGTAAAATAAACAGCACCATGCAACTCATCAATCAAATCATCAATTATAGGAATAGGAAACTTATCTTTGATTGTGTACTTATTAAGTTCCCTATAATTAGAACACATGTGCCACATGTCATCTTTCTTCCGTACCATCACTACTAGAGAATAATAAGCACTCTGACTATGATGGATAATTCCTGCTTCCAACATCTCTTGTACAATATTATCAATTTCACTCCTTTGCACATATGGGTACCTATAAGGTCTGATGTTAGGCAATTGACTTCCTGATAATAACTGAATAGCATGATCATGATCTCTTTTTGGAGGTAAGCCCTTTGGTATATTTTCAAATACAACAGATTGTGCATCCAACACTGCTTGCATATTTGATGGTATAATGTCCTTAGAATGATAAGCCTCCAATGAAAATAGTTGTGCCACAAATCCCTCTGCACCCTTTTTTAGCATTTTTGCATCTGATGAGAACTTACTATTTGTGGAGACTTTTCTCTTAAGCATCTTAGCTCAAAATTCCTTCCTTCAGAGTGAAATTGCATGAACAAGTCTTGGAAGTTCATCTCAATGGTTCCCAAAGTGGCAAGCCATTGAACCCCTAACACAATGTATGCTCCTCCCATATAAATGGCATACATGGGACTATTTAGTATGTAATCTCCCATGACAAGCTTAATGCTATGGCATTTTCTAGAACAAGTAACAGTACCTCCATCAGCAATCAAAACTGTTGTTGCAAATCAGCAGCACCCCCTGGATGTTGATCAGATTTCTAGTTTGATCATACTAGCATCCAGTTTGATTGCACAACATTGAATCCTTTCCCCAAGTGTGGGACTTACAAAATGAGAAAGAAATCTCTAGATTAGAGGCTGGTTCCTCAAACTCCTCTGATCAGATCTGTTATTTGTACAATTGCAGAGGTTTGAATCCTAATCCTACTCTAAATTCCAAGGAGACAGAGATAGAAAGTGCAAAAATTGAAACTAAACTAATAGGTGATACACCAAAGGAGTGGTGAACACTTCTTGTTCATGAAAATTGACACAATTTCATAAAATGCAACATGAAACATCATACACAAGATGATAAGATGTAATTAGAGGTCTGAAATGAAGCAAGACAATACAAACAAAGGACTAAAAATTGATCACAGAGTTTGCACTGTCATTTTTCACTGTCAAAATCCTTGCATTTGCAACATCAAAGAGGCTAGAAACCTATTACAATCATGAAGAAGGTCTGATACTTGCAAAAATCACTTGTTAAAGGTGAAAGAAGAAGCTTGCTATCCAAAAAAAATGTTCCACCTCAAAAAATGAGCCAAATCTAGCTTTTACAATGCATGGGTCGAGCCTAGGAGAGAGAAAATGTGTAAAAAACATGGAAGCCATTCCCCATTAAATTAAGATGCATTAAAACAACATGGGAATCCTTACAGATCCATGCCTTAACATTTTTGGCCATGTTGAAAAAAAATGTGACCCATTTTGCATTAAAACTAGTTGTTGAAATGTCATTTTTGGCCATTACCATGTGCTAGAGGTGTTTCTTTATTTATCTCTCCAAAATGAACCAAAAGGAAAAATTGACCCAAGAATCTTGTAGAGAAATTCACCAGCTTTCCATTGATATAAAGAATGTGAAAAAATGAGCTATGGATTGAAAGATATGGCGATTTGAAGTTTTAGGGCAAAACAGGGCCAAATCGGGTCGCTTTGATATTTTTGGCCTAGACACATGGCGAGTTCTGATTGGCTGTGGGCCTTCTAGGGGAAAATTTCCCACAAAAACTCCGCCGAGCCATAACTTGAAAAATACATGGAGTTAGGAGGAAAAATTTACCTTTCTGGAAAGCTGAGAAAGAGCTCTATCCAATGGTGCCATTTCCAGAAGGTTTTGAGTGCCTGAAAAGAAAAATTTTGTGAATGAGGCACAAGAGAGGGAAGAATTAGAGGAGTTAGCCACAAAATGAGTAGGGGGCACATTTTGGATAACAATTTTGGTGACTCAGAGGGGTCATATGCCTGCTGGATGAAGTTACCAGTTTCCTGAAGCATCCATTGGGCATGGAGTCATGAGTTATAGCCTGCAAACTGATCTAAAATTTGAAAACCTCCCTCTGAGCCACTTGGAATCCATTGAACTTAGAGTTGTTCTCAAAAAAATGCCACTTAAATGAACTGTGCAAGAGTAAAACCAGCAGCACCAAAACTATGTACAAAACTGAAAATCATACATGCTCCAAATGGAACATGCAGAGTGTGCACAAGCACTTCTTTTACTGAAAGCAAACCTACCTACTATACCCTAATGGAAACAAAGGTGAGCTAAACAAACCCTGCAACTGGTTGTGCAAAATAGCTTCCTTTCTTCAAAATTGGCAACCATGCAACTAATTTGGCATTGAACACGGCTGATTGGATGAATGGAAAATCAACAAAAAGCTGGTCTTCCACCCAAATCATCAAGGTATCAGCTGAAGGCAAATTCAATACCTCTTTTAGTTGTTCTACATTTGGATTGGAGAGGTATGACAGCTGATCCTTGGTTCCTTGCAGCTCATCCTCATTCTTAGAAGCAAGCATGACTGGTTGTGACTTCTCCTTTGGCTCCAATAAAGCCAAATACCTGATTGGGCAAGGTATGGTCCTTTGAGTATGCCCATTGCCCTGATTTTCAACTCCAAGAATGGAGTTCTCTTGTAGACCCTCATGAATGGATGATGTGGAAGCAATGGTAGAACCTTTCTGCCCTTTCTCTTCTTCCAATGAAGAACATGAAAGATTAAAATCTTCCAATCTTAGTTCCAAAGAGCTGCTATAAGATGCAGGCTGCTGCAAATGAATGCTCTCCTTCATGATAGTAGGCTCAAGTATTTGGGATGTGGAAGATGAAAGAGAGAATGGTGGAAACTCAACTGGTTCTTCTTCATCAAAATAGTCCTCCAAATCTGACAGATACACTACCTCATTGTTGTCCTGATGCAAATGCTCAACTTCCTCCACGGTATCCTCTTGATCTGTAACTTGATCATCATGGTTTCTTTCATCCTCCAACATTGAGTTTGAGAGATCAAACTCTTCTTTAGCACTAGAACTCAAGAGAGATGAAGTAGAAAGAAGAATTGAAGGTTCTCTTGTAGCCTGCTTTGCACTCAAATCCCTTGGATCTGTAATTTTATCCTCCACAACTAGAATGTGCTCCTCTTCTTTTGGATTTGGAGCAGCTTCTCCCTCTTCTACTACTTGAAGACAATCTTGTTCTTGATAGAACTCTTCCTCTAGCACGAAGTTCGTTAAGTCAAACTCTTCGATTTGTTGCTCTAGAGGAAAAGTTGGGACTGTAGGATCTTCTTCAGAGATTTCTTCCTCCATGGCTGATTGTGCAACTTGAATTGAATCAGCATTTTCTTCAAATAGAATGCTAACATGGACACTACTTTCTGAGCAAATTGATTGTTGATCTGTTTCTTCTTTTTTCTCTTCTCCTGCTGCAGCAAATTCTGTCCTAACCACCACTTGTTTTCTAACTCCAACCTCTTCTAAAGGCTTAACCATCAAGGGGATCTTTGTCATCCCAAATTTAAGAGCCCAACTCTTGAGACTTCATTTCTTCATCCTTGTTTGGATTTTCTTTTTGCTGTTGTTTTCCTTGACTAGAATTCTGATTTTTATCCTCCCAACATGGATTTGGGAATGCAAGAGGAGAAGTGGATTGTAACTCAAATGGCTCGGAAATTTTTTGTGGTGGTGGAGGAGGTAGAAAATCTTATTTCTTTGGAGGAGAGGGTATTTCTGTTAGTTTTTTTGGAGGGGATGACTGTTTGGAAGGAAAGGGGAAGGAAGAATTGAGATGTGATGGAAGACTAGGGAATGGAGAAATGGAATTAACTCCTGGGGAAGCATTGACTAGATTTAGAATTTGAAATTCCAAATGAGATGATGCTACTTGAGTAATGGGAAGAGAAAAACCAGATGATGGTGTAGAACTTACCCATTGACAAGGTTGTTCAACACCAAGTGTATAGGCCTCTATTTCTGCTGTCCATTGTGCAAGTTGGGGCAGCATCTTCATCATGAAGTCCAGCTTCTCCTGAGGGCTGAAGTGTCTTGGAAAACCAATTCTTTTGAAAGCTTTCATTTGAGTTGCTTGAGCCCTGGATAGCACCATGTTTACCTCCATCTTTTGGATTTGTTCCAACAGATCTGCATTTTCTTCTTGACTACCCTCACAACCAGCATACCCTTTTGCTTGACATGCTTCATATCCAAACTGACTTTGGCACTGCTGCTCATATGGGTAGACATGCTGATTTTGAATTTGATCAAAATGCTGATTTGGAGGATTTGTAAAACATGTTGGAGGTGTGATATACTACTGTTGTAAATGTGAATTCCATGATGGAAATGAAGTCATGATTGCACAACTTCATGGAATGGAAAAGAATGAAAATGATGGAAAGAAGAATGGATGGAAATGAATGGAAAACAGGTCTGTAACTTAGAGAATGAGTTGTTTATCAGATGGAGTCACCAGATGTGCTTTTGAAAGTGCCTACAAAAGGCTGAATCTTTAACAGGAACACACCAACCTGTCAAAGATAAAGTGAAAGACCTCTAAGGTCCCACCGGGCATGCCAAAACTATTGTTGCAAATCAGCAGCACCCCCTGGATGTTGATCAGATTTCTAGTTTGATCATACTAGCATCCAGTGTGATTGCACAACATTGAATCCTTTCCCCAAGTGTGGGACTTGAAAAATGAGAAAGGAATCTCCATATTAGAGGCTGGTTCCTCAAACTTCTCTAATCAGATATGTTATTTGCACAATTGCAGAGGTTTGAATCCTAATCCTACTCTAAATTCCAAGGAGACAGAGATAGAAAGTGCAAAAATTGAAACTAAACTAATAGGTGATACACCAAAGGAGTGGGGAACACTTCTTGTTCATGAAAATTGACACAATTTCATAAAATGCAACATGAAACATCATACACAATGCTGATAAGATGTAATTAGAGGTCTGAAATGAAGCAAGACAATACAAACAAAGGACTGAAAATTGATCACAGAGTCTGCACTGTCATTTTTCACTGTCAAAATCCTTGCATTTGCAACATCAAAGAGGTAGAAACCTATTACAATCATGAAGAAGGTATGATACTTACAAAAATCACTTGTTGAAGGTGAAAGAAGAAGCTTGCTATCTAAAAAAAATGTTCCACCTCAAAAAATGAGCCAAATCTGGCTTTTACAATGCATGGGTCGAGCCCAGGAGAGAGAACATGTGTAAAAAATGTGGAAGCCATTGCCCATTGAATGAAGATGCATTAAAACAACATGGGCATCCTTACAGACCCATGCCCTGACATTTTTGGCCATGCTGAAGAAGAATGCGACCCATTTTGCATTAAAACTGGTTGTTGAAACATCATTTCTGGCCATTACCATGTGCCAGAGGTGTTTCTTGATTTTCTCTCTCTCCAAACTCAACCAAAATGAAAAAATGACCCCGGAATCTTGTAGAGAATTTCACCATCTTTCCATTGATATAAAGAACGTGAAAAACTGAGCTCTGGATCGAAAGATATGGTGATTTGAAGTTTTAGGGCAAAACAGGGCCAAATCGGGTCGCTTTGATATTTTTGGCCTGGACACGTGGCAAGTTCTGATTGGCTGCGGGATTTCTAGGGGAAAATTTCCCACAAAAACTCTGCCGAGCCATAACTTGAAAAATACATGGAGTTAGGAGGAAAACTTTACCTTTCTGGAAAGCTGAGAAAGAGCTCTATCCAATGGTGCCATTTCCAGAAGGTTTTGAGTGCTTGAAAAGAAAATTTTTGTGACTGAGGCACAAGAGAGGGAAGAATGAGAGGAGTTAGCCACAAAATGAGCAGGGGGCACATTTTGGATAACAACTACTTGACATTCATGAGATGGATAAATGAAGCAGTTTAGCCGCACTGCTAACTTATGATTGATAAAGTTGTGAGTACTTCCTGAATCAATCAACACTGTGACCCTCTATTTTTTTAGGAATCCAACCACCTTTAGGGTTTGGGGGTTGCTAATACCTAAAATTGCATGGCATGAGATTGTTGGCTGAGGATCTCTTGACTCCTCCTCTGGCTCAACCAAGACCTTTGACTATGCATCTTCATTATTCTCTTCATCTTCACTAGGCCCATCAATGTAGAACAACTTCTTTTCAACACATTTATGTCTGGGTCCAAATTTACTGTCACAGTTAAAACATAAACCTTTTTCTCCTTTTTCTTCAATTTGTTGAGGTGTCAATCTAACTGGTCGAGGGAGTGTTGGGGCCAAGGTGTTGCGATCTCTGGTATAAGTGAAATGTTGTCGCCTACTTAAACCAAATTTCTCCTCTGCCCTTCTTGCCATAATCATCGAATCAGAAACCTTACGAGGATTAAACATACGCACCTCATGCTCAATGTGATCCTTAAGACCCCCGAGAAATAGGTCATTCAGATTCTCTTCAATAATATTTTCCACCCATAGAGAAATGTTTTGGAAGTGATGAATGTAATCCTTAATACACCCTATTTGTCTTAATTTTTCTAATTACCTAAAGTAATTATCTAACACACTAGAACTATAGTGTAATTACAACTCTTCAGTGAACACTGTCCATGTAACATTGAGACCACTCTTCTACCTTTGAGCACATAACCATTGATACCAGACGGATTGGTCAGGTTTGAGATACAAAGTTTCCGTGGTCACCTTTTGTCCTGGTGGAATCTGATGTAGTTCAAAAAAATTCTCCATTTTGTTTATCCAATTGAGTGGATCCTTTCCATCAAACTTACACATCTCCACTTTTGGAAACATAGTACGGGTCTACAAAGTGCTTGTATTTGGATTGTGCACACTCGAAGATACACTCTGGATCATGTGTCTATTATGTTAACCTGAGGATCCACCTTGATTAACATAAGTATGATTACCCATCATATATGTACTAAATTTTTGCATGAAATCCTCCAATATTTTTCTAATCCTATCCACATCTTCTTTTCTGGCCACTCGAGATTTGAGGTTTCTTAGGTTAAACTCAAGTTGGCTTACTTTGTGGTCTGTCGAAGTAAACCCTAATCGTGAGGAATCTGTAGTTATATCTTCTATCTCCAACTCCTTAAATACTGTCTCATCCTTCTCTAGTGTTTTACCTGGAGTTATGGGATTCTTTTTTCCTCTTGTGGAAGGCCCCGCCATGATGCCCCAAAATAGTAGGATGTAGGGATCATAGTCAAATTTTAGGGTTTCATATTTCAATATCATTTCGGCCAAATATAAAAAAAACTTAAAGAACAAACCCCAAATATTTTTTTTTTCTTTCCGAAAATGTAACAAATTTGAAAAACTTCCACAATTTACACCCTAGGGAATGATTTTATGAAGAACCCTAAATTTGTAATAACTTTTGCAAAATAAATCAAAAAAGTCTGAAATTTTCAAGGAACCTTACTTGAATAGTTTTACAACTTTGTTAAAAATATCTCCCACCAATTCGCTTTGGTTTGCAATATATGGTAGAAACAAAAAATTAGGGGTTTTACCCTAATTTTGGCCCAGATCGCAGCTTTGATACCACTTGTAATGAAATTACTTGTATAATTCATATCATGAGTACAAATATAACACCAAATAATACAATATTCTAGAATAATGATCTCAATATGCAATTAGAATAGCTTCTCCACTTCGAGGGGGCAACCTCCAAACCATACAATAAGACTCAAATGCTCCAAATGATGATGAACTACTACCTAAAATCCCCTATATATACTATTCATATGTTATGGCCAACACCAAGGCCAACCTACTAAGCATGAGAAAGTATAAATGATATAATAAAATGATATGGCAAGCCACAAGTCGTCTACTCATATCCTAATACAAGCAATAGGTTAAGGGCATAGATGTTGTAAAAGATAGAGATCTCTTGTTGTGAGTTGTATCTGGGAATGGGAATATTTTGAGAGATGTTTATATGAGTTAGGGAGTGATCGATGGACATGGGTAGGGATTCATAATTTGGTTTCATATATTGAAAGTCTTAGGGTTAAAGGTTTACTGCAGGGTGCCAAAGTCCGCCCTCATTTATAGTCAAGTATGAATGTTTCATGCCCTAGTACGTTTTCGGATTTCATTAGAAATGAGTACCTAGTGTTGTCCTATGTATTTTGGCCTAGTGTTGTCCTCCGTATTTTGAAATCCTATTGGGAACATATACCATTTGATTCTACATGTGATGTCACTATATGTTCACATGATGGTCTAGCTCAGCTTGGTTTTGCTTTTGAGGACCTTCATCCTCCTACTCATGATCCTCATCTCTACTATAGCTTTATCACTATTACCACTGCTTATGGTTTGTGTATCTTTCATCTTACAGTCTACTTATCACATACCTCTTGCTCTTCTCCACTCACATTAGGGGAATCTTGGCTTACTTATATTGGGGGCACATTAGATCCTAGTCATACAGACATTTTATTTCCTATGCCTTTGGGACGCGTTTTCATCTACAATAGTTCCTTTCTTGGCTATACACAGAATCTTCCTCATTGGTATGTGCATGGTTTTCATCTTCCTCCATTTACCGATGAGGAATATGCCATGGGCATGTACAACTTACACCTCAATGGTTCATTATGTGATCAACCTGACACTATCACCTACCAAGTTACTAATGCTTATCCATTCAATTATGACCCAAAGGATGACGATCTTCTCTATGACTTTATATGATCTTCCTACACACACTTGGGGGGGCATAACATTTAATACACCACCCCCCATTCTATCATACTTTCATAATACTACATCACACTCTAAGCATTTCCACATACATCATCGTATCATCTACTCATATATCATCTTTGCATTCTCATACATCCATTTCCTAACATACCCATATTCATTCATATTTTAGTGTCGTCACTACCCAATGACACACTCTTGTGCTTTGGTTCACACTTGAATGTTGAGGGCTTACTCCACCATGAACCCCACACACTGCACAATAGTAACTACACATTGCATATATTCACACATCGCACATCTTACATCATACATTCTATAGTTAGTTTACACCATTTTGACATTTACAGATCTACGCGTCATACATCGTACTAGTCCTCATCATACGCATCACATAGCACACATTTCACACTATTAGTCTATCTATACATTTTTGAATTACATCCTATACATTGCATATCGAACATCCTACACATCACACGGTCATTTATTCTCATCACACATCTACGGAATGCACTCACTACCCTATGACATACTTTAGTTCCTCTTTTCATACTCAACTGCCGAGGGTTTATAAATCAAATGAACCTTTACATTATTACATGTTCATCATTCGACCTTCTATCATGTGACATTACTAGATTAGTGACACATGCTATAGGCTAAATGGTCACTTACTCTATCATATTGTATTGGTATACGCTTTAGGATACATCACCACTCCCTTTTTATTCATTTAGTAGTGATATACGCTTTAGGCTACATCATCACTCTTACATTCGTCTTATCATGATATACGCTTCAGCTATAAGGTTCACACACAAATCATCTCTAGGTCGTATATCATGACCACACATATACACACTCATCACAACACGTTAGACACAACACACACTTCGACCATTTCCCGATGACACACTCTCGTTTACGATTCTATCATCAGCTAATTTTGACTTCGCAAAATTAATACGTGTGAAAAAAATTTAAATAATCAAAAGTGTTATTGATCATGATTTATCACCCTCATCATGATCGTTTTATTCTCCTGGTCACTTTGACCTTCGTTTTATCCATTTCAGGTGGGGACTCCTCTCGTCATGTCGCAAACTGCGTTTAAAATAATTAATTAATATTTAATTAATTTATTACCCTTTTATTTAATGAAATTAATTTTATTAATTTTGGTGTGTTTTAATTAAATAAATATTAATTTAAAATTCATTAAAAATTGATCGAAAAGCTTTTCTCATTGCTGGGGACAGTTAAAATCCCACTTCCAATTGCTAGGAATGTCAAATTGGCTCCGGGAATGGCAAATTGGTTTTCCGCACCCGATTTTCCCTTTCTTGGAAAAATTTCCATTTTTCCCCGCTTATTGGAGATTTCCTTATTGATTGCCAACTTGATTGGATGGCAAAATGGAAAAATATCTCCCAATTTCCCACATGGGGAAATGGATGGGAATTATCAGCTCGCTTTGCCATTGTCATAGGCAAATGATTAAACTTTTTCTCATATTCCCCTGGCAATTAATGCCCGCTTCCCAAATCAAGAGGAAATTGGTTATTTCAACGGAAAGAAATAAATGGTTATGGGAAAACTTCTTTAATCCTCGTAACTTTTCTCCATGAAAATTTATTGGAAAAAGTCATGCGAAAAAGCTTTGAGGCTCTTTATTTCCGAATTCTTATTATTATTTCAACTTCTTACTTTTCCACTGTGTAAAAACATTTTCAAGAAAAAAAATTCAAAGTATCCACGTATTCATCCTTGGCAATTGCTCATCACGCATCCATTGGGCAGAATAATAAGACCACGTTGAAGGAGCTAAGGCAAAGCCAAAGCATCTGTTCACGATGGAGGAAATAGGCAGAAAAAAAAATCCACGCATTGTTTGAATAGAAAAGGTCACACATTTGCCAGGGAAAAAAGGGAGCCAGTGCAAAGAAATAAATTTCCATGTGCAGCAGAGGAATAAAATCAAGAAATAAACCATTTCTAAGCATTTGCATAAACCAGGAAAGTTTCACGCGAGACAAGAAGGAACTAAAAAAGTAAGGAAACCCACGCCAACTAGGTGGGGAGAAGTTCAACGTTGAATATTTCATGCAGCTAAAGAGAAAATCCACGCCAAGCTGAAAGATAAGAACAATTTCCACACCAAGGTGAAAGATAACAACCTCCACGCATACATTGGCGGCCATAAACAAGAACAAATAAATTATTAAAAAAAGGGGGAAATGCCAATGTATTTACACAGGTAAATTCCCACGCATTTGCAGAAGTAAAAGATATTTTTCGAGGAAGAAGGTAAAAAAAAAAAAGAAGGTTTTTGAATTAAAAAAGGAGCCCACACATTGGTAAAGTCAAAGCTAAAACAACAAGACAATCCAAAACACCAGCAAAGAAAGAAGATAGCCTGCGTGTGGAAGAAAGAAGGCCACATGTCAAGGAAAGAAAATAGCTCCCATGCATTTGCATAAACCAAGATAATTCATGTGCCAAGGAAAAATAATACGATGCCCACACCAAGCAAAGAGCATTACATCAAACAGTGGTTAAAGGCAATACACCAGAGGTAATACACACAAGAGTGAAGGGAAGCAACCAAAGCTATGCAAGGGAGATGTTTGGAAAATTCCATAAAATAATTTTCACACAATCCGAAATCCACACATTGGTCTGATAGATGCAGCTAATACACAACCAGTTAGAGCAATTCCACACATGGGCAAGGAAGAAAGATCCTTCATGCCAATAATTGGTAAAGTTAAACAGCTTTCACGCATTGGCCAAGGCAATACGTTGGTGAAAAATCAATTCACGCAAGCTTTTAAATGGTGAGTTCAATTCCAGCGAAGATTTAAAACATCACATTGAAGGCAACAAACAAAATCATGCATTAGTTAATCACACAATCCAAAAAAAGGAGAAGATCCACGCATCAACATTTACACTGCTCCATGCATGTCTAGAGAAAATAAAACAAGAAAATGATGGTGAAGCCAAAAGTCCATATTCAACACCAGGAAGGTTAAAGAAAAGATTTTCCACATGATAATGAAGATAAATTCCCTCATAGTCCAAAATAGCTCAGCAAATGATAAATTCCCGCACGGTCCAAAATAGCTCACTGTAGCCAAAGAGAAAGGGTTTACGTGTATTCAAAGGAAGATAAAAGCCCATGCATACATGTATCTCGGTTAAATATTAGTCCACCACGCATGCACAGGTTATCCCAGTGCAAGAAAACAATGGATGCAGAATGAAGTCTGCTATGGGTTGTATCTGTCAAAGTAGTCAACTTTGGAGCTTGGTATCTCGAAGCAAGATGATTTTCATGAAAAACCAATCATTATCCACAATGTAACTCATGTTAAGGTACTTCTATAATTATTCTAAGAGCCCCAGAACCTCGTTGATATTTTTCATGAACCCAAAACAAACACAGTTTGTTGGATTTTATTCCGCGCCCAATTTTTCGCTTGTCAGAATGCCTACTTTGAGCTTTCGTATTTCAGACCTGAATGATTTTTGAGAAGAACGGTTTTCTTCTTTGAATTTTTCCCATCTTCGTATACTCCTTTGACAATTTTCAAATACACATCACCTCTTTTGATATTTTTCACGGAGCCAAATAAAACGTAATTTGTTTGATTTCGTTGTGTGTGCAGTTTTCAGCCTATCAAGGGGACTCACTTTGAGAGTTAATATTTTGAATTTGGATAGTTTTAAAGATAAAAATATTGGCTATTTGAATTCTCAAAACATTCATATTCTTCCCTACTAAGTTGTATATTCCCAGGGTGACGTTTGATATTTTTCCCAGGCTAAAACCAAACGGGATTTTCGCAGTTTAACACCTGCATTTTCTTAGCAGTTTCAGAAGAGTCAACTTTGACCTTTGATATTTCATTGAATAATTTTATTTGGGAAAAAAATATTTGATCCAAAAAATTTTGGTACCTTAATAGACTCTCTCATCCATTGAGAGCTTCTCAGAACAAGATTTGGTATTTTTCCCAACCCAGTTTCAAAGGTGATTTGTTCAGTTTTGAAGTCTGGAAGTAATAGCCAGAAATCAAGCTTCTGTCACATCTTCACAATCATGTCATCTTCAAACAAGTGTGTTTTTGAGGATAATCAAGCAAGGCCACATCATTCAAGCATGTCCCTATCAGCTCTCAATTAGCAGCGGGCACCATACTTCATCAACTAGTCTTAAAGTTGGAGCATTCTCGAATTAGATGATTGTGAGTGAATCAAAATGGCAACAATTTGGGATGGTGATAGACGAAATACATAACTCGAAGAATTGAATTGCAATCTCGACTCTTGGAAGATATTCTCCATAGAAAAAGATCAGTAGTTGGATTCTGACAAGCCAAGGTGGCGTAACGACAGCAATCTCACGAAAAATGAAAAATTCACCATGGAAAGGTATTCAGAGCATATGGAGAATTGTGTGTAATTGTGAATGCGAATGTGAATAAATAAAAAATTGCTCACACCATGTTGTTTCTCAAACGAGGAGGTGGATGAATTACTCAAGTTTCAAGCTCGACTCTCTTGTCATCTAGAGGATTGCGGGGCACGGTCAATGAGTTTGTTCATGTACAATTAGGATAGGTGAACTCTTGGCCCAATGGATAAGGTACTGATCCTAGGTGTCTTGATCTAGGTGATGTGTTGCTAACTAGGATGTCTATGTATGTGTTTAAGTCATTTAAGTGGGGTCCACATGTACCCATTGATTTATTTAAGTGCTTTTCCTAAAATGACTTTAAAATTTGTTATAAGTGATGTTATTTTTGAACTCACTTTTGACAAATTTTTGATAACTTACGTGATTTCTATTTTTAAATTACTTTTTAAAATTTTGGTTGAAAAAGTCAAAGTCACTTAAGATGCCCTATTTAATGGTCATGTCAATCCTAACTACTTTGTAACCAACTTTTGGGTTATAAAAGAGAGTTAGAGGCTCATTTTTAAGGGTGACTTTGAGAGAGGAGAAGAAAATATTTTTGTGTACAAGCTTTGTTTCAAGAAAGAAAATTTTGGTTCTTTTGTGAAGACATTTTGGAGTTAATAAAATATGAACCTTTTGTCCCATTCATTTTCTCTTGTAGCATTTGATGTTCTTATGTTCATTAGATGTTAGTGTTTAAATATTTCATGTGAATATTGTTTTGGATATTATTGTCAACACTATTAATTTGTTGTTCTTGTTTACAATGATCAAACTCTGATATTTACTTACACATGTGTTCCTTTTTACTTATTCTTGTTTAGCTAATTCGAACTCTACTTTACTTGAGTTAGCTATTCATTATTTTCCTCTATGCAATATTAGACTCTACTTTTACCTAGCTATTGCATGTTCCTTCCATCTATTCCTTTCCATTTCTTTCCATCATTCCATTTCATCTCCCTCATTCACATTTCTTTCTGTTTGATGTTCTAAAACACCCCCCACATACAATTTTGAATGTGCAGATGTAAATATAGTTTTTTTTTAATAAAGGTAACCGCACCTTGATTGAGGAGGGACTTCATTCCCTTACTGTTGCATGTCATTTGCATGCATGCAAATCCATATGCTAATAGTTTTTGGTGACTCTACTGGGGATTCTGACATCGTTAACCAATTTTTGGTTAAATCTTTACAATTATCCCCTCTGCACAAGCTCCAGTTCCTCAACCGAATATTTTTCCCATTAAATATTTTCAAGGAGACATTGTTGCCAACCTTCATATAGTATCTTGGGAAAACCATGAAAGCTTGCAGCAATTTTTGGTTGTTGATAGATCTATTGACATAGAAATCTACATTGAAGACCTTAGAAGAAGAGCACCCACACTTGTTGCTAGAAGACCTCCTAGAAACATGTTGATCGTTGTTCATCAACGCATCCCTCTTCCACCAAGGAAATAATATGTATGACTATTATAGGTAACTCGCCTATCTTGCAACCAAATCTTCTTTTTTCAGATAGTCAAGAAGACATATCATCAGATTTTTAGAAAACTATTCAGGAAAAGTGCACGAACGACTATCATTTTCATCTCTTCGCATCAGTGTTGGATAATGAAGAAAATCAAACTGTGAGAGTTGCTAGAGTCATTAAGGTGTAAAGATGATCAAGAAAGAGAGACAAAGAGAAAATGACTAGAGCTGTTCGATAACGTGTCATAGTGATCCTTTCACAGTAAAGATTTCAAACTGGTAGGAAAGAGGTTTACATGAGGAGAAAAAGCTATAAAGGTCGATCTGATCCCATTTTTTATTTTCAAGGAAAGTTTGGTTTCAAGTTATCTCATCCAAGGAGGAACACTCCCCGTAAATCCATAATCCTTGTATCAAGTCCTGAAAGAGCAAGTAAGGGAGGAATCACTACATGTCAAGAACTTGTTCTTTCTCACAGTTGTTTTACCCTCTCATACCATCTTTCCCAAGATGGCTCAGTTAATGTACCATGGGGAAATATCATAGGACCATTGGCCTATAACTAGCTCGAGATGATCTCTCACATGAGGATTGATGAAAATTCTTCCCAAGTTCAATGGAGATGGGAAGACTTCACCTAATGACCACATTTCTACCTTCTTTGCTGCGTGTGCAATTTTTTTAGTGGAATATGAAGATGTTGTTGGTTTTCCTCTTCATTAAAACGTTGCAAGACATTATCTATGGATTGGTTTCATTATCTTTCAAATGGATGCATTACAATTTGGAATGATATGAAAAATAAGTTTGAAGACCGTTTCAAAATGACATAAGATGAACATGCCCTTCTTGCCCAACTATCTCAGGTGAAGAAAGAACCAACATAACCCATGAAAAATTTTGTGGCTAATTTCAACAAAATGGTGAAAAAAGTTCTTGCCGGAATCCCCCCGAACCCTGACGGATAAAAAATATTTCTTTATTAATAAACAATAACCAAAAGTGTGTATATTAGTTGAGAAGGGCCAGAGTGGCTACTTTAGAACTTGTCTGAATCCTTAGAAATATAAATTGAAGATGACTTAATCAAGGTTGGAAAATTCAAGAAAACTTATCTCAAGGGAAAGATAATCAAGAAACTTCCAATGCTTCTGAAGATCATACTCACTAAGTTTGTTAATGATGTGCTAGCTTTGAAAAATCAATTTGCTTAAAGTAGTAAGTACCTGGTACTTACAAAGACATCCCAATAAAAGGCTATGTTCCTATTAAATCTAGAATTGCAGGTGCGCTCAAACAAGGCTTACTATTGAAGCAACTTCCCGACAACTAACTCAAAATGTGATTTCATTGAAGAAAGTGATGATGAAGTTGAGGTCTTCGATGTTTACAAAAAAGAGCTAGATTCTATGGAACATCCAAAACTGAAGTTGAAGAGCCTGAAGAAAGTAATAATCATTTCTTCAAGTACCGTTTAGAAGAGGGAGATGAATATGAAGAAATCTATAGAAGATATGAATAGTCAATCCTTCCTTGTCTTCACACAATCTCAGAAAAAGGAGCATAGTACCACTAAGGTGGAAGATAAAAATATCTCCAAGGAAGTTCCTAAAGAATCTAAAATTAAGACACTTCTAAAGAATCCAAGACAAATGAGACTCCTAAAGAGTACAAGGACGACTGAGGTTTCCAAGGTCAAAAATATCTTAAAGAAAGGAGGACCTTTGTCAAGTCAATCAGTTGATAAATCAGCTATGAAGAAATTTTCTTCTTCCACATAAGTATCAACTAAGTCTCGAATCAAAGGTCAAAAGTGAGACATAATTAAGTTTGAAAGAACTAGTATATGAGACATCAAGTATAGTCACTTTTCCCAAATTTTATATTATTGATCATATCAATAAAACAATAATTTCCATGTAACATAGGTTGATTACTTGAAGTCCAATAAGGATAAACTTGAGAAATTGGTCTAGTTTATCAAAGGTGAATCTACTATTCATTCCTCTAAAGGAATTTTGAAAAACTCCCAAAGACGGGAAGATTCAGAATATTGTGGTGGCTACTACACCTTGAAATGAAAAGATTGAACCTTTGTTTGTGTCCTTTCTAATCAACTGATGTAAATTAAGTAATTGCATTATAGATTCTGGAGCCTCAAATAATGTGATGCCTACAAAAGTATCACATGCTCTTGGGTTGAATTGTACATGAGAACATTGAGATCTTGTTACTCCATGGAGACAATATAGGTTCCTATGATTAGGTAGATTAAAGACGCTCAAATGGTTTTAGCTCATTTTCCTCAAAAGTGAGTCAAGGTAACCATTCTAGTTTCTAATATTCTCACTTCATATCGTATGTTGTTAATTAGGAAATTTTGCAGATACCTAGGTGGTGAGATTAAAATGGATTGGTCTCATGCTATGATCCCTATCAGTGGAGAAATGAAGGATATAATGCCAGAAGAATCAGGAAAAGTTCACAGTAACAAAAACTTATGATCCCCTGTGCACAAGTCCTGGTTTCAAAACTAAAGTATGGGTAATTATATGATGACTATAAAGGCTTTCATGCACCTCAGGTAAATTGTCTGAGATCCCAATGAGATCTGGACTCTTGAGTTTGATGGAAGATGTTGCTCAATAGGTTTCAGCACATGAGTGGTGCTTATATCTCCGAAATGGTAAAATGTTTTCTTTTTCTTACAAACTCCAATTTTTAAATAATAACAACACTGTAGAATACAAGGCATTAATTCTTGGCCTCCAATTTGCATAGAAGAGAAAGGAATCAAAAATTTTAAATTATTTGGAGATGTAGAGTTGATAGTGAAATAAGAAAAAAATTAGTTTCAAGTAAAGAATGATCATTTGAGACACTGCAGAAATAAAGTGTGGGACATGATAGAAACCTTCAATGATTTTCCCATAAAATCTATCCCTCATGAAAATAATGACAAAGTAATATTCCCTAGTAGTCTCAAAGCTTCATTGATGATCCCTCATTCAGAGTTTGATCAAGACAAATACACCATTGAAATTGGTTTTTAGGCCAAGTGTTCCTAACAATGTAGAAAATTGGCAAGTCTTCAATGATGATCAAAAAATTATTACCTTCTTGGAAAAGAGGAGATAATTTTGAATAATTGTAATTTGAAGGAAGTGATTTTGCATTTCGTGAATCGACATGACCTCGCACCATTCAAGGAGGAGTTGAGAATGATGATCCTGGTGATGGCATCATTCAACTCAAAGGAAATAAAATTCCAAAAGGATTGGTTTCACTTAAGAACTTTTTTATAAACATGACAAGTTTATTAAAGAGAGAGTTTCTAAAAGGATTGGTAGGACCTGTGAATTCTACTAATTATGAGTAAGTTAACATTGGTAACAAAGACAAAAATCACCTCTTCAACATTGGTAAGTGTTGTTCACTTGAGGAGTGTAATAAATTTGTAAGCCTCCTTACCAAATATTCTAGATGTCTTGGCTTACTCATTTAAAGACTTGAAGTCTTTCCGATCTAGAGAAATGGAGCATGCCATACCCTTGAGAACTTGGTGTAACTCCATTCAGGAAGAAGATCAAAGAAAATATAATCCTAAGATAAAAGGGACAATATTCCATGAGGTTCAAAAGATGTTCGACGTGTGAATAGTTTTTCCTATTCGACTTTCAACTTGGATAACTACTATTGTCTCAGTTCACAAGAAAACTAGATGAAATTATAATTTGTGTGGATTTCCACAATATTAATCAAGCATCCTTGAAGGATAACTATCCATTGTATCGGTCATGGACCATATTCTGCAAGGCAGTAACTAGATTGAAAATTCTATCCATGCTCAGACGGTTTCTCTGGTTATAATCAGATTGAAGTGGCTAGAGAATACCACCATAAAACCGCATTCACCACCCCCTGGGGTACATTCCCATATAGAAGAATGCATTTTGGTTTGAACAATACTGGTGCAACCTTTCAAAGGGATATGGACATGGTATTTGCAGATTATAAAGATGCAAGATCATCATGGTATACCTAGATGACTTGAAGGTTTTATCAAAGAAGCAAGAAGATCATCTAAGAGATTTGGAGAAAATATTGCGAAGATACAGGCTTCATGGAATCTCCTTAAATCCAAAGAATTCCATGTTCAAAGTTACAGAAGGGAAACTCCTAGGTCATATTGTTTCTAAAGAGGGAACTAAGATTGATCCTAAACGCATTCAAGCTATCAAGAATCTTTTCTTACCTACAAGAAATCCTGGAGTCCACTCGTTCTTTGGGAGTATCCAGATTTAATCTCCTTCACAACTTAAACAACATCAGGAACTTACACAAGACACTCAAGGATAGATAGATGTTTTGTATGTCATTTGTAGTTGGGGATGCACCTATCTACTTGTTTGCATTCAATAATTGAGGGAGTGGATAGCACCTTCAAGAGGGTTTTGATCTAACCCTCACTATTTTAGGTTGTGCCTATCAACCAAGGCAAGAGAACCTATATTGCAGCCCTTATATGGTAAGGAGATGGAGATATCCTTATGTTTTGCATATGATATAGAAGAGGCTTTGTGAAAACATGATCAAGTATCCATTATCCAAACTCAAAGGAGTTGTCACTACTAAATGATGGAAATGTTTTCAAAACAAAGCTAGAGTTGCTAAAGACATGATAAAACCTTGATCAACTTTGTGCATTTTACTGAAAGGATTGAATTCTTTTGTGGACACACAATGCAGATGCAGGGGTATTGTAGGTAGGATGAGTTAGTTTAAAATGATATTCTGATGAGAGATGTTGGGACAAGAGTAGTTAGAAGTCATCACCTTCTTTAGGAAACTTTGCAAATGAATTACAACACCTAAACAACAGAGATGTTTCAATGAATTTGAAGTTCTCTTTCAACCAGGATGTGTGCACATATGGATGCCCAAATCTGCACTATTCCATACAAACTTTGATAACCTACCACAAAGGCTTGAAGAAAAATATCAATGAAGCATTTAGAAACCCTTGTTAGATCATGACCTAAGGTACCCCCAAAGGTTTACAAACACCCTCAATTTACGAGGAAGGTAAGATGAATTTAAATCTATTTATCCTCACTCAAATGAATGCTCTGTTGAATGGAAGATTGTAGATGCCTTCAAACCCTCTACAAGAAATAAGACCATGTATGACCAATAAAGATCCCAAACACAAGATTGCAACATGAGCATGAAACACAAATTGAAAACATACTGAAATACAAGTGTATGCAAGCTTTGCCAAGAGATAAAACCAGTTAATCCAAGAATTTGATCAAATGTATCAGCAAGGGAATGTTATTTAGATAATATCAAAGCTTTTTGATGGCTTTATAGCTGAAACCAACTCAACATGATGAACATTTGATGCAAACAGGAATAAAAAATGGCTCTCAGGTAGTTTCTCCAAAAGGAAATGGACTTCTTCCAGTTTTCCACGTGAAAATTATTCTCTCCTTCTCCCAAAATTCTCAACAGAACCTTCAAAATGCCTCCAAATTACATCATATACCCTCTGCCAACTTGGATCCTTGCATCCCAAGCAAATAATATGCCAAAGGGATCAAATTTGTTACAAAACTCTTATCCATTTCATGAAAATGACATCAAACTGTAAAACAACTCGCATATTGCCAGGGATGCACAAATATTTTAAAATATTGCATGAGATCAGATCCTTATCCATCCCAGGGTCACGTTTTTCTCATTCCACCATGCCAACATGCATTTGCAATCATTTCCCACCTTTTTCCCTCTTCATTTTAACTCTGCAACTTTTAATTTTTTACCTTTCACGTTTTTACACAGGGATGAGAAAAATATTTCACGAAAAACATCATAGGGCACAAAATTAGCTCAAATGAATGATGCCATTACATTCAGAAGGCTGAAGGGGATGCAGAATTCATATAAAATTTCATGTGATTTGGTGCAGAAATGAGAATCCAAACTTCCTTGGAGCTTCCATGGCGGCCAAAAATGAAAACACACAGTTCCCGTCGATTAAATCAATTTTAAATCTCTGCCCTCCATGTGTCCAATGGGATTCCACATGCATAGGCCAAAATTACCTTTTTTGAACTCTGATAGGGCTAGACACGTGTCGCAAGATGATTGGCTCGGGGCTATGCCTCTAAAATTGCATTTGAAACCTTTTTTGAACTTTGGGAAAATTTTGAAAATTTTCCCCGCGAGCCTCTTGGACATGCCACGTGTCCCCCTGTGGGCCCCACAAAAACTACGGGCCAATTTGATGAAGTTTGCCACTTTTTTGAGAAAAGGAAAATTTTCTCCAAATTCTCCATGGGCCCAAACACCTACTGCTTCTTCTGCCACGTGGCAGTTTCCCATTGGGTGTGGAGCTAACCCTCCAAATTTGCCTTTAAAACTCCACGTGAGCACAAAATCCTTTGCGGGCCCACGCTCTCCCTTTTTCCCCTTTGAAATGTGCCACATGTCACCCCCTTATTGGATGTGGGGGGACACCTTCAACCTTTTCTGTTCAGGGCCAGGGACAAATTTTTGGTTTTGAGATTTTTTGCCAAACTTTGTAAATTTTTTCATTTTCTCGGCGCGCTCCACATCTCCACCGAATCCGGGACATGTGTCCCCCTTTCATTAGTGGTGGGACTTCAACCTCAAAATTTTCTTTTTACCTTTTGAAGTTAAAAAACTTCAAAATCCTCCAAACCTCCGCCCCTCCATTTCATCCCCCTGCATACGTGTCACTCTCTTATTCGATGCGGGCCTCCAGGTTGAAAATTTTTTGTTTGACATTGTGAAGCCAAAAAACTTCAAAAAATTTCCAACTATTCACCTCTCCATGCTGACCCTCTGGGACACGTGTCCATTTCTTATTGGGCGCGGGCTTTCGGGCCAAATTTTTCCTCTAGCATTTTGAAACCAAAATTTTCAAATTCTTCTAAGTCCCCGCTTCTCCGGTCGACCTCCCTGTGCCACGTGTCATCATACCATTTGCTGCGGGCCTTTGGGAAAAAAATTGATTTTGAGAAATTTTCCAAAATGGAAGAAAATTTCCTAAGTGCGGCCCGCCACCCGCCGATCCATCAACCAATCAAATCGTGCCACGTAGGCACATTACTATAGCATTGCGGGGCCGCGGACAAAAAATTTCCCTTCGCCAAAATTTCAAAAATGACAAGTTATAACATTTTTTCGACCTCCCCTGGCCAATGAGAGCCTACCACGTTAGCATAAAGGTTACAATGATAATTTTGATGGCCAGGTGACACCCGTATACCCGTCAAAAACGTAAAAAATGCATGGGATGCCCTGAAATCAAATTTTTTCACAAGGCAGATTTTTTGGTTTTGAATCGATTGAAGCATGCTTTTACATTAATTCTGACTAGGGGAGCAAGATTTTTAACCTCAAATTACTCAGAATCGTTCAATTTCGAGTTTTTACACGTTTCGATAAAGAAAAAACGACATAATTCGTGGGGGAGAAAAATCAGGGCATAGAGGGGTGGGAACTTGGATTTTGTTTCAAAATGGGGCAAAAAAACAACATGAGGGCACTCTAAAGGCATTCAACTGAAAAAATGAGTTGCAGATCACCCACTCGAGCAAATGAAACGTTTGGAGCAAAAATGAAACATGGAAAATTAGAGTATAGGGTGTAAACCCAGAAATGGCATCAACATTGGCTCCTACTTGGGGATGGGCACTCCCTGTGAGTGACACAAGATCAAAACATAGACCAAGTGCCAAAAATTCATTGGGCAAGGAGTCAAAACAGAGATGCAACCCAAAAAACTAGAATTTTCACCAAAAACAGTCCGAGAAAACCAGACCAAAAATGGTTTCCAAGGAAAAAAGGGAAAACCACGAGCCAACAACAGCAAGAACAAGGAAAAGACAAAAAAAAAAAAGGGCTATACAAAATGTACAACTTGTGCATACCTCACATGGGGATTTAATCCAAGAAATGTTTTAAATGTCTATCATTAACAGGAAGCTCCAGCAAATCCCCATCCAAATCCTTAAGAAAAAATGTATTTTCTCTAATCCTGATATCAATGGCATAAGGGCCCATCCATAGAGCATCAAACTTGCCATGCTTTCCCTTGTCTTCATGCCTACTATCCCACAGCAAAACCAGATCTCCAACACTGAAAGCTTCTAGGAGTGACCTTCTTATCAAACAACTTCTTCAATTTCTCCCTAAATCTGACATGCCTTTGGTGAGAAGTTCTCCTTTCTTCATCCAACTCAATGATCTGATTGATTCTTGATTCATATGGGCCATGTTCTTGATCTTCCAACTGCTGGGAAAACTGAAAAAATGGATAATTGTAGGTGTAAGGGCAGCAAATGCTTGTGTTCCATACACCAATTCAAATGGACTTTTACCAGTTGCTCTTTTTGGAGTGATCCTATCTGCCCAAACTGCAAATTTAAATTGCTCTCCCCACTTCTTCTTATTGATCTCCAAAGTCCTTCTAATAATCTTAAGCAAGTTCTTGTTACTTGACTCAGCTTGCCCATTACCTTGTGGATTGTAGTTTGAAGAATAAGTCAGATTTATCCCATATTTATTGCACATTGCCATCAAAGGCTTGGCTCTAAAACACATGGCATTATCAGATACAATCTTAACTGGAACCCCAAATCTACATATGATGTGATTCAGGAAGAAATCCATCACCACTTGGTGTGTTTCCTTTCTAGATGGAATGGCTTCAACCCATTTTGTAAAATAATCAGTTGCTACAAGGATCCATTTATGACCAGCACTAGAAGGATCTGAGATCTCACCTATGAAGTCCATTCCCCATTGTTTGAAAGGAGCTTCAACTGATATAGGCTGCAAAGGAAGGGAGCCTGAAGCTTTCAATCTTCCTAAGAAGCGTTGGCAACTATCACATCTTCTAACTAGTTGGGTTGCATCTTTAAAAAGAGTTTGCCACCAATAACCAGCTCTCAAAATCTTGTGTGTTGTCACTCTACCAGAAAAATGTCCTCCAAAAACTCCCCCATGGAAATCAGCAATCAACTTGGGAGCTTCATCTTCAGTTATGCATTTCAAGAGGACACCTTCAGGGTTCTTCCAAGCCAGCCCAAGGTCTGTTATGATATATTTTTGAGAAGCCAGCTTGAGGGCTCTTTTCTTATTTTTATTCAAGTAATTAGGACAACATAGGTGCTTGAGGTAGAAGACCACATCCTTGTACCATTCAGAATTCATCAATTTTTCAAGTAGACCTGCCCTTTCTTCCTCTAGCTGATTTACTTCTACATTTTGCAAATTACTCTCAGCCATGAGCTTGGCAAGACCCAAACCTCTTACCAGCTTTGTTGTTTGGATATCCATATCATATTCTTGTAATTTTTTTACCCATCTACATCTCTTGCTTGATATTTCCATGTTAGATAAGATGTCTTTAACCATTGTATGTGGAACATAGGCAACAACCTTTGAACTCAAAATGTAAGGCCTGAAAATCTTTGTTGCTTTTACTAATGCAAATGCATGTTTTTCCATGATTGTATACTTCAAATCAGCTGCTTGTAAAGCCTTAATAAAGAAAGCAATAGGCCTCTCAGCTCCATTCTCATCCTTTTGTAACGAAACTGAAGCAATAGTAAATTCAGAGGCAAAAGAAAAGATTTAGAAAGGCCTCTTATAGTTTGGAGCTGCCAAAATAGGTGCATGCTTGAGTGCATCCTTTATTCCTTCAAAAGCTTGGATGGCAGCCTCTTCCCACTTAATAACTTGATCCTTTCTTAGCATGCTTGTGATTGGGAGAGTTAGCTCAGAAAAATTAGAAACAAACCTTCTAATGAAATTGATTTGGCCAAAGAAAGATTGAATACCTTTCTTGGTTCTTGGAATAGGCACCTTGCTGATTGCTTCCACTCTCTCAGGGTCTATCATAACACCATCTTTAGATACAATATGTCCCAACAACTTGGCATTTTGCACACCAAAATGACACTTCTTTGGATTAAGAGAAATGCCATACTCCCTACATCTGATTAGCATCTTCTCTAGGTGTTGCAAATGGTCTACTTGCTGCCTTGAAAAAAAAGTCACATCATCCTGATAAACTGCAATAAACTCATTGATATAACCAACAAAGGCAACATCCATTGCCCTTTGAAAAGTAGCACCAACATTCATCAATCCAAAAGGCATCCTTACAAAAACATAAGTCCCCCAAGGAGTAGTGAAGGTTGTCTTAAGTCTTTTTTATTCTTTGACAACTACTTGATTGTATCCGGAGAAACCATCCAAAGTAGAAAGCATCTCTGACCCTGTTACAAGCTGCAACATATTTTCCATGTTTGGCAAGGGGTAATTGTCCTTCATAGATGCTTTGTTTAGATTCCTAAAATCCACACAAAGTCTGATATCTCCGTTCTTTTTCCTGACTGGCACAAGGTTTGCAACCCAAGAAGAGTATCTAGTAGGCTGAATGATGCCACCATCTCTCAATTTCTTCAACTCTTCTTGCATTTTCATGGATAGAAGTGGATTAATGGGCCTTTGTTTTTGTCTAAATGGCTTAGTCTTGGCCTCAAGGGGAATCTCATGCTGAAATAAATCTTCTCTATATGCCTTCAGCTCTGAATAAGACCAAGCAAGGCAGTCTTGATATTTCTTTAAAAGTTGGGCATAGGACTGTTTCTCCTCTTTGCTGAGATGGCTACCCAACCAGATCTTCCTTGGTTTGTCTTTAGTTCCCAAGTTGTGCTCTTCCACATCCCTTGAAGCAAACAAGTTTCTATTTATGATGCAATCAACATTGCTAAAATTGGATTCAAGTGCAACAAGACCTTTAGGAATGGTATTTGTTTTCAATTGTATAATATCCTTGTCAAACAAAGTTTCTCTACCTTCATTCATGCACACCATTGGTTCCCAATCAATATTCTGACCAGAAAACTCATCTTGGCATTGTAAGAATCTCAACACTTGGGCATCATCATCAAAAATCTGCCAATGTTTCACATTATCCGGGATAGCTGGCCTTGTTAGCACTTCAATATCATATTCACAAAAAGGTGAAACGGTGCAATTTTCAAATCTAGAACCCAAAATAGCTAGCTTATCAGTAGCAGCATTAAGACTTCTATCATGGTAAACAATGTTAAAGGAATCAAACATTTCAATCAAGTCCCAAACAACATGCTTATATTGTTTCATACACTGATTTTTTGTAGCATACAACTTTCTTACTTGCTTGACAACTAGCTCTGAATCTCCTTTAGCAACAATATCCTTCAATCCATATTTCCATGCAATCCTTAATCCCAATAATAATGCCTCATACTCAGCAATGTTGTTAGTGCATTCAAAATTGAGCTTGAAGGAAAAAGGAAACTCTTCTAAACTAGGAGAAACCAACACTATACCAGCACCATTTCCAACTTTGGAGCAAGCTCCATCAAATAGTAATGTCCATGGAGAACCTACCATACCAAGGCACTCTGATTTTTCCATCTTATTCTCCTTTCCATCAGCAAAACCAATGAAGTTATCAACATCTACATCAGCAAACAACACTTCATAAGAAGCATTGTTGGGATCTTCAATCAAGTGTAACATCTTCTTTTCACCATAGAGTTTGACAAGGCTGCCCTCAATGGGAATGGTGGAAAAAGACATGTCCATTTGAACACTACCACCAACACTTGCAACCCATTTTCTTGACAAAAGCATACCCCATTTGGCAAGGCAGTCAACAATTACAACATCAAGTTTTAAATTCTTACCTAGATAGGCTGCAAGTTGCACTACTAATCCCTTCACACAACCAAAAACCAGACACTTCCCTTGAATCCATGGCTGTACACTTCCCATATGCTGCTGTCACTTTGATATCCAACTCATTCATGACTTCTAGAGGCATGACATTACATGATGCACTGAAATCAAACATGTAATTGTGAAGCAACCTACCTTTTATGAGAAAAGTTGTGAAAAATGGATCAACATTCAATTGGGAATCAACCAAGGATGTCCCCAAATACACTTCAGGTGCCTCTCCAAGATCTTCCATTGGTGGTGGTGTTTCAAGGCCAGCAATGCTTTGAAGAGGATTCTCAACAACATTTATATTTTTGCTTGGGGTAACCTTTTCTTCTTTCAATCCCAAGTACTCGAATGCTCTCTTCTTATGTTCAGGAATTCTAAGCAATTCAATAATTGGAACACTCACTTTAATTTGGCTCAAAACCTGGGCTATATCAGATGGAAAATTCTTTGGTAAGACAACATTGGAAGAGAAACAAGAAGGTTCATCAGGTGGAGAAGTGTTCTTAGCAGCCTGGGCATGAAGAGGACTGATATTTTTGCATGGGACAACAGGGTTCTTGGCAATTGTTTCTTTTCTAGGATTATCTTTGGGAATGCTTGTGAGCAAGGGTGTCTTTGGTTTGGCTTGAGGACCAGCTCCCCTAACAACTTTACTTCTAGTATTGTACTCCTTTTCTTGACCAACCACAACATTCATTAACAATTGTCTATCTTCCTCTGAAGGAATACCACCATCATACTTCTTGATCATTAAAGCCCTTAGATATTCAAAGTCATTATTAGGAATTTCAAAATCCTGAACTACATCTACATCCTGAGTTTGAGGAAGAGAAAGAAATGGTACCCTCTTTATGCAATCCCAAAAGGTTGTTGCAGTCCTTGCACTCATCACATCTGTTGATGTTGTTGCTTGTTGTGAGCCTGAAGAGCTTCCCATCATACAGATGTCATCATCCATTTCATTCTCATTATCATCATCAATATCTTGCTGGTCCATTTCACATGGAGGATGAGGAAGAAAACATCTATCACACCAATCCATATCAGTAATTTCTTGAACAACAGCAACTCTTGCAGTCAGAGGGTCTGGCACCACTCTATTTTCACATGCTTGGGGTTGTCTACTTGCAGATCCAATAGGCCCTTTACCTCTATCATCTTGTCTTTGACAACCTCTAGGATGATTTCCAAATCTATCATGGTTTTGAGTTCTTTGTTGTCCTTGTGAACTTTTCCCAATTCCTTTTTCAGCCCGGGCTAACTTGTAAGAAATTTCTTTAACAGCCCCTGCCAAAGTCTTGACAACATCTTCTAAATCAGCACCCTTGCTAGCTTGAGGCTTCTCAGGGTTTATCAGCTTCACACCATCCCTCTTAAGTGGTTTACCAACAGCCTTGATATTATTTTCAATTTGAAGTGCCATGGTGAAAGCTTGTCTCAAGTTTGTAGGATTTTTGTCTCTCAAGTAATAGGCTACCTTTTTATCAAATGCATCTGCATATTTGATCAAGCAAGATTCATCACAAGGCCTCAAAATGACAGGACAGCCTTCTCAAATTTTTATTGAATCTTGTATAAAAATCATGAACAGTCTCATTAGGGTTCTTCATGATATTCTCAAACTCGGATAGAAGGAACCTTGGATCTGTTTTGTCTCCATATTGTAATCTGAATGCATTACTCATCTCAGTCCATGAATCAATAGAGTTATCAGGAAGAGCTTTGTACCAATCTCTTGCATCTTCCTCAAGTGTATGGATAAACAACTTAATATACACATCCTCAAATTCTATCTCAAAATATTCCATCATGTTAACAAAGAGTTTGAGATGTTGATCTCTAGTTATGGCATTGTTACCTTGGAATTTTGGTAACCTATTTCTCACATCTTGTGGGACAGCATTTGGATAACCATCCATTCCTCCAAAATTTATAGGACCAAAGGTGTTAACAACAAATGGAGGTCTAGGCTGGGCCATATTGTTTGGTGGGGGTGATCTTGGAGGTGAAAAAAGCTGATGAGGAGTAGTAATGGGTTTGATTGGAATAGATGAATGATCCCTAATATGATAAGCCCCCAAAGGCTCTCTCTCTTGATAAACTTTAGCAAACTTAGAAACCACAGGAGAAAATCTAGGAGTGATTTTTTTAAATACATAAGAAGGTCCCTCACCTGATAGAGAATGAGAATCAGCAAGAAGATTGCCTAAATCAAGTCCACTTGAAGAAGAATTATAATCTTCAATAACAGGTTGCTCTCCTTCAAATTCAACTATGGGGATTTCTTTTCTTGCAACCAAATCACCAACCACTTTCCACACTCTTCTTCTTTCTAGTTCTAAGCTTCTTGCTTCTAGTTCTAAGCTTCTTGATTCGGTGAGAAACTTCTTAGAAGAGTCCTTGATGAAGAGGGATCTCCTTCCCTCCAGCTTGATAGATTTAAACAACAAATTTCAAATGACAGAAATGTGTTAGACAACTGGTATTTCAAGATCCCAACAGCATGGAGTCGCCACTAAGGATTTCCACCTTAGTTGTGCAAGAAAGCACTAAAATATTCTGTCAAATGTATGCTATGAATGAAAAATTTGCAAGGGTTTACAATTCAGATCTTTTTGTTCTTAATTCAACCAAAAAAGTGAATCCAAATCATAAAAATTGCTAGTAAATGAGAAGAGTAGGCTGAGCTTGAAATCCTTTTACCCAAAATATGCAGATCTGGAGTATGAAATGATATCTCAAGAATGTAACAGCTCAAATACTTAATCACACAAATACTCAAACCTCTCAAATACTTCAAAACCACCAAGAAATCAAAGAAATTCCCCCACAACGGTGCCACTCGGGTGTTGGTATCCAGATTTAATCTCCTTCACAACTTGAACAGCATCAAGAACTTGCACAAGACACTCAAAGATAGATAGGTGACTTGTATGTTGTTTGTAGCTAGGGATGCACCTATCTGCTTGTTTACATTCAAGAACTGAGGGAGTGGATAGCACCTTCATAAGGGTTTTGATCTAACCCTCACTATTTTAGGTTGTGCCTATCAACCAAGGAAAGAGAACCTATATTGCAGCCCTTGTATGGTAAAGGAGGTAGAGATATCCTTGTGTTTTGCATTATGACATGAAAGAGGCCTTGTGAAAACATGATCAAGTATCCATTATCCAAACTCAAAGGAGTTGTCACTACTAAATGATGGAAATGTTTTCAAAACAAGGCTAGGGCTACTAAAGACATGATAAAACCTTGATATGCTTTGTGCATTTTTGTGAAAGGATTGAGTTCTTTTGTGGACACACAATGTAGATGCAGGGGTATTGTAGGCAGGATGAGTTAGTTTAAGATGAAATTCTGATGAGAAATGTTGGGATAGTAGTAGCTAGAGATCATCACCTTCTTTGGGAAACTTTGCAAATGAATAACAACACCTAAACAACAGAGATGTTTCAATGAATTTAAAGTGCTCTTTCAACCAGGATGTGTGCACACATGGATGCCCAAATCTGCACTATTCCATACAAAATTTGATAACCTGCCACAAAGGCTTGAAGCAAAATATCAATGAAGTATTTAGAAACCCTTATTAGATCATGACCTAAGGTACACCCAAAGGTTTACAAACACCCTCAATTTACAAGGAAGGTAAGATGAATTTAAATCTGTTTATCCTCACTCAAATGAATGCTCTTCTGAATGGAAGATTACAGATGCCTTCAAACCCTCTACAAGAAATAAGACCATGTATGACCAATAAAGATCCCAAACACAAGATTGCAACATGAGCATGAAACACAACTTGAAAACATACCGAAATACAAGTGTATGCAAGCTTTGCCAAGAGATAAAACCAGTTAATCCAAGAATTTGATCAGATGTATCAGCAAGGGAATGTTATTTAGACAATCTCAAAGATTTTTGATGGCTTTACAGCTGAAACCAACTCAACATGATGAACATTTGATGCAAACAGGAATCAAAAATGGCTCTCAGGCAGTTTCTCCAAAAGGAAATGGACTTCTTCCAGTTTTCCACGTGAAAATTCTTCTCTCCTTCTCCCAAAATTCTCAATAGAACCTTCAAAATGCCTCTAAATTACATCATATACCCTCAACCAGCTTGGATCCTTACATCCCAAGCAAAGAATATGCCAAAGGGATCAAATTTGTTACAAAACCCTATCCATTTGATGAAAAATGAAATAAAACTGTAAGACATCTCACAAAATGCTAGAATTGCACAAATATTTTAAAAAATTACATGAGCTCAGATCCTTATCCACCCAGGGTCACGTTTTTGTCATTCCACCATGCCAACATGCATTTGCAATCATTTCCCACATTTTTCCCTCTTCATTTTAACTCTGCAACTTTTAATTTTTTTACCTTTCACGTTTTTACACGGGCCGAGAAAAATATTTCACGAAAAGCATCATAGGGCACCAAATTAGCTCAAATGGATGATTCCATTGCATTCAGAAGGTCGAAGGGATGCAGAATCTTATAGAATTTAATGTGATTTGGTGCAAAAATGACAATTCCAAGTTCTTTGGAGCTCCAATGACAACCAAAGACCAAAACGCACAGTTACCATCGATTAAATCAATTTTAAATCTCTACCCTCCACGTGTCTGATGGGATTCCACATGCATAGGCCAAAATTACCTTTTTTGAACTCTGATAGGGCTGGACATGTGTCGCAAGATGATTGGCTCGGGGCTATGCCTCTAAAATTACATTTGAAACCTTTTTTGAACTTTGGAAAAAAATTGAAAATTTTCCCCACGAGCCTTCTGGACATGCCACATGTCCCCTTGTGTGCCTCACAAAAACTACAGGCCAATTTGATGAAGTTTGCCACTTTTTTGAGAGAAGGAAAATTTTCTCCAAATTCTCCGCGGGCCCGAACACCGCTGCTTCTTCTGCCACGTGGCAGTTTCCCATTGGGTGCGGAGCTGACCCTCCAAATTTTCCTTTAAAACTCCACGAGTCACTAAGACCTTTGCGAGCCCATGCTCTCCTTTTTCCCCTTTGAAATGTGTCACTTGTCGCCCCATGATTGGATGCGGGGTGACACCTTCAACTTTTCCCGTTTAGGGCCAGGGACAAATTTTTGGTTTTGAGATTTTTCGCTAAACTTTGTAATTTTTTTCATTTTCTCGGTGTGCTCCACATCTCCACCGAATCCGGGACATGTGTCCCCCTTTCATTAGTGGCAGGACTTTAACCTTAAAATTTTCTTTTACCTTTTGAAGTTAAAAAAACTTCAAAATCCTCCAAACCTCCACCCCTCCATTTCATCCTCCTGCATATGTGTCACTCTCTCATTCTATGCAGGCCTCTAGGTCGAAAAGTTTTTGTTTGACATTGTGAAGCCAAAAAACTTCAAAAAAATTCCAACTATTCGCCTCTCCATGCTGACCCTTCGAGACACGTGTCCATTTCTTATTGGGCGCGGGCTTTCGGGCCAAATTTTTTCTCTAGCATTTTGAAGCCAAAATATTCAAATTCTTCTAAGTCCCCGCTTCTCCGATCAACCTCCATGTGCCACGTGTCATCATACCATTCGTTGCAGGCCTTCGGGAAAAAATTTGATTTTGAGAAATTTTCCAAAATGGAAGAAAATTTCCTAAGTGCGGCCCGCCACCCATCGATCCATCAACCAATCAAATTGTGCCACGTAGACACATTACTGTAGCACTGCGGGGACGCAGAAAAAAATTTTCCCTTCGTCAAAATTTCAAAAATGACAAGTTATAACATTTTTTCGACCTCCCCCGGCTAATGAGAGCTTGCCACGTTAGCATAAAGTTTACAATGATAATTTTGACGGCCGGGTGACACCCGTACACCCGTCAAAAATGTAAAAAACATATGGGGTGCCCGTGAAATCAATTTTTTTCACAAAAGGACAGGTTTCTCAGTTTTGAATCGATTGAAGCATGATTTTACATTAATTCTGACTAGGGGAGTAGGATTTTTAACCTCAAATTACTCAGAATTGATCAACTTTGAGTTTTTGCATGTTTCGACAAATAAAAAATGACACAACCCGTGGGGGAGAAAAATTAGGGCATATAGGGGGGGAACTTCAATTTTGTTTCAAAATGGGATAGAAAAATAACATGAGGGCACTCTGAAGGCATTCAACTGAAAAAATAAGTTGCAGATCACCCACTCGAGCAAATGAAACGTTTGGAGCAAAAATGGAACATGGAAAATTAGAGCAGAGGGTGCAATCCCAGAAATGGCGCCAACAATATATTCAAGAAATATATCAAAGGTGTGCAAATAAAGTGAGTTGGTTTTACCCTTGGTAAATAGGGTTTTAAGGAGGAGGTGATCTTACTGGATGTAAAATAAGTTCTCTGAAATAAAAGGTTATTTTCAAAGTGGGTTTTACCCTATTGGGTTTTTCCACTATAGATACTGTGTCACATTTGTTATTTACTTCCTATAAGTATTTATTTATTTACTTATGTTATGATGTAATGTTTATTTAAATAGTTATTGTAACATTATATAATATGTAAGTTGATTAAATTCGTATTTATTAGAATCCTCAAATTCTAACATGGTAACAGAGCAAGGTAAATTAAATAAATTAAGATCAAATGTTTTGTATTTTATTTATTTAATTTGTATGGGTTTTTTCAACCAACCCGGAAAGGTAAATTAAATAAATTGAGAGTAAATTTTTTATATTTTATTTATTTATTTTGTACGGGTTATTTTCAACCAACCTGTGGAAAATTTAGAAACTTCTTACCTTCCATGAAAACTTCTATAGAGGTAAGGGTAAAATATTTGAAATATTTTTTTTCTATAGTTTTAATATGTGCAGGTTGAATTTTTTCAATAGTAAATGAAGGAGGAGACAAAGCTCCATCAAATGGTAAATGTTGTCTCCTCTGTAAATTCTAAGGTTTATGTAGAATTTAAAGTTACATAGCCTGGCAAATGTTTTAAATCTTTTTTTCATAAGGGGCCTCATAATAAGGGTTATATGTATTTATTTTTTTAAAAAATGTATATATACTATAGTTTATAATTTTTTTAAGACTATATGTTGTTTTTTATGTATATTATATTAATTATATACCTCTCTTTTTTAAAAAGTGAATATATTTTTACATTATAAAGTATAATAGGTTATTATAATGTATAAAAATATAACCTCCCTAATATTATATAGAAGAAGAAATTCTGGAATTTCACATTCTAGAAATACACAACAAGTTTTGAGTCCAATAAATTTGACGGTCAAATGACCGTCACGAGAGACCAAACATAAGGCAGTATGACAGTCATTTAGACGTCAAATTTAAGTTGGACGGATCTTTGTCTACATTATTTTTTTCCAGAATTTATAAGTTGTTTTACATTCTTAGGGGTTTCTTCTTCACTTCTATATGGTCGGAAATTCATTTATATATGTTTGAGGTATAATGCAAAGTCTTTTATATTGTGGGTTATTATTTTGATCATGGGAGGTTAATTAATATGCATTGTAATGAAAAAATTAGTTATGATTAAATATTTTATGTAGATCTATTTCGATTAAAAATAATTTTTTTTATAAATATGTATCTATGTGGTACATTGTATATTATAATGGGGTGTGTTTTACAGGTTCAGGAAAGCAATAGCGTCCACCTATTTCTATCTTGACAAAACCTAGATCCTGAATGGAACCGACTACAACATTTGGAAGATCAGGGTCAAATCAGAACTTATGGCGAAGAAAATCTGGACAATTGTTTTTGGATCTGAGGTTGCTCCCACCGGTCGTCAAGTAATTGTAGATAACATGAATACATACTCGCAACGAATGCAGGATGCTCTTTCCATGATTTTGCGCAATATGAACTATGAGTATCTTCTACACATTGGTAATATTGAACATCCTAAAGAGGTATGGACACAACTAGAATCCATGTATGAAGGTACATATTTATGTAAAATTATTATATTAGTTTTAGAATTGCTTACAACTCCTATGAAATGAGATGAAAAAGTAGTTAATTTCTTAGCCAAAATTAAAAATATTAAAGAATAATTATATGGATGCAATTGTGATTTAATTGGTGAATAATTAATCTACTTTATTGTTCAGTTAAATATACATGAAAGATTTAGAAATTTTATTTCTATCTTGAACTCTAAATATCAAAACAAAAATGATCTACCTGATTTAAATACCTTGAGTTCACTTTTGATACATGAAGAGTAAGTGATGATGAACTTTCACTCTAAGGAGAATGCCTCTCAGGCACTTCTTGCTCATAATTCAAATTTCAAACCTCACAAGCCCTTCTCATATCAAAAATTTAGATCTAAATATTCTTTTTTTGATAAGATTTTCTTTTCTTTTGATCAATTGTGTGTTAGCTTTAGTGGTAAATGTCACTGTTATCCAAAATTCACCCCCCAGGGTAATTTTGATAACATGCATCAGAAGCTTGGGGCCGGAAAAAAGTAAGAGAATCGGCTAAGTCCCAAGTCCCGGCAATTGGGACAGTTGGGACATTGGGGCGCAAATCGGCCAAAAAGCCGCCAGGCAGTCCGGGAGCAATTGGGACGTCGGGACGCGCGGGACGCGAAAGGGCGAACCGGCCGAAGGTGCAAAAAATCACCAAGTTTTGTTCGGGACAAGTGAGACAAGGGTACGTGGAGGACGCAAACCGGCCGAATCAGGTGAATCAGAAGAATTTGTCCTAGACAATCTGGGACAAGTGGGACAAGAGTACATGGAGGTCACGAACCGGCCGGTTCGGCCAAAACAGAGAACTTTCGTTTGGGACGTCCAGGCCAAAAGTACGCGTGGGACGTGGGGAGCTGAAAGAGCCACCAGCAAATCAGAGTGTGACACGTGTCACAAGGGGAGGCGTAATAAAAATTTCGACTAAGTGTTTTTGGCCGAGTTTTTTTTAAAGGGAGCGAGTTGGAGCGTTGGCCCGAGCCAATAAAAAGAGGACGTGTGTCCTAAGGAGAAGGGGAGTGCGGAGCTCGAGGAGGACTTGGAGAATTTGGAAAAAGTTTTGGCCAAAAAACTAAAAGGTAAAAGATGCCCCCGCATCCCTATCAACCAACCAAAGCGTGCCACGTGTCCTAAGTGGCGGGGCACGGGGAAAAAATGGAAATTTTTCCAAAGAGTTAAAAAGTCAAAATTTTCAAAGGAAAACCCGTGGAAAGGTGGAGGAGAGAGAATTGCTCAGCGAAGGAGCACCTGACATGTGGCATCTGACCAGCGAAGTGTGGAAATTTTTCAAAAAAAATTCCAAAATGTTAAAAGGTCAAAATTTATAATTTTTTCGCCCGACATCCGTTTTTTGGGCCGTTTTGCCCTAAAACTTCAGACCTTCATATCTTTTGATCCAGAACTCAGATTTGCACGTTCTTCATATCATTGGAAATCTTATGAAATTATCTACAAGATTCCATGGTCAATCTTTGATTTTGGTTTAGTTTGAAGAGGAAAAATTCAAAAACAGCTCTGGTACGTGTCCATGGGCAGAAATGACATTTTAGCGACCAAATTTAATGCAGGATGGGTCGCATTCTCCTCCAATTTGGTCAAAAATGACAGGGTATGGGTTTGTAAGGTCCCCCATGCTGATTTAATGCATTTACAGTCAATGAGGAATGGGCTCCCATGTTTTGTACATTTTCTCTCTCCTGGGCTCGACCCATGCAATGTAAAAAGCCAGATTTGGCTCATTTTAAAAGGGGGAACACTTTTTGGCATAGAAAACTTCTTCTTTCACCTCCAGCAAGGGATTGTTTCAAGAATCAGACCTCTTCAAAGATTGTAACAGGTTTTCTACCTCTTTGATGGTTGTAATGCAAGTGGTTTTGACATTGGAGATGATAGTGCAAACTCTGTGAATGGGTTTCAGTCCTCTGTTTGTATTGTTTTTTACTTCATTTTCAGATCTCTAAATTATATCTTATCAGCTTATGTATGTTTTCCCTGTTTCAATCTTCATGGTTTGTGTCTATTTACATGACAAAAATATTCACCACTGCTTTTGGTGCATCACCATCTTCAGTTAGTTTCAATTTTTTGCATTTCTATCCCTGTCTCCTTGCAATTTAGAGTAGGATTAGGATCTAAACCTCTGTAGTTGTGGAAATATAGATCTAAATCAGAGGAGTTTGAGGAACCAGCCTCTAATCTGGAGATTCCTCTCTCAGTTTCACAAGTCCCACACTTGGAGAGAGGTTTCCATGTTGTGCAATCACACTGGATGCCTAAGACATCAAACTAGAACCTTGATCAACATCCAGGGGTGCTGGTGATTTTGCACTAACAGTTTTGGCACGCCCGGTGGGACACTAGAGGTCTCATTTTTATTGCAGCAAAGTTGATGTGCATCTGCTGCAATTTTCTTGCTTGAAAAGAGCTATTATTTACATATCTGGTGACTCCAAGGGGAAGAATCAACTGGTTTCAGCAGTGCAGGCCTGAAAACTCATGAGAAGAGTCACCACAAGGTCAAGAGTTAGAGAAGAAGAAGTGTTGTTTGAATACCTGTAATTATCTCCAAGAAGAAGGCAAAGAGGAAGAAGGATTCAAAGGTCTCCATCTCCACCAAGCAGAACTCTCTCAACTCCTCCACCTGGTAGGCCTTTCATTCAATCAACAAGGGTTTTAAGACCAATTAGAATGGCACAAAACAACCCCTATGTCAACTTCACAGGCAGCAGCCCACTTGCCCTCAATGCACAACATCCAATTCCTATTGCAGCCTTGAAGAACATTCCGTACTTCACTAGAGAAAATCAGACTACTCCAAGTGATCATGTTAAAGACATTGCCAACCTTTGTGCAATCCATGAAATCAATGAGATGCAAGTGGCTGTCAAGTTACTGGCATCTTCATTCAAGGGTAAAGCATTGCAATGGTTTAGGAGCATTAGAGCTAGTTCTATCACAAATTGGAATCAGCTGTGTATAGCACTTCATGAGCAATTTGGAGAAAAGGGAGACAACTTGTCTCTTTTGGAGCAGCTGACAACCATCAAGAGAGCTCCCAATGAACAGTTGACCGATTTCAACTTCAGATTTCAAAAGACTTGGGAGAGAATTCCAGTGGCAGTCAGGCCAACAGCAGAAGGTACTTTTCTCTACTATCTCAAAGCTCTAAATTCTGATATTTCTATGTTGATTCAGTCCATGGGAGGCATAACTATCCCTATGGCTTATAGCATTGCCATTAGGGCTGAAAATTGTTTGATCCAAGCTCGCAAACTTGCCCCTAGACCTCCCATGCCACTGTTTCCAAGTTTAGAGAGTCCAAACACCAATCAAGCACCTAATTTGGCTCCTTCTCCCACTCCTAGAAATCAGAGTTCAAATGAAGCTTCTACTTCATCTCCAAGTGCCCCAAATGAGCTTCAAGAAGTCATGAAGCAATTGCAAAACCTAGGCAATGAGCCGGTTACTCTCAAAAGGCAGCAGGCCCAAGGTTTTAGACCTTCTTATCAACCCCAAGCTCAGCCTAACAGGCAGCCATACCAACAACAAAGGCCACCTAATCCAGCTGTAAATATGAATCAAACAAGGCCTCCTGCCAATAGACCATTTTAGCCCTATAATCCAAATGCCATATCTGCCTATAAGGCATTGGTGCCAACACAAAACAACATTGTCCAGGAGTACGATTGGTGTTTTCCATGCAATGAGCCTCATAATCAATCCATGTGCTTCAATGGTGCTTTGACTCAAGCATTAATGGTGACAACTACTGGTGTGGAGGGTGAGAGGCAGTCAAGAAAACAACCAACAACAAGAAACATTCCAACAGCAATCAGCCCCAAATGACACCACATTGGTAAATTGGCAAGCAGAGGATTTTTGTGGCATGAACCAGGTAGTTTCTCAAGGTGTTGCAGCCAACACAAGGTCAAAAAGGAGGAATTTGGGTGAAGAACAACCATTAGCCCCAACCAATCCACAACCTTCCATGGCTCCACAAATGGTTGGCAAGCAAAATCCGGTTGTAAATGCACAAGGGAAGCCAAGAACAGCCCCTAGGCCAACTCAAATACCATTTGTTGCTGCCCACATGCAAGGAGTGAACGTGCAAACCAAGGGACAGCAAAGAGATCCTTCATCACCATTCAGTATCATTGATCAGATGAAGAAGACAAACGTCAATATATCAATGTGGGATTCCCTATCTATCCCAGGCCAAAGAGATCTGCTGCAAGCTGCCATGAAGGACTGGCCAACTTCGAATCAGCAAGTTCAGATGCAAGACAAAGTGCTTACAAATGCTGCCCAGCCTAAGGGAAATCATGGAGGATAGCAAGGTAAAATGTTGAAGCCCCCTCCTTTCTATGTTTCATTGATCATTGGAAATCAGCTAGTGCACAATTGCATGATAGACTCCGGGGCAAGTAGCTCAGTAATGCCTAAACAAATAGCTGATCAGCTAGGGCTCTAGTATGAAACAATATCCAAAGGGGTAGTGCAGCTAGATGGGACAGCAGTAGCAACAGTTGGGGTGATTAGAAACTTGAGTCTTACCTTGCATGCATGTCCAAATGTTGTTGTTTTACAAGATGTATCAGTCATAGACCTTCCACCACTCTTTGCCCTATGCTTGTCAAGGGACTTCACAGCCAAGATTGGGGGATATTTGTCTGTTGATTGGTCACACATGCTGTTCAGAACGAGGTATGGAACTAAGGCTACAATCAGGTCTGAACCTATTGCAAACTTCCACATTGAGCCTTACACTCCAAGTCAAATCAACGCCAATTGTTCAGCATTTGATCAAGAAGACCACCCAAGCACTGATGAGGCTGACACCAAGGTTGGAAGCATCCCGGATCTAACTCTTGATGAATGGGCAAACAAGATACATGCATTTGATCCTTATCAAGAAGTGGAAGAATCTGAGCTAGGGGTCTATTGTATACACGAAGAAAATCAACCTATTCCTAGCATCACCAAGCCAAACCACAAAGATGACAATGAGGTATGGCAGCTGTTTTTTGATGGATCAAGGAGAAGGCAAGGTGCAGGAGGTGGAGCTATGCTTGTTTCACCTCAAGGAATAAAGTACTATTCAGCTTTCAGATTTCAGTTTACATGCTCCAATAACACTGCTGAATATGAACCCTTGGTGCAAGGGATGCATTGGGCAATAAAGAGAGGAATAAAGAACTTGCAAGTCTTTGGTGACAGTGAATTGATTGTAAATCAGGTCAAGGGACAACATGCTGCCAAAAATGATCTTCTCAAGTGCTACAAGAACAGGGTGTGGGACCTCATGGAAGATTTTGAGGGTTTTGGCATCAAATCCATTCCTAGGAAAGAGAATCAAGCTGCTGACAGGCTTGCAGCAGTGGGGGCAGCCTTTGACATTGTGGAAAGCATTCAACAAGACAAGGTACAGCCAAACATCCACGTGATTGTGAGGCCTTCAGTGCCAGATAACAATGTCAGTTGGCAAGTGTTTGAAAATGACCAGCAAATCATCCATTTCTTGCAAGAAGAAGCTGAGTTCTCAGCCAAGAATCAAGAAAATTTGGAACAGCAGTATGGTGACCAAGTGGTACAGCTGAGAACTAACAAGATACCCAAGGGACTTATCACTTTGGAGTCCATTTTTAACCCCAATGATCAGTTTAGAAAGGAGAAAGAAAACATTCAAGTCAAGAGAGAGGATTCAGTATCCATCTTGGTAGAAGAGAACAAACCATTGCAAATTGGAAGGATGACAACTGAACAAGAAAGGTATGAGTTCATACAGCTGTGTCAAGAGTTCCCTGACATGTTTGCTTGGAGCTATGAAGACTTGAAAGGTTTCAATCCCAACTTAGCTCAGCATACCATCGAATTGGATCCAAATACTAAGCCTGTCAGGTAGAAACAAAGACCAGTCAATCCACACATGGAGCCTCTCATGAGGAAAGAATTGGACAAGCTGATTGAGTCAAGGATCATATTCCCAATCAAGCATTCTAGTTGGGTTGCCAACTTAGTTCCAGTCAGAAAGAAGAGTGGAGAGATCAGATTGTGTGTTGACTTCAGAGACTTGAATAGAGCCTCTCTTAAGGACCATTACCCACTCCCTTCCATGGAGCAAATCTTGCAAGTTGTGGCTGGCTCTGAGAGGTTTTCACTACTTGATGGCTACTCAGGCTACAATCAGATTATGGTGAAGGAAGAAGACCAGTTCAAGAAAGCCTTCACAACCAAATGGGGAACTTTTGCATACAGGAAAATGCCATTTGGGCTGTCCAACACTGGTGCTACCTTCCAAAGGGCAATGGACATGGCATTCAAAGGTTTGATTAACAACGTGGTGCTGATTTACCTTGATGATATCACTGTTTTTTCCAAAAATGCAGCAGACCACCTCTCTCATTTGAGACAAGTCTTCACGAGGTGCAGGAGATTTGGAGTGTCTTTGAATCCTAAGAAGTGTATCTTTCTTGCACATGAAGGAAAGCTCCTTGGCCATATTGTCTCCAAAGAAGGATTAGCAATTGATCCAGAGAGGGTTGAAGCCATAAGAGCACTACCATTGCCAAGCCACAAGAAAGCCCTTCAGAGTTTTTTGGGAAGGATAAAATTTGTTCGGAGGTTTGTCCCAGATTTTGCAGCCCTTGTCAATCCCATCACCAAAATGTTAAAGAAGAGCATGGCTTTCAATTGGACAGCAGAAGGCAAGGGGAGTTTTGAAGCAATCAAAGAAGCTATCTCTCAAGCACCAACTCTCATCAACCTGGACTTCTCCAAGGATTTCATCCTCTATGCATTTGGAGGTAATGACACTATTTCTGCCATTTTGGTATAGCAGAACAAGGATAATGATGAGCAGCCAATTTCCTTCTTCAGCTGGAGCCTAGATGACTATGAGGTGAGGTACTCTTTTATTGAGAAGCATGTACTTGCAGTAATCAGAAGCTTGAAGAAATTCAAGCATTTAGTCTCAAACAACAAGGTCCAGTTGCTGGTCTCGCATGCTGGGGTTAAGGACTTCCTCCTCAACAAGGATTTGAATGAGAAAAGGGCAGGTTGGATCACCCGTGTCATGGAGTATGACATTGAGATCAAGATCACCAAGCTGGTAAGAGGGAAAGGATTGTGTGAGCAGCTGGTTTTGGGGAAGCAAAAAGAAGTATGCAATGAAGAAGAGGTTGTTTTGACAGTCCATGACAGCCATGAGCCAAGTGGCAATCAAGAAGAAGACAATGCTGCCCCCACTCCTTGCTGGACCCAAGGTATTATACACTTCCTAGGCACAGGCCTATGCCCTCCGGAGATGAACAAGACCCAAAGGAGACACTTCAGATTGCAGGCTGTCTTGTATGCCGTTGTTGATGGAGTTTTGTTCAAGAAAGATGTGAATGGAGTGCTGCTGAGATGCATTAGCACAAATCAGATTCAAAGGGTGTTGGAAGAGTTCCATGGTGGACCAGCTGGTGGTCATTTTGCACCAAGAGTGACAGCTCTAAAAATCATGAAGGCTGGTTATTATTGGCCTAAAATCTTCAGTGATTGCTATGCATGGATCAAGAGGTGTAAGAATTGTGCATTCTTCACAGGAAAAGAGAGACTTGCTGCCCTTCCATTACATCCAATCTCAGTTGACCAGCCATTCATGCAATGGGGTTTGGACTTCATTGGAGTCATTAATCCCAATTCAAGCCAAGGGCACAAATGGATTTTGACAGCCACGGACTACTTCACCAGATGGACAGAAGCAGTAGCACTCAAAGAGGCAAATGAGTCTAGCATCTTAGAATTTTATGAGGGGATAACAACCAGATTTGGTATACCTACTACAATAATCTCTGATAATGCATTGGCATTCATTGGATCTAAGGTGACTGAGTGGGCTGTCAAGAACGGTATCTACCTAAGCACTTCATCAAACTATTACCCTCAAGGTAATGGCCAGGCCGAGTCTACAAACAAGAACTTGTTGAGGATCATTAGGAGGACTCTTGACGAGAATCAGAGGTCTTGGCATACCAAACTGAAATCAGCCTTATGGGCTGATAGGATAACTCCCAAAAGATCCACAGGTAACTCTCCATTCAAACTTGTCTATGGAAGAGAGGCAATCTTGCCCATGTCACTTGAGTTGCCAACATTGGAACTCATGAAGCAGATGGAGTTGCTAGAGTTTGAGCCCATGGAGGTGAGGTATGCAGAGTTGATGGAGCTGCAAGAGATCAGAAATCAGGCATCCCAAGCAATGGAAAAGGATCAAGCTTTGATCAAGAAGACCTTCGATAGAAAGGCCAAGGATAGATCTTTTCAGGTTGGAGATCTAGTGTTGAAATGGGATGTGGATAGAGCAAAACTAGGAAGGCATTCAAAATTTGATGCCATTTGGAGTGGCCCATACATGGTCACGAAGTGCAAGAACAACAATGCTTTCCAATTGGCCTCATTGGATGGTGAAGAACTGCAGATTCCAGTCAATGGAATCTATCTCAAGCGTTGCTTCTAGAGGGAAATTTATCACCTTGTAAATATTAGATTAGATTTTCATTCCTCCAAGTGCTTTGCACATTGTTTTGTTGTAGGTTAGTTTTGTTTTTCCTAAGTGCTTTGGCACAACTTGCTGTCCATGGAGATGTTTTGCAGTTCTTGCTTCCATCAGGTGATATTCCATCTTCCTCCTTGCACATTCTAAGTCAGTTGGGGTTCTAAACAGAATATTTGATGACTCCATGCCCAATGGACTGCTTCAGGCAACTGGTAACTTCATCCAGCAGGCAGATGACCCCACTGAGTCACCAAATTGTTATCCAAAATTCACCCCAGGGTAATTTTGATAACATGCATCAGAAGCTTGGGGCCAGAAAAAAGAAAGAGAATCGGCTAAGTCCCAAGTCCCAGCAATTGGGACAGTTGGGACATCGGGGCGCGAATCGGCCGAAAAGCCGCCAGGCAGTCCAGGAGCAATTAGGATGTCGGGATGCGTGGGACGCGAAAGGGCGAACCAGCCGAAGGTGTAAAAAATCACCAAGTTTTGTTTGGGACATCCGGGCCAAAAGTACACAGAGGACGCGAACTGGCCGAAAAGCTGAAAGACAGTCCATTTCGGGCGGGCCGGAGAAATTTATCCCAGACAGTCCAGGATAGTCTGGACAAAAGTACGGGAGGACGTGAACCAGCTGGTTCGGCCGAAACAAAGGAACTTTCGTCTGGGACATCCAACCAAAAGTACGCACGGGACGCGAGAAGCTGAAGGACCGAGAGCGAATGGAATCTTGCCACGTGTCTTCGGCAAAGAGGGACAAGGAAGCCCGAATCTGGGCGGAGAAATTTGTCCCAAAAGTTTGGGACATCCAGGCCAAAAGTAACGCGGGGAGCCGAAAGAGCCGCCAATGAATCAGAATGTGACATGTGTCACAAGGGGAGGCACAATAAAAAATTTCAACTAAGTGTTTTTGGCCGAGTTTTAAAGGGAGCGAGTTGGAGCGTTGGCCCAAGCCAATAAAAAGAGGACGCGTGTCCTAAGGAGAAGGGGAGTGCGGAGCTCGGGGAGGACTTGGAGAATTTGGCAAAAGTTTTGGCCAAAAAACTAAAAGGTAAAAGATGCCCCCGCACCCCTGTCAACCAACCAAAGCATGCCACGTGTCCCAAGTGGCGGGGCACAGGGAAAAAATGGAAAATTTTCCAAAGAGTTAAAAAGGTCAAAATTTCAAAGGAAAACCCGCGGAAAGGTGGAGGAGAGAGAATTGCTCAGCGAACCAGCACTTGACACGTGGCATCCGACTGGCAGAGCGCAGAAATTTTTTAAAAATTTTCCAAAATGCAAAAAGGTCAAAATTTTAATTTTTTTTGCCCGACATCCGTTTTTTGGGCCGTTTTGCCCTAAAACTTCAGACCTTCATATCTTTTGATCCAGAGCTCAGATTTGCACGTTCTTCATATCATTGGAAAGATTTTGAAATTATCTACAAGATTCCATGGTCAATCTCTAATTTTGGTTCAGTTTGAAGAGAGAAAATTCAAAAACGGCTCTGGTACGTGTCCATGGGCAGAAATGACCTTTCAGCGACCAAATTTAATGCAGGATGGGTCGCATTCTCCTCCAATTTGGTCAAAAATGACAGGGTATGGGTTTGTAAGGTCCCACATGACGATTTAATGCATTTTCAGTCAATGAGGAATGGGCTCCCACGTTTTGTATGTTTTCTCTCTCCTGGGCTCGACCCATGCAATGTAAAAGCCAGATTTGGCTCATTTCTTCAGGGGGAACACTTTTTGGCATTGAAAACTTCTTCTTTCACCTCCAGCAAGTGATAGTTGTAAGAATCAGACCTTTTTCAAAGTATTGTAACAGGTTTTCTACCTCTTTGATGGTGGTAATGCAAGAGGTTTTGACATTGGAATTGACAGTGCAAACTCTGTGAATGGGTTTCAGTCCTCTGTTTGTATTGTTTTACTTCATTTTAAGATCCTCTATTATATCTTATCAGCCTATGTATGTTTTATTGTTGCAATTTCATGAATTTGTGTCTATTTACATGGCAAAAATATTCACCACTCCTTTTGGTGCATCACCATCTTTAGTTTAGTTTCAATTTTTTACATTTCTATCCCTGTCTCCTTGCAATTTAGAGTAGAATTAGGATCTAGAACCTCTGTAGTTGTGCAAATATAGATCTAAATCAGAGGATTTTGAGGAACCAACCTCTATTCTGGAGATTCTTCTCTCATTTTCACAAGTCCCACACTTGGAGAGAGGTTTCCATGTTGTGCAATCACACTGGATGCCTAAGACATCATTTAGAACCTTGATTTGCATCCAAGGGTGCTGTGATTTTGCACTAACAGTCACAAATGTGGTAAATTTGGACATAAAAAGGAAGATTGAAAAACTAAGAAACCTATCCATAAAAATAAAAAATAAATTTTTGCTTCAAAATATAATTTAAGGAAAAAGGATAGCTTTAATGATATTCCTAAAACGGTTGCGTTATATGTTGTGTTGTCTTCTTCCTCTAATTTTGAATGGATTCTAGATTTAGGTGCATCAAATCATATGACTGGTGTTTCAAATTTTGTATTTGATGTTGTGAAAATCAATGAACGTGTGTATCTTGGTGATAACTCATCTTAAGAAGCAATAGAGAAAGGGAAAGTAAAATTTGGTAATGGTGTGTTGAATAATGTTTTATTTGTTCCTAAGCTCAAAAATAACCTTTTATCATGTTCTTAACTAACTCATGATGGTTTGGCTATTCAAATTTTGAAAGATACTTGGTATATCAAGGATAGTAATGATAATATAATAGCTGAAGGAATTCAAAGAAATGGTCTATATATTTTTGATGATTTTCATTCTACATCATGTTTTGTTTCTCAAAGTTTGAATAATTCAAAACTATGGCATGAAAGATTAGGACGTGTTAATTATAGAAGTTTATATGAAATGGCTAGATATAATCTTGTGAAAGGTTTGTCTATGTTGTCTTCTTCTCATGCGTGTGAAGGGTGTTTACACTCAAAACAAAGTGTTAAACCCTTTCACTCACATCTCTAAGAGAGTTCCTCTTCTCCACTAAAACTTATTCATAATGATGTTAGAGGACCTCTTAAAGTAGCTTCATTAAATGGTTCTTTGTAAGTTGTGACTTTTATTGATGATTTTACCAGGATGATTTGGTCATATTTTCTTAAAAATAAATCTGATATACTTGGGAAATGTAAGGAATGTAAAGCATCTGTTGAAAACTCTTCAAATTATAAAATTAAGAGACTTAGAACAAATAATGGGGGTGAATATGTTAGCAAAGCATTTGAAATTTTTTGTATTGATTGTGGTATTAAAAGTGAATTAACTTCTCCTCATTCTCCCCAATCTAATGGTGTTGCATAACGTAAGAATAGGACTATTTTAGATATGGCTCACATTATACTTCATTTTGCTAGTCTTCCCAAATTTTTGTGGGCAGAAGCAATGAACACAGCAGTCTACATTCTAAATAGGGTTCCCACCAAAGTTATTCATCTTTCAACTCCTTTAGAAAAATGGTTAAATCAAAAACCTGATATTTCTCATCTAAAAGTTTTTGGTAGTCCTGCTTCTTTATACATTCTTAAAAAGAAAAGAAATAAACTTGATAAGACTTCTTTCTCTTGTGTTTCATTGGATATGGTATTAACACTACAGGTCTAACAATTTACGACCCTGTAAAAAGAGAAGTAACTGAAAACTACAATGTGGTGGTTTGGAAAAATACTTTTGTTCATCTGATAATGGTAAAGATGTTCCTAGCTTTGTCAATATTTATATTAATGGTTATGATTCTGATATTGAGAATATAGTAAATGGTCATGATGATGTTTCTTGTGTTGATACTATAGATGCTTATGAATATCCTAACTCCCTAGTTAAGAAACCAAAATGCGCTCAATCTGTGTTAGAGAGTTCTAATCCTATTGATCTTAGGAAAATGACCAGAAACCATCATACGTACCATGTATTAATGACCTTGTTTGAACCTGAGCCACAAAGTTTTGAAGAAGCTTCTTAGGATGAGAAGTCGATTAATGCAATGCAAGCTGAATATAATGCCCTAATTCAAAATCAAACCTGGGAGTTGGTTCCACCTCTAGAGAAAAGAAGTATTATAGGGTCTAGGTGGTTATACAAAGTAAATATTAATACATGGT